>CM046673.1:6585914-7274705 GCA_025594165.1 Tamias sibiricus
GCTTTTATTTTTACGTGGTGCTGAGGATCGAACCCGGGCCGTGCGCATGCTAGGTGAGCGCTCTGCCGCTGAGCCACAATCCCAGCCCCACACCAAAGGAATTTAACAAGTGGTTCCCTTGGAGACGTCTGCACTCTCAAACCTTCAAAGGATGCATTTGCATAGAGAGTAATTTTGAAAGGTGCAGATTTCTTCTGAAAAGTGACTCAAGTTTGAGCTGTGTCCTTCCTTCCTCACTTCCAGTAGCAGCGCAGGTGTACGATCTTTATTTTTTAATGTATTTTAAAAAGATTTATTTATTTGTTTTAGTTGTACACAATGCCTCTATTTTCACGTGGTGCTGAGGATCGAACCCGGGCTGCGCACGTGCTAGGCGAGCTCTGCCGCTGAGCCACAACCCCAGCCCCAGGTGTGCGATCTTTAGAAAGGCCTCCTTTAGTCGGGCGCAGTGGTACACACCTGTTCTCCCAACTCAGGAGGCTGAGGCAGGAGGATGCTGGAGCCCAGCAGTTCGGGGCCAGCCTGGGCAGCATAGTGAGACCCCATACATAGTCACATGGTCTGAAATGCCAGCCTTTCCAATGGCAGGTGGTGAGAAGCCCCCTTTCCAGCCTCACGCCGGGGCCCTGCTTACCTGTCCACGACTGGGAATCCTCCTGGGTGCTGACATTTCTCTAAGGGGGTAAAGAGTGGTTCTGGGGGAAGATGGGGGGAAATGCCTGTATGTATGAAGCACTGATCTATAGAGCGTCTAACAGACAGATCCCTCGTCTTAAGCTTTCATGGGGAGGGGGATTGGGGGAAGGGTCTAAAGGTGCTTGCTAGGGGCCACGAAGAGGAAACAGAAACGGTGGTCTTGAAGCAGCTGCGGATGGTCCAGAGATATTCTATGCAGTTTTTTTTTTTTTTTTTTTTTTTTTTTTTTTTTAAACCAGGGATTGAACCCAGGGGCGCTTGCCGGCTGAGCCACATCCCCAGCACCCCCCCCCCCCCGCCGCCTTTTTTATCTTTTATTTTGAGACAGGGTCTCGCTGAGTTGCTGAGCTGCCTTTGAATTTGCAATCCTCCTGCCTCAGCCTCCTGAGCCACCACCTTGCCCAGCCCTTCAATGCGTTCCTAAGCAAATATCTGTATATCCATTCATTTATCTTTTCACACTAGTGGTAGGATACGTTCTAGACTGACCCCCCCCCCTTTTCACGTAAAATCAATTTCTCTCTCTCTCTCTCTCTCTCTCTCTCTCTCCTCCCCCCACCACCCTCTCTTTTGTGGTGCTGACGATGGAACCCAGTGCTTTGAGTAGGCTAGGCAAGCACTAACCACTGAGCTATACATAGAGCCCTACTTAAAATACACACTCTATGTTCCATGGGATTGACCAACGTTTGCTGGTTCCTTTTTACAGTTGTGTAGTATTTCTCTTGTGCTTTCTTTCAAACATTCTTATTTTATTTTTTTTAAAATGTGGTGCTGGGGATGGGACCTAGGGTCTCCCACTTGCTTGGCAAGTGCTCATCACTGAGCCACATCCCAGGGTCCCTTGTGTTGGACAGTTTATTTATCCCATTGGTACGGATGGTCGCACAGGTTGTTTTCAACATTTTTCCTGCCGCAAAATGCTAGTGTGTAGTACAGATAACGGTTTGCGTCATTACGTCATTACGTCATTACGCATGCAGACGGATGGAATCTCAAGGAGAAGTTTCTGGAAGCATCCCCAGAAGCCAGAAGATGTGTGCGTTTGTTGTTTAACTCGACACGCAGCATGCCTCTCACGGGGTCGTACAGATTTCCTTCCTCACTGCCAAGTGCGACAGTGCCAGCCTCCACACAGCCTCGTCAACAGCGGGCGTTATCAAACCTTTTGATCTTTGCCAATCTGATGTGTTAAAGATGATATTTCGGTCTAGCTGTAATGTTCATTTCCCTCATGAAATCAAACATCTTACACCGTGTCTAAGAACTCTCTCTTTCTCTGAGAATTCAATGTTTATGCCCTTTGTCGAAATGTTCCCAGGGACTGTTGTAATCTTTTAATGTTGATTTTTCCCAAGAGCTCTTTTATATATGACAGGCATTATCTCTTTTTGTTAGGCGTTATAGTTTTTGTTTTCTCCACTTGTCATTAAAATTATTCATTTTATTGTCATGTGTCTTTTGACATGTTGCAGTTTTTTTTGATGTTTACATGAAATCAAGTATTTTAATTATTAAAAAATGGCATCTGAGTTTTTGTCATATTGAGAAGTGGGGTTAACTTGGATAAGATGGGAGGTGGGAAGGAACATTTTGAGCAGAGAAAATAGCACATGCAAAGGCCCTGAGGTAGGAAGGGGATTCGCATATCGATTAGCCAGGGTTTTCCAGGGAAATAGAACCAGTAGGCTATTGGGGGGGGGGGGGACACTGATTTTAAGGGATTGGTCCATGTGGGAGGCTGGAGACCCAGGGAAGAACTGCAGCTTGAGTTTGAAGGCAGCTGCTACCAGAATGTTTCCTACCCAGAGGGAGGGCAGTCTTCCTCTATTAAGCCCTTCATCTGATTAGACGATGCCCACCCCCATCATGGTGGGTCGTCTACTCAGTCTACTGATTTAAATGTTAATCACACCTTAAAAAAAAAAAAATACGCCTTCACTGAAACACCTAGAATGATGTTTGACCGAATATTTGGGTACCGTGGCCCAGCCAAGTTGACACATGAAATTCATCAGCTCGTCAACTTGAAACCTGCATGCCTCTCCTTGAACTATGCTTAATCTCCAAATCAAGACAACGGTAAGTTTGCGCTTCCACCTAATGCGGTGTGACAACTACCCTGCGTGAATCAGAAACTCACCAGCCTTTTCCTCAGAAGAGCCTGTGAGGGCCTGGGGATGTTTCCTGCCGCCCTTGGTATCTCCTGGTTTTAAACAGCAGGACCTGAGGTCAGCCGTGCCTAAACACTAGGGTCTGAAGTCACAACAGCTTACGTCACACAAGGGGACAACAGAGGAGAGCAGACAAGGATATTTCAGACACACGACGTGTATCACAAAAGGAGGGAGAGCCGGGCGCCGTGGCGCATGCCTGGAATCCCAGCACTTGGGAGGCTGAGGCAGGAGGATGGCGAGTTCAAAGCCAGCCTCAGCAATGGCGAGGCACTGAGCAACTCAGTGAGACCCTGTCTCTAAAGAAAAAAAAAACAAAGGAGGGAGAAATCCTCCTGATCTCACAGTCCCTTCTGTGGCTGGCACCAGAATCTGGAGTGTTTTCACAGATTCTGCCCTAACAACCAGGCGGCTTCAACGTCGGGAACTCGGGGACTGTTTCCTCACAGCTCTGAGGGCTGGGAGTCCAAGGCCGAGGTGTGGCAGGGCTGGTTTCTCCTGAGACCTCCCTCCTTGGCCCGTCCATGGCCAAGTCACCCCACCCCCCCAGCCCCGTGTCCTCACGCGGTCGTGGTCATCCCTCTGTGTGTGTGTGTGCCCTGATCTCCTCCTCTTGGCGGGACAGCAGTCAGATTGGATTATGGAGAGTGTGTAGAGCGCTTTCTCCCAACAGAGGCGCGTTTCAAGGCACTGGGGTTAGCACTTGAACACGGGATCCGTGGAGGCACCACACAGCCCCTCACTGGAAGAGAAAGGCCATCCATGTGTCCGGGGGTAGAGGAGGGTGGAAAGAAAGCCCAGGACAGGTGCAGAAAGATAGGCAGAGGGTTCAGGGCCAGAATGTCCTGAGCTGGGAATAATCGTCATGACCTGTGTTTTGCAAGGTGACAGGCCACAGAGGAGGAGGTTCCTACAGTCATCCTGGGGAGGAGGGTGGAGAGAGGCGGACAGTTTCAAGGGTATTTAGAGGGAAAGGGCGGTGGATCCAGGTAAGAGAGACTGCAGCCCACCGAGAGAGGCCACCCTGGTGGGCAGAGGCTCCCCTTGGCTGTCTTCCTCAGATCTCAGCGAGCGTTCAGTGACTGGAGAAACAGGCTGTGGGACTTGGGAGGGGGCAGACTCCAGGGGGTGTGGGCAGGGGCGGGGCGTCGGGTCTCTGGTTCTGCAGACCTGGGTTGGGTGGGTGCTGGGTGGAGGTTTATCCGTGACTCCTGGGAGGAGGTGAGATTCCTAATAGCTTTTGAGGAGTGAGCTGCCACCACCGGTGTGTAAAGGAGTTTAAATGAGGGCTTAAATGAGGGTCCTCTGGGGTTCCTGGTACCCTGCGCGTCGCTCTCGCCTCCTGCAGCATCGGAGGCTGGGTCTGTTCCACCTCCCTCCTCGGCGTGGATTTCTCTTGAGGTCTAGCTTCAGGCTGAAGGGAACTGAATTCAACGCAGTCCTGGCCAGTTGGGCTTGGAGGTGCTGCCCCCTGGTGGGAAGAAGAAAAAGTGCCTCGGACCACCTTGTCACGGGTGCAGGGTGGGGAGGTGGGATCCGATTGGTGTGAGTGGTGGGGTGGGGATGGTGGGGGTGATGGGTGGTGGGGTGCAGTGGGCAACACAACTCTATGTTTGGATCTTGGTTTTTCTACCACCTCACCTCTGAAGCTGAGGACCTCAAACTAGCCCAGTCCCTAGGATACGGCGGGGACAGAATGGGTGGGGTAGCCAGGACCCTCAACCACATCTACTCTCGGATGCTAGAGTTGGGGGGCAGATGTGTAGGCCCTGCGTAAGACCATGCAGGAGTGCTTGGGGGAGGAAGGGGAAGGGGGGATATGAAACATAATGAGGAAATTGGAAAAAAAAAAATTAGCTGGCTGTGCACCTGTGGTCCCAGCTACTTGAGAGGCTGAGGGAGGAGGATCGCTGGAGCCTGGGAGTCTGAGGCCAGTCTGGGTAACATAGTGAGACCTCATCTTGGAGCAAAACCAAACCAAACTAAGCCAACAAAATAGAGTTAAGGATGCAGAGAAGGACACAAATCTGTGTGAGATGCTAAATGGCGACTGAGGGAGGGATGAATGGGTAAGCGATGCCTCGTGCTGAGGGTGTGCCGAGGGCGCCGAGGCCTGGCTGGGGCACGTTCCATGGCTCCTGCTTATTGCATTGAGAAACCGGGGCAGACTGTCCCCATTGCTGGCTGGAGGTCCTGATGCCCCTAAGCCTGGGCTGGGTGGCGTGAAGCAGAGGGTCCTGCCTGCACAGACCACCCCAGGCAACCGTGGGGAGAATGTCCAGTCTCCCTATCCTGAGGGCTGGATCCCTACTCCAGGCCTAGGAGGGATGGGGTGGGGGTGGGAGAGACCTCCAGAGCATCCCGGGGAAGGCCCCGGAGGAAGGCTTAGGCGGGGATGTCTGGGGAGAGCCTGAGGATTTGTCCCCCAGGGTGCAGGGAGGGCTCTCTCCTGGAGGATCTGCGAGGGTCCCGGGGGCCACCTAGTCTGGACAGATAGGATAGGGCCCAGGGGCTGTCCTGGAGGGGAGCCCAGGAAAGTCTGCGAAAGCTTCACAGTGGAGTGTCCTGGGGGGCGGGGGCAGCATGGGGTGACCGCGGAGGGAGTCTCTGGAAGGAGCCCGGGGTGGAGGAGTTGGAGGCCATAACAGAGGGCAGCCCAGGGCCTTCATGGGACGGGCCTGAGGTCCGGAGTGCGGTCCAAATCCGGGAGTTCTGGGCTTGAGGAATGGAGCCAGAAGGGGCCCTGTGCGCTGGGAATGTGGGACTATTCTGGGTGGGGGTCCCAGAGCAAGGGGGTGAACACAGAGCCACAGGGGCCAGTCTGGGGGCTTGTTCTTTGGGGGTATGGATGGGGGACGGGTCGTGGGAACACAGGGGTGGTCTGGGGGAAGAATCCACAAGGGTGAGGGAAGAGTCTTGGGGCAGGACGAACTCGGGAATGAGCTTTGGATGCGGGGGGGGGGGGCTTCGTGGGTCATCGCAGGGGAGACCCTTGAGGGCCAGAACGTGGGTCTCTGAGGTAGCTGTGGAAATTCAGGACTTGTGGGGGGATTTTAGGGCAAACCAGGAGGTGATGCATTTGGGGAGCTGAGAGCTGGGAATGCACTGACCAGTGGAATTTAGCAGTGTGTTTGGGGGACTAGAAATGGGGGGTAGGTTGTGGGGGGCACTAGGGGTTGGTGCCCTGGTCCCTCACCAGTAGCACAGAAAAAGTTCTGGGATGGGATTTCAGCACCTGGTGCAGGTTCCTTGGAGTTGGAGGGTTTTGAGGAACATACTAAGGGTGGTGAGCTGGGGGGCTTAGAGGCAGGGGAACCTCGAGGGGACTTTATCAAAAGCAACAGATCATGGGGGTGAGATTAGGCGGTGGGAATCTGCGGATGTTTTGGGGCTGGGCAGGTGTATGTGCAGGGCGTGCGCACACGGGCCTGGGGGCGCCCAGACCCCTAGAGAATGGTTTGAAAAGGTCAGAACACAGCGTTATATCAGGGTTTAGTTATGGGGACGTGGGTTTAGGGGACCCGAACTGGGCTATCTCAGGGGATGGATCGTGGGACTTGCTTTGGGGCAAGTGATGTCGATCCAGGTGGCGGGGGCTTGGGGGCGGGTCAGAACCTGCGGGGCGTGGTCTCGAGTGGGTGGGGCCGCCAGGGGGGGCACGACAGGACAGCGCAGGCTCAGCAGAGGCTTTACTGCCCACGCTGCGCCCTCCGGGGCCCCGCATCAGTAGCACTTGCGGTACACGATGTGGGGGCCCTGCTCTTCATACTGCTGGCGCAGCACCCAGCAGGACTGGAAGGCGCGCAGCGAGGCCAGGATGGAGCCCCCGACCCACACCGAGAAGTTCCTGTTGGGCTGGGCGGTCACCGCCACGCGCTCCTGCTGGTCCTCGGGCAGAGCGCGCAGCAGGTCCGCCCGGAACCGCCCCTCCAGGCCCTTGAAGAGCGAGGAGCCGCCGCACAGCAGCACGCTCTGGGCCACGCTGGCCCGCACCTCCGGGGGCACCTTGAGGAGGCTCTGTTTGGTCATGGTGGGGAGGCCCACGGGCGGCAGCCCCGGGATCTCCGGCGGGTGGAAGAGCAGCTCCGGGCACTGGAAGAGCTCCTTGCCCAGCGTGACCGTCCGCCCGTCGGGCAGCTGGATGTACTGGCGGCACTCCTGCCCCGGCCGCGCCTGCTCCTTCTGGAAGTCCGGGGCCACGAAGCAGTAGCGGTGCTTGATGTTCTCCACCGTGTCCAGGTCCTGCTGCCGCAGCGGGAAGCCCGAGCCCAGCAGGACCTCCGCCAGGAAGGCGGTCAGGTGGCTGCCCGCCAGGTCCAGGCGCTCGGTGGCGTGCGGCAGGTTGTAGCCCTGGAAGACCGGCACCGTGTAGGAGACCCCGTGGCCCGTGTCCACCACCAGCCCGCTGACGCGCCCGTGCGCGTAGACCGACAGCACCGCCTGCGAGGCCACGTACATGGCGGGAGACCGCAGCGACTCGAAGGTCACCTCCACCAGCTTCTCGCGGTTGGTGGCGGGGCTGAAGGGCGGGTCGGAGAACAGCAGCGGGTGTTGCTGGGGGTCCACGCGGAGGTCGTGCTCCAGCATGTGGCTCCAGATGACCTCGGCCGCTTCCCAGTCCACCACGATGCCGTGATGCATGGGCCGCACCAGCGTCAGCTCCGGGCGCACGCGGGCCGCCTCGCCGATGAACGTCTCCACCTCTCGCTGCCCCGAGGTGCCCTGTTTCTTGGGCTGGCAGCCCATGATGGTGGCCACGGTGTAGGAGGGGCGCGCCTGCCCCGCGAAGCCCACCTTACAGGTGCCCGTGCCCATGTCAATGACCACCGCCCCGGTCTTCTGTGGCAGCTCGTCGCGGGCCGTGGAGGATTCCGGCTTCAGGTTCTTGTTGACCAGGATCGAACCGGGGTTCAGGTCCAGCGCGGGGACCTGTTGGGCGGGCTGGAGCTCCCCGGGCTTGGAGTCCTTTGCGTTCATGGCTGCAGGTGGCCCCGTGAGGCTGCTTGGCAAGGCTGACCACTTTCTTCTGGGGTGAGGGGAGAAGAGGTTGAGGCCAGGTTGGTTCAAGGGCAGGCAGTGAGAGGGACAGGGGCGGGCCAGTGGTCTGTGACATCACCCCGCTCCCTCCAGCCTCCCCAAGATTTCACAATGCAGGGGCGGGCGGGGAGGGGCACCTCCTAACCCTCCCTGCCCCAGGACCTCTGCGATTCAGGATTTCTGGCAGACTGCCAAATTTGGAGAGGGACGAGGGGCTTCTGATTAGCTCCCAGATTCCAGAGGTCTACACACGTTGCATCTACCTCCAGGTGTTGACTAGGAAGGCCCAGGAATCCTCTTGCTGCCTTTTACAGTGTAGATAGAGGCGGAGAGCTGGTCACAGATCTCCCCAGAATACTAACCCCAAGGTGACAGGCCAGCCTGTTATCTGGTTGCTGAAAGGAACCAGCCTGGCCTGGGGGTAGGAGACCTTGCTAGGTTGGTTCTTAGCAGCCTGCTTTTGCTCTGGCCTGAGTCACTCTCCTGGTCTCCTTCTTGCGAAGCATGAATCTGCTCCTCCAGACCTAAGCCTCATACCACCTCCTCCTGGAAGCCTTCCTGATTTCCACTCTGTAGCCCCACTATGGGAGTGTGTCTGCAGGATGCTTCTGTAGGAGGAGAGCCCTTGGGAAGGGGCTTTCAGTATAGATAAAAGAAGGAGCCAGGCGCGGTGGCGCACGCCTGTAATCCCAGCATTTGGGAGGCTGAGGCAGGAGGATCGCGAGTTCAAAGCCAGCCTCAGCAATGGCGAGGCACTTAGCAACTCAGTGAGATCCTGTCTCTAATAAAATACAAAAAAGGGCTGGGGATGTGGCCCAGTGGTCGAGTGCCCCTGAGTTCAATCCCCGATACAAAAAAAAGAAAAAAAAAAAAAGAAAAAAGAAGGGGCAGCACGTGGGTTTTGGAGCAAAGAATTATTTAGACAACAGCTAGCTGAGAGAGTTGCTTCAAAACCATGACTATTTCTGATGGTATTAGACGTCTGCTATTGACAAAAAATGTCTGTATGTGTGTGTGCATGTGATATTAGAAGTCACCAGGAATGGTGTGCTCGATGTGTTATGGGAGATATCTTGATGAGAGATGTTTAATTTTCTAGTTATGTCAATAAGCCCCAGAGAGTGAGGTTCATTGAGCATTTTAGTTCATTCATTCATTTTTGGTAGGTGTGGTCTACTCAGTGGAATTACTCATTGACTTAGTCAGTTACTGAGGGTTCAGGCATTTAAAAAAATTTTGGGGGCATCCACAACAACCAGGCATATACCAAACTACAACACTTTATTCATTGTTTGCGACCATGGGTTTCCAATCTGCTTTTTAATTCTATAATGGCTGAAAGACAACATGAGAATATAAAGGCACTTATCATCTTACCATTTAAAACTTATCTGAAGAAAAGAAGAGGGGCTGGGATTGTGGCTCAGCGGTAGAGCGCTTGCCTAGCACGTGCGCAGCCCGGGTTCAGATTCAATTCTCAGCACCACGTAAAACTAAAACCACATGTATACAACTAAAGCAAATAAATAAATATTAAAAAAAAAAAAAGAAAAGAAGAAAGGATTATGGCTTTGCTCTTTGGTGTGCTTGTCTGTTGGTCACCTGATGAGTACTTTGCTGCTGTTCCTGAATTTTTTTTTTTTTTTTTTTTTTTTGGTAATGCTGGAATAAGATGATAATGCTCATAATGAAAATTTTGACCCGTGAAGCATTTCCCCCTCTCTTTCATGAAAAAGAGCCGTAGTAACTTAGTGATCAAGTTTTTTTTTTTTTTTTAACCTCTTCATCCTCTCATGGGTTTATTGAAATTGCACTTTTTCACAGATTAAAAAAAAAAAAGCTTAGTTCTGGTCAAATACACATAAAAATCACTATCTCAATCATCCCTGGGTGTGCATTTGGTAGTGTTAAGTACATTCACATTATGGTCTTGCAGCCCACCTTCAAAACTCTTCTCATCTTGCAAAATCGAAATTCTGTCCCCATCAAAACACCACCTCCGCATTTCTTCCTCCCCAGTCTTCCAGGCTCATCCTGTAGCCTGTGTCAGAACCTCCTTCCTTCTCTAAGCAAACGATATTCCTTTGCATTCATGTTTTGTTTATCCATTCATTCATCAATAGTAACTTGGGATTTTCCCCACCTTTTGGCTATTATGAATCATGTTTTTTTAAAAAATATATATTTATTTGTTTTAGTTGTACACAGTGCCTTTATTCTTACGTGGCGCTGAGGATCGAACCCGGGCTGCGCATGTGCTAGGCGAGCACTCTACAGCTGAGCCACAACCCCAGCCCACGAATCATGTTGCTATGAACATAGGTGTACAAATATCTCTTTTAAGACCTTATTTTCTAACCACCATTTGACCCACTTATCCCATTCCTTGGTTTATACCCAAAGGACTTAAAATCAGCATACTACAGTGATGCAGCCACATCAATGTTTATAGCAGCCCAATTCACAATAGCCAAGGTATGGAAACAACCTAGGTGCCCTTCAATAGATGAATGGATAAAAACATTTTGGAATATATATACAATGGAATATTACTCAGCCTTAAGAATGAAATTATGGCATTTGATGGTAAATGGATAGAACTGAGACCATCATGCCAAGTGAAATAAGCCAATCCCCCCAAACCAAGGGCTGAATGTTCTCTCTGATATGTGGGTGCTAACCCACAATAAGGGGGTAGTGGTGGAAGGCAGAATAGAAGTCAATTGGATTGGACAAAGGGGAATGAAGAGGGACAGAATGAATCAGACATAACTTTCCTATGTTCACGTATGATTATGTGACCAGTGAAACTCCACATCATGTACAACCACAAGAATGGGAAGTCATACTCCATGTATGTGTAATATGTCAAAACACACTCTACTGTCCTGTAATCTAAAAAGAACAACAGGGGCTGGGGTTGTAGCTCAGTCGTAGAGTGCTTGCCTAGCATGTGTGAGGCACTGAGTTTGATCCTCAGCACCACATAAAAATAAATAAATGAAATAAACTTATTGTGTCCATCTATAACATATATATCTCCAAATAAAAAGAAAACAAACAACCTTATTTTCTTTACAATTATTTTAAAATCACACATTTGTACTTATATTATTTGGTAAAATAATATAATTCAATACATGCATACAATGGCATAGAATGTGTAATAATCAGAGTAGTAACCGGCATTTCCTTTTTTTTTTGGCGGGGGGGGGGGGGGCTACTGGGGATTGAACTCAGGGGCCCTCAACCACTAAGCCACATCCCAAGCCCTATTTTGTATTTGATTTAGAGACAGGGTCTCACTGAGTTGCCTTGCTGTTGGTGAGGCTGGCTTTGAACTTGTGATCCTCCTGCCTCAGCCTCCCAAGCTGCTGGGATTACAGGCGTCCGTCACCGCGCCTGGCCCCTGTTCAGGTTATCAAGGAAGAACTAAGAACGCTTGTGTTTTCTGGTTTTCTCATGCCCTACTGGGGCCAATTTCAAAGACAGGAGACCTGATTCCCACTGCAGTTAATTTTTAGCTTCAGTTGGAGGGGAGGCTGGGGAGACCAAAGGCTTGCAATGGAAGCTTCCTCCCTCCTGTGACTGAGGGAAGCAGGTGTGGGTGGGCTAAGCAGAGAATACCACACTCCAGAGTGCGGTTAACCAGGAGTCCTGGAGAGAGTGGGTCTCACTGGCTCAGCAGGGCTTCCAGGCAAGGTCCCACACCCACACCCACACCCACACCCCCAAGAGGCACCTGGCTGTTCCCTTTGTTTTTTTTTTTTTTTTTTTGGTGCCGGGGATTGAACTCAGGGGCACTTGACCACTGGGCCACATCCCCAGCCCTTTTTTGTATTTTATTAGAGACAGGGTCTCACTGAGTTGCTAAGTGCCTCGCCATTGCTGAGGCTGGCTTTGAACTCGTGATTCTCCTGCCTCGGCCTCCCAGGTGCTGGGATTACAGGCATGTGCCACCGCGCCCGGCTGTTCCCTTTGTTTTATACAAATGACTGCTTTAACTAGTCAAGGCTAAGCCTGCACATCAAATATCCAGTATTTCACAGCTTCTTTGTCCTTAACAGTGCGAGTTTTGGCTTGGGCGAGGCAGGATCTCTAGACCTGATAGAACAAGTTCCACCTTGGGGTGTGGCCTCCACAACCAGCTTCCGTCTTCGCAGGTGAGTTTTGGGTAGGAGTGGTTCTTTTTCTGATGGTTGTACAGAACGGTGGTGGGGGCCCATACTCAGCTAGACACCTTCAGGGAAAAATTATTCACTTGCCTTGGAAATGAGTCTATTTATTTATTTATTTATTTGGTACCGGGGATTGAACTCAGGGGCACTCGACCACTGGGCCACATCCCCAGCCCTTTTTTTGTATTTTATTTAGAGACAGGGTCTCACTGAGTTGCTAAGTGCCTCGCCATTGCTGAGGCTGGCTTTGAACTCGCGATCCTCCTGCCTCAGCCTCCCAAAGTGCTGGGATTACAGGCTTGCGCCACTGTGCCAGGCTGGAAATGAGTCTATTTTTGACTTGTTTTGGGGAAAGTGCTTATTAGGTTTGGGTGTTATTGGATCATTTGAGGCCCATGTTGGAATTTCCAGAGGCAGTGATCGAGTCATCTGTACATGAAGACCTTAACCAGCGATGGTGGGTGGGGCTTTGGCCTCTGCCTCTTGAGTGAAGAATGTCTTGGAGCTGCTCACCTCTGCTGCTTCTTGGCTTCTCTCTTTCCACGATGTGGTACGTGTCTCTAACCTCTCAGGTCAGATGTCCATTCTTTTTTTTTGTACCATAAATCGAACCCAGGGGTGCTCAACAACTGAGCCACATCCCCAACCCTTTTAAAACTACTTTATTTAGAGACAGGGTCTCCATGAGTTGCTGAGGGCCTTGCTAAATTGCTGAGGCTGGCTTTGAGCTTGCGATCCTCCTGCCTCAACCTCCCAAGGTGCTGGGATTACAGGCATGCGCCATCGTGCCCGGTTAGATGTCCATTCTTTATGCTTCACCTGAGGATGGATTCTGTCCTTTGGTTTGATGTTTTGCACTCCCATGTATGGATGGCGCCGTGGGTAGCATCCGAGAGCTGTAGGTAATATTCTCTCTGGCCCTGGGACCAACTCCAGTTCTGACCTTCTTGGGAAGGGGCTATGAGATGCAGCAAAGATGAAACATCTTCCCCCAAAGTCAAGTCAGGGCCAAAACCACAGTAAGATATGCCTCACCCTCATTGGAATGGCTGTTATAAAAACACACCAGACTATGACAAGTGTTGGCGAGAATGTGAAGAAAGGGGAACCCTTGGACACAAGTAGTGGAATGTAAAATGGTGCAGCTACTATGGAAAATAGTATAGCAGTGCCCCAAAAATGAAAAAAAAAAATAGAATTACCACATGACCAGCAATTCCCCTAAAAGAATTGAAATCAGTGTCCCAGAGAGATATTTTTATAGTAGTCCTTTGTCATTTGGGGGATACATTTCAAGACCTCCAGTGCATACCTGAAACCTCAAATAGCATCAAAACTTATATATACTGTTTTTGCCTATATGTATGTACCTATGAAAAAGTTTAATTTATCAATTAAACACAAGAGTCTAATAATAATTAATAATAAAATAGGACAATTATAGCAATATATGATAAAAGTATACATTTGATCATTATCAAAACATCTTACCGTACTGCACTCACATTTCTTGTTATGATGATGGCAGATGATATTTGAAGGAAGCACTTTGCATCTTTTCTTTGGCACACCTGAATCCCCAATATCACTACTTGGGTGTTTGGGTGTCTTATTATATAAAATAAGGGTTACTTGAACAGGCGTGCTGGATTACTGCAACAGTTGGTCTGATGACCAAGATGGCTACTAAGTGATTAGTGGGCAGGTAGTATATACAGCATGGATACATTGGACCAAAGGATGATTCAGGTTCCAAGTAACACAGCATGAGATTTCATCATGCTATTCAAAATGGTGTATGATTTTAAACATGTGTTTGGTACCACTCTTGACTATGGTACAGGGGCCTTTCAACTTGTTTGTGGATTTCTAACAAGGGGAATCGGTCCATGTATTACTGTTGAACTGGTGCACCCATGGTTGTAAGGAGGCTCCGGGGCTTCCTGTTCCACCATCTTGTTGACATCACCTCTAGGCTCTTCTTACATGAACCCCAGCCACATTGGACTGGAGCTTACTCTGATGACTTCATTTTAACTTAATTTCCTCTTTATGGAATTGGCCTCCAAATATAGTCAAATTACGAAGTACTGGGGGACACCAACACAGGAATTTTGGAGGAGAAGAACATGTTTCATCTCATGACAAGACTACAACATGAATAAGCCTCTAAAACACTATGCTAAGCAGAAGAAGCTGGACAGGGAAGCTCACATATTATATAATTCCATTTGTAGGAAATATCCAGAAGAGGTAAATCTATAGAGACAGAAATCAGATTGGTGATTGCCAGAGGTTGGGAGAAGGGAAAATGGGAGTGACTGCTTAATGGATGCATCCTTTGGGTGATGAAGATGTTTTGGAACTAGATAGAGTTAATGATTATACCATACTGTGGATGGACTAGGTGACACCGCTTCTCCTACTCTCAGGGACTTCTCAAAAAGAGTCTAGAGGAAGCCATGTCCTGACCCCTCACTCTTCCACCCCCATCCCTGCCCCGTTATTTAACACAGCAGAAATCTCCTGGCCGTCAGATCTTTTGAAGCATAGGGGCCCGTTTACATTAATGGATTCTTTCATTCCTTTCTCTGGATCCGAACAAAAGGACTTGAGGGCCACACTCAAACATCCACATCAGTGCTGCCCATCTTTCCTGTGGTTAACTGAGAGATGAGGAGATGTTTTTCCATGGTCCTCCAGGGATAATCCAAATACCAGGGGCTCTAGGCTCCCACTGCAATTAATTTTCTCCCTAGCAGGAAGGCAGGCCCAGAGGATTTCTGATGTAACAGTTACCCCTGGAGCCTCCGTCCCTGGGTGTTATCTTTGCACAGACTGCGGTGGCCCTGGTTAGGCTCCTGGTGCTGGAACACAGGGACCCAGTGCGGTTGACATGCTCGTGGGAAACTCCCTCATGCTGTCTGCACACAGACCCTGGTCGGTGAAGAGGAGAGCTTGGAACCCAGGTGTGTCCGGATCTGGGGTACAGGCACGTATAGAGACCGGATGTTAGTAGTAGGCAGGACCCACGGAACTGATGGTGTTGTTGGGTATCTGAGTGGAATGACGGATTCTTGTCTGTTTTTGACATCTGCCCCCTCCCCCCCCCCCAGATGTTTGGTTGTTAGAGTGATTTCCTGTTTGTCACCTCTGCTGTGAACACATGCAGGCCAGATCTGTGCACATCAGGAGGTCACCTGTATCGATGTCCAGCACTAAGAGGTCTTAGAGACAGGAAGGGATGGGCCTCTGACCCGGGCAATGGACTTAGGTCCGGAGAAATGTGTCTGGTATTGGATGGGGTCACCTTTAGCTTCCCTTGTGGGGACCCAGACATCCACAGTGCAATGGTCTGGAGGGGTTCCCAGCTCAACATTCCAGGGCAGACAGGTCAAATATAACCCCAAGAAGGAGGCAGCACCCAGAGCAGAGGGACACTGGATTTCAGAGATAGTGGCTCCAATTTTAGCCCACTGTCTTAGTAGCTGTGTAACTTACGTAAGTCACTCACAACACCAATTCCAACAAAAAAAATATCATTTTCCTTTCAGAATGTATTCACTCGACTGCGGCTTATCGCGTAAGCTTCACTGTGGCACTTGCATGTGAACATTACATAAATTATATGTGACAGGGTCCTGCACATTCTCATGACATCTTTTGCTTAGGAAGGTGGCCAGAGTCTAGATCATGCTTGGTCACCGGGGAGAGAGGCGAGTTCTATGGACAAGAAGGTAAATAACGTGGCTCCTTTCCCTCGGTCCTGCAGGCGACCAGGGAGAGCAGCCAGCCAGCCCTGGGGAAAAGGGGAGAGGGGAGGTTAAACCACAGCTCTGAACCTTGCCGAGGGGACTGCTCTTCTACCCGAGTGAGGGTGGACGTAGGATTTGCTGTGAGCTGTGCCAGGCCAGATGAGAGTTGAGAAGCAGAGCTTTGCCCCAGCGCGGCCTGTTTTGGGGCAGGTGTTGCTGAGGTTGGACAGATGCAAACATTTTTTTTTTTTTCCCAAAAGAGATATTTTTCGGGGGGTGCACAGAGTATGTCAAAAGCTCAGGACACAAAGGGATTAGAGAGAATGACTGGATCCTCCTGAAACCAGGGCTTTTCATTTTTCCAGGCACATCAGCGGCAATGGGGCCATCTGAGCACCGTGGAAGGTACACGGGACCGTGCCTGTGTGTGAAGCAAACCCCGAACATCTAGCGGTGTTTGGGGGGTGTGCACAGGATGCTAATGGAAAAACAGACTTTGGAGTTAGGTCCCTGTTGGATCCAAGTCTTGATTCCTTGACTTCCTTGCCGGGTGACACTGGACAAATCACTACACTTCTGGGATGTCTGTCTTCTCATTCAGAAAAAAACAGATGAATAAACAGATGAATAATGATACTGACAGGCAGTGTTTTTTTTTTTTTATTTATTGTGATACATTGTACGTAGCACTTTTTTTTTACTGTTTTAACCATTTTTTCTTTTTGGTACCGGGACCGGGGATTGAACTCAGGGGTATTGGACCACGGGGCCACCTCCCCGGCCCTTTTTTTTGTATTTTATTAGAGACAGGGTCTCACTGAATTGCTAACTGCCTCGCCACTGCTGAGGCTGGCTTTGAACTCGTGATCCTCCTGCCTCAGCCTCCCAAGTGCTGGGATTATAGGCGTGCACCACCACCCCTGGCTTGGTATCTGCTTTTCTGTGCCTGATTTATTCACTTAACACAGTGTCCTCCAGTCCATCCATGTGGCTGCAGATGACAGAATCTCATTCTTTTTAAACAGTAGAATAATATTCCACTCATCTGCTGCAGGATCCCAGGCTGTCTCCATTTCTTGGCTAACGACAGCGCTGCAATAATGCCTGCGAGTGCAGATGTCTCCCTGACACGCGCATTTCAATCCCTTTGGCTGCGGACCCAGCGGTGGGATTGCTCAGCCAGTGATCTTTAATGTCTTTCTCCTCCAGAGAATTAGTGATGTTCACAATTTCCTGGGCACTTGCCATATGACAGGCACTGAGCTCTTAGCACCATCCTTTGATTTAACCTTCACAGCCGGTGACCCAGATTATTTCCACCCACGTTCTGGGTGAAGAGATGGATGTCGAGCAAGACCACAAGGTTGTGCGCTAATCCAGGCTCTCTAACTTTCCTGCTGGGTGCTTTTCCTTAACCACCAGCTGTGCAGTCCGTGAGCTTTATTCCTTCTTCTTGGAACAAACTTCCTTCCTCCAACTGCCTGAAAACGACTTGACCCTCCAAACTCAGCTCCTGCACCTCCTTTGCTATGCGTCATCATTGTGGGAGGTGCGTGCGGTTCCCGGACAATGCGAGTGTGTCTGGGAGCTTGGAGCTTGCTGAGGAAATGGTGTATTCCTGGCTTACGTGTGCAGTTCTTGCTGGTCCTTGGTGATCTTTCTCGTCCACTTCATGCACCCATGTGATACTTATTGAGAGACAGAAAATCTTCAAAGGGCTGGTGTCTCACAGTGACCTTGAAGTTGATTCAGACCCACTGCAAGCCTCGACTCTACCATCCAAAGCAATGAAGCCATCAAAAATAGCCAAGCTCATTGGCCACTGTCTTTCCTGTCACCCCATGAGCTGCTGTCACAGCGCCTCTCTGGATTGCACTTCCTTAGAGTCACACCATCAGTTTGCCTACAGTGATGGCTCCTGATAGATTTTTCCTCGCTCCATATTCTCACCCAGGGTCCATATTGGACCCTTCTCTTTGTTTTCTTGCTACCTGTGGCTTCAGCTTTTCTTTGTCTCCTACTCTTTTGGAATCTCACCTTTGCTTTGACTCCTGGAACTGAAGGGTGTTGAAACATTCCACCAAGGTTTTGTTACTGAATTTCATGTGGACCTCAGCCTTTCAATGACAAGGGTCACTGGAGAGCTCTCAACCGGAGTGTGGCCAGGTGTCTTGTTCAGAGATGCTAGTGGAGCCTCTCCAGCCCGTGCCTGTGACAGATGCCACTCACTGACCAGAGCTCGGGTACCGATTCTCCCTGTGGTCTCCCAGCCCTTAGGACAGCGTCGGGGGCCGTCGCTCCCATCCAGTGGCAGCTAACGTGTGGGTTGGAGTCATTTGCCTTCCTCTCTGGGGTCCGTCACCACAGGTCTCTTGTTCTTCTGGCAGCTAAAGTATGCGCGGAGAGCATGAGGGACGTGAATCAGTCGGCGCGGAGAGCATGAGGGACGTGAATCAGTCGGCGGCCTCCGGCTTCATTCTGGTGAGCCTCTTCAGTCGCTCAGGGCCACACAATGTCCTCTTCTCCCTGGTGGCCGCCGTGTTCACCATGGGCCTTCTGGGAAACACCATTCTGCTGTTCCTGATTCGCCTGGACGCCCGACTCCACACACCCATGTACTTCCTGCTCAGCCAGCTGTCCCTCTTGGATGTGGGCTTCCCCCTGGTCACCATCCCCAAGATGGCCTCAGACTTCCTGCGGGGAGAAGGCTCCATCTCCTTTGAAGGTTGTGCAGCTCAGATATTCTTCCTGACACTGATGGGTGTGGCCGAGGGCGTCCTGCTGGCCCTCATGTCATACGACAGGTACGTCGCCGTGTGCCACCCCCTGCAGTACCCGGTGCGCATGAGACGCCAGGTGTGCCTGCGCATGGCGGGCTCCTCCTGGCTGGCAGGTGTGCTCAACGCTTGCACACAGACCTCCATCACCCTGCTCTTCCCCTACTGTGCCTCCCGCACCGTGGACCACTTCTTCTGCGAGGTGCCAGCCCTGCTGAAGCTCTCCTGTGCGGATACCTCTGCCTACGAGCGGGCGCTGTCCACCTCGGGGGTGCTGATCCTGCTGCTTCCGCTGGCCCTCATTGCCGCCTCCTATGGCCACGTGTTGCGGGCTGTTCTGCGCATGCGCTCCGAGGAGGCCCGCAGCAAGGCCTTGGCCACCTGCTCCTCACACATCATGGTTGTGGGACTCTCTTCTATGGGGCTGCGGCGTTCATGTACATGGTGCCTGGTGCCTACCACAGCCCTCAGCAGGACAACGTGGTCTCCCTCTTTTACAGTCTCGTCACCCCCACTCTCAACCCCCTTATCTACAGTCTGAGGAACCGGGAGGTGCGGAGGGCTTTGGTCAAACTGCTCAGCAGAGCTGCGCTCAGGCCAAGGTGGTGACCACACCGGGAACTGCTGGCATGATCCCAGCGTCCCTTGAGCCCACCTGTCTTCCCAAAGCTCCCTTTGGGGTGCAGCTGCCGGGGCCTCACGTCCACTGTAAAGCATTTGTCCTGGCCCTCCGGCCTCCCTAGCCAGCTGTGCTCCTTTCCCACCATGGACTTGTGGAGAGCAAGGCTCGCGGCCCCGGCACTTCTGGTACATCCTTTCAGCAAAGGGGAGGCCTACTCCGTAAAGCTGAGATCTCTCTGTTGTTGAATTGACGATTCTGCCAACGACAGTTAATTTGTTGACAACTTGGTCTACCATGCATATGTTATTTCATGCTCAAGGCAGCGTGAAGATATTTAAGAGAAAAAGAGATTTGAAAGGGAAAAACAACTCACTAATGGTCACACCGAAAGAAAAGTGGCAGAGCTGGGACTTGAACCCTTTTCTTCTTCTTCTTCTTCTTCTTCTTCTTCTTTTTTTTTTTTTTTTTGTGGTAACGGGGATTGAACTCAGGGGCACTTCAACCACTGGGCCCAATTTAGAGCAGGGCTGAGTTGCTAAGTGCCTCGCCCTGAGGCTGGCTTTGCTCGTGATCCTCCTGCTTCCAAGTGGATTACAGGTGTGACCGCCCTGGCTAACCCTTATCTTCTGCAAATGTGCAGGATGATGCCTGTGTGTGAGACCCCTGACTGCAATGTGGGTGTGTGTGTGTGTGTGTGTGTGTGTGTGTGTGCATGCATGTGCATATTGATGGGTTATCCAGGCAACTTTTGGAAGACCACCAGATTCTGGAGGATGTGAGTCACTGCTTCAAGTGGATGGGGTCAACTTAATAGTATTTACAAAATATTTGTTAACATGGATTTTGGGATTTATTGAGGTGTGCACTGTTGGTCAGGGTCTGGGTACTTTGTCAATAGCCAGTTAGTATTTTTAGGGGTGGGGGCGGTGCTGAATTGAGCTTCTCCTCAACAAATAATCCAGCTATTGGACCAGTTTCAGCTTTGAAAAACATCTTCACAGCCTTATCAAGGTAAGGTGGATGTGTGATAAATTGTGTACATTTACAGAGAGAAATTTGGTGAGTGTGGCCCACATACATACACCTGCGAATGAATCACCCCATCAAGATAGTGATATGTAAGTCACTCCCACCAGCTTCCTCAGGCTCCTTTGTCACTTCTGCCACTGATCTCCCAGTAGCCATCGCTATCTCCAAGAGCCACTGATGTCTCTACAGATTATTCTCCATTTTTTTTCCTAAAATTTTGCATAGCATATGCATGGTTTTTGTGTGGTTTCTTTCACTCTCCAAAGTGTTTTGAGTGTCATTCATTCTTGAATCCATAGCTGGTTCCCTTTAATTGTTGAGAGATACCCCCCTGTGCGCATCGACACTGTGGGAGCCCCCATCCTCTTTCTCTGTTGTGAGTGCGGCAGCAACTGGAGGTTTCTTTGAGGTATTGTTAGCAAGGTAGGTCTCCTTTCCCCCATTTTACCCATTTATGTCTTTTTCTTCTTTTTCTGGTACCGGGAATCGAACTCAGGGGCACTCGACCACTGGGCCACACCCCCAGCCCTTTAAAAAAATTTTTTTAGAGACAGGGTCTCACTGAGTTGCTAAGTGCCTCACCAATGCTGAGGCTGGCTTTGATCTCATGATCCTCCTGCCTCAGCCTCCCAAGTGCTGGGATTACAGGTGTGCACCACCGCGCCCGGCTTTCATCATCATGTTTTACAGTTAGTTTTGGAATTGGAACATGTGAGTCCTTCAGGTTTTTTCCTTCTCAGTCCTATGTTTTGGGTATGCAGGATCCATTGCTGTTTACCAGGATTTTTTTTGTTTTGTTTTTAATTACAGGTGGACACAATATCTTTTTTTTTTTTTAAATATTTATTTACTTTAGTTGTACACAATATAATGCATTTATTTTACATGGTGTGGTGCACGTGCAAGGCAAACGCTCTGCCGCTCAAACCCAGCCCACAATATCTTTATTTTATTTTTATGTGGTGCTGAGGTTCGAACCCAGTGCCTCACGTATGCTAGGCACGCGCTCTACCTCTGAGCCACAACTCCAGCCCCAAGTTTACCAGGAATCTTATGATCAGCTTCTACATTTATGCAAAGTCATCACTGAAATTTAAAAAAATATATTTATTTATTTATTTGCTTTAGTTGTACACAATGCTGTGCATTTATGTTTACGTGGTGCTGAGGATTGAACCCGGACCGCGCACGTGCTAGGCGAGAGCTCTACCGCTGAGCCACAACCTCAGCCCATCACTGAAATTTTGATAGAGGTTCTGTGGATTTCTTTGGCTGGTATTGCCATCTTGACAGTATTGAGTCTTCCTGTCTCTGAACATGGAATGCCTTTCAATTTTATTTATTTATTTATCTATCTATTTATTAATTTTTTTCACTAACATGTTGTAGTGAAATTTTGTAAGTGGACATCCAGTTTTTCTCAACAATTTATTGAAGAGTCCATTCTCTCCCCACTGGGTATTTTTGGTGCCTTTTCAAAAATTAGTTGATTGTCTATTTGTGGCTTTATTTTCAGGCTCTCTATTCAGTTTTGTTGGTCTATGTGTCCACTTATATGTCAGAATCATAATGTCGTTTTTTAAAACAAATTTTCATTACTTTTTATTGGTGCATAATAGTTATATATAACTTTAGAATTCATTATGAAATAATTAGAAATGTGTGGGAGGTCTTTCCATTTTCTAAGTTCTTCTTCAATTTCTTTCTTCAATGTTCTATAGTTTTCATTGTAGAGGTTCTTCACATTTTTCATTAGATTAATTTCCTAGGTTTATAGTTTTCTTATTTTTCCCCCCTGCAGACTCATCATTGAAGTATAGAAAAGTGATAGGTTTATGTATGTTGATCTTGAGTCCTGCTACTTTACTAAATTTGTTTATCAGCTCTAGAAGTCTTCTGGTGGATTTTTTTGGGTCTTTTTTTTCTTTTCTTTTTTTTTTTTTTTGGTACCAGGGATTGAACTCAGGGGCACTCGGCCACTGGGCCATAACCCCAGCCCTTTTTTAAAATTTTATTTAGAAAAAGGGTCTCACTGAGTTGCTAAGTGCCTCACTATTGCTGAGGCTGGCTTTGAACTCTCGATCCTCCTGTCTCAGCCTCCCAAGTGCTGGGATTGCAGGTCTGCGCCAGAGCTCCGGCTGCTTTTGGGTCTTCTAAATATAGGATTGTGTCATCAGTAAACAGAGATCATTTGCTTTCTTCTTTCCTATTTGTATTCCTTTAATTTCCTTCTTTTGTCTAATTGCTCTGGCTAAAGTTTCAAGGACCATGTTAAATAGGAGTGGTGAAAGTGGCCCCCTTGTCTTGTCCCTGCTTTTAGAGGAAATGTTTTCAGTTTTTCTCTATTCGATATGATGTTGGTTGTGGGTTTGTGATATACAGCCCTTACAATGTTGAGGTAAGTTTCTTCTGTCCCTAGTTTCTCCAGTAGATTTCTTTCCCTCCCTCCCTCCTTCCTTCCTTCCCTCCCTCCCTCTCCTCTTCCTTCTTCCTTCCTTCCTTTCCCTCCTTTCCTTTTCTTTTCTCTCTCTCCTTCCTTCTCTCTCCTTCCTCTTCCTTTCTTTCCTTCTTTCACCAGGGATTTAACTCAGGAGTGCTTAACCATTGAGCCACATCCCCAGTCCTTTTTATTTAGAGACAGGGTCTCTCTAAGTTCCTTTTGGCCTCGCTAAGTTGCTGAGGCTGGCTTTGAACTTTCTGTCTTCCTACCTAAGCCTCCTGAGCTATCTCCAGTGTTATAAACATGAATGGGTGCTGTACTTTGTCAAACACATTTCTATCTCCTGCTCTCAAAATTATGGACTTCAATAATCTATTTTCTTGTCAGTGCAGTGTCGCATGCCTGTAATCTCAGTGGCTTGGGAGGCCGAGGCAGGAGGATTGCAAATTCAAAGCCAGCATCAGTAATAGCAAGGCACTAAACAACTCAGTGAGACCCTGTCTCTAAATAAAATACAAAGTAGGGCTGAGGATGTGGCTCAGTGGCCGAATGCCCCCAAGTACAATCTCCAGTACCCCCAAAACAAAAACCAAAAACTAAAACAAAACAAACAACAACAACAACAACAAGAAAACCTATTTTCTTGCAGAAAGTTTATTTATAGTGGATGTCTTTCTATAAAATTCTGAAAATATCCACAAAGCCTGTAGTGAGTGGACAAGAATAGTCTTTCTCAAGGTGAGGGAGAAAACACACACACACACACACAACACACACACACACATCCATCAGTCCAATGAAAAATTCCCTGAGGTCATCCTCAAATTTTCTTCACTATGTGTCAAATGCCAGGAGGATGCATTATAAAGAGTTCTTCCGGGCTGAGGTCGTGGCTCAGCAGAACAGCGCTCGCCTAGCACGTGCACGGCCCGGGTTCGATCCTCAGCACCATGTAAAAACATAATTTATTTGTTGTACAACTGAAACACATAAATAAATATTTAGAAAAAAAAAAAAAGAGTTCTTCCTCAGGGGTTGGTCTCAGTGTATTTTATTTAAGACAGAAGTCTTTTCTATTTAGAAAACTCTGTAGGAATAAAAACAGAGACTACCTGTCTTAAATGCTCAGTACACGAGATTCATTTCGAAAAATCAATTTATTTTTACTATGTAAAAATACAAGCTGGGCACAGTGGCTCACACCTGTAATACCAGCGATTCTGGAGGCTGAGGCAGGAGGATGGCAAATTTGAGGCCAGTCTCAGCTAGTGAGATCCTCTCTCAAAAAATAAAAAGGACAGGAATATAGCTTCGTGGTAAAGTGTCCTTGGGTTTAATCCCTAGTGCTAACAAACAAATCCAAACCCAAACCATCACCCCCACCACCCGAAAATATCACACATGTAAAAAACCAATTACTTCAGGATGTCTTTCTATAAAATTCTGAAAATATCCACAATGACTGAACTAGCTGGGCGCCTCGGGGAGAGTGAGGTGTCGCTATTACGCAATCCTGAAGGAGGCAGGGGTGCCAGGGAACGGGTTCCCTTGGATAGATTTTGACGGGACTAGTGATGGGGTTAGCCTGAGACCTCGGTCCTAGCAGGCCCCGCCTATTTAAACACCGGGGACAACCAATCACAGCAAGACCCGCCTCTTTGGGAGGATTTTCGGAGGCGCTCACTGGGTCTCCCCAGCCCTCCAGCCCTTGCGCGGCCAGTTTCAGGGCTGACATGGTCTCTCTCTGGGAAAGCGAATGATCCTAGATATTTCCCGCGTGTGGACACCGACTGGCGCTTCCTGACGCTACAGCAGTCCCCAGGATCGGTACCGAGTGCGCCTTTCCCGGACCGAGAAGCCCCAGCGGTTCCCGCAAGGAATCCAAGGACGCGACCTTGCAGGAGCGCGCAGGCGCGTGGGGCCGCCTGTTTGGAGCGCCCGGGGGACGCGGCGGCTCTGCGGAGAGGGAGGGGGCGTCGATGCGCGCGTTGGTGGCGCGGGGAGAGGAGGCAGGCTGTCCTGAGGATGGGTGTTTCGAGACTGGGGCGAGGAGGAAGGTGCAGGGTCCAGATGGCCGCGCCGCGTTGGAAGTTTTCCATACCCGCCCGGCTGCTGTCCCACATTGGACCCTGTGCCACGCTCTAGTGCAGGGGATCTCCGCAGGACGTAGGACTGTGGGATAGGATAGACGATCCAAGCAACGTCCCCCCCCCACCTGTCGTCCATGGAGGCACTCGACCCCTGGGCAATTAGAGACAGGGTCCACCATGCCTCCCCCCCTCACATTCCCCTGCTTCAGGCAGGCACCACCGCGCCCGGCCCCGCAGTCTTCTATGACCTGCGCACACACCTGGACTGAATCGCTGGCACCACAGTCTTTTCCAAAGCCCTTAGACCCAAGGACGAGTCCCTGCACTCCAGCGGAGGAGCCACTGCTTCCTGTGGCGACATCTCTTATTGCCATACTATTCTAACAGCAGGAAACTCCCTGTGGATGGGATTAGGACAGGGACAGGTGGGCTGCAGGTGGGGGGAGCAGCTGTCCCGTGAAGCTGATTACAAGGTGACCTTGGGCCCTAGGGGAGGGTGTGGGCAGGGTGTGAACAGCTTGGATGTCTGGACACTGGGTTCCCTCGGGTGAGGTCTGAGTGGGTCACTGGCCTATCCTACGGCTGGACCAGAACCCAATCAAATGCGCCAAAAGGTGGATAGTGATGCAGTGTCCAGGAGAGGTAGGGTCATTTCTCTGCTTCCTCCTGAGAATCTCCTGCGAGGAAACCAGTGTCCCGCCCCATCATGAAGGCAGCAGGTGTTTTCTTTATGATGTCTGGAGCTGCGTCCTCCCTACCTGTGTGCAGGTGTCTTGCAGATGGCCTGTGCTGGGCCTACGCTCTCTCTGGGTCTTGTCTTTTCTTTTATCTCCCCCCCCTCTCTCTCTCTCTCTCTCTCTCTCTTGTACCAGGGATTGAACTCAGGGGCACTCGACCACTGGGCCACATCCCCAGTCCATTTTTGTATTTTATTAGAGACAAGGTCTCACTGAGTTGCTAAGTGCCTCGCCATTGCTGAGTCTGGCTTTGAACTCGCGATCCTCCTGCCTCAGCCTCCCAAGTGCTGGGATTACAGGCGTGTGCCACCGTGCCCAGCTTCTGGGTCATTTCTTAACACCCAAGGGAAACCTGCAGGATGAGGGCTGTCATCTCCACACTCTGCTTCCAGCCGGGGAAGAACCACAGCTGTAGTGAACTCCAGGATGTGATGCGCAGCTGTCTCCCGATCCCACCCCCCCCCCCCCCCCCCCCCGTAGGTCCTCTGGTCTTGCAGGCTGATGGGTGGGATGTGACTGCCCCTTTTTCCAAGCACCAAGGAAAATCCAGGACATGAGCCTCGCAGTGGGTAGCAGTATCAGTGACATTTCTTGTTGGCCATGTAGTGTTCCACGGGGCTCCTGGGGAGTTGCTGGAAGCTCCCTTCCTCCTCTTGCCCACTTTGTGAACCTCCCTGGTAAGACAATGACCCCTGGCTTTTCTCCCTGAGGCCAGGAGATTTCCAGCACCTGGATGATCATTGTGGTGTTGGAACCAGAAATAGAACTCCAGCTGTGCCTGGGATCTGAGGTCTTCACTTTGGCCCCACAAAGAGCCCTACTGCTCACACTCAGTGATGGGGTCCTTGTGGTCATTCCTGAGCATGCCCTGGGGTCATCAGAGGATTTCTGGATCCCTGCTCAGATCTGGTGGCTCCGACTCACAGGCATGAATACCACCTGGGAGATGGGAGTGTGTGTGCATCACAATGGAAGAAGAGACTGAGAGTCTTCATGGCCCCCAGCTGCCAAAGGAACTTCCAGGAAACCATGTGTCTGGGATCTGCCCTTTCTCTCTGAGCGTCTTCTTCTTCAAACCTTTGGTACAGAATCACTCCCCTCTTGGCTCCTCTCAGCTGCCCACGTCTGGTTCTTTGAGATGCCCTCTGCCAGCTGAATTCTAGTTGGACCTCCAAGCCTGAGGTCCTTACTCAGCTCAGAACTCTGCCTCCCTCCCCAAGCCAGGGGCCCAGATGCATGGCAGGGCACAGGGCAGGTCAGCCAGCAAGGTCCAGAGATGTCTCTTCCAGTGGTGGTAGACTCTGAGCTCCCAAGAATCAGAGATGCTCCACTCAGAATCATGGACACCTGCTAGTTTTGGGGGTGTCGCCTTTGAGCAGACCTCACTGTACTTTGGAGATAACTTAGTTGTGCCAATTATCTTCTACGCCAATTCCCAGCGCAATCTGCAGCACTAGTTCCACCTTCAGGCAATGAATGGGGTCATGCTGTATGTCAGCAGCTGAACAGGCTCAGAAAGACCTCAGCTAATGATGACAGAAGAGTACAGCTTGGAAAAACCCACTGTTCTGAAGGTTCATGTTAAACATCGATGGGTCAGAAACATGATCTGAGTCGCCTAGAGTCATTTCTCCTAAAACACTGGCCTGTATTTAGTGACCCTAGAGCTCCTTCCTGTCCACATGGATACCTCCCTCCAGTTGCCCCTGAGTCAGCCATTCCACCTGGGGGCCCTTCCCCAGACTGCATGCGGGTGTGTCAACAACATGGAAGAACCCACTATAGGGATTATGACTGTGGAAAATGTACAGGAAAGTGTTCCCCTGTTGAGCAAACTCCTGGGGGATGGGGCGGGTAACAGGCGCTCTGTTTCCCACCCTTAGAATGCCCTGCAATCACTCCTAGGATCTAGTAATATGACTAAATATATGTGCAATGTCTAGCTGGTATGGCAATGCCCTGAGAAGCCTCTGTGTTAGAGCCTCCTCAAGCCTCGACCTTGACTACAGGCACATAACTCCCGGGAACACAGGAATTTGCTTGCTAGAGAACTACAATGTTTCACCAAGCTCCAGAGCTCCTGGATCTGCCCACCTAACAGTAACTTTAGAGGATGGACTTTCTTGAGAGCTGCATAAAGCTCCTGACATTGCATATTGTAACTGTGAAATGTAACTGCAGAATCAGCAACTTTACTGATACTCTAAACAATAACGTAGTTATGGTACTAATGACCTAATGTAACCTATTGGTACAAATAAAGGTGGACAAAGAGCCACTCTGCTACCTTCCCTGCCTCTGCACCTCGTCTCTGTGTCTCCCTTTATTTTTATTCTTTACAACTGGCGACCTCCGCCAAGCTCTTTCTCCCTGCAGGCTTTTCGTGAGTCCTTTGTGCGCATGCTCACACGTGCATCAGCGTTTCAGTCCTTTGTCCTCAGTGGGATTCTTGTTTGGAAGTGTTTATCTGGGGAGTTGCTGGAGCCAGCTGCCTGCCCTTGGATTTCAGAATCGCCTGTCATCACACCTGTTGGCTGTAGGGACCATCTGAGAGAGATGTCCTTTACCTAAAAGCTACCTGTGCAAGTCCACTCCCAGGGTTTGGCAGTCCTTGTAACACTGATGCAGTCCCAGTGTGTACTGGTTAATTTTAATCATCAATTTGATTGGATTAAGAGGTTTGTGGGTGTGTCAATGAGGGTGTGTCCAGGAATGATTGGCGTGTGGGATAGCCAATTGAAATGGAGACCCTTCCCAAGTGTGGGCAGCACCGTCCAATAGGATGATGGCTTGGGTGGAATAAAAGTTGGAAGAACAAAGACGCGGCCGCAGGTGCAAGCTCGATTCTTCTTGAATGTGTTGCTGACGGCTGCTGCGATCCTCGGAGGATACCTCGCTCTCCTTCTTTCACTCTTTCAAAGTGATTCTCCAGAAGCCTGTGGTCTAGGACTAGGGTAGCATTATTGATCCCTCTTGTTCTGGGGCTTCAGCCTCTTGGAGTCTGCAGCTACTGGTTCCTCCAGTTCTCCAGCCTGCGGGCGGCCATGGTAGACTCTCCAGCTTCTGGTCACTAAGCCAACCTAATAAGTCCCCTTTTATAATTATACTTCCTGTTGATTCTGTTCCTCTAGAAAACCCTGATGAATACACAGTGTCTCTAGAAGTCTCTTTTAAACATTAATTAAAAAAATATTTTTACAGATGAATGTTCAGGGTACCTAGTGGATAAGATCCACTAGGATACATCCACGCGTGCCCACCTAATGGTCAAGGTAGCATACGCTGTGTGCCTTTTAGTTGTGCCGTGATGGCAGAAGTTCTTTTCACGTTGGTGTACCAGTTTTGCCAAGCACCAGTGACTTGTGTTTGCAGTGTACCTCAGGACGGATGAAGAAGAGTGGCCAAGTAGAACTGTTAACAGTCACCATTAATGTAACTCATGCACTCCCTCCGCTGGTTCATGAATAAATGACGTCCAGCCTCCCTTACCGTCTGGCTGTGCTCTCAGAAATGTGTCATAGTGATTTCCTCATGGTGTGAGCATTGTAGAGGTACTTACACAAGCTAAGATGGCTGTGATGTCACCTTTGGAGTCACTGGGGTGTATGCAGTCGTTCATTGACCTTAAAGATCATCACTGGTGTACGGCTGTGTTTATCAACTTGTGAATGCATACATAAAATGTGGAGTGCATTTTATCCCTGCGTGGAGTATTATTCAGCCATAATAAAGAAAAATTCAGCAAATAAAGAAAAATTCAGCCAAGGTTGTTGGAGACAAAAATCAATGCTCAAAAAACAGTTGTGGGGCTAGGGATATAGCTTGGTTGGTGGAGTGCTTGCCTTGCATGCATGGGACTCTGGGTTTGATCCCCAGCACCATACACAGATGTACACACACAAACCAGTTGTGTTGGTCTGGGGTTGTGGTTCAGTGATAAAGTGCTTGCCTAGCATGTGAGGCACTGGGTTTGATCCTCAGTACCACATAAAAAAATAAACAAATAAAATAAAGAAAAAAACCATCCAGTTGTGTTTATATGCAAGAACAAGAAGCAATCTAAGAAGAAAATTAAGAAAACAATTTAGAATAGCAACAAAAAGAACCAAACACTTCATGATCAACATAATCGTAGAGGCAGACACACTGAAAACACAAAACTTACAGCAACAAATTATAGATGATACAAATGAATGGAAATGTTCATAGATTTCATGCCTCCAAATGCTTCTAATTATGTCCATAGATGAGAAGACTTATATCACTAACTTGTCAACATGACTTAAAGCAATCTGCAGACAACAAATCTCTACCAGAATCCCAACAGCATATTTTGCATAAACAGAAAAAAAAAATATCGTAAAATAATGTGAAATTCAAGGAAACCTAGATCAACAAAATAATTTTGAAAAATAACAACAAAGAGAGGGCTGGGGTTGTGGCTCAGTGGTAGAGCACTCGCCTAGCATGTGTGAGGCCCTGGGTTCGATCCTCAGCACCACATAAATAAAATAAAGATATCGTGTCCAACTACAACTAAAAAATAAAAATATTAAAGAATAAAAAGAACAAAGACAGAAGGAAAAGAGCCCTTGATTTCCAAAATCTTACAAAGCTACAGTGAGCCGAGCAGTGTGGCTGGCACAGGAGCCAATGAAGTAAAGAGACAGCCCCACTCCGCCCTGGCCAGCTGGCCCAGTGGTCAGCACGGTGCTGAGACTTCTTGCTGGGAATCAGACGGTCTCTCAATGAAAGTGTTGGGAAAAGAGAAGAGCGACTTGCCAATTAGTGACATTGAACCTTTATCTTATAGACCTAAATTAAGTCAAAGTGGACTAACGGGCTGGGCACAGGACCCAGTTTTTTTTTTTAATATTTATTTATTTGCTTTAGTTGTACACAATGTGTTTATTTGTACGTGGTGCTGAGGATCGAACCCGGGCCGCGCACGTGCTCAGCGAGCGCTCAACCGCTGAGCCACAATCCCAGCCCCAAGACCCAGGTTTTAATATTCCCGGAAGACATCGGTGGAGGATTCATGATGTCGGACTGGGCGGGGATGTCATGGGTACGAATGGAAACACAGGCATCAAAAGCAGAAAGAGACCGTGGGCATGACACCAAACTAAGAAGCTTCTGCAGGGGAAACAGTCAACAGGGTGGAGAAATAGCATGCAGAGAGGGAGAAAGTATCGGCAAACTATACATCTGACAGTGGGTGACTCTCCAGAATGCATAAGGAACTCAAAAAACTCAATAGCAAAAAATCAAAATCAAAACCAAAAACCCAATTAAACCATGGGCAATAGACTTAACCAGACATTTCTCAAAAAAAAAAAATATATATATATATATATATGTATACACACACACACACACACACACACACACACGATCAACAGGCATATGCAATAAGTCCTCAACATCGTCATCATCAGGCAAATGCACACCAAAACCACAAGGTAGCACCTCAGTGAAGTAAGATATGGCCATTACCAGAAAAAAAAAAAAAAGTGCTGGCCAGGAGGTGGAGAAGAGGGAGCCCTTGTACCCCATTGGTGGGAATGCAAGTTAGTGCAGCCCCCATGAGGACAGGATGGGGGATCCTCAAAAATAAAGAATAGGACTAAGTCCAGCAACCCCACACAGGGCACCTATCCAAAGGAAATGAAATCGGCATGTCCAAGAGACACTCGCATTGCCATGTTCATTGCAGTATTATTCACAATCAAAGAAACAACCTAAGTGGCCATTAACAGATGAATGGCTGAGGACAGTGTGCATAGACACTGTGGAATATTATGAAGCAGTGAAAAGGACGAAGTGCCCTAATTTGTGACAACATGGATAGAACAGGAGATCACCATGTGAAGTGAAATATGCCAGGAAGAGCAAGAAGAGTACCTCATGATCTTGTCCACATGAGGAATTAAAACAGTTGATCTCACAGGAGTTGAATGTAGGTTACCAGAGGCTGGAGAGAGAAGAGGGGAAAGGTAGATCACTGGGTGCCAAGGTAGGGTTAGAGGTTAGATAGGAGCAGGGGGTTTTGGTGTGCTGTTGCACAGGAGAGTGATCACAGGTAACTATGATGTGCTGCATATTTCAAAAAGTTAGAGGAAAAGATTTAGAATGTTTTCTACAGAAAGGCATGATGGCTATTTGAGGAGATATGCTTTTTATTTTCTATTCGTGCATTATAGTTATACAGAACATCGGAGTTCGTTTTGACACAACAAAGAAAGCATGGAGTGTAATTTGCTCCACCTCGGTCACCAGGACTTCCTCTCTCCTCCCCTTCTCCCTCTCCCTGTTCCCTTCCTCTTTTCTACTTGTCTGCCTTCTATTTATTCGCAGTTTTTAAAAATAAGTGCTTTAGCTGGGCGCGGTGGCCCACGCCTGTCATCCCAGCAGCTGGGGAGGCTGAGGCAGGAGGATCGCGAGTTCAAAGCCAGCCTCAGCAATGGAGAGGCACTTAGCAACTCAGTGAGACCCTGTCTCTACTAAAATACAAAAAAAAAAGGGCTGGGATGTGGCCCAGGGGTCGAGTGCCCGAGAGTTCAGTCCCCGGTATCAAAAAAAAAAAAAAAAAAAAAAACAAAAAAAAACAACAACTGCTGGGGTTGTGGCTCAGTGGTAGAGCACTTGCCTGGCATGTGTGAGGCACTGGGTTTGATTCTCAGCACCACATATAAATAAATAAGTAAATAAAATAAAGATCCATCAACAAGTAACAAAAATTAAAAACAAACCTGGTCATTATGACCCCATGTGTATATATGACTACAAGACCAGTGTGATGCTACATCATGTACAACCACAAGAATGAGAAGTTATTAAAAAAAAAAAACTTATTTATTTGCTTTAGTTGTACACAATGTGCTTTATTTTTACGTGGTGCTGAGGATCGAACCTGGGCCGCGCACGTGCTAGGCGAGCGCTCTACCGCTGAGCCACAACCCCAGCCCAAGAATGAGAAGTTATACTCCTTTTACGTAGGAGGTGTCCAAATGCATTCTACTGTCCTGTGTAACTAGTACAAACAAACAAACATAAGGAAACTCTATAGGGAATGTTTCCCATGAAGAGTGTCACAGTGGATACTCGTCGGGTGAAGAGCGGAGCTGTCTCAGCCGTGTCCTGCTGAGCCACGGGATGACAAGGTCCTGGGGCCAGGTTCTCCGTGGGCACAGCCAGGACCTCGGCCTCCTGGGCCAGAGGTTTGACTCTGCAGGGGCGGGGCTGGGGACCCGCAGAGATTCCCTGGGACGTGGCCCACTCCTTTGCAAACCACGAAGCCTGTTTCTTCCCAGAGCACATTGTGAACCTTGGAGTGATGTTAGGTGCCGGACGAGGGTGGCCTCCAAGAGTTGCACAGGGTCCTGGGTGTCAGCCCTTCCTTCTTTTTTTGTATTAAAATTTTAAATTTGTTTTAATTAGTTATACATGACAGTAGAATGCATTTATGTGCTGTGATATATCATGCACAGATGGGATATAATGTCTCATCTTTCTGAGTGTACATGTTGCAGAATCATATTGGTCATGCGGTCACATGTATACATACAGTAGTCATGTCTGTTTCATTCCACTGTCTTTCCCATCCCTACATCCCTTTCCTCCCCTCCCTCCCCTCCCTTTACTTTCCCTCTACCTAATCTAAGGTAACTCTATTCTTCCCTAGTGCCCCCCGCCTTATTGTGAATTAGCATCCGCATATTAGAGAAAACATTCAGGCCTTTGGTTTTGTGGGATTGGCTTTTTCGCTTAGCATGATATTCTCCAGCTCCAACCATTTCCTGTCAAATGCCATTATTTCACCCTTCTTTAAAGCTGAGTAATATTCCATTGAGTATCTAGCCCTTCCCTTCTTGCTAACACGTCGTAGGGGACGGTGCTGCTGGGTCTCTTGTTGGCTCCAGCCAGCCCTTCCCCACTCTGCCAAACCCCCAGGCTCTGTGTTTTCACAAGGACATGGAGCACGTCTCAGGATGCTCTCGAGGTCCCCAAGGCCTTGCCGGACCATGATGAACTCAGAGGGACCAGAGGAGAAGGAGAGTCCAAACATGTTTTTCCAAAGTGCTGTTCTGCAGGATGGCAGGGGGCAGGTGCAGCGCCCGGGGCAGTGGGTCCCCTGAGCCTCTGTGGGGACAGCAGTGAAGGCTGGGCGTCAGGGCTGCAGATCACGGCGACGCCAAGGCTGCAGCCTCAGGCCGTGACACCCTATGAATGCCTCAATCTGCAAGCCCGGGCTGCACCCTGCTTTCACAGGTGAAGGGCATCGGGCTGTGGTGGGACTCCTTGGTGCCCAGCGCAGGCATCCAGGACCCGCGCCGCCCGTGTCCCCCTCGCTCAGCCTCTGTGTGGGGCAGACCGGCCATGCCGCTGTCCCTGCTGGTCCTCCTCCTCCTCCTGCAGCCATTGCACCCTTCAGGGCGCCCGGACCTGTGGAGGTGTTTCCGATACCTGAAGCCCAGCGTCCACAGAGATGGGGACCTGCTGCTCGCCGCCTTTTTCCCCCTTTACTACGTGAATCGGAAGGCGCCCATGGCCCGGCTGTTCTTTTTACTCAGGCCACACGCTGAGGAAGTGCCTCACAGGTGAGGGCTACCTTGCACGGAGGTGTTACGCGGGGTTATGAGCGTGTGTGTCCGTGGGTGCTTAAATCCCCTTGCACAACTATAAAAAGTGTGTGTGCAAATGAGAGCAATGCAAACTGATCGATTCCAAGGTTGTCTCCCTTCTTGACGCACCTACCCCCTTCCACTCCCCTTCTCTTGTGCTCTCCTCGCCTGGGGAGACGGAGGAGAGAAACCTGCACCTGTTGGGTGTTTCCTGCCGGAGTCCAGCTCCGGAAAGTTGGGGGGTGAAGACGTCGGCGAAAATGTGAGAGATAAACCACGCGGCACACAAGTCTGGAGGCTTAACTCTAACTTTACTTTTTTACCCGAGTTTTTATAGCCCAGCCAGCACAGTCTTTTACATTACAGCTTTTGAGGTGACATTAAAGAATTTCAGAGTTATACATTATGAAGGAAACAAGTTACATTAAGGAATTTCAGGGTTATACATTCTCAGGGAAACAGGATATTGTTCTAAGTACATATTACTGATTAAGCTTATCTAAAGACGTAGGAAAAAGCATACATTGATCAATCTTAAGTGTCAAGAACAAAAACATGTTTTTACCTAAACCTATTTTTACAGCCCTTTAAGATCACTCACAATGTCCCACACCTTGATTGCCCTAATACATCATAGCTAAACCTTGACTGAACTCAACTTACTATTGTTTCCTATAATAACTTTTTTCTGAACTAGAAAGAAGGAAGTATAGCTATTTTTAAAAGTTAAGCTAACAGGTAATTATCCTTTGATCAGGTGTTAGATCTAAGGGGTCTCTACCATGGAAAACTTATATCAATATATCTTAAACTAATATCCTAAACTTACCTAAGATAAAAGAATCCTTATCAATCACAAGAAAGCCTTATACTATAACTTAAAACCTTATAACTATAACTTAGAAAAGTCTGAACTATGGGGCACAGCAAGAGCCATAAGTTTAATCATTACTTACAAGCCTAATGTCTAATTATAAACCTGTTTAACTCATGTACTAAAGAATTTGCTATAGAGCTCCTGGCTCAGACTCCACAGTGTAAATTTGTGTGTGGTCAGATTTATGCTTAATAGCTAACCTACGAGCCCCTAGTGGTCACACAGAGACACAGTAAGAATAGAGAGAATTAACCATCGCGGCGCCATTTTTGTCTTATATCGTTCCTAGAAGAGGGAGAGATGCCTTGCTTTCTCTCCCTATTATTTCAGACAAGGAGCCTTGCTCACTTGTCACAAGGAAGATGTGACAGTTTCCGTTGGCCTGATCCCCATGATGGGGTTCTTGGGTTCTCGGCATGAGTGATCCTCTTGGGGTCTCAATTCCTCCTCATGCCAGGACCCTGGAGTGGGACCTCGGGTGTCCTAGACACTGCGCCCTGGCCTGAGGTCACTGTTACACTCGGGGCTCACTCTGGGTGCCCACGCTGCAAAGGGCACTGTTGAAAGGTGCCTCATAGAGAAGCCAACACCCTAACACCCTACAAAAGATCTGTAACTAGCCGGGCGCGGTGGCGCACGCCTGTCATCCCAGCACTTGGGAGGCTGAGGCAGGAGGATCGCGAGTTCAAAGCCAGCCTCAGCCATGGCGAGGCCCTTAGCAACTCAGTGAGACCCTGTCTCTAATAAAGTACAAAAAAAGGGCTGGGGATGTGGCCCAGGGGTCGAGTGCCCCTGACTTCAATCCCCGGTACCAAAAAAAAGAAAAAAAAAATCCGTAACTAGCTGAATCCATTCAGAGGTGGGGTATTTGGTTCCTGAGGCCAAAAGCCAAGGGAGGAAAGGAATTCATCTTTCCAAGGGGGTAATATGCCCTTCCTTGGCATCTTGATCATTTCTTCAGGAAAAAGTTACAGAAACCACTTCACTGCTGGGCTTTTTTTTTTTTTTTTTTCTTTTGGTACTGGGGATTGAACTCAGGGGCACTCGACCACTGGGCCACATCCCCAGCCCTTTTTTTGTATTTTATTTAGAGACAGGGTCTCACTGTGTTGCTAAGTGCCTCGCCATGGCTGAGGCTGGCTTTGAACTTGCGATCCTCCTGCCTCAGCCTCCCAAGTGCTGGGATGACAGGTGTGCGCCACCGCGCCCGGCGCACTGCTGGGCTTTTTGCGACAGTGTGGCCTGCGTCTCTAGCAACTGAGCCCCTGCACAGGTGCTTCCAGAGCTCCCCAGCAGACAGCCCGGGCTCCGGTCGGCGGCGCAGTGGAGTCTGCTTCTAAAATCGTCAACATCTCAACCCACCACGTCCTCTGATGATGGTTAGGCTAAATGCAATTTTCTTTTGTGGTGGTGTCTCTACCCTTAGCAGCCCCCCCCCCCCTGTCATTTCGGCAGGTGGCCTTGCACTGGAGGGAGGGGAGGGTGGAGCTGCTCATCTCTGGGGTGGGATTCCAGCCCTGCGGTTCCTCATCCGGATGGAGACCTTTGTCTGTCCCTTCTCGCTGTTTTGAATTTCCTTGCCTCTTTGTCTCCTTCTCGATCACTAAACAAAATTTGAAATGGGGTATTTTCTGGCCGTCACTTCATGCAGACGATGGGTTCTCTGGTGAGGGGGCGGCTGCTAGTTGTCTCCGTTCTCTTGGGGATGGAGAGGCCCGGAGTGATGGAGAGGATGGGTCTCGCATCCCAGGGGCTCTGTGAGAACCTGCCTTGTCCCTAAGGCCAGTGTGGGGAGAGGGTGGGAGTCTCCAGTCCAGGTCACAGAGCTGGGGGCCTAACCTAGCAGCACCCTGCCTTCCGTCCTCCTGCCAGAGAAGTTTCTGGTTCCCCCATCGTGCCCACCAGAGGCCAGGCCTCGTGCACATGGTTGGTGAGCCCTGAAATTTTCTGTTCCTAGACTTGTGTACGTCGCAACAGTGGCACAGACTGTGGGCTTCACTCAGAGATTTGGCTTCTCATACCTAACCACAGAGCATGAACACGCATTCCTGTGACTAATCGACTTTCCCCTTATTATTCCCATGCCTCCCAAGCATCATTTCCCAGAGATATGCCTATGCTTGTTTATGTCAAAATACTGGGCATTTGGGATGTGGCTCAGTTTGTATGATGTAGAGTAACACCTTGTTTATCCATCTCTCTCTCTTTTTTTTTTTTCTTGGTACTGGGGATTGAACTCAGGGACACTCAACCCCTGGGCCACATCCCCAGCCTTTTTGTTGTTTTTATTTAGAGACAGGGTCTCACTGCGTTGCTAAGTGCCTCGCCATGGCTGAGGCTGGCTTTGAACTCGCGATCCTCCTGCCTCAGCCTCCCAAGTGCTGGGATTACAGGTGTGTGCCACCATGCCTGGCTGACTTCAGGTTTCTGTAGGTTTGTGCAGAACCGAGAACTCAGCCTCTTGTGGGCCTGAAGTTGGGAAAAAGAGAATTCAACACCAGAGTTCAGGAGGAGTGCACACACAGGGCATCGTGTGCCCCTCCACCCACCATTCCTCATGGGAAGAATTCCTCCTTGCTGACTGGGTGAGACTTGCTCTCTCAGGCGCCCCCCATGGATAGGACTGTATTGAAAACCCCAAGATAGTGTGGCCTGGGAAAGGGCGTGAAAAGAAAGCCATGCGTTGAGAGCTTTCATCTCTTTCAAGATGAATCCTTTTCAGAGGCTGGCCACTGGTGGGAAGACAGAATTTCATTAAACCCAGAATGATCGTCTCTGGGAACACTGATGTCTTCCAAGACAAATCCTCTCCAGGTGCTGGCCTCCGACCCTCCAACCCCCAAACCCCAGTTCCCGAGTGCCCAGACTGATGCGCTCATGAAATCACCCATAACCCATATAAGCCCAGTCCCCTCCTTTGTTCCAGGAAAGTGAGTCCATCAGAACCACGACTCCGTCCCTGAATAAAGGCGTTGGCTGATCTGTGAATTTGGCTCTGGCCGGTGTCTTATGCTGACAGATTGTACAAAACCAAGTCTGTCTAGTGGACAGCAGTGTCATCGGCTGATGTCACCTTACCCCACTCAGGTCCCTGCAAAATTCCCAGAGTCCTGGGAGCCTTGTTCACACCAGCTCCGCGTGCCAGGGCAGGACCGCACCTAGGAAGCCTGGGGTGAGACTTCCTGCCGGTGGACTTGGATGTCATTCAACCCGAACGACCTTGACCTTTCTCCCTAATGCTGCTCCTTCCTCAGGTGGCTCTGGAGGAACTACCAGCACGTGCTGGCTTTCTACTTTGCCATTGGGGAGATCAACAAGGACTCGCACCTGCTCCCCAACCTGACCTTGGGTTTCCACGTCTACAACGCCTTTCACAGTGACCACAGGACCTTGGAGACCGCCCTGCGGTGGCTGGCGGGAGGCACTGAGTTTCTCCCGAACTACGGATGCCAAACTCAGAGCAAGTCCGTGGCTGCGCTTGCGGGGGACAGCGGCGGCATTCTCAGCCCAGATTGGCACGCTCCTGGAGCTGTACAGGACGCCCCAGGTACCCACATATTCTACCCCGAGGGGGCCTAGGGGGAAGGTCCCAGGGGATCCTCCACGTTCTGAGATTATCCGTAGTGGAAGGAGAAAGACGAAGGAGCTGGGGACACCTAGAGTCTCCACCAAGGTGACTTTCTAGGGCCACTGTGCCCATCCCCCAGCCACTGGGGGCATTGGCTGCTGCCAGCGCACAGCCATGTGCCTCCTCAGTCAGGAGCCTGCCCATCCTGGGACACGGCCATCTCAGGGGCAGCCAGAGGCCAATGACTGTCACGCGGGCATGGTAACATCTGGGCGTCTGGGTTCCATTTGGAGCAATCCCAAGGGCTGGCTGAGGTGGTCACACCCATGTGGTCCCCCACTCCCTCTGCCCAGCCTGCCTCGCGCGCCTCCACCCACGCAGATCTCTTGGGAGCCCTGCCAGGGAACCCGGCCCTCACAGCTCTGCACACCACAGGCCTTGCGGGGGACCCAGCCGACACAAGCAGCCACCAGGGGGCGCTGCGGCCAACCACAGACACGCGCCTTGGAGAATCCTGTTCCAGAAGAAGTAAATTTTACAAAACCAAAGAGGATAGGGAAGGCATTGTGTTCTTTAAGATGATCTAAGCTGTTGTGTTCATAATTTAAGCCCCAAGTACCAAGAAATCCATGTTGTAGAGATTTCTTTCTTTCTCTGAGTTTATATGCGGTATTGGTGGCTGGGGTCAAGGATGGGGCAAACACAGCATCTTGGCGATGCTTCCCCCAGGCTTCTTTATTTCCTGCTGCAGGAGATGAAAGCACAGGCGGATTTCACCTGTCCTTCCCTAAAGGGTTTTTTATTTTTTATTTTTTAATTAATTAATTTATTTTTTGGTACCGGGGATTGAACTCAGGGGCACTCGACCCCTGGGCCACATCCCCAGCCCTTTTTTGTGTTTTATTAGAGACAGGGTCTCACTGAGTCACTAAGTGCCTCGCCATTGCTGAGGCTGGCTTTGAACTCGCGATCCTCCTGCCTCAGCCTCCCAAGTGCAGGGGTTACAGGCGTGCGCCGCCGTGCCCGGCTCCTAAAGGTAACAGCACTGAAAAACGTGGTCCTCTGTGCGCCCAGAATGAGAGAAGTAGGTAATCTCTACCAGGGTCTTTCCCTCTGCCTAAAAGTATGGTGTTCAACAGCCTTCTCACATACAGACCTTTCTTACCCCCTCCCCTGGAGAGACAACCCCACATCCCCATAAACTCAGAATCACATCTTTCTTTGCTCAAACAGGTCACGTACGGACCTTTTGATCCCATGCTAAGTGATAAAGACCAGTTTCCATCACTCTACCAGATGGCCCCCAAGGACAGCTCTCTGGCCCATGGAATGGTCTCCTTATTGCTGCACTTTGGCTGGACCTGGGTGGCACTCTACCTTTCTGATGATTTGAAGGGTGAGCAGTTCCTGCGGCATCTGAAAGCAGAGATGGTAAAGAAAGGCATCTGTGTGGCCTTAACAGAAAAGCTCCCTGACACTAAGGCAATGTATGGAACAGGAGATGTCACCTTCATGAGTAGGATCAGAGTCTCCTCTGCAAATGTGCACATACTCTATGGTGCAGTCGAGAGCCTCATCACCGTGGACTTGGCAGCAGAGTTCTTTTTAACCACGGGGAAGGTGTGGATCATGGCAGCAAAGCAGGATATCGCCCTGCACGAGATGGACCACATGCTGCACTCTCTCCATGGAGGCTTCTCGTTCTCACCTCACAAGGGGGAAATCCCTGGCTTCAGACACTTCCTCCAGACAGTGAACCCTTCCCAGTACCCAGAAGACTTTTACTTCAGTAAACTGTGGGCTTATTCTTTTGGCTGCTCACCTGCTGGGTCCATCTGTGAAAATTTTGGAGCCTGCAGGCCAAACACTTCCTTAGAATCCATGCCGGGAAATATGGACATGATGACCCTGTCCGACTCCAGCTACTTCATCTACAATGCCGTGTACGCCGTGGCCCACGCCCTCCATGGCGTGCTTTTGGAGAAAATCGAAATGGGGTCTTCAGAAGATGCAGACCAACCTAGGCTGCATCCCTGGCAGGTAAAACTCTCCGGGAATCGGGGCAAGCTCTGAGCACCTGGTGCCACCTGCAGGTGCTTTACTAAGTTGTATCACGACCATGTTTTCATGTCAAGTTCAACAGGATCAGGCAAAAATGCAGTGCCGGCTCTTTCACACCGGTTACAGGTACATCTGTAAGTGTTAGCTATATGGGGAGAATTCTGCTACTAGGAGTTTCTATTTCAAGCTATTAGAAAATGGAATCAGAAAAACATTTTCTATTTTAGGATGAAATGCTGTCAAATATCCAAATGCAGCTTATGACAAAACATAGATTAAAAAAACTGCTGAAATCTACACTTTTCCTTATAGAGGAAATGTCGGAAAATTTGGACAACATGAAAACATCTGATTCTAGGTTTGGCTTCCATCATCCTATGTATTGCCCAAACCCTTCATGAAATGCTTTTTTGAAAATAAAAAATAGGTTCTAGGGCTGCGGTTTTCTCTCAGAGGTAGAGCGCTTGCCTAGCATGCAAGAGGTACTACTGGAGCCGGGCGCGGTGGCGCACGCCTGTAATCCCAGCACTTTGGGAGGCTGAGGCAGGAGGATCATGAGTTCAAAGCCAGCCTCAGCAATGGTGAGGCACTTAGCAACTCAGTGAGACCCTGTCTCTAATAAAATACAAAAAAAGGGCTGGGGATGTGGCCCAGTGGTCCAGTGCCACTGAGTTCAATCCCTGGTACCAAAAAAAAAAAAAAAGAGGTACTACTGGGTTTGATCCTCAGCACCACATAAAAATTAAAATAAAGGTATTGTGTCCACCTACAACTAAAAAATAAATGTTAAAAAGATAGGTTCTACCCATTTTGAATGTAATATCTAAGATGTGTCTTGGAAATAAATTGTTTTTAGATGTTCTTCTAAAACCTGTGAATTATCACATGAGAACAGGGACTATGGGCCCCTGTTAAAATATGAGGTCACCAATGATGGACGTAGCTCAGGCCTTCTCCCCAGGGTTCAATGTGGATTTGTCTGGATTTTAGCTGTGGCTCGTCTGAACCCATGACCTATGTGTGGAGCACATTTATAAACATCTGTTGTCACGCACGATAGGCAAACATGATTATCATATTTGTAGAAAATGTCAAATAAATTTAGTATGTAGGCAAAGGTAAATACGTGTATGTAAAAATCAACATCAGAAAGTTTAGTTTACCATCTAATTTCTATTTTTTTAATAACAATGATATTATTATTATTATTATTTAGTTGTTGGTAGATCTTTATTTTATTTATATGTGGTGGTGAGAATCGAACCCAGTGCCTCACACATGCCAGGCAACTGTGCTACCGCTGAGCACCAGTTGTAACAATGATAATATTTGATATGCCATTTTGTGCTTATTTTGAATTGATGTTTAGAAGAGTAGGTGACTTTGTCAAGATGGGCTCCAAAGATCAAAGATGTGATTATGAAATATTTATAATGCTTCAACTTTAAGTAACCAAAGAATTCAACAGTAGTTTTTTTTGTTTTGTTTTTTTTGTACCCAGGATTGAACTCAGGGGCACTCGACCACTGGGCCACATCCCCAGCCCTTTTTTTGTATTTTATTAGAGACAGGGTCTCACTGAGTTGCTAAGTGCCTCGCCATTGCTGAGGCTGGCTTTGAACTCATGATCCTCCTGCCTCAGCCTCCCAAGTGCTGGGATTATAGGCGTGTGCCACCACCCCCGGCTTCAACAGTAGATTTGTAAGCAATGAGAGGTTAATTATCTCCCACAGCACAGTGTCACGGGGCCCAGAGACTCCAGGGTTAGCATACCCTATCAACAACCTTATTAGAATCAGGGGTTTTGATTTTTTAATTTTGGGGCATAGATAGCTTCCTGCAATGTCACAACAATCTCATTCTCACCTAGAAAAGTCAGAAAGCATAGACAGAAAACAACTTGCGTTGTGCCCCTTGAAGCCTCCTAGAGGTATAACTGATATGCAAAGTCGCCCAGGTTTAATCTTTGCAATGTGACGCCTAGTGACATGTACGCGCCCAGCTGTCATAACCAGGGCCAGGATGCTAAGCGGTTCCATCCCTGCTGTGCCCTTTTCAAAGTACAAGGATTGGCTTCTAAGAGGCTCCAGACAGACTCCCCAGGTCAAGGTGCCACAGCGCCCACGCCAGGCTGCCGAGGGCAGCATCCTGGCCTGGTTCCCAGGGGATTCCGTCACTCCCTCCTCGTTCCCATGGGGAAGACCTTCCACTTCACGCTCGGCGTGGCGGACGCCCAGACAGCACCGAGCCTCCATAGGAGGAAAACCGGAGAGCAGGGGAGGAAGAGCGGGGCGGTGCAGCCCGCGTGCACCCTGCGCCTCTCGCCTCTCGCAGGAGCACACTCCTCAGGGCCAAATTCTGCCTCTCCTGCAGCTGCATCCGTTCCTGAAGAAAACCCAGTTTTCCAACAGCGCTGGGGACCACGTCTCCCTAGATGAGAGGAGCAGCCAGATGGCCCAGTATGACATCCACAACACTGTGAACTTCCCTGCTGGTCTTGTGCTGCTGGTTAAAGTAGGAGAGTTTGTCTCTAGGAGTCCACTGGGTCAAGGCTTGGTCATCAGCGAGGAGATGATAGAATGGCCTATTGGATTCACAGAGGTACGATCCCATTTCAGTACTGGATAGGAGGGAGGGATCTGAAGGGGGTCCTGAGGTGAGCCTAACCGTGACCTTTAACCCAGCACTGAACTCACCCCTCCCATCTCGACTTGTACTCTGTGATCTTGGTTTTGCATATTCTGAACTAACACCTACAGGAAGAGAAGTTCGTAGATGCAATTAAATTTTGGGTATAGCCGGGTGCGGTGGCGCACGCCTGTAATCCCAGCACTTTGGGAGGCTGAGGCAGGAGGATCGCGAGTTCAAAGCCAGCCTCAGCCATGGCGAGGCACTTAGCAACTCAGTGAGACCCTGTCTCTAATAAAATATAAAAAGGGCTGGGGATGTGGCCCAGTGGTTGAGTGCCCCTAAGTTCAATCCCCAGTGCCAAAAAAAAAAAATTTTTTTTTGGGTATAATTATTCATGCAGATAAAATTGAACAAAGTTAATGAGCAGAGAGAAAAATAAAAATACAGATACATACATACCAAATATATCTCTCCATATATCCTGAAACTCTTAGTCATAGGTGGTCAGAAACCTTATTAAGTTTTTTTTTTAGTTGTTGATGGACCTTTATTTTATTCATTTATTCATATGTGATGCTGAGACTCGAACCCAGTGCCTCACACATGCTAGGCAAGTGCTCTACCACTAGGACACAAGTTGTACTATAAACACGATTGTGGATTACTACACCATTCGCCCCTTGGGAGGGATCATTTGCATTTTTCTTAGTATTTTGGATGCTATTCAGTCTTTGTTCTACTCATCATAGTTAAAGCACTGACATGACTTCATGGAATCTTTTCACAATTGGACACATCCAGGCAATTTTGTAAATGATTTACATCATAATCGTGTTTTGCACCGATATTTTGTGTGTGTGTGTGTGTGTGTGTGTGTGGCGTGTGTGTGTAGGTATTGAGAGTTGAACTCAGGGGTGTTCTACCATTAAGCTACATCCCCAGCCCTTTCTTATTTTTTCATTTTGAAACAGGGTCCCACTAGGTTGCTCAGGCTGGCCTTCAACTTGTGATCCCCCTGCCTCAGCCTCACGGAGTTGCTGGAGTAGCTGGGATGACAGGGGATGCGCCACCACACCTGGCTCACATGACACGTTCTTCCTTTCTGGAAATCAATGCCCCACCTGGCCTCGGGAGCCCAGGAGTGTGTTAGCCACAACCTGTGGTTCCTGATGCACAGGAACCTCCTGCTAGGCTCTGCCTCTTAATGGGTCCAGTACTTCCCCAAAGCGCCAACTTGGGGACAAGTCCCCAAAAGCCCAACTTGGGGACTCTTAACTTAGGGACCTTTTGGGGGTGCCATTCATATTCAAATCAAAACACCAACTGAAAGTGTGAGGGCATAGGAAAATATCTTCAGGCACAGAAGTCCATAGGACCACATAGAAAACTGCACAGAAGAAGATCTTGGATGCTGAGGTTAAATACAAAGAAGAGAAAACCCCAGGAATTGTGGCTGGTGATGTGCAGAATCAAAGCGACCTGGCACTTTGGAGATATTTCATGATCGGTTGAGAAGGGAGGATGCTAGCCAGCCACGGTGACCCAGGACTAGACGCCTGGGCGTCAGGACGGGGGTGGTCAGAGGTGTATCAGTGATCCTCTATTTTAGGTCCAAGTCCTTTCTCAGGAGGAGAGAGACGGTGACATGCTCTCAAAGCTGTTGTTATTTTGTCACCTTAAACACACCTGAAGATAACTACGTGCAGAATGGTGACCGGTGCTCTCTTTCCCCTCAGACGCCTCGATCTGTGTGCAGCCAGAGCTGTCGCCCAGGATCCAGGAAGATCCCCCAGGAAGGAAGGCCCGTGTGCTGCTTTGCTTGCGTGTTTTGCCCAGCGGGACGCATTTCCGGTCAGACAGGTAGAAGACGCAGAACTGCCCCAGGATAACTCATGTCTCTAACTATGTCTCAGTAAAAAGAAACCAAGGTATTGGCGTCCTCCTGGGATCACGGTGCCCATTGTTCTGCATTTACCCATTTTGCTCATGCTTTTAATCTATCCATTTATTTATTCCCGATTATCCATGCATTATAATTGTATAGAACAGTGGGATTCGTGTGTCCCTCTCCGCACGTGTGCACGATCAACGTCCATTTGATGTGCAGGCTCTTGACAGGCAGGGCTCTCCTGTTGGGCTCAACTGTGAAACGGACTCCAGGGGTGACCTTTGTTGACTGTCCGGCGCTGCACCAGACAGTCTCCATCGGAGATCTCCTGGTGCGCCTGCTCACGTCTACTGTGACATGTAAGATGTCGCCTCCTCAGGGTGTGGGTGACTGAAAGGGTGAAACCAACACACAGAGGGGGAGGACTGGTGTGTTCCACATCTGGATGACAAGTACACAGCAGGTCAGCGGGAGTTGTCATGGAAACACCCGATTACATTTTGGACCGGCGTCCTAAACACCATGCGAGGTATTAAGTACACGTGCTTCATACAAGACCCTCACCTTTGGAATATTATAATACAATAAGGTAAAGAAACATGTTAACATATGAAGACTTAATATTTTAATAAAAGGCATAATCCAGTGTCCCTCAAAGTTGTCTCTACCCAAGATAGGGTATATGAGAACAAAATGTGTTGTTGTCAAGCACAACATGTTAAAGGGATAGTTAAAACGGCTGCCACTTTTCAAAATATAAAGAATAAATGTAGCCGGGCGCGGTGGCGCACGCTTGTAATCCCAGCACTTGGGAGGCTGAGGCAGGAGGATCGCGAGTTCAAAGCCAGCCTCAGCAATGGTGAGGCACTTAGCAACTCAGTGGGACCCTGTCTCTAATAAAATACAAAAAAAAAAAAAAAAAAAAAAGGGCTGGGGATGTGGCCCAGTGGTCGAGTGCCCCTGAGTTCAATCCTGGGTACCAAATAAAAAAATAAATCAATAAACGCAAGGATTGAAAATTCTGGACAGCACTGTGTGAGTCCCATAATCTGAGCAGCAGTAGTCATTTGGTTTGAATCACTGGGAAGAATAGTTATCTTCAGGTGTGTTTGAGTTAACAAAATAACAATCTCCCTGTTTGCAAAAGATTGGAAACACCTAACAAGTGTGTAGAACAAAAAGAGAAATAAGAGAATACAAGGACTTGGATTGTGGCTCCGTGGTAGAGCGCTTGCCTAGCACATGTGAGGCACTGGGTTCAATCCTCAGCACCACATAAAAATAAATAAATAAAATAATGAGAAAAAGAGAGAGAGAATACAAGATGCAGGGTCCATAATACAACATACCCACACTTCTCTGTGCCAAGCACATCTCTGAGACAGAAACCAGTTGCCTGTATTCGCTCTGTGAAGAGGAATGAGGATCTTTTTTTCCCTTGGTACCAGGGATTGAACCCAGGTGCTTAACCACTGAGCCACATCCACAGCCAATTTTATATTTCATTTATTTATTTTTTGGTACCGGGGATTGAACTCAGGGGCACTCGACCAATGGGCCACATCCCCAGCCCTTTTTTTTGTATTTTATTAGAGACAGGGTCTCACTGAGGTGCTAAGTGCCTCGCCATTGCTGAGGCTGGCTTTGAACTCGCAATCCTCCTGCCTCAGCCTCCCAAAGTGCTGGGATTACAGGCGTGCGCCACCGCGCCCGGCTTGGTTTTAAACTCTTGATCCTCCTGCCTCAGCCTCCTGAGCTGCTGGGATTACAGGCATGTGCCACCATGCCCAACTAGGAATGAGGATCTTAAGAAAAAGATGTGCTGGGCTGGGGACATAGCTCAGTTGGTAGAGCGCTGCCCTTGCCTGCACAAGGCCCTGGGTTCAATCCCCAGCACCTCTCTAAATTACTTCAGAATCTTGCTCGGTTGCATGAGTACTATCTGAAAGGACTAAATGAACCCTTAAGGCAAGACTAGGCAAACCACTGCCTGCACCAACAGAATCTAATTGAAACACAGACATGCCCATTAACGTTCCTCTGCTGCAGAGGCAGAGGGGAGCAGTTGCACTGGGAGGTTGTGTGAAGCTCTCCGTATTTATGACCTGCCACTTTACAAGAAAGGCTAACCAACCAGGCTTTTGGGTGTAGATAAATGGAGACTCAAAAAAATACAATCTATTCTTTTTTTTTTTTTATATCTCTATGTATTTAATTTATTTTTATGTGGTGCTGAGGATCGAACCCAGTGCCTCACATGTGTGAGGCAAGCGCTCTACCACTGAGCTACAACCCAGCCCCAAATGTGATCTAGTCTTAAAAATTGATTGAAATAGCTATTATTTAGAGGTTGATTATTTAAATTCTATTCAAATGTTTTCAATTTGATCTGTTTTCAGTGTTCATGTGGAAATGCTAACAAGAATAGTCACAGAAAAGTGCAAAGGTGGGATGAGGAAAGACGGGTTCGGCCAGATATCAGGTTATATATAAAAAGAAACCGCCGGATGTCAGGGTGTCACGCAGTCACGAGGTCCTGGGGGCGGGGTTCCTGAGCCTGTCTGGAAAGCTGGGGGGGGGGGTTAGCACAGGGCTTAGCACGAGGGAGGTGCAGGTGTGGGGGGACGAGGCTCCTGCTGACGGTCCTGTGGGAGGGGTTTGGTCTCCCCTGCAGCTGGGCGCGCTCTCCCTGCTCAGGAATGTAGCAACTACTCTGGTGTGTCTCCGTGTGACATCGTGGGCAGTCTGTCCTGACAATGACAGTGCACAGGGGACATTCTTCAACATGGCAAAAATGAGGAAGTTGTGGAAAAGAAACACTGAACCTTTCTTCGCTTTTCCCCAGATGCAGAGCAGCGTGTCCAGTGCCCCCGACATGAGCACCCGAACAGTGAGAGGACTCGCTGCCTCCCCAAGGCGGTGACCTTCCTGGCCTATGAAGACCCCTTGGGCGTGGCTCTGGCCTGCACGGCTCTCTGCTTCTCTGCACTCACAGCTGCTGTCCTTGGGGTCTTTGTGAAGCACAGAGACACTCCCATAGTCAAGGCCAACAACAGGGCCCTCAGCTACATCCTGCTCATCTCCCTCACCTTCTGTTTCCTCTGCTCCTTGCTCTTCATTGGCCGTCCCAACACAGCCACCTGCATCCTGCAGCAGACCACATTTGGACTGGTGTTCACTGTGGCAGTTTCCACTGTCCTGACCAAAACTGTCACTGTGATTATGGCCTTCAAGGTCACTGCTCCAGGGAGAAGGATGAGGCGGTGGCTGGTGTCAGGGGCACCTAACGTCATCATTCCCAGCTGCTCCCTCGTCCAACTCACTCTCTGTGCAGTCTGGCTGGGCACCTCTCCTCCCTTTGTGGACACAGACACACACTCTGAACATGGCCACGTCATCATCACGTGCAACAAGGGCTCAGTCACTGCCTTCTACTGTGCCCTGGGATACCTGGGTTCCCTGGCCCTGGGGACCTTCACGGTGGCCTTCCTGGCCAGGAACCTGCCTGACACCTTCAATGAAGCCAAGTTCCTGACCTTCAGCATGCTGGTGTTCTGCAGTGTCTGGCTCACCTTCCTCCCTGTGTACCACAGCACCAAGGGCAAGGTCATGGTGGCCGTGGAGGTCTTCTCCATCCTGGCCTCCAGCGCAGGGCTCCTGGGCTGCATCTTTGCCCCCAAGTGCTACATAATTCTCATAAGACCAGACGAGAACTCCTTCAAAGGTCTGAAAGAGAAAAGAGGTTCTAAAGGAAATAGGCATTCTAAGACTTTATCTCATGAGTCTGTAGCACATTTTTAGGATTTTGAACCACAAATTTCCCTGAGTTTATATCCTAGTATCATAAAATAAATGAAACTGACTATTTTAGATCTAATTCCTTTTTAAAAAGTTCTTGTGTAAAACCAACCTTAGCCACTTATTGAGTTATTTACAAACATGAATACTATATCAAATTATGATGGTCTCTGAAAATGTGCATATTATGTGAACTCCTATTTTATTTATCAATTGATGGTCAAGGGAGCAGATATTCATATTTTGATAAGCATCTCAATTATACCTGTTTCATGTTCTGTTTTACTCTGACTCATTTAGAGTGTATTAATGTTAGCATCACTATGTACTTGGAATTTTTCCTGACTACAGAGCTAATGAGTCAAGTTCAATGTTTTTTTACCTGAGTATACTCTATTTCCCTGGAGCCCCTTATTAAATAATCATTGCCCAAAGGTTTTCTCTTTCCAGATCCTCCCTCAAAGATGATGATTTTTTTTTTTTTTTTTTTTTTTTTTTTTTTTTTTTTGTGGTACCAGGGATTGAACTCAGGGGTACTCTACCACTGGGCCACATCCCCAGCCCTTTTTTTTTTTTTTTGTATTTTATTAGAGACAGGGTCTCACTGAGGTGCTAAGGGCCTCGCCATGGCTGAGGCTGGCTTTGAACTCGCGACCCTCCTGCCTCAGCCTCCCAAGTGCTGGGGTTCCAGGCGTGCGCCACCGCGCCCGGCGATTTACCTGTTCTTGGTAGTTCCTGTCAGTGGGGTCGCACACAGCGTGCCTGCCACCTTTCACTTGACATTGGGTGTCAGGTTCATGCACAGTGTAGCGGGTCTCATGGCAAAGCCCAGTTGTGCCTGGGCAGTGGGGTGGGCTGCTGAAAGGCTGAAGGAAGAGCCGGGACAGCTGGGGAGGCGTGGGATTTGATGGGGAGCTTGCAGGAATTACCTGTCCTTCACGGGGATTTGCCCAGCAGCAGCGACTGGAGGAGCGCCGCGTGTCCTTTCTCCGGGGCTCTCGGTTCCGCCCGGGTCGCCTCCGGAGAGGGGCGTGGTCAGCATCACCCGCCTAGTCCGCTCGGATGAACCGCAGCCCCGGAGCCCCGGCCCTGGCGCATGCGCAAAGAGCACCTTGCTGCAGAAGACCTTCGCTCGTCCTGGAACCCAGCGTGCTTGAGAGCGAGCCAGGGTCCCTCCGGAAGGTCCCTACTGCACATTCCTGCCCAGGCTTGCTCTCCTGTTCCCTTAGCTCAGCTAGGTTCTGGGGAACAGAAAGGGACACGGCATTTTCCTGTTCCCCTTTCTTTAGAGATGACACAGTAGCCGCGCGCGGTGGCGCACGCCTGGAATCCCAGCACTTGGGAGGCTGAGGCAGGAGGATCTCGAATTCAAAGCCAGCCTCAGCCATGGCGAGGCCCTTAGCACCTCAGTGAGACCCTGTCTCCAAATAAAATACAAAAAAAGGGTGGGGATGTGGCCCAGGGGTCGAGTGCCCCTGAGTTCAATCCCTGGTTTTTTTAAAAAAAAGACACAGTATCTTTGATTCCTTTTGTATTTCACATTGTGTTTTTCCCATTCGTCTACAGATGGAAGTTTGGGTTCTTTCTTTCCACCTTTTGGCTTTTACGATTAGAAGCTCTGAACGTTTGTGCACAGGGATTGGTTTGGGTGCATGTTTTCAGTTCTTTTGGGTTTGCACCAAGGGGTGGGATGGCTGGGTCACATGGCCAATTCCATGTCATTCAAATGGGGCAGCAGGCATGTTCTCCTCAGAGACCACCCCAAACCATCCCGAGATGAGAATATTGAAATTCCTAAAGGGGCTTCCCCGGTGACCAGTGAGATGCATTTACAAGGGGAGTTGACATATGTGTGTCTATGGATATGTCACAGCGAACCCCACTGTTATGTATAGTTTTAATGTACTAACAAAAACTTACTATGTTATTCTTATGTGCTTCAAAGCTTGAGGAACCTCAGAATGGTAGAAAATTTCTAATTCCTGATTTACGTTAGAAAAACCTGGAGTTCTGTAATACCGGTGACTCAGGAGGCTGAGACAGGAGGACCACAAGTTCAAGGCCAGCCTCAGCAACTTAGTGAGTGCTTTTCTCAAAACAAAAAAGTGAAAAAGGCCTGGGGATGTGGCTCAGTGGTAGAATACCCCTGGGTTCAACCCCGTGTGTGTGTGTGTGTGTGTGTGTGTGTGTGTGTATACACCCAAAGACAGCATTCTGCTCTTAGCCCCTCCCTCAGTCATTCTGAAGCACTTTGGAATATGTCCAGGTGTGCAAACTGCCCAGGTGTCTTTCACACCAGTCAAGGTCCAAGCCCACAGCCTCCACACCAGCTAGGGAAGGGATTTGTCATCAGCTCTGCGCAGAGACCTGTCGATCATTTGAGAAACATTTTGTCCAAAATCATAACACAGGCTAGCTGCACGAGGCTTGCCTAGTCTCGCTCTCCTCCTCGTTTCGAGGCTAAAGACAACTACCAGCTCTCCTGACTGAAAACGAAGACCAGGGAAGGAGTTTGGGGGTGGAGCAGAGTTCCTGGAAGGTCTCTGCCTATCCCCAGAAGAGACATGAATGTTTTTCCCCTTTATACTTTTTTTTTTTTTTTTTTTTTTTTGTGGTACCGGGGATTGAACTCAGGGGCACTCGACCACTGGGCCACATCCCCAGCCCTTTTTTTGTATTTTATTTAGAGACAGGGTCTCACTGAGTTGCTAAGTGCCTCGCCATTGCTGAGGCTGGCTTTGAACTCGCGATCCTCCTGCCTCAGCCTCCCAAAGTGCTGGGATTACAGGCGTGCGCCACCGCGCCCGGCTCCCCTTTATACTTGCTAGTTGCCCCTCATTGTTCAGACCTACATTTGAAACCGCTCAGACCTCAGAGTAGAGAAGTTGATTGGGATCATGGATTTTCACTGCTCCATTTTTATTTTTATTTTTTTTGGTACCGGGGATTGAACTCAGGGACACTCGACCCCTGGGCCACATCCCCAGCCCTATTTTGTATTTTATTAGAGACAGGGTCTCACTGAGTTGCTTAGTGCCTCGCCATGGCTGAGGCTGGCTTTGAACTCACCATCCTCCTGCCTCAGCCTCCCCAGTCTCTGGGATTACAGGCATGTGCCACCGCGCCCAGCTCCACTTTTCCATTCTTTGGCCACAGAATGAAACTTTTCCTTCTCCCCAACACTTGTCTTCCTGATGTTGGATTTTCCATGGGATGAACTTCTAGACTGGGGTTTGGTAACAACATAAATTAGTGGGATCAGGATTTCTGGGGGTGGACACACTCATAGGTAGTTTTAAAACTCTCTGGGTGATTCTAATCAGGTGGAGAGCCATTAAAGTCACCTTGTAGAGAACAATTAGTTTTCCAGGCCTTAATCCCAATTAAAGTTAAATGATGTCAGATGATAAATCTAGATTCCTGGGTTTCACCTGAATCTGCTCTGGTTTGAAAGGAGCCACACTCGGGCCTCGGGTGGTTCCTGGAGGAAGAGGAGCTGGGAACAGGCTCAGAGCTCCGGCAGCCGGTCCCCAGGAGGAGGCGGCACTGGAGACGTTCTTCCCCACGGACAGCCAAGGTCATACCGAGCAACCCTCCTGGGTAAGTAGGCTTCTGGTGATGTTGCCACCAGTCCGCGGCTGGCCCTGGACCTTGCCCACACATTGCAAGTCCCCAGGTCATCAGAAGCAGGTCAGGCGTTGCTGGGTCCCTTCCTGTCTCGGCATCCTGCTGGGGAGTCTCTGTGGGGGGCATCCCTGCGTGCCCACCCTGGAGTTGCCAGTCGCAGGGAAGAGGCCCTCTGTTGCCCCGCGGCCTCCCTGGATTCAGGCACAGCCTCCTACCCTCTGCCCCGGGGTTACCTCATGACGCTTCCTGACGCTCTGCTGTGCGCTGTGTAAATACTAACCAGGCTCATGCAGGAAAGGAAAAATGTTTCATTTTCTCCTCTTGGATATTAAGCCTCAGTTGGAAGTTGAGAAGGAAATGATCCTAGCTTAACTTTGTGTGTGTGTGTGTGTGTGTGTGTGTGTGTGTGTGTGTGTGTGTTACCGGGGATTGAATTCAGGGGCACTCGACCACTGGGCCACTTTTTTTTTTTTTTTTTGTATTTTATTAGAGACAGGGTCTCACTGAGTTGCTAAGTGCCTCGCCATTGCTGAGGCTGGCTTTGAACTCGCGATCCTCCTGCCTCAGCCTCCCGAGCCTCTGGGATTGCAGGCGTGCACCACCGCGCCCGGCCTTAGCTTTAGTGTTTTTGTTGATATCTTCAGGGAAATGCATTGGCCTCCTGGAGGGTGGCGAGATGGGGCTGGAGAGGCAGAGGCTGTTAGGCAGGGATTGGAGAAGGGTGTGCCCACAGGGTGAGTGGGTCACCCAGGGGGATGGCTCAGTCAGTCCAGGTGGGGCCACGGTCCCCGCAGCATCTCACTCAGACCATTGAGCTTACAGTTCACCTGCACAGGTAAGGGGACAGCGTCTAGGAAGTACAGTCGTGCGTTGCTCTCCACTGGAAATTGGTTCTGAGACCCCATGAATACCCAAATCCACTCATGCTCAAGCCCCTTATTTAAGATGGTGTGGTATTTTCACACAACCCACACACATCTCCCACATGCTTTAAATTGTCTAGGGATGACTTATAATACCTAATACCACCAAAATGCTGTGTACACAGTTGTCTTTATTTCCCAAATGATACAGTGTAAGAAAAAAATCTACGCATGTTCAGTAAAGAGGCAATTCTTTTCCCCCTGAATATTTTCCATCCACGATCGATTCAATCCATAGAGCAATATGCACAGATGAAGGGCTCAGTGCATTTTAGAAATTTCTGTATGTATTTTAAATCTCACTTCATTTACATCGAACTATTAAAATGTGTACTAAGTTAAAATATCACTCAGGAAATACAAAGACATCCGTGGTAGTGAAAAAAAAATTAAACATAGGCTTTCTTAAGAAGAAACTTCATGGTTGGGTGTGGTGGCTCACACCTGTAATCCCAGCTGCCCGGGAGGCTGAGGCAGGAGGATCCCAAGTTGGAGACCAGTCTGGGTAGCAGTGAGATCCTGCCTCTAAAAAAAAAAAAAAAAAAAAAAAAAAAAATAGGACTGGGGATGTAGCTCAGTGGTACAGTGTTTGCCTAGTGATTCAATCCCCAGGAGCCCCCATGGAAATTTCTTAGACCAATGAGATCTAGTAGAGTTTATTGAAGCAAAGCAAAACAAGACAGATCAGAGATGGGGCAACTTCTAGGACCAGAGCAGGTTCTGAGAGCTCCAGCCAACCGTGTGGTCTAACAGTATTTCTGTGAGAGAAGGGAGGCATAGAAAACAACTCAATGGGTTGTAGTGAAGTCAGTCCCTCAGTGGGTTGTTACAGCTTAACTCGTTGTTTACATCTTTTCAGATTAGCTGCTGGGCCTTCTGGCCAGCCGAAGCTCAGGTACTATGATTAAACTCTCCGTCCCTTTGCCAGGTTGTACCCGGTCTAAATCTGTGGCCTCCTTCAAAATATTATTTAGCAGCTTTTCAAATGCTCTGGGCACAGGCTGGGGGTGTAGCTCAAGGGAATAGGACTTGCTCAGTGTGCAGGAGGCCCTGGGTTCAATCCCCAGCACCACCAAAGTGGGGGAAATGCCCTCAGCCAGTTGCAGAATTGAATGTGGGTGGAGATGTGGATTCAGCGCATGTAATTTGGCTACATTTGGTCATCTGATTTCCTGTATGTGAGTGTTCCATCCGGTAGTCCAGAAAGGCAAGTATGTACAATCAAATGGAACATTATTTTTTTTTAACTCTGACTCTTCCCACTTCTAAAAGTTAACTATAATTTCTTTTTTTTAATTAATTTTAAAATTTGCTTTAATTATACATGACAGTAGAATGCATTTATACACTGATATAGATAGATGAGATATAATTTCTCATTTTTTCAAAGTGTACATGTTGCAGAATCATATTGGTCATGTAGTCACATCTACACATCAGTAATAATGTCTGTTTCATTCCACCATCTTTCCCATCCCCACCTCCCTCCCCAGTTTTTCTTTCTTTGTGTGTGTAGAAATCTAAAACTTTTGTATTCTCATTCCTAATTAAAATGCAGGTATGGCATATTTTAACAAATGCAACATCCCAGCTCCCAGGGGGTTCTCTAGCAATAGTGAACGCGGCATGATATACATCAGATTATGTATTCCTACCTGTCTCTTTTTTCCCCCCAAAATTATTACTGAAATATAATTTGTGGAAAAGTGAAAAAACAAAACAAAACAAAAAAAATCCCCAAACACGTAGCCCGTCATTAACTTTGACACACTGTCTACTCTCCTGTGCCCTACCCCCAAGTCCATGGGCAGAATATCCGCTTGACCAGAGCTGCTTTTCCTGCCACCCTGTCCTGCAGTAGCCCACGGATCTGCCTGGCCCTTCTCTGAGTGTGCGTTGATACTGGGTTTGGGAGGTTCCTCCTAGTGACGTGGCAGGTGCTATTCATGAATTCTTGCTGGGTGAGTCCTTCCTGTTGCAGATACCACAGACCTTGCCGCTTCTCTTTCTGATAAGCACGATTGCGTGCACAGCCCAGAGTTGTCATACGCCGTGGCTGAACCAGAGGGCGCACACAGTGCTGGGGGGGGGGTTGTGTGCGGGGGGAGCCCGGGGACGTGTGTTCAGCTTTCACAGAGACTGCCACGCAGTTTTCAAGGTGGTCGTACTAATTTAAACTCCCACTGGCTTTATAGGCATGATCTGATCGTTCTAGAACCTTCTCAGCATCTGAGGTGGCTGTTTTTTTTTTTTTTTTTAAATTTTCGCAAAACCGATGTGTATATAATAAATAGTATCTCGCTGGGAAATTTTAAAAGGCTGAACCCAGCATAAGGCTGGACGACTGAATTGGAAGGCAGTGTGAGAACAAATATGCCGGGTGTGACCGGCGCTGTCCTGGGGGCGTGGGGAAGACCTGCAGGAGCCATGCAGGATGAGGTGGTTGCTGTTGCCAAGAAGATGGACAAGATGGTGCAGAAGAAGAACGTGCTGGGGCATTGGGTTTGCTGAAAGAGCTGAAGAATATTCCCATGACCCTGGAATTATAACAGTCCGCAAGAATTGGAATGTCAGCTAATGCTATTTGCAAGCAGAGAACAGATGAAGAAGTTGCATCTTTAGCAAAATCTCTCATCAAATCCTGGAAGAAGTTATTAATGGACCATCCACTGATAAAGACCCTGAAGAAAAGAAAAAAAAAAAAAAGAACCTGCGCGATTCCATCACAGAATAGTCCTGAAGCAAGAGAAGGAAGGAGTTCCAGTGTTGTAGGGACAGACGAGGCAAGGCACCGAATGAAGATAGCAGGAAACAGTTTTATTTGGTTGCAGCCAGGTTCAGAGGGCACAGCTCTTGCTGATATCAATGAATCCCCCAAACCCTGAGTTCAGGTAATTTCAGAACTTTATACCCAGCATGTAAGTGGAGGGGCTCAGAAGTTCACAGTTCACAGAAGTTCACATAAAAGCAGGTTTTTTTCTTTCACTGCTCTGGGCAAGTTAACCCTCCAAGGACAACACCTGGGAAGGGAAGAGCTTCTTCTCCCCTTTCTTCCCTCCCTGCTCCACCCCCCCCACCCCCAGCTGTTACCATGGAGCCCAGTTAGTAACTTCTCTTATCTTAGAAATGTAGACATCTCTGTGAAACTCCAGCTCAAGGCCAGAGGCCTTGTTGAAGAATTTGTCCATTTATTACCACACTTTGCATTTGCAAACACTTCTACAAACTACTATACTGGATACATGTTTGTGAAAAACCAGTAAAGGGGCGTCCAGCACCTGGAGTGCTGATTTCTTCCAGGCCAGTGGCCAAGTAATAGAGCAACAGGAAGTAATAACAGGAAGTAATAGAGCAATAGGAAGTTTACCTACATTTAACTCTTCTGTAGTAGAGACTCTTTTGCCAACAGTCCTAAAATCAGCCATGGTGAAGATTTCTGGAGAAGCCCAGTTAAAATTTTCTGTAAAGAAAGGAGGTAGCTGGGTTTGGTGGTGCACACCTGTAATCCCAGCACTTGGGAGGCTTGAGACAGGAGGTTCATGAGTTCAAAGCCAGCCTCAGCAATGGCGAGGCACTTAGCAACTCTGTGGGACCTTGTCTCTAATAAAACATACAAAAAAGGGCTGGGGATGTGGCCCAGTGGTTGAGTGCCCCCGAGTTCAAAGTTCAACCCCCCGATTTAAAAAAAAAATTGCACTTACACCGAGGTACAAACCTGAAGTGCTGATGAACCAATGACAACATTTGTTGTTTGTAATGAATGTGGAAATTGATGGAAGTTCTGTTGAGTTGGAAGAATTGGATCTGGACTATTAAGAAAATGGATTTTGTAATTAGCTTAAAACTGGGCCAAACAACTAGGTTTCTTGAAAGTAAGATTTTTTTTTTTTTTGGTACCAGGGATTGAACTCAGGGGCACTTGACCACTGGGCCACATCCTCAGCTCTTTTTTTGTATTTTATTTAGAGACACTGAGTTGCTAAGTGCCTGGCCATTGCTGAGGCTGGCTTTGAACTTGCAATCCTCCTGCCTCAGCCTCCCAAGTGCTGGGATTCCAGGTGTGCACCACTGTGCCCGGCTCAAAGAACAAAAGGTTCTGATGGTTTTTTTCCCCTCATAGGAAGATGTACTGGAAAGAAAATGTTAGCATCTTTGTGTAGAGAAGTTATTGTAATCAGTTCATGACTTGATTTTATTTGAAAATCTACACTGACCAAGGATTAAGCTTAAGGATTGTAGGAATCACTAAAGCTGTGGTCATTCTGTGTGGAGGTTGATAGAAGACATTTTTGTTCTGAGTTTTATTTGCAGACTTGTTATATGATGAATGAGATTGTTGAACCAATTGAAAACATGAGTTAGAGTGAGTACACAGTACATATCTTTTTCTTTTTTTTTTTTTGGTACCGGGGATTGAACTCGGGGGCACTTGACCACTGGGCCACATCCCCAGCCTTTTTATTGTGTTTTATTAGAGACAGGGTCTCACTGAGTTGCTAAGTGCCTCGCCATTGCTGAGGCTGGCTTTGAACTCGCAATCCTTCTGCCTCAGCCTCCCTCCTGCTGGGATTACAGGTGTGTGCCACCGCGCCCGGCTCACAGTACATATCTTAAGTTTTATTTTTGGTTTATAGGTTTACCATTTGTTTTGTTAAGAATAAGAAAAGCCGGGCGCGGTGGCGCACGCCTGTAATCCCAGCACTTTGGGAGGCTGAGACAGGATCGCGAGTTCAAAGCCAGCCTCAGCAATGGTGAGGCACTTAGCAACTCAGTGAGACCCTGTCTCTACATAAAATACAAAAAAAAAAAAAAAAAAAAAAAAAAAAAAAAAAAAAAAAAAAAGGGCTGGGCATGTGGCCCAGTGGTCGAGTGCCCCTGAGTTCAATCCCCGGTACCCACGAGAAAAAAAAAATATGAAAAAATGGTTTCCACCTTTGTTACTTGATAACAATTGCTCTAGCACATCTTAAAAGGCCACTATTGCAGAGTGTGTGGTTTATCATGCTGAAGATTCATTCTGTCAGTTACCATAGAAAGACCTCCATACATCATACGTGCTTTGCACTTTCCTTTACTGGCCCTCTTCCTGTTTCTTTCTTTCTTGGTATCAGGGATTGAACTCAGGGGCACTCGACCACTGGGCCACATCCCTGGCCCTTTTTTGTATTTTATTAGAGACAGGGTCTCACTGAGTTGCTAAGTGCCTCGCCATGGCTGAGGCTGGCTTTGATCTCAGGATCCTCCTGCCTCAGCCTCCCAAGTGCTGGGATTACAGGTGTGCGCCACCGCGCCCGACTCTCTTCCTGTTTCTTACTGCAAATTATTTTGATGTCCATGTTAAAGATTGGCCTACAGGCACTAACCCACCTTTACTTGTCAGTTCATAGTTGAACCTCTTGTCATATCATTTCAGAAATAAGTGCATTTTTGAAAGAATGAGTTTAAGGATAAAGAGGTTAAAATAGTCCCACTTTTAAATTAAGTGATCTATTTTAAAATTTGTAACTCAATAAAGTGTTTTTTTTTTTGTTGTTGTTGTTTAAAAAAAAAAGAAAAAAATATGCTAAAGTAAAGGACCCTGGAGAAATTCAGTGACGGGTAACCCTGTGGGATGTGATGGAAAGGGAGAAGAGAACTGGGGTGGGAGGAGAATGGATATCAGAAATGAGAATGTGCAAGCATGCTGCAAATGGAGAAAAGACGCGCAGAGTCAACTGCACATCCCGTAAGCAAAGGAAGCCCAGAGGAAGGAGTGATGGACTCTATCAGAGTCTAAAAACCAAAGAGAATGAGAAAGATTTGTGTGTGTGTGGTGCTGGGAATTGAGCCTATTGCCTTGTGCATGTGAAGAAAGAACTCTACCAACTGAGCTATATCCCCAGCTTGAGAATGAGAGAGATTTTTAGAGAACACATAGGCCAAATTAACAAAGGAAAGGCTGAGCTGGAGTCTTGACATAAATAAAATAGATAACAATCCATGGAGCACGTGTGCGCGCGTGCGTGTGTGTGTGTGTGTGTGTGTGTGTGTGTGTGTGTGTGTGGTGGGGTGGGGTGGTTCTGGGTATTGAACCCAGTGATGCTGTACCACTGAGCTAACTCCCAGCCTTTTGTATTTTGAAAAAGGGTCTTGCTAAGTTGATGAGGCTGACCTCAAACTTGAGATCCTCCTGCCTCAGCCTCCCAAGTTGCTGGGATTATAGGCGTGCACCGTGACTGACTGGAGAGCCATTTTTTAAAATGCTAAAGGAGATCTCTTGTCAGACCATAAATCTATACTGAGCAGGAACGTTGTCCCCAAATAGTGTTGCCAAAAGAAAAAGGTAGCCAGAATAATTTTGTTGTGAGCGGCCTTGAATAAGAAAAAAGTCTGAGACTGGGGAATAGCTCAGTGGTAGAGTGCTTTCCCATCATGCATGAGGCTCGGGGTTCAATTCAAACAAAGACAACAAAACCCACCCGAATCTAGAGGGGATTAGGGAGAAGGTGGCGGAGGAGGAAAGGGGAGGGGCAGGGGAATGACATTAACCTAATAGGTTGTATCGGAAATGCCTCACAGAAATTAAAACATATGTAGAGTTAAAATGCCTGACAACAGTATACAAAAGCTAAGGATGAGAATAAAGTGCAAAGTGTCCTAAGGTATGAGTGTTTTGGGGTAAGTGGTAAAAGTATTTGTATTAGTATGTAAAGCCAGGTGTGGTAGCCACTCCCGTAATCCCAGCAGCTCCGGAGGGTGAGGCCGGAGGATCTGAAGTTTAAAGCCAACCTCAGCAACTAAGTGAGACCCTGTCTCAAAATGAAAAATAAAAAACGGCTGGGGATGTGGCTCAGTGGTTAAGTGCCCCAGGGTTTAATTCCAGGTTACCGCCCCCCCCCCAAAAAAAGTATGTAAGGCATTAATGATTTAATCATTAGCACACATACACAGATTTGTACATGATTGCAACAAGTTTATAGAGAACAATGGAATCATAAAATAAAATATTTCATTCAAAGTCAGTCGAGTAAAGAGCCTAAGGGAATATTAGTTGGTTAAACCAAAGGATAGAGAAAGAGTATGTTTGAAATGATCTCCGATTTACCAGCAATTGCATGAAATGTTAGTGCACAAAATAGCAATTTTAATAACTATAAGCATATTCTATAGATTTGTTAATGAGTATTTTGGATATTTTATTGATTAATATTTAAATGGCATTTTTCTTATATTAACCAGTGTTGGATGGAAATTTAGGTACATAGAATTTTTTTTTTTTTTTTTTGTATCAGGGATTGAACTCAGAGGCACTTGGCCACTGAGCCACGTCCCCAGCCCTATTTTGTGTTTTATTTAGAGACAGGGTCCCACTGAGTTGCTAAATGCTTCCCATTGCTGAGGCTGGCTTTGAACTCATGATCCTCCGGCCTCAGCCTCTGGAGCTGCTGGGATTACAGGCCTGCGCCATTGCACCCGACCAAAATTTTTATAGGATATATTAAAAATGTTGAGGGGAAACCAGGATACAAGCCATGGCCCCCTTTTCTTTCTGGGGAGAAGTCTATGTTACTCCTTTTTAAATAAACCTTGCTTTATAAGCTTGAAAAAAAAAAATGCTGAAATAGTGGGAGAGAATGAAAGCATATTTAAAATGCTGATATCAATGCTAAGCTGGTGAGGTAATAGATATGTTAATTAGCTCAATAGAATCTTAATGTATATGTAAATCAAAACATCACACCGTACCTCACAATACAAATTGTTTTTCACTTAAAACATTACAATTCCGGTAAAATAAAATGCTGACACTAACTTCACTACTTTCTCCCTATTTTAATATATTAAAAATTTTCGATGGGCGCGTTGGCGCACGCCTGGAATCCCAGCACTTGGGAGGCTGAGGCAGGAGGATCTCGAGTTCAAAGCCAGCCTCAGCCATGGCGAGGCACTTAGCAACTCAGTGAGACCCTGTCTCTAATAAAATCCCAAAAAGGGCTGGGGATGTGGCCCAGTGGTCCAGTGCCCCTGAGCTCAATCCCTGGTACCAAAAAAAAAAAAAATTTTTTTCCCATCAACCAACAGTGTCTGACATTGCGAATAACTGCACATTTTTTTTTTTTTTTTTTTTTTTTCTGATAAGATTCTAAGACTACCTGAAATCCCACAGAACCAGACAGGCTGTCGCCTGTGGATGACCCAACCACTGGGTCACCCGCTGGCTGCGTGATGCGCCGTCCCCTTACCCATGCATTGGATCACCACTGACTGACTTACCCGCTCTTCCTCTATAAAAGGGGACTCTCATGAGGAAGTCGCTTCATTTGCCAGCGAGCCACAGCGGGTCTGCGTCTCGGGAGCGGAGCCAAGGCGAGGGACTCTGCGGCCATGGGGGAGCCCGCGGCAAGCTGCATTCCCAGCCAGCCTTCCGTGGTGAGTCCGGAGTCCCCAGTGCGGGTCCGAGCGCGCGCCGGGTGCCCGTTCCTTCGGGTTGAACCCCCTTACGTTCGCCGACAGTCGTTCTGAAAACAAGAGGGCACCTTAGGGAAAGTTATTTCCGAGGCGCTGATATTTGCTGAGTAAGAGTCAAGATGCAGCCGGCGCAGGCGCAGTGGCGCCCGCCCGTCATCCCAGCACTTGGGAGGCTGAGGCAGGAGGATCTCGAGTGCAAAGCCAGCCTCACCAGGGGCGAGGCGCTTAGCAACTCAGTGAGACCCTGTCTCTAATAAAATACCAAAAACAAAACAAACAAAACAAAACAATTCAAGATGCAGTCGTGAATGGCTTAATGCGGGGGCTAGGGGCTCAGAAGACCATTGTTAGGCGATTTTATCCTTGTGTATTATGGAGTACGCATGCGCAAGCTTAGCCGGCCACTGCACGTGGGCTCTCGGTGCGATCCAGTGTCTCGGTAAAGCCCAGCGCCGTGGTGCCCGCCTGTAATCCCAGCGGCTGGGGAAGCTGAGTCAGGAGGATCATGAAATCAAAGCCAGCCTCAGCAAAAGCAAAGCCCTGAGCAACTCGGCGAGACCCTGTCTCTAAATAAAATAACAAAAGAGGGGGATGTTGCTCAGTGGTTAAGCACCCCTGGGTTCACTGCCTGTTATGTGTCCCGCCCCCCAAGAAAGAGTCTTGATAAGCACGTGATGTGTGAGGCTGGTGCTGGCGCAGCATGGTGGGTGTACTGTGTTACCGTCAACTTTCTTTCTTTAATAAGTGAAAGGGTACACTCTAAAATACCAAAAACTACAGTGTAGTAAATGCATAAATTAACAAAACGCTTATTATTGTCACAGGAAAGTAGGGAGCTGAAACTCCAAACCTCAGTTCTTTTTTCTTTTTTTAATTAAAAATTTTTAAAAGTTGTCGATGGACCTATATTTATTTATATGCGGTGCTGAGGATTGAACCCAGCGTCTCACAGGTGCTAGGCAAGCGCTCTGCCACTGAGCCACAACCTCGCACCCTGAGCTACAGCCCCAGCCCCAAACCTTGGTTCTTGTGTTCTGAGGAAAGAAAATCTAAAGTCAGACACCAAAAGCCAGGCATGAGAACTTTATTATAAGTGAAAGTGAGGTGAACCTAAGGTAAAAGCGGAGTGAGGCCTACGCAGAGAGCACGGGAGGGAGGGAGAGGGAGAACCGGTTCAACGAATGACAAAGGAGACATGTTAGCAGGGATATCATTGAAGATATACACTCCGCACAAAAAGAACCATCCTGCCTGTCGCGGTGGTGCACGCCTGGAATCCCAGCACTTGGGAGGCTGAGGCAGGAGGATGGCGAGTTCAAAGCCAGCCTCGGCAATGGTGAGGCGCTTAGCAACTCAGTGAGACCCTGTCTCTAATAAAATACAAAAAAGGGCTGGGGATGTGGCCCAGTGCCCCTGAGTTCAATCCCCAGTAAAAAAAAAAAATCCATCCTGGTGGAAGGGAATATGACCATATCCATAAACAATGGTCTCCACCTTGGCGCAGTTAACCAGTTTGTCCCAAAGAAACACATTTGTGTGTGCAGGTTTGAATGTCGGTACAAGTGTCAGTCAGATGCACTTAAGGCAACAATGGGTGTAAGTAACATCATAGCATTGGAAGGCTGGGCGAGTTGAGGGCTTCCCCAATTATAAGAATCTCTGTAGGATATGGGCTTTTGGATGCTTAGTTTTGAAGAACATTGTCATATTTGTAATTTCATGTGCAGGGTGGCACACAGGAAGAAGACAGGAGCCCAGTATACTTCCCACATCCCTGATGAATTAACAATTTCAGCCCGGTGAATCCAGATATTATAATGGATTCTAGAAATTAAGGGGTCTAATTTTACTGGATTTCCCACAGTTGGAGTAAAACAGCAGAATAACATTATCATAAAGATCAAACATTTACAGAGTTTTGTGTAAGTTTAGCAAAGAAAGCAGTAACTAAATTTTCCAGAGTACATTCCAAACCCGTTTGAGCCAACAGCTGTTGAGCTGAGGCTGTTAATGCTTTTATATCCCCCCAAGTCACCAGAGGTCAAGTATCTGGGGGTCCCTCTTGTAGTGTTCCTTCTCTTTTGGAGAGAATGATCATCTTTTTGTTTGGTGGAGTCCTCCTCATCCAGGGTCAAATGAAACTTGGGGATTGGGTTGTGAAGACCCTGATGCCAACTTATGATTGACAGGTCTCAGGTATCGAGCCCAAATCTAAACAGGACCTATTGGTGTAAGTACAGCAGCGTATCCTTTTCCCCATGTGATCAAAGGCATAGATAGGGTCTTGCCATGTTGGGTCTGGTAGAACCCTGTATTTTACACAAATTTTTCACAACAGTTGTTTGGGAATAAAATGTCTATTCAAGGCAGATGACCAGTTGTGTTTAATCTTTGTATTGCATGTTGGGTACATCAACTGTAAATAAAGCACTATTTAAGGCATTTATTTATTTATTTGGTACCAGGGATTAAACTCAGGGTCACTCAACCACTGGGCCACATCCCCAGCCGTTTTTTGTATTTTATTTAGAGACAGGGTCTCAATGAGTTGCTAAGTGCCTTGCCATTGCTGAGGCTGGCTTTGAACTCACGATCCTCCTGCCTCAGTCTACCAAGTGCTGGGATTATAGGCGTGCACCACCGCGCCCGGCTTAAGGCATTATTAACATGAGAGAGGCTAGGTCCCCTTTTTTATTTTTGTTTTAAGAGGCATGCTACAATGTGCTCATTCAACCAAGGCTTGTCTGGTAAGATTATGAGAGATTATGGGGGTTAAAATAACATTTAAAAAAATATTTTTACTTATTTGCTTTTAGTTGTACACAATGCGTTTTATTTGTACGTGGTGCTGAGGATCGAACCCAGGTCACTCGCGTGCTAGGCAAGCGCTCTACTGCTGAGTCACAATCCCAGCCCCTAAAATAATATTTTAATGAGTACAAAATTGTACAAAAGCACAGGATGTATATGTAGGGGCATTATTCATTTTTAAACGAGGAGGCTTGCCCATAGTGTGGCAAAGCAGAGTAATAAGAAATGTAAGTAGATCTCTTTTTAGATCTGTGGGCATTAGGCCAAATCAACCCAGAGTGAGTTATCAATGGAAACATGAAGAAAAGAGTAAGGATGAAAAGGAGGGAAATGGGTAAGTAACATCATTTGCCAAAGTGTATCAGAATGTAGGCCTCTTGGGTTGATCGATCCCCACACAGGGGCCTGGCAGGGTGTACAGTGAGGACAGTTATTAACAATGTTGGGAAGAGATGGAAAACATCTTTGTTAGTGAGCAAGCATTTTGATGAAAAAGTCCATGAGATTCTACAGCATCTGGAAATAACAGATAAAGGGATTTCATGACTTTATTGTGTGGGCGTTATTTTCCATCAGAGGTCCAGGAATTTTAGCGTGGCTGTGCATGTGAGTGAGAAAGATGGGACATGCCATGCTGTAAAAAAGGGTTTTAAAAAAAGTAAGTTAGTATCCAAATGAGGGGATAACACAGTTGCAGAAATATGAGGAATACGTTCAGCTATATATTGAGAATCTGTAATAATACTGAAAGTAGTAGAAAATAATCTCAGCACCAGGATAGTGGAGGCTAATTCAGCTTACTGTGGGGAGATTTGAGACAGGGTATGATAGTTCATTGACCATTAATAAAAGTAGAGGTAAACAAAGAGAGGCAGTATCTATCTGTACACACCGTTAACCCATCTATAAGAGGAATGGCAGAAATCAAAGAAGAGGGGGAATGTGTAACTTGACATAACAGAGAATTGCCCATCCTGAGGCATGTGAAAGGCAACTGGTGCTAAGAAATCTGTTAATACAGTTTGAAAGTAGAAGAACTGTAAGTATTAGAGATATAAAGTTTTTTCATAAGTAAGATATAAAACATGAATGTCTGTGCTGGTTAAGGAAAAATTTTTGTGTTCCCATTAGCAATTAATTGAGCAAACATATCAGTAAAAGGCAAAGCATTATGGCCTGAGAAATGACGAGAGTATAACCATTCTAACATATGTTTTCCTTTCTTCTTTTTGAACCAGGGATTGAACTCAGGGGCACTTGACCACTGGGCCACATCTCCAGCCCTTTTTTTGTATTTTATTTAGAGACAGGGTCTCACTGAGTTGCTAAGTGCCTCGCCATTGCTGAGGCTGACTTTGAACTCACGATCCTCCTGCCTCAGCCTCCCAAGTGCTGGGATGACAGGTGTGCGCCACCGTGCCTGGCACTAACATATGTTTTTTGATGATAAATAGTAATTACTGTTGCAAAGACATAAGGTTTTATAGTAAAAATTACCAATGATAATAGCACATGAGATACGGAAGTTGATCCATCATTACTATTTATGATTTTTTCTTAATTTTTTTGTAGGGCTGGTTTTAGAGAGGGAGTCAAATAAAGGGTGGAGGCAAGGTCCTGCTGTTTCTTTACCAACTGAAAATAAAAAGGGTGAGCAATTGGGCATCAGCTGTAATTTTTGATTTATATAAAAATAATTTGTGAAGATTAATCCCATTTACATTAAATTTAATTTACTTATTTTAATTGTAAATTAAAAATATCAAAAATGTACTTAACAGTATTAACCATTTTTTCTGTTGAAGAAAGATCTTAGAAGCAATTGATATTAAATATTACATTTTAGACATTTTTTTGAAATTAAGACTTTTTGTTTGGCCACCTAGAAGAACCCGTGAGCCAGAAATTGAAAGACATCTATGTTTTTATTTAATTATTGGATTTGAATTGAATTATTTGGATCCATTTAATTATGTAGATTTTAATGGATGAGGCTTCATTTGTGTAAGTGCCAATTTGATACCAAGTATATAACATATAGACATAGACCTGCCTGTGTAATTGGAGATGTCAGGTATAAAGTCCAACAGCCATGATGGCCGCTGTAATCAAAGGTTTCAGATAGCCAGCTGTTCGTCGCTGATGGTTATCAGATTCATTCCCAACATCACCATGTTTATACCCTCCTAAGGATTTATTAAAAGACATTTTGAATGTATTTGAGAGTTAACTCTGGAGAAATTGGCCTTTGGACAAAGATAGAATGTAAAACTCTTTGTAGTTAAATAAAACAAGACTGATCAGAAAAACACATGAACTTACGTAGAAATATTTTAAAACTTACACAGCCATAATACTAATTTTCGTCAGGTCAGAGTATACTCATAGCTCAGATAAGTCAGTTCAGATATCTAAACAATGTGGGAGTCTGTGAAATTCTCAAAAATTGTTTTGATTTTTGAAAAAAAAAAAAAAAAAAAAAAAAGCTTGTACATTGGGGAATCTTTTTTCACTTTTCTGTTTCTGTGCTGTAACATTAGGGAGGAGCTGGTTAAGAAAGCCAGAAGAAGACAGATAAGATAGCCAGCCAAGCAGTTTGGATTTAAAAAGGACACTTTTTCTTCTTTTGTCTTAACTGGTTTTTCCTAAGCCTAGTAAATCTTATAGTCCCTGTAATTTACATTTTAAATATAAGGTTAGGAGAGCTAGCAATCCTAAGAGCTAGAGAATCTAAGAAGAAAGGAAAACTGTTGTAACCATTTTTTTTTTTTATAAGATTATTCTTTTTTTTTTTTTTTTGGTACGGGGGATTGAACTTAGGGGCACTCGACCACTGGGCCACATCCCCAGCCCTTTTTTTGTATATTTTTATTTAGAGACAGGGTCTCACTGAGTTGCTCAGTGTCTCGCCATTGCTGAGGCTGGCTTTGAACTCACGATTCTCCTGCCTCAGCCTCCCAAGTGCTGGGATTACAGGCGTGCGCCGTTGCGCCCAGCTTTATAAGATTATTCTCTTAAAGGGTGGTGTTGTAGTTTATATTCTCTCTGGAGAGTTTTTCCTTCTTTTTTAAGTCTTATAAGTCTTGTTAATTGTCTCCATGTATGGCTGAAATGAATGATGATTTGTTGGAGATTGGAAGGGACAGAGTAGGGTAGCCATAGGGAACTCTTGGACACTTTTGTCTCCTGTGCCCCAAACCGGGGATGACCGTTTGAAGAGGTCATGTATGAGGCCATATGGTAGGAGGTATTACTATGACATTAGCGGCTGGCTAGCAGGATTTAGTTTAATAGGGCAAATAGGTGAAGTATGCATTTCTTCCTCTCCCACTGCTGTCGTAAAGGCTCAGCCAAGTGAGATATAACTGGGGGCAGCGGTGGTGGAGCAGGTGGCTGTGAAGGTGCAGGGGACACTGCAGCAGCTGTTGCTAAAGGAGCGGGGTTTGCTGGGAAACAGTGAATTTAGCAATAGCGTCACGAGAAAGAAACCAAGCTTGCAGCAGAAGCACAGGAGTTCGTGGCTCCTCGAGAAGCTTCTTACCTGTATCTTCCCAATCTTTTGAATGTAAAGAATCACTCTTTGGGTACCAGGGGCAACGAGAAGCTATCTCTGCCAGCAAAGCAGTGAGGTTGGCATTACTTACAGTATGTCCAGCCTGGCGAATTAAATCAGAAAGTTCAGCCTGATGATGACAATGTTGAGCATCAGATAGGAAATTTCCCATAGCTCAGTGGAGCTTGGTACTAGCCCATGAAAGACGCATGTCAAAGCCTGCTCCAGGAAGTAAGCTACTCCCTTCCCATGTCAAAATGTCTGAAAGTGTCCCTGTTTGGGCTCACTGAGCCCTTAGACTCCTTGTGGACCCAGGAGGCTATGAAATAGTGTGGAGACAGGACCACCCCCTGCCCTACTGGCAACTGGGCACCCTGTTGCAAGGAAAGCAAAAGGAGACAGAAGTAATGGAGACAAAGGCAGCAATGGCTAAGTGGTAAAATGGCTAAGTGGTAAAATGGTAAAATACCCCTGCAACTGGGCACCCAGTTGCAAGGAAAGCAAAAGGAGACAGAAGTAATGGAGACAAAGGCAGCAATGGCTAAGTGGTAAAATGGCTTCTCTGAGCTGCTGGCTTTATTTATACCAATAGGTTACATTCAGCCACAATGTAAGATGTTTTGCTTACAATTAGACATGTGCTCTGGCCAAGCATGCACTAGTTATCTTGAGTGCCTGGGGAAGACTGCAAAATATTCCAACTGTGGGAAATAGGGCGCCTGTTACCACCTGCCACCGCCAACGGGAGTTTGGTCACTTAAGGAATGCTGCCTTGTACATTTCCATGGTCAGAACCTCTACACAATGCTGTCTCCAACTTTATTACTGTTTGACATTTACCAGAAGAGCTGGAGACCACCTTCTGTACTCTTTGCCCATCAGGTGTTCAACTCCTCCTTCATGTCGGGCAGTGGAGGTTTTAACCTTAGTTGGTCCTCTCTGGAACTGTCATGCTGGCCATTCTATTTAGGAGGACTTCATCTGCAAATCAATCCATGTTAATATGGGTACTGGGGTCAATAGCTGGTCAGAAATTACCTTACTGCACCTGTGCTGCTAAAGGAATCTTCCTTCCCAGACAAATGGAGACCTCTGTAGCCATAACGCCTAGCTTCACATCAACATCAATGTACCTCGTCAAGAGTTAATCTCATTAATCCTTTTTTTTTTCAATATATCTTCCCATTATCTCCTTTGCTTCTGTTTATTTTCTACAAATTAACTACCACCCTTTGCTTTCTTGTCTACTTTGGAAATAGTTTCAAGAAGACCCTAAAGTAATTTAAAGAACATGTGAGACCTTGCTTGCATTGCACTGCTCATTGCTAGCTACTACCTAACATCACCATGCACTGCATACAAGGGTGTGTGCTGTAGTTCTGTCTGTACAGCTGGCAGTAGTGGGTAGGTGTGTACCAGCATTACCACAAACATGGGTAATGTGTTGCCCTGATATGGTGGCCATGACATCATTGGGGATGGGAATTTTTCTATTATAATCTCATGGGAACAGGCATGCATCTGTGTTACTATGTGGTGCATGACCATATCCTGTTCTTTGGTGTATGTAGTGCTGGGAATAGAACCGGGGTCTCAAGCATGCTAGGCAAGCCCTGAGCCACATCCCCAGCCCTGTATCCTTTTTTTTTTTTTTTTTTTTTTTTTTTAAATAGATGAAGCTTTCTTTGGATAATAGAACAGATTTTTTAAAAAACATCTCTAGGAAGGTAGTAGTATTTGACTGTTCAAATTGTCCAACTATTTGGAAAAATTTTTAACCAGAAAGTGAAGCTGCTTTTTCTTTTTATAGAAAAAAAATTCAGTTTTCTGCTGAAACAGCATGTACCAGCTAGTTCTTCTAATCTCATCACCACTACTTATAATTAATTTCTTTCTCATTCTCCTTCCTACTCTATCTAGGAGGTGGACAGTTGATTGATGTGGCTCTGAAGTCTCATGTTTGGGTAGTGTGTTCCTACTAACCGGGTTTGGAAGAGCTGAGGGAGGAGGGAGGTGTTTGTGGAGGTGTTCAGCTCACCTGGGGACCTGGTCACTGTGTGAGGAGTCTCTGCTGTTCTCGCTCAGTGGTCCCTTGGTGGTAAGAGCACTGTGCCTCAGAAGTTAAGTCAGATCCAAGCTGATGCCTGTGGGAATTTCCAGCTGGTTACCAGTAGCAGAGTCCAGGACAGTGCCCAGTGGGAGCACATGGAAGGACAGCAGATGAGATGGGATTAACTTCTGAGAAGCATTGTCTTGGTAGGTCAGAAAGGAGATGAGATGAGTAGGGAGGAGGAGGAAGAGGAGACGACAGGGGAGAAGTAGAAAATTCTGGGACCAAAATGTTTGCTTAAAGAATTTTTTTTGTGGAGGTCTTTGTGTCAAATAAAACAGAAATGTGTGATGGAATTAGGTGGTGATGGTGTGGCCTAAAACAGAAAAAGATACTGAAAAATCTGAGGTCTTGGCCTACAAAGAAACTTGCGATCCCTCTCTATCAATAAGGGTAGGTCAGAGGCATCAGCATCTGATGAGTGACAGGCAAGAGAAGAGTGACAATGGAGGGCAATAGTCGGTAACTGGCATGGGGTAGTGACCTTGAGCTTGCGGTCTTTGACTCACATCAGCTGGACCATGTTCCAGAATCCAGTTCTCAGTCTATTCCAGCAGCAGCTCATAAAGATGCAATTTCTGAGACACACCCCCCCACCCCCCACCCCAGTGCCCACCCCAAACCTACTTAAAACCTGAGTATTAATAAACTTTCCAGAAGATCTCCCCAGTGGTGGTGGTGGTGGGGTGGGGTGGAAAGATCCCAAAAGAACAGAGAAAATGCTCCATAGCTTACGGTAGGTCTTCATCCTGCATTTTGCTCAAATTTCACATTTTGTTTTTAAAGGGAAAACTCAAACGCAGTATGATACCCCCGACTTTACAGAGGAAACAGAAAGCCCACTTAACCAAGGCCAAGAGGAGAGTTGGTGTAAGTCCTGAACTTCCCATTAGATTGACCAGCTGCATCTTCCAGAGTCCAGTGACCCGAATAACTTCCCACCCTGGCAACCAGGTCAGGTGCCGTCAGAGCGAGCAGAAACTACAGAAACCCCAGCACCTCTGTGCGTTCAGGAGGTTGCAGGGCCTCCAGGCCCATGACAGCGAAGGAGAGCTTCTAAGCTCATTTGATTTTATACATCCCTTAAAAATAATCGCAATGGGAAATCAGGGTAAATCTGAAGGCCGAGCTGGTGCTGGGGGTCCACACCTTTTCCTGGAACATTCATGTCGCAAAGGAACTACCCCAGGAGGAGGTCTTTGTCATTCACCATCTTTCTACAGCCAACCGGTAACTTGTGCAGACATCCGGAGACAGATGTGGAAAGTGAAGAAACTGAGGAAGAAGCTGGCTGAGGCCCTGATGGCAGACAGGCTGGCCAGGGAGGCAGAGAGAACTAGGAGCCCAGATGGACGGTCTGACCACTAGATGCAGAGAAAGTACCGCTGAAGGGAAAGATCTGCAGGGTCACTTGTCTTTTAATGCCAATTCTGTTTGATTAAATTCTTTTTGAAACAAGAAGTGCGGAGTAGATAAGTTTTGTGAAACTAGCTTTCATATGAGAAGGGAGATGTTTACTTATGAATTGCTCAATTTCAATTTATAATTATTTTCATCCGCTTCATATTAAAATCTGCAGGGTAATCTAGTCTGAGGAATCACTTAGTGTTTTATACTTTTTTCTTATAATACACTCAAGGAAGAGCTCACACCCTACTCCAGATTCTTATTTAATGGGCTCCTCACTTGATTCCATAAAGATATTAAGGTTGTGATTGCATCTAATTTTAACATAAATTTCATCAGTCTTCTTTTTTGAAATGTGCTAACTTAGTTCTAGGACATCTTCATATAAAAATTACATAACATATGATACTGAGGATCACCCCATGTTACCTGAAAACTACCTAGTTGAATTTTTATTGATTTGACTGATTTATTTTTGGATTGGGGATTGAACCTAGGGGTGCTTAACCACTGAGCCACATCCCCAGCCCTTTTTTATATTTTATTTAGGGACAGGGTCTCACTCAGTTGGTTAGAGCCTCGCTAAGTTGCTGAGGCTGGCTTTGAAATCTCTATCTTCCTGCTTGACCTGAGATTCTTAAATGCTCTCAGGGGACATCTTCTCAAGACAACCTTGGCATCAAGCAGGACCATTTTCTTCATCCGGACATTAACTTCGAGTTGAGGACCCTTGTCCACCTGCCCCTATACACAATTATTCAATAAGCATGTGATGAACCAGTATCTTGGTGGCATAAAAGCATTACATTTCAAAAGTTGGAGGGAGGGTTTCACTACACCATGAAGGAAAAGGCCTTGTGTAGGTATGGAAGATTCCAGCATTTTCTGGACTTCCTCAAAGAACTTTGGACAGAGCAGTTGTAGCAGTGGTGGGGAAGGGCACCTGACTGTAGAGGTTCGAGCTGTGCCTATGTCTCAAAAAAAAAAAAAACAAAAAAAAAAACAAAAAAAAACCTTCTCAATTTAACTTAAGACGACTCTCCCAGTCTCATGGGTTGGTGTGGGGGCTCACTCCCCCCAGGGCTAGGGTGGCTCTTAACTCTCCAGTGAGGGAATCTGCATATTCTGCGCCTCCTCTATTCCATAACCTGGGCCAAGGCTTCCTCAGGATTTCCTTCTTGCCTGGAGTGTGGGGGCCAGCGTGGGAGTGTCTGCACAGGTATGTGGCCACCGAGATGAAAGCACTGTGCAGGTGGGCGTGGGGATGGTCGAACAAGCTTGCCCTGGCCCTCCGTTTGTATGAAGCAGGTATCCGTTCTGAGTTATCAACTCTATCCAAGTAGGTGAGCTGAACACCTCCATGAGTCTTTTCTTCCCTTTTTTAAACCGAGTTTTCTCTTCCATATATTTCAATCATTCCAGCTGATTCCCAGAGAGGCAAAGGTTTTGGTGAGTTACACTGAACAATGTAGGCGGTGGGGCTTATAATTGGGGACCTGGGAAATTTAAACGAAGGGATTAGGTGTGGCTAATATCTTCAGGGCATCCATATGATAAACCAAGTTAGCATTAGACTTTTAAAGACAGTGTTCTAAGTTTCTGTTTTGAGTGAAATCAAGCAAGAATTCTATAACTGATTCGTTTATTTTTTTCTACAGCAGATACTCCTACATTTCTTTCAGTTCTCGGCACCCTTGGCTTGTGGCAATATTACTCCAAACTCTGCCTCCCTCTTTCACCCAGCTTCCTCCTCTGGGTCTTTGTCCTTTCTTCTTGTAAGTGCACTGGATCATTGAATGTAGGGGACACCTTTAATTCAGGATGTTTTCAACTTCAGATATTTTATATTTAGTAAGACCACATCTTGAAATTCTGAGTAGACACAGATTTTTGGCAGACACCAGTCAACCCCCCATGCCCTCCCACTCAACTTGAGGTTGAGTAAAATCCATCATGGAAGTAAAAGCTTTTGTCTGTCCAGTGAGATCTGAAGGGAATCTATCAGCATGAGTTATACAAAGCACACAGACAGGCTTCCTGTCAGATCTGAATGATGACAGTATTGGAGGAGTGTTTCCCTCCAAAGTAGATTCAGTGTAGTAAGGTTAAAATCATTATACATCTACAGATATTTGTACTAATTCAGCTCCCAATATTATGTTGTGGGAATGCCACTTTCCTCACATCCTGGCCAATACATTATCTTGCTAAACTAAGAATTCCAATCAAAACAACAACAAAAAAGCATATGTTGGTGTTTTTTTTTTTTTTTTTTTTTGTGGTACCGGGGATTGAACTCAGGGGCACTCGACCACTGGGTCACATCCCCAGCCCTTTTTTGTATTTTATTTAGTTGCTAAGTGCCTTGCCGTTGCTGAGGCTGGCTTTGAACTCGTGATCCTCCTGCCTCAGCCTCCCAAAGTGCTGGGATTACAGGTGTGCGCCACCACGCCCGGCTTGTTGGTGTTTTCTTAAGTTTCCTTTTTAGAGTGAGGTTGGCAATCTCTTACATTGAGAACCCTTTGTGCTTTCTGTGAATGTACATACTCAGAATTAACCCATTCCTCTTATGATTCTTCGTCTTTTTTCTTTGGGAAGGGTTCTTTAACTTGTGCATGTTCATTGCACAGAATGGCAGGTATCACTGTGGCGTATTTGTGCATCAGAAAAGCAGAATTTGATCAATTTTGCTCCCCAATGCCTCCCCTGCTATTTTCTCCTCCCTCCCCTTCCCCTAGCTTGGGAGGAGTTTGCAATAAGCTAGCCTTATGTGATGAGTTGCCAACATTTTTATCTATTTGGCTTTTGTCTTTAGTGCTACTGGTTTTCTGCCTGATTTAAGATTTCTCCCCTTCTCAGCTTCTGGTCCTTCCCTACCTTTTGTGCTTTCCCTGAATCGTGCCCACAACTCTTGAGCAGCTCCTGTATGAAAGCACAGCTCCCATGTCCTCCTTGGAATGTATCCATTGCTTCTTCCTGGGACTGACTTGACAAGGAAAGTCCTAACACATGACCCATAAAACCAGATCAGCGCCACCATGGCTCTGACCACATCCTCTCCAACTCTCCCTCAACACCACCCCCACCTGTTCCTGTCACACTGGCCTCATTATGGGCCTCTGCATGCCAAGACTGCTCTTGCCACACAAATTCACATCCCACTGTCCCATCTCATCAAGGTCTCTGCTCAAATGTCCCTTAAATGAGGGGTCTACTTTCCTATTTTACAAAAATGTGTTAAGTTTTCAACTCTCCTCAAATCTTAGAATATTTTAGTTTTCTGCATAACAAATACAATATTTCTTGTTTTCTATAGTCTATCCCTTTCTCATTAGGATGAAGTGCTTCAATAGAATGTACTCAACAAGTAGGTTAGTGGTCAAGAGAATGGGCTGTCTGGGCTCAAATGTGAGTTCCCTACTAGTAAGTGAACTCATGCAAATACCTTAAGTGCACCATACCAGTTTTTCTCTCAGATAGGTAGAATAATAACCAACATACTTAAGGAGCACTCAATAGTTGATATTTGTAAGGCATTCTTACGGTGCTGTGTAAGTGTTTGACCATTTTATTATCAATGCAATATAATACTCTGCTATGCAAAAACATGACCCTTACATAAAAGGAATGATTTACATGAAAATTCCTAATCCTGTATGCACTTAGTTACAGAATATCAAAATAAATAAAAATGACAGAATTACAGGAAGAATGTTAATCCATAGCCATAATGGAAGACTTTACTATCCCTCTATCACTAAGTAGGGTTAAAAGAAAAAAAAAAATCAGTACATACTATAACATAATTAGATTGTATTATTATGCATATGCCCTATGTCTACATATTAAAGAATATACAGTTTTCAAAGAAACATGAAACATGGATAAAATGTGGCAAACTAATAGGTTTACCTGTAGATACTACATTCAGCTGGAAGTTAACACTGTCTCAAAAACAAACAAATCACTTTGGCTTCAACCAGTGAGGGGTCACTTTTAATCACAGGAAGAGAAAGCTCAAGAATAAGCAGTCCCTGGCTGATACAGCCAGAGGCTCTGGAGGAACCCAAACCATTTTTTTTTTTTTTTTTTTAAATTTTGCTGCACTGCAGTTGTCAACACAGTAAAAAAGCAACAACCCCCCCCCCCCCCAACTAATAAACCCTTCATACTCCAGACCCTTCCAAGAGAAGATAATGGTAGGATGAACAGAAAAGGATAGCTCCCCACTCTCTCACCCCAAAGTGACTCCTGCCCAGTTCTCGTGTCCAGCAGAGAGGAACAAAGCCTACCTGGGCTTTAGGAAAGGTGGCAGGTAATTTTCAATACTGCTTACAGACAACCTGAACAAATTGTTAAGTAAGTAGGGGAGAATGGACACTGGGAAAGAAGCTAACAGCATCTGTCACACAAGCAGAGAAGGAGAAAAGTTTCATAAAGTCCACAAATTCTAAAAAAAAAAAAACAAAAAAAAAAACAAAAAAACCCACTTTGAAAAAAGTACACCAGAAGTGTTGTCTACTGTCCATTAAGATGAGAGCATTTGGGAGCTATTCAGAAAACACTTTTTGAATATGCAATGTACAAATGTTTTTAAAGAGCAAATTATAATAAATACATTGCAGTAAAATTTTGGGACACAACTTAGGGTTCATTTTAGGAAAACGATAGACACACAAATGTTTATATGAAAACATACTGATGGGCTGGAGTCGTAGCTCAGTGGTAGAGTGCTTGCCATGTGAGGCATGGTTTGATTCTCAGCACCACATATAAATAAATAAAATAAAGGTCCACAACTTAAAAAAAAAAGCCAGCCTGGAAAATCAATGAGCTACAGGCCCTGCCTGCAGATGAGCCATTGGCAAGGGGAACTCGACACTCACTTGTACATTTTGTTTCCAATACAGATGATTCTATAGTCGTTCGTGAGGGGCTGAGGCTGAGGCATCCTAACAGACTCTACTCCTGGGTGTCCACTAGTGAGTTCTTCAACCACTGAAAAACTTCCAAAATCAACACACTGATAGATTTTGCATCCAGGGAGAATTTTCATATTGTTCTGACACAAGAGGCACCCTTGAAGGCTTCCCTGTTCTCTGTGTTGATAAATTTCATCTAAATGGAAAATGGAAGGTTTTCCAATTCCAGTGACATCCAATGGGGCTTTCTCTCCAGAACAAATTCTCGTCTTTAATAAAGTGAGAGAACAGGTTGGATGTGGGGTGCATGCCTGTTAACTCCAGCTACGTGGGACACTGGGCAAGAGGATTGCAAGTTTGAGCCTAGTCTGGGCAACATAGCAAAACCCTGTCTCAAAATAAAGAGGGCCGGGTGTAGCTCAGTGGTGCAGTGCTTGTGCACAAGGCCCTGTGTTCAAGCTCCAGTACTAAACAAAACAAAAAAACAAACAAAACAGAACATTCAAGTCTTTCCCATAGTCACTATGGGCATACCTCACTGTCTTGTGGTCAGTAATATGGATATTTGTGCCACGGGGATTTCCACATTTCTCATGAGTCTTCCTCTGTTGTGTTATTTCATGTGCGTCCGAAAGTACGCACCCTCTGATGACCTTCATAGGGCTTTCCCCTTAGTGGGAGCTATCACTAAGGGTTTCTATCATTATCCCATTCCTCAGATTCTTCCCAATACATAATCTTTTGGGCACATCAGAGTGTGAGCTGAAAGCTTTACTACATAGATCATACTCACAAGGTTTCTCTCCAGAAGGGATTAACCAGAGAGCTTACTGAACACTATGTCACAATGATTAAAAGGATGAGGGTCTGCTGAAAGTTTGTCTTCATTAATTTCAAAGCAACTTTCTAAGAAGGTTCTCTGTGATCTGTCTCCTGATACTCATGTGTTCTGTAGTCTTCTCCCACACGGTGTCACAGTTGTTCTTTGTGACCAACTCTATATGAAAGAGGTGAGAGCATCCTTCTGCGCCTAGGTGGTAAAAGACATTATGGCTTCTTCAGTGGCCCTCCCTTGAATCACTTGCTTTGGGGGGAACCTGCTGCCACATTGTAAAGCTACGTAGCCCTGTAGAGAGGCCTATGTGGTCAGGAACTGGAAGTCTCCTGTCACCAACCAGCACCGACTTTCTAGGCATGTGTGGGCCATCTTGGAAGTGGACCCTTCATCAGCAAAGACCTGCTGACCACAGCCCTGCCTGACATCTGGGCTGAAACCTCCAGAGATCCTGAGCCAGAACTATAAAGCTAAACTGCTCCTGAATTCCTTATGGAAACTGTGAAATAATAAATGCTCGTTGTTTGAAGTCAAAGTTTTGGGGAATGATTTGTTAGGCAGAAACAGATAACTTGTATACCTGGTGTGAGTTCTCTCAGGTTGTCTTAGGGTGAGAGGTCAACAAGTGCTTTCTTGTAGAGCTCTTCACAGTAATTTCTCATCACAACTCATATCCACCTGTTATGTATTCTCTTGTGCACAGAGAGGTAAGAGTTGCTGGTGAAAGATTTCCCACAATGGTTACATTCATAGGGCTTTTCTCCAGTGTGAGTTCTCAAGTGCTTCTTAACAGCAGAGAGGTTATTAAAGGCTTTCCCACAGTCGCTGCATTCATAGGGTTTCTCTCCTGTATGTATTCTCTTGTGCACAGTCAGAGAAAAGCTACTGCTGAAGGATTTCCCACACTCGTTACATTCATAGGGCTTCTCTCCTGTGTGAGTTCTCACGTGCTGTGTCAGATAGGAGCTCTTCCTGAAGGCCTTCCCACAATCATGGCACTCATACGGTTTCTCTCCTGTGTGAATGCTGTTGTGTCCAGTAAGAGAGGACCTGGTGCTGAAGGCCTTTCCACACTGATTACATTCATGGTGGTTCTCCCCTGTATGGATTCTCTTGTGGCTTTTGAGGTTACAACTAGTGCGGAAGACGTGAAAACACTGGTTACATTCATAAGGTTTTTCTCCGGTGTGAATTCTCACATGCAATCTAAGGGATGAGGGGTCACTAAAGGCTTTCCCACAGTGATTGCATTCATAGGGTTTCTCCCCGTTATGGATTCTCCTATGAATAGTAAGGTAAGACCTGCTGCTGAAGGATTTTCCGCACTGATTACAGTCATAGGGTTTTTCTCCAGTGTGAATTCTCTTGTGCTGAGTAAGGTTAGATTTGGTGCTGAAGACTTTAAAGCACTGATTACATTCATTGATCTTCACTCCACGATGACTTCTTTCCTGTTGGTTGAGAGGTGAATGGTAACTATAACTCATAATATTTTAAATATTCAATCTTTGTGTATCAATTCTCTTTCCCAGGAATTTTGCTACATCATTATAATTGATGTTTTTGCTACATTCAGCGCTTGTATGTGGCTTCTGACCAGTTTGAGTCTTTGGAAGTTAAAAAAGAGAGATGCTTTACCACAAGTACTTAGATTCACTAGAAATTTTCTGATAAATTTAAGACCAATTTATGTTTCAAGTGGCCAATACCTGAGTCACATTTAATGAAAAAATTATTTGTAGGAACTCTCAGTGAAGAAACGAGTTAGAAGTTAACTTACACTTTTCTCCAAAATCACAGCAGTTTTGCAGTATCTCTCTAGGGACACCATTTTCTCAAGTGCAAATGACACTTTCCACAACGAGTGCCAGGGTTATTTCTTTTCTAAGATGGGTTTTTTTCCTACTATGGAAAACCAGAAATCATCCATTGTCTTACCATTTTTACACTTTTATTCTGTTCTTTTCTAAAAACATGCTTCTTAGGAGTTAGCCATTTGGTTTTAAGGACAGTCTCCAAATCTGAAACAATTTGAAAAGAAATCTATGTTGATGAGGAAAAGAAAAGATAAAATGCATACATGATTACAGGTGGTCTTGGAGGAGGTTTGCTGAAGGGCAAAAATCACTTGTTGGCTGCATGGTTGTCACCGGTGTGATTTTTGCCCTTCATTTGTTATGGAGATTTTAGGTATTCATTTTAAAAAAACAATTCTAAAGTGGAAGCTAGAAAACAGAAGGGAGACCAGTAGAATAAAGAAAGGGGATTGAGGGGAGGGAGGGAAGGATATAAAATTGATCAAATTATATTATGTACATGTTCAAACATATCATAATGAATCTACTATGTATGATTATCATACACTAATTAAAACAAAGAATTCTAGAAAGATTAATAAAAGACAAGGTATTATCAGAAATGAAAAGTGGGATTTAAATTTAGAAAAGAGCTGCATTTTACTTTCTCCCCAGAACAAAAGTAAAGTGTGAGATGATGAATGGAGAACTGACGAGGAAAGAAAGAGAGTACACAGAAGTTTCCTGTCTGTCTGTCATTTTACAAATTCTCTGATATCACTCCCAACTCCTGAGTCCCTGGCCACAGCTCTTCCTCACAAGGGCTCATATCTACCTGGTGCTCACCTGGACAGGTGCTGGGAAGAATTCCTCTCTCCTCTGTCACCATCTTGTCGTCTTGCTCCAACTGGGAGATCACACTGTGTTTATCAACATGACACCCTATTTATGGAGAAAATACACACGATGTGGGGAGACTGTTTGCAGGACAGGCAACTCGATGAGAACTAAAGCCAACACTTCTGAAGATGGAAAAGTGTGACTTCAGAAGCAGTGGAATAATTTCATTTAAATTTTGAGCATTGTAACTCACAAGGAACAAAAATGCAAGTATCCTCAACTCAATATTCATGATGATAGGGCTTAAATAGTTCCAGAAGCCCACGCCTAAGGTCAGACACATCTTTTAGAGGCCTTTACAGAGTATTTGGAGTTAGGACAAGAGCTGTTCTCTGCATAGAGAGACAATCTTCTCTTCTCTGCTTCGGCCATGAAGACAACAGCCAGTGTTACTACTCATGGAGGGAGCACAGTGGACCGTACTCAGTGGTTTCTTCTGACCTGTCTGTGGGCTTCCTGCAGGACTGGCTCAAAGGGCTTGCCTTATCTGTCTAACTCCAAACTCTGAGAACTGAGGTTGTGATCTGGGATATGTGCCAACTTTGCAGAGAAGGACAGCAAAACACCATGCCTCTGAAGTGCCCCTCTCCCCTCCCCCAAACCTAGCCAAATTAATGAGGGGGAGTCTGGGTGGGAAAGTCCCGACACACAGTATTGTGAAGGACACTGGGAATTAGGGTAAGTCAGTGCTACGTGGAGAAAGCTGCTTTCTTACACACATGCCAAGTTCCTTGGGTGCTGGTCTTACAGGGACAAAGCAAGTTAGCTAGTGATGTCACTACTTCTGTAGTCTAGCTTATAAACCCTTCTCCCTGTGGTAGCTGGTGTGGAACTGAGGGCACTGTGGAGAGGACAAGTGCCACCTGTCCAGCCAGTAGCCACTGGACAAAGCACTGAGAGGGAAGGACATGCTTGTCTTCTGGAGTCACACTGTGAGGGATGGAGGATTACTTGAGGAAACACTGCGAGGGGTGAAGGTGCTACCTGCCCAGCCTGTTGCTACTGGACCTTCCTGAAGGCTTTTCTCAATTAACCTTTGCCTCACATCCCATCTCCAGGTGTCGTCTTTGGTCGCTCAGTAAACTATCCCTAGTACAACGGGGTTGTGGACCTTCCACATGTGACAGATTTAAAGGCCAATGTATTAGTCCTGCCAGAGGCAAGAGAAAACAGCAGATGCAAACAAAACTAGTAATAACCAAAAAGCCTGGAAGGAAAAGTAGGGAAAAAGGTGTTTGGGGTGTATGGGTTTGAAAAGTCCCCTCATGCTCCTAGGAGTTCAGAAGTCTTGAGTGTAGCTACCCTACAAAGACAGTGCTAAAGGGAGACCTTCAAGCTAAAATCAAGGACAATGGAAAGTAACTCCAATCCACACAAAGGAAGAACACTGGCAGGGCTGAGGCGTGGCTCAGTGGGAGAGCACTTGCCCGGCCCTCAAGAGGCCCTGGCTTTCATCCTCAGCACTGGAAAAACCAAAATTAAAGAACACAGGTAAAGGTAAATAAAGAGGTGAATATGTAAGTCAAAGTCAATGTAGTTTTGGTTTGTGACTTTTCTATTTTTCTCATATCACTTAAAGATAAAGGCCTGAATTGATTAATTATAAATCTACCTTAATGAATGCACAATGCATGATGATATAATTTGAAACAAAACAACTAAGGGAGAAGGAACAGCTACACAGGAGCAAGTCTTTTTTACTATTGAAACTAGGCTAGTATTAAATCAAATTAGACTGTTATAAATGAAAACGTAAATGGTAATCCTGACGGCAACCATGGAGAAAATAACTGAACAACACACAAAAGAATGGGAATCAAAATTGCCCATGAGAAAACAGTCAACATAAAAAGTAAACAATAGTGGAAAAATTGAGGAACAAAAATGAAATTAGGATGAGGCTCAATTAAAAGGCAGATTTTGGGGCTGGGGTTGTGGCTCAGTGGTAGAGCGCTTGCCTCGAATGTGTGAGGCACTGGGTTCAATTCTCAGCACCACTTTTAAATAAAAAAATAAAGGTCCATCAACAACTAAAATGAGTAAAAAAAAAGATTTTGGCAGAATGCATTTAAAAATAACCCAGTGACACGCTACAAATCAGTCACGGGGAAATGCAGATCAAAATGAGACGCCACTCACATCTCTTAGGATGGCTACCATCAAAGGACCAGTGTGGGGGGCGAGGAGAATGCTGGACTCTCACTGTGGGATGTAAATTGGTGCAGCTGCTGTGGAAGGGGCTGGCAGTTCCTTAAACAGCTAAACAAGTATCATGACCTGTCAGCATCCCCAGCCAAGAGAACAGTAAGCAGGTGTGTCAACAAAACTTTGCACACAAATATTCACAGCAGGATTATTCATAATAGCCCCAAGTAGAAATAGCCCAAATGTTTTATCGTCCAATGAGTGGATAAACAAAAATCTGATTATGTTCACACAATGGAATACTATTCAGTCATTAAAAGGAATGAACCCGCCGGGCGGGCGCGGTGGCGCACGCCTGTAATCCCAGCACTTTGGGAGGCTGAGACAGGAGGATCACGAGTTCAAAGCCAGCCTCAGCAATGGTGAGGCACTTAGCAACTCAGTGAGACCCTGTCTCTAAATAAAAATACAAAAAAGGGCTGGGGATGTGGCCCAGTGGTCGAGTTCCCCTGAGTTCAATCCCCGGCACCACAAAAAAAAAAAAAAAAAAAAAAAAAAAAAAGGAATGAAGCACTGATAGATGGTACAACAGAGCTATAAACCTTAATACTGTGTCACATGAAAAAAAGACACAAAAGGTTACATATTTTATGATTTCATTTATATGAAATGTTGGGAATTGGCAAATCCATAGAGACAGAAAGCAGATTAATGGTTACCAGTAGCAATGGATGGAGAAGTTAAAGGGTACTGACTGCTTAAAAGGAAGAGGATATTTTGCTATGATGAAATACCTGAAGCTGGGTACTTTATAAGCTAAAGAGGTTTATTTTGGCTCATGATTCTGAAATTTGGTAAGTTGAAACATCATGGTGCAGGCCTCTAGAGAAGCCTCTGTGGCTCTGTTATAAGATGGTGGTGACGTGGGAAGGGAACAAGCTACTGAGAGATGGGACTAAGCACGCGGGTGGCCTCCCTTTACAACAACCTATTTTTTTTTTTTTAAATATTTATTTATTTGCTTTAGTTGTACACAATGCAATGCATTTATGTTTACGTGGTGCTGAGGATCGAACCCGGGCCACGCACGTGCTAGGCGAGCGCTCTACCGCTGAGCCACAACCCCAGCCCAACAACCTATTTTTGAGGGAACTCACCTGGTCCCACCAGACCTGACCCACTCCATAGAGACAGCATTAACCCTTTCCAAGAGTGGTGCCTCCTCGTCCCCTCACCTCCCGCCAGGCCCCACCTCTTACAGGCTCCACTACCTTAGTGCTGTTCCACTGGGAACCAAGTTTCCTGTACATGAACCTTTGGGGGACGCACCATAGTCGATCCAGAGCAGGGGTGACAAAGTGTTCTGACATTACAGTGCTGATGGTGGCACACAACACTGACAACAGTAAAAGCCACTTGACCGTACATTCTGAAATAATTCAACTATTGACTTTTGTGTCCTATGAATTTTGCATCAATAAAAATAAAATCAGAATAAAAGAAGTCTTGCTACCTGAGCCATTAAATAAACGCAGGGCTGATGCTGGGCTTACCAAGGGAGGCCAGGTTCCTGCAGTTCTCCAGCATCACGTCTCTGTACAGAGTTCTTTGAGACGGGTCCAGCAGTGCCCACTCCTCCTGGGAGAACTCCACAGCCACATCATCGAAGGTCACCAGGTCCTGGACCATCACAAACATTATGGTTCAGCTACAGACCTTGCCAACACCAACAGGAAGAGGTGCAGGACGACAGATCCAGGGACAGGAAACCCAGGGCAGGTCTGGGCTCCGCCCTCAGTGCTCATCTCCTGTCTACTGGGCCACCCCCAGGTCCAGCACTACAGAGTGACTTTCTTTTCCTACTAACTGTGAGTGCCTGGAGTCTTCTTTCCCTCAACTCCAGGGCTGAGCAGAAATACTTGGTAAAGGAATGAATGATTCCGCACAGCCATCAAAAGTTGTCTGAGGGCCGGGCGTGGTGGCACACGCCTGTCATCCCAGCACTTGGGAGGCTGAGGCAGGAGGATCCCGAGTTCAAAGCCAGCCTCAGCAATGTGAGGCACTTAGCAACTCAGTGAGACCCTGTCTCTAATAAAATACATAAAAAGGACTGGGGATGTGGCCCAGTTGTCAAGCGCCCCTGAGTTCAATCCCTGGTACCAAAAAAAAAAGTTGTCTGAGGGGCTGGGGCTGGAGCTCAGTGGCAGAGCACTTGCCTAGCACGTGTGAGGCACTGGGTTCGATCCTTGGCACCACATAAAAAAATAAATGAAATAAAATAAAGGCACACTGTCCATCCACAACTATTAAAAAAGAAAAAATAGCTGTCTGAGTTGAGGACACAGTCATCTTTTCTTAGCTTCCCTTAAACTCTCAGAAGCAAGTGATGTATTTATGTGCCTCAGAGGGAGCTTTGACAATGCAGTAGGTACTGACATACTTGGACATTTTCTGTGCAGCCCCTGAACCCTCATCAGAGGCCTGGGGTCCTGTGATGTCTAAGGACTCATTGGATGTGAGGCTCCAGGCCACTAAAGGAAGCCAGTCCAAAGGAATGACGCCAGGGAAAAGGAGGAGCCCACTCACCTGCAGCCAGCTGGCCAGGAGCTCTCCGGCCAGCCCCTCCTTCTTTCTGCAGGGTTTCTTCGGAGGGCCTGGGTACAGGGGGGACTGATCTGGGGGAGAAGAAACAAGTCACAGGAATCCAGAATGCCCAGTGCTTGGACACCCTGGAGGCTTCTCCAGCCACCTGTGCTTGACCAGACACCACACATGCTGCCCATAAACAAGCCCACCCCCACAGATGCCCACCTGCAGCTTTCACAAAACACCTGGACAAAGCTGTCTCACCCTGGCCAGAAAGCAGGGCCCACAGGTCTGACTGCACATGAGGAAGAGATTATTCCCATTCCACAGATGAGGACATGAGGTTCTGAGGCATCACTGTTTTTCTCAAGTTTACAGAAAGAATTAAGGGTACAATTCAAAAACTCCCACATATTCACCATACAGGTGACAGAGCACTAACACCCAAACCAACACCCAAGTCCCAAGTCCCAGGAGCCACCCCACTGGACCCAGGGGCCCTGGGCCCCACATCTACGCCCCTGCTCGGCCCTCCTCTGTACTGCTCTGGGGCTGCAGACCTTCAAGCCTGACACGCAGGCTGCCAAGATCCCACGGCTCACCACAAGTCGGGGGCAGAACAGCGGCCGCCATCCTGCGACTCCAACAGCAAGGCTCTGAACACCAGGGCGGTGGGAAGCAGGACCCTCCTCTTGCTCCACGGGGCACTGGGACAGGGCGCTGGAACAAACAGGAGACACGAAGTCTGCTCAGCCCCTCTCCCTCTTGGGGCTGCCGAGGACAAGTCTTTCTCAGCCTGTCCCGCCACCATGCCCTCCTTCAAAAACACACGTCTGTCTTCCACACCTGGTCTTTATTCTGCTTAGCAGGTTGCACATCAGGGAAAAATAAATAAATAAGCTGTTTTCCTTTCACTCACACCACAACCAACATGGAATTTTGACACCAGCTATGTGGATTTCTCCCCAAAGTGAATAAGCGAGTGATCCTGTAGTGGACACCAGCGGGGTGGCCTCCTACTCCATTTGCACATTTGCTACCTTGACAGGGCGTCACAGCCCACAGGTTGGGGGCTCATCCCCAAGACCATCCCCTGCACTGTAAATGCGAGTTGCAAGACCCAAGTTGCTCTGTGTGCTTGGACCAGTGGCTGTAGGTTGGGTCTCCCACAAGCACTTCCTCAGGTTTATTCACTCAACGGCGTGGAGAACTCGGGGAAGCACCCACAGACACTTACTGGTTTATTATAAAGGACATCACAAGTTTACAGATGGAGAGCCTCAGGGGATGCATGGAGAAGGAGTGCCTTCCCTGGCTGTGCCACCCTGCAGGAACCTCTCACGTACAGTCATCTGGAAACCCTCAGAACCCTGTCCTTTTGGAGTTTTATGCAGACATCGCTGCACAGGCATGACTGCCAACAGATGCAGCAGGGCAACCCGCCAGGCCTGTCCATTCTGACTCTTCCTGGCCTCTCTGTAGAGCTTTCCTTACTGCAGGGCATGAGGCAGAACCCTCTGGAATGAAGAGTGTCTAAGACCTATTATAGATAAGGTAGATCAGAGAATTTTTATGGCCAACTAAAGGTAGGAGAAGACTAGATCCTGCCTTGGGGAGAGAAATTTCACTTCAATGGCCTGACACAGGGAGGGGATCTGAGCTAGGAAGGGTGGATGAAAACCAACACGCTGTGTATCACAACGGCAGAGCCACACAACGGCACAAGTTGTCTTCCTGCCCCCAGCGGTGGGACCAGTATGTCACTGCTCCACTCCTCTCTGAAAACTGTGGCTTCACTGAGTCTCCTGGCACATTCTTCTCATCCCAGTTGTTACCACTGACCTCAGAGCTGCGACCCCTCAAATTCCGAGATTTTGCCCCTGACTCTCATTATCCCTTCAGCCTCCAGTCCCACCTCATTTGGTTGATGGCAGAGACGCTCACAGCATCAGGGGTGCCTCAACTCCAGGGCCCGCTGCCCCATTCCCCGTTGGCCCCACACTGCCCTGATCATCCCCTGGCCCTAGTGCACCACCTGGAACAATCCTTCAGAAACTCCATCTCTCTGAATCGAACTTTCTCTTTCCTACTGTTCACGCATTTCCTTTTTTCCTCTCATCACACCTAACCACACACCTGGCCTCCATCCCCCCTCTCCTACTTCCTTGTTCATCATGGGCCAGCTCCTCTCCTCATTTCCTACTCACCTAGCTCGATGTCATCATCCCTCCTGTCAACAGATGTCCTTATCCCCACCTCGAGCTTCACGATGGCCCAGCAGAACTGCAGCCAGCCAGGATTCCATCACCACCTGCTTGTGGCCACATGTGGGCACACCAGCCTGCACAAGGGCTGTGACGTGGTCACCTCTAGACACACAAGCTCATCAACATCAAGAGCCATCAACGCTGCAGGACAACCCCACAGCTCCATGGGGCTTCACGCTCACCACACCTGTCGCATCCCTGTGAGTCTCGCAAAGGCTCTCGTATCCCTCGAAGGCAACCAGCTTCCTAATCGGCCTTGATGACCCCAGCCTCCTGGAGGCCCCAACACACTGAATGAGGGCTGGCTCTGCAGAAGAGGTGACAGGGAGGACTTCTGAGGAAAAGTCCTGGAAGGCACTGCAGCTTCCGCCTCAGGCTCCTGGATGCTTGCTTGCTCCAGGGGAAGCCGACGGCCATGCTGGGAGACATGCAGGAGGCCTGGGTGGAGAGGCCCTGAGGCCTGCTGATGGCCAGCACTGACCTGCCAGCTGCACCAGGGGTCCTGGAGAATCCCGGAGCGTGTGGAGCCTGCAGACGGCACAGCCCCAGATGGAAGCCTCCTGCAACCTCAGGCAGTCCCAAGCCAGAACCTTTCAGCCACAATGCTCCTGAATTCCTGACCCCCAATGGCCCTGAGATCTGCCCTGCCTAAGGCACAGCCTCCCGTTCTCTGCAGGCTGCACTCGGCAGCTCTGTCCTGGGGTCCCTCTCCTGCTTTGCAGGAGCGGTCCACTCTTGATGGTCTCTGGGCATCCCTTCCCTTCAAGTTCTCCCTCTCCCCATTCAAGCCGGGTCTAGGATCCTCAGCAGCGAACCACACCGATGCTCCGAGCATGTTTACTTTCCCTTACTGCTAGTCTCTTTCCTCCCACCCCACTCGCTTCCTCATGCAGCAGCACCTGGTGTCCACCACCACCCCTGGCAGTCACCAACGTGCACCACAGTGACAGAGGTGCAGACCGCAGCTACACCAACGCTATCCCGGATCTGTGCTATTGGCAAAGACACAGGCACAGCCTGTGCTGGTGAGGCTGAATGGAAAGGCGTTCTCAAACATGGCTGGGCACGGCAGCTACGGAAGGAATCTGTCACTGTCAGGCAAAGCTGCAGAAGCAGTTACTCTTTTTTACCAATCTGACTTCCAGGAATTATTTTGAGGATATACAAATATTAAAGACGTGTACAATTATTCCCAGTGGCATTTATTTTTAATTTCAATTAATATTATATTTATCTTTTTAGTACTGGGGATTGAACCCAGAGGCATCCTACCACTGAACTACATCCCCAGCCATTTTTATTGTTTATGTTAAGACAGGGTGTCCCCAGTTGCCAAGGCCGGCCCTGAACTTGCGATCCTCCTGCTCAGGTTTCCAAGTAACACATATTACAGGCATGGGCCACTGTGCTCAGCTACAGTGAGTGGTTGAAAACACACAAAAGACTATGGAAAGGGAACTGGTTGAATAAACTATGGGATGTCTACACAACGAGGAATGTGCAGCCAGAAAAAAACACCAAAACCTAAAAGATCTCCAGATCTTGGCAGAATTATCTCCAAAAATTTAGATGAAAAAAAAAAAAAAAAAATCAAGGTATAAAGTAGTGTGTATGGGATGTTTCCTCCTCACCTAGAGTTGTAAATAAAATAAAACCCCTGGAACCAGCTGCTAGAGGTTTGGGTGACCTCTGCGCACCCAAAAGATGAAAGCAGGGAAGGGTGGGTGGGCAAGGATGGAGACATGGACCCAGCGTGGATTCAGGCCTTGTAAAAACATAGAGCTGAAACGAGTGTGTCACTTTTGGGCCTCTGAGGAAACTGGAGTAATAAACTCCTGCCAAAAAACTGCCACTCCCCCAACCCCCCATCCCAAAGTCCAAGTTCTAATTGCCAGAACCTGTAAATATGAATTCTGCAGATGTGATTAAGGTAAAGACTTTGAGATGGGACGATTACCCAGGTTGGATTATGCAGGGTCCTTATAACAGGAGGCAGGAGTGTCAGAGGTGGGGGAAGGTGGGGAGCGAGAGACAGAGAAGACACCTGAAGTCGCTGCCTTGTTGGTTTTGAAGACAGAGGAAGGAGCCACAGCCAAGAATGCAGCTAGTCTACATGACACAGAAAAAGCAGGACATGGATTCTCCCCAGAGCCTCTGAAAGGACTGAAGCCCCTCACATCAAACCTTCCTGAGTCCTTTGTGCAGGGCCAGCTGACCTGGGAACTGTGACAGAACTGTCCTGCCTCCACAGGTAGAGGAGATCCTATCTCCCCAGCAAGGACCCAACTTGTGGTCAGGTACAGTTTGGGTCACTGAATTGAGGAGGGAAAAAGGGTTGGGATCCAGCCAGCTCACTGGCCCTCAAGAGGAAAGCAGGCAGAGGAGGGGCCAGGACACTCTCAGGCAGCAAGCTCCCCTTCAAGGCTATCCAGCCGCTGAACTCTCCCATCAGAGCAGAGGAGTTCCTGTTCAGTTGGACTTGGTGACTCCTGCCCTGCCCTGGATATGTCAGTATTGGAAGAGGGTCACAGAGGACGGGCCATTCTACATCAGTGATGTGCAACAGAACTTTTGGGGATGTCAGAAATGTTCTACATATAGTACTGCTCTGTCCAATATGGTAGCCACTAACTAATGACATGTGGCTACTGAGTCTTGAAATGTGATGTGTGGGACAGAGAAAAGGACCTTTGCATTGTGTTTAGTTTTCACTGGTGTAACTGACACAACTCCATGTGTTTAGCAGCTACCAGGGTAGACAGGGCAGCCCTAGACATACTTGGGCCTGACTCCTCTAAGATGCAGGAAGGATCCAGTGAATGGCAAAACAAGGGTGGGCATGTGGCTTTGGGTGAGGGGGCTGGCTGCAGATTTGCACAGGTGGAAGCCAGAAGCACACTAGTACTTGGTGCCACCTGATGAATGCACACGAGTGAGCGCACTGGCACTTTCTCTCAGTTCTGAACTCCTCAGTCCCATCTTTCTACTTCTTTCTCACTCCATAACCATCACGCAGGCTCAGGAACAATCATCTGATTCCCAAACTTCTCCCTGACAACTCCTACCTTGCCTGTTTCTAGCCTTCATTCAGAGTCCTGAAGTCCATTTCACCCCACAGGCTACGAGCAAATGCACATCATTCCACCCTCCCGTCTCATGTCTTTGGTGGCCTCACACTGGCCTCAGAACACAGAACAGCCAGGCCAGGTCTGCTTCTGCCTTCCGGTTGGGTATGATGTACACCCTTCTCTTCTGCCGCCTCAGCCTCAGTCATCACTGTCTTCCCCGTTCGCAGAGTGTGCTGGGTCCTCTCCTGCTCAGAGGTTTTCCTATGCTGTTCCCTCGACATGCAGTGGTCTCTTGAACACACCCTAGTCCCCTCACCCATCTAACCCTGCAACTAGCTAGAGTCAACCCCTGTCGTTATCTCTCAAGCTAGATATCAGTATTTACCAAGAGGATTCCCTGTCCCCTCACACTGAGTCCCATAATACTCATTTAAATTCACCTTCCCAGTTAGAATGGACACTCCAGGGAGGCAGTATGTGGTCTGTTTTGGTTCTCCAAGGTTCCTATGCATCTGGACCAGGGCCCAGCTTGTGGAGGTGACTAACTGTTGTTTGCTTAGGACTATCCTGGTTTGAACACTGAGTGTCCCGTGTCCTAGAAAACCCCCTAGTCCCCAAATAAATAGGAACAGTTGGTCACCCTAAATTGTGTACCCAAAGAATGTATATGGGGTGATAAGTAAACATCCCTCAACAATGTTACAAGAAAGCTAGAATAAGAAAGGCACACACACACATAATTAATAAAATCCCACAATTAAAATAAGATGATTTGAGATTCTCAGCATTATAAGTAGGCCATACTGCCGTTTCAGAAGTTTTAAGAAATAAGGCAAAGTGTGGAGGACCATCTTTTTTTTTTTTGGAAATGAGTTTCTTACCCTTCAATCTATGAGTTGTTGCTTAATCACTTTCCAAAATTTTTAAAAATTTAAATTCTTTTTTTAGTTGTAGATGGACACAATACCTTTACTTTATTTATTTTTTAAGTGGCAGTAAGGATGGAACCCAGTGCCTCACAGGTGTGAGTTAAGTACTCTACCACTGAGCTACAACCCCAGGCCCTTCCCAAATGTTTTAAATCTCAGTAGGAAAAAAAAAAAAAAAAAAAAAATCCACTTGCTCAAAATACATCTGGTTGCTGTTCAACCCAAATTTAAAATTTCTGTTACTAAACAAGGAGGCTCAACTCATCTTTTCTGCAAATGCCCCTGTATTTTGAAGCTTTGTGGAGGATTTATAGGTTTTAGAATGGGATAGGTCTGAGGAATGCTGCTAAGTATACCTGGTAGCCTTTAGTGGGAAGACTAATAACACTACAAACACACATAAATATTTTATTTAAGTATACTTGTGTAAAATCCTGCAATTTTTTATATATTAGGGCATACAGAAAATAATTACATATGCTTAAAGTTACTTACATGGTTGTTTTGTATGCTTATATGCACTTAACTGTATTTACACACATACACACCTTGGACTCCTTCCCTTGAATATAAGCCATCAAATAATTTTTCTTAAGATACTTTCACTTAGTCCCTCCTTCTGGATACAACCTAAGTACAGGAAAAGGTGCACTGGCCATTCTACCTAAGAGCCTGTTCAATTCTACACAGTACTCACCTGGTCACACCGAATTCCACGGATCAGTGGATCACTGAGGCTGGTTTCATCATAAACCTGAATTTGAACGATGCTTTTCTCTTCTGAAAAAAAGAAAGAGGCACAAGGATTGCTTTTGATGCCTTTTATAGGGAGTACTACCATTGTTAGATACGGATAAACCACTTCATTCCCTTTTTCTTTTTTGTTCTTATTGACTTAACATGGGATAAAGAACTCAGCCTGCGGGCCTGACTGGATTTACCTATATTCCCATCCACGTGGCTCAAGACAGAGCGGCTTCGTGCGACTTTTGACTTGCTCAACCAATCTGGCTGGGAAGATTTTTATGGTGACTCCAGACGTCACGGTAACACCGTGAACGTCTTGTCACTTAGAGGCCCCGTACGTGACTCAGCTGAATGTTAAGCAGCTCCTCTAGCTCATTCAGCACTTGAGCGTCTGGGAGGCCGCGGCGCAGGGCTTCCCAAGCTCGGCTCCACCACAACTCTTTGTTGTGGGAGGCTGCACCGTGGTGTGTGAGCGGCGTCCCCGGCCTCCACCCGCGAGGGACGGCAGCACTGCCCCCACCCCCGACCTACAACCCAAACGTCTGCAGACTCGCCCCGGGTACGGGAGATGTGGGGCTCCGCGAGGCGACGCTGGTCCCACCTGGGGAAACTACAGCTGTGCGCGGAGCCCCGCGAGCAGCCTGAGGCCTCCTGGAGGAGCGGGGCTCCCGGGACCGGCGGAGGACGCCGAGCCAGCGGCCGGGGGTGCCCGCGGCCCACGCCCCTCCCTGGACTCGCACTTGAGCCCCTCCCGCCGCTCACCGCCTCCGGCCCCTCCCGAGCACCAAACGCGCCGACTCGCGGCAACGACCGGCCTTACTCTCTGGCGCGCGACCCGCGGCTCCTCCCACGGCACCACCCCGCGCTTCCGCTTCCGGCCGTAGGCGGGCCGTCCCGCAGCCAACTTCCGGCCTCGGGCTGTCAGCCGCCGACAGTGGGGCTTGTGGGTGTTTGGGACTGCTTGGGGCGGGCGGGGATCCTGATCGCGCACCCCGTTCTCGGGCTGAGCTGTTTTTACTTTTCTTAGTGAGCGTGTGCCCTCGGGTGGGTCAGCCGCGTGGGCGGGATCAGTCCTGGGTTGGGGCCAGGGGAGGAGCGGGGACGGCGAGCGGGTGCCAGGCTGTGGAAGGCGCCGGACCCGGTGGGCGGGGCCTAACATGTGGGTGGAGACAAGTTCCGGGGGCGTGGCAGGGCGGGCCCCGGTGCTGGGGGCGGGCGGCCCCACACGCTGGAGGCGGGGCTGGGGGCGGGGCCAAGTGTTTGGGGTGAGGCGGGGTGGCCCAGGCTTGGAGAGAGAGGCTGACTGTGGTGGATGGAAGCTAGTTTTTGGGCGGGGCTGTGGGCAGAGGCCAATTTCAGGTGTGAAATACAGAAGGGATGGGTTGTGGGATGGGGTTACCCTAAGTCCCTGGAGACTAGGGATATTAGGGATCAGCTCCAGGTGATGTTAAGAGGTGAGACTTTTCTTGGATCCCTAGATTGTAGAGATAGAAGAAAGACGCTTAGAAACAACTTTTCTTCGGTCCGATCTCCATGATCACATAGCCCAGTACAATCAGGTTTTATGTGCACATTTCCCTAAAACTTGCTTTTCCAAGGCAGAAGATAAGGATTTAATACTATTTTAGTTAAAAAACTTTGGGGCACAGGAGGGCATTAAGTTGTAGATATGCGTATAGGAAATCTTCAGTGCTACAAATTCAGTAAAATATCCTCAATCCCACCATTGTCTCTCACTCCTTTTGCCCAGAGATGAACTTCATTTTCTTCTCTATTCTTCCAGATATAGTGTGTACATGTATGTGTATGTACATATGTATATGTGTATGTATACTGTAGTCATTCATAGAACAAATTCTTTTACTATCCCTAATAAGTCACTGTTTTAGGTACTGGAAATATGGACTGAACATACAAAATTCCCTACCCTCAGAGAACTTGGATTTTAATGGTGGGCAGGGGGAGTGAACAATGAATGTTATAAATAAAATATACAATGTGTTAGATATTGATAAATGCAAAGGAAAAAATGAGGGGTGTAGTCTTAAGTGATATTCCCACTGACCACCCGTTCTCTTCTGTAATCCCAAAGCCTCCAATTGTAGTTTCTCACAGTGAGGCCTCTCCCCTGCTCTGAACAAACTACTGACTATAGTCTTTAATCTCTTTAGTGTGGTGTTCGCCCTGATTCTGGGGGCCCCTGGGGTAATTGAGGTGGAGCCTGGTGGCTTTGGGGAGTGGAGCTGAGAAGTCTTAGCAGCTGCAAGGGTGAGAGGCTGCTCATTTTGACAGCTCCTGGTTGTGAGCCAACAGAACCAACAAAGGACCTTGTAGCATAAGTTCATACGATGCTTTAGCAAGAAGATAAATGGTTATGGCATATTTTCCTTCTGATTTAAGTCATAATGCTTTTCAAGAGAGCACTCGCAGAAAGCCATTATTGATTAATGGTGGTTGGCATGATGTGAAACATCTTTGCCATCCCCTCTAAGGCTTCTTGCTGAAGGCGTTCTCTTTGTCCCACAGTTAAAGTGTGTTGAATAGAGCATGGGGGCTGTAAATCATTCACTGGCCTTAGAAATCACACCGTGTCCTTTTCAGTCTCTCTGGGCCTTATCTGTGCCTCCTATTCTGATGGTGGTTGTACTCTTTAAGGAATTTCCGGACAACACCATCCCATTTTTTCCTGATCAGAATGGACCCCCTGGCTCAGATCTCCAGTACTTTCTGCTCCACTTACTTCCCCCTGTTGACATTCACTTCCTTCTGGTCACCATCCCTGAGATGGCATCACACTTTCTGCACAGAGGTTTCATCTCCTTTGAAGGTTGTGCAGCTCAGGTATTCTTCCTGACACTGATGGGTGTGGCTAAGGGCGTCCTGCTGGCCCTCATGTCATAAGACCAGGGTGTTGCCCTGTGCCACCCCCTGCAGTGCCCTGTGCTCACGAGAGGCCAGGTGTGCCTGCTCATGGCGGGCTCCTCCTGGCTGGCAGGTGTGCTCAACGCTTGCACACAGACCTCCATCACCCTGCTCTTCCCCTACTGTGCCTCCCGCACCGTGGACCACTTCTTCTGCGAGGTGCCAGCCCTGCTGAAGCTCTCCTGTGCGGATACCTCTGCCTACGAGCGGGCGCTGTCCACATCGGGGGTGCTGATCCTGCTGCTTCCACTTTCTCTCATTTCCGCTCCCTATGGCTACGTGTTTCGGGCTGTTCTGCGCATGCGCTCGGAGGAGGCCCGCAGCAAGGCCTTGGCTACCTGCTCCTCACACGTCATGGTTGTGGGACTCTTCTATAGAGCTGCGGCGTTCATGTACATGGTGCCTGGTGCTCACCAGGGCCCTCAGCCGACCAACGTGAAGGTGCGGATGGCTTTGGTCAAAGTGCTCTGCAGGCTGGGCTCAGGCCAAAGCTGACCACACGTGGCTGCTCTGACATCATACTCATCTCACAACAGCTGTTTTTGGGTGCAGCTGCCAAGGCCTTATGTTCAGGCTAAATGTTCATACAAAAGACTAGTTGGATTCACATTTATGTCCCCTTCATGAAGCTTCCAGCCTCATAACCTAATTACCGCACCCCTTAAAGGCCTCACCTCCTAATGCCAGAACATGGGGTTAGGAATTCAGCATATGAATGCCAGAGGGACACAAGCACTCAGTCCACAACATGTACTATATAACCACCGTTATAACTTAGATTTATCCACCCCATACACACTCTTGTCTTTGTAGCCTCATATCATTTTAATAGAGTCATATACAGCATTTATATTACTATAACTATTTAATCGTATCCTTATTTCAGGCCTCGCATCGCAAGGTACCCTATGCACATTTTCTGGTCCTTCAAAATAAGGCAGTGCCTCCCGTCCATCCACTGGTCCCACTCGTCTGCGTTTTCCATCCCAGCATTGTATTTTCTTGAAAGACTACTTACATACAAAACCACCATATCCATTGCCTGCCCCCTCCCTACATGGGAACTGGAGACTCCGTTGTGCCCACCACAGTCTCTCCAAATTGGCCTAGAAAGCTGTCCAGCATGTGAAAGTTAACAAGTATCGGAAGAAACAAAAGAATAAAAACACACTAATGAAAGAAAGACTAGATGAAAGTGTCAAGTCTCAGAATCCAATAGGAGGAACAGCACCTCAGTTGTGAACCTCTAGGGAGACCAAACATACCAGTCACTTGTATGTCATTTGGGAACTCCATTTTTTTTTAAATAAAGGGCTTGATGTTGAGAGTGCAGGGCACCTGGGTGTGAGCAAGAGATCCTATAGTTTGGGGGAAAAAAATAAGAGTCCTTATGTGGGAATCTAGCACCATCTTGGGGGGTGAGGTCAAATCTATGTTACATACCTGTTATGTTAAGCCACAGGGAATGTACAGAAATTGGGGTAGGAGGGATAGTCCTGGAGGAAGGTGGAATAGATGTTTCTGGTGATTTTCCAGGTGACCAGTGCTGGGATAGAACCCTTATGTGCACCCGGCGGGGAGATTTCCCAGTGTGGCTGGGTGCGGTTGAGTAGGGATGAGAAGGTCTGATGCACATGAGCCACGGAGTTATAAGAACATTTTATTTAGGTTCCAGGCAGTCCTTCCCTTTCTTGGAGCATCTGCAGCATCATAGATCTCCCAAAGTAATGGATGACCATGGGACACACCCAACAAGGAGCAGGTACCCATGGTTTATGAACAGGGCATGTTTCTTGGTTAATCGAGTGCCATGGCTTGAATGTGCTTTGTCCCCCCGGAACTGCTGTTGGAGTTTTATCCCCCATTGTGAGCTACAAAGAGGATGGAAACTTAGGCTGACGATGGTGTTCAGAGATGGGACCACAGGGGGATGATTGAGGTTAGATGAGGTCCTTGGGGCACAGCCCCCATGGTTGAATTCTGGTGGCTTTACAGGAAGGGGGAGAGACAGCAGGAGGAACACAGGCATGCACACACTCCCCGTCTCTCACCAGGTGGTGTCCTCTACTGCCTCGGAACCCTGCCAGCAAGCAGCCCATCGCCAGATCCAGCCCTTGACTTGGCTCCTCTGGAACCCTGAGCCCAAACAAACCTCTCTTCTTTGAAACACACTCAGCCTGCGGCATTGCGCTATTTAGCAACAGAAAAAAGGACTAATGCGTGCAGCGTGTGCACACGAAGGACTTGGTCAATCTAGCTATGGAGTGACGGTGCCTGAGGTCAACCATCTCTCAAAGACACATCTTGAGGCCCTGGCAGGAGGCTTGGGGTGGTTTCCAGGCTAAGTCCGGGGCCCTGGAGCAGAGGTCCAAGAGAAGAGCTGAATAAAGGTCCAGATTCAGATCCTGGAAGTCCACACTGACGTCAGACCCCTGCGTGCGCCTCTCTGGGTGAGACATGAGTGGCAGGGGGTAAGTCTAGGGGACAACAGTTTGGGGAGGTCGGATGGGGAAGGTTGTTGTGCCAGAGGACTGATACCAGGAAAGTTTCTTTTTTTCTTTTTGTTTTTTTGGGGGGGGATGTCCTATCATGGTCTGGTGAAGTTGGGGCACTGCCCCAGAAATCTAGTTTATACTTTCTGCTTCTAGCAATTTTGATTTGTCAGCTTAATCTGATCAGATATACCTGCTCCGTGTTTAGATTTTTATAAGATTCACGGTTATAAAACAAGACGCACAGAGTCAAGTTGTTCCAATCATAGGTAGAAGTTTTCCACCTAAAGACTGGGTCAGGTGAATAATGAAAAGTTCTTTTTGGATCTAATGACAAAGGGTCATTGTGACCTTATCAAGGGGGCAGCCATGGAATGATGAAGGTGGGTAGAAGTTGGGAGCGGCCGAGGAGGGAGGTAGGAGATTGGAGGAAGGGGACAAGCAGCTGATATTTTCTCAGTGGTTCCTGCCAAGGGGAAGGGGTAGGAAGTGGTAAAGAGAGGTGCCAGCAAACCCCATTCCAGCCAACCCCACCCCAACCCAACCCCTCCACACACAGCCAACCCACCACAAGCCGACCATCTCCACCCCACCCCTCCTCCTGAACAACCCACCCCCCAAAACCCGCCTAGCAGCTACCCCCCCCCCCCCCCCCCCCACCACCCCCCAACCATAAACGAACATACCCTACCACCATGCCCACACCATTCCCCCCCCCCAACCGGAAACCCACCCCCCCCCTCCCACCAAAACCCCTATACCTCACTACCTCACACGCACCACTCCCAAAAAACCCCAACCAAAACCCCCATCTCAAACCCTAGCCAAAAAAATAAACCACCACCTCACCCGAAATTAAAGACCCACGCTCCACCCCCCTCCCAATCTCCCATCCACATACACCCCGAAAAGCCCAGAACCGAACTACCCCTCCCCAAACCCAGCCCCAAGATTAACGCCTCCCCCCCCTCGGCCCCACAACAACCAACCCTAGAAGGCCTAGACTCAAACCCACCCCAAGACCAACACCATCCCACCATACCCCACCCTATCAAAAGCCACACCAATGGGCCCACCCCACCCAACCCACACCAACCCCCCCCCACCCCCACCTACCCCTAACGTCCCCATCAAAATCACCCCATCCCCACCCGAGAACCAACACCCCCCACCCATCCACCCCAGCAAGGACCCTTCACTAATTCAAATAAACCCCCCACCCCTCCCCCTGGTCAGTCTATTAGACACCCGTTGACCCCAGCCAGAACCTCGACCCCCCAACTCCCCCCACCTCCTCCACAAGCCACCCACCCCAAAAAAACCACAACTTACCCTCCCCACCACCCCACCCCCCACCGGTCAACGAAAGCCCAAAATACAAAACACCCTGAACAAACCCCAAACCCACACCCCCCAACACCCCCCTAATATCCCAAATTGCTAACCTGTACCCGACACCCCACCCGCCTCTAACAGTAGATACACACCCCACCTTCAACCCCAACACCACTCCTTCCCCATCCAACCAACACACCCACCGGTAACAAAGACAATACCTTAGAACCCCCCCCCCACCTAACATAACACCACCCAAACCCCCCCCCCACCCCCACCCAGGTGTAACACCCCCACCCAAACCCCCCCCCCAACCCAAAACCTATCACGTCCCCACAACGTCCCGAACCAACCCCAACATGTGACTACAGTCCACTACCAACCCGAACCCCTCGCGGTGCACGGCCTGACCCCCGCCTACCCCAGACAACCCCATCACTAACACCGCCCCACAATACCTGACTCCCCCAACCCGCCACTCAGCGTAAAATATCCCTACACCCAATTAGCCACCACTACCCGACCCCCACCCTTACCCCAACCCCCAGGCGACGCCTCCTAGACCTCACCACACCGGGCTAAACCCCCCCCCCCTTATTGCCACCCAACCCCCCTACACTCCACACAAACCCCACTTCCTGCCACCCTGACCCACCACCTACACACCCCCTCCCAAAGTTCTTTTTGGATCTAATGACAAAGGGTCATTGTGACCTTATCAAGGGGGCAGCCATGGAATGATGAAGGTGGGTAGAAGTTGGGAGCGGGCCGAGGAGGGAGGTAGGAGATTGGAGGAAGGGGACAAGCAGCTGATATTTTCTCAGTGGTTCCTGCCAAGGGGAAGGGGTAGGAAGTGGGTAAAGAGAGGTGCCAGGAAGGCCGGCTGCGGCTGCGGGGTCTCTGTGGTTCAGAGACATTTAAATATATTCAAATGCCGAAGGAGGGAGTCGCCAGAGAAAGGGGAGTTGGGGAGGCAGGGGCTACGTTGGAATATTGCGGGGCATGAGGTTCCTAGGAAGGTGGCTCAGGTCTCCACTGGAGGATAAAGGAAATCTCTTTATAGTCCGATAAAATGTAGAAACAATAGAACTTAATCAGAGATATTCACAGACTTGGCAACTGGACCCCTAAAATGTCAATCTGGTATTTTACAATTTTTCTATGAACTACCAGAGAAATTTTAAGGGCACTTGAGTGTATGTCAAAACAAAAAAACAAAAACAAACAAACAAACAAACAAAAAACAACAAAGTGGGGAACAGGATTTTTGGAAACTCAAAGAGTTAATATGCTAACACATAGAAAGAAAGGACCCCCCTACACCCCCAGCATTATGTATTCTTTCCAGTTGACGCTGAATATTTTGTTCTCATAGTGGTACCAAAATATCATGTCGTGTGCTTTTTCTTCAGCAGCTGTCCTAAGACCAGCAGTAGCTGTGGCATGAAGATAATTACAGTCCTCTAGGTTTGAAATTTTACAAGGCAGGTAAGATGGAAGGGATTTGTGGAGATCACAGACCACGGAGGCCACGATTGACAGGATTAAGGGGGAAGGAAGGGGGTAATGAGTACCAAAATATGCAGAAAGCATGAGTTCCACCAGGGTGACTATAGCTTTTAATAATTTATTACATATTTTATAAAGAACTAGAAGAGAGAAGTTTTACGTTTCCTAAAACAAAGAAAGGATAACAGTTGAAGGAGGAAGACATGCTAATTATTCTGTTCCATCATTATATAATGAATTCATGTATCAAATTATCACCCTATGCTGCACAAATATGTACAATCTGCATATATTGAATAAAAAAAAAGGGGGGAGGAAGGGAGGGAGAGAGGGAGAAAGGTGAAGATGTAATCTGGAGTAACTTTTGTTTTTGAGTGATGGATATCTATTGTGTGGACATTTGAATGAAAAAACTAGAAATCAGAAACTTGTGGTGAGCAAATAGTTTTTCTAAATTATTTACTTTGAGCATGGGTCTAGGAGTGAGTCTCTAAAGGTGGAGTAGTTGATAATTTCACTGTTGACTTGGGTGGTACAGGAGGGATGAGAGCCAGTGGTCACTGGGTTAACCAAATGAATAGCCAACACAGAAGAACAGCAGCATTTGGGATTTAGGAAAAGACTGGGGACCCTGTGTCATGAGAGGGAGAATTGAGTTTCATGCAATTGAGACTGGCAAGCGTAACAGAAGAATTAAAGGATTCTCAAGCAGGAGGGGTTTTTGCAAGATGGCAGAGAGTCTTGACTTTGAACTTCCTGCATTTAACTCCAATCTGCTTAATGATGTCCCAGAATGCAGGTCAGGGGGTACAACGCGAGCGCTCAACGAAGTACGAAGGCAGAGAAGCAGCGATGGGGAAAATAACACACCGACACACGAGTCAGGCTGTGGAATCTTCTCTCTTTACTTTCACTTTGTTGTAGGTTTTAAGCACAATTTTTGGCAGTACAGATTGTTTATACTTTCTTTGGTGATTTCATTACAGACATGACTTAATTTATAGATTACATTTTAGACATATTAAATTTCTTATTATATATATATCTCCAGGTTTTGAGGTCACTTGTACCTTTTCAAGGCCCTGTACGTGACTGCCTAGGCATATTATAATTTCATCATTATTAATCTAATTAGTTTGGGCAAAGATTTATCTCTCACGGATTCCCTGAAACTGTTTTTTTCTGCACACTATTTAGGCTGTCTGATAAAAGTCAACTTTCTCTGTCTGGGATTCCAAAGAACTATTGTTTTTCTTTTATAGAAGTTGTTTATAAAACCTAGAAGCAGGGAAAAGAGGGAGGCAAGGTTGAATGTTAGCTCATGAAGGGCTTTTTGCTCTAAGGGATTTATATCTACTTTAAAAGTAAGAGAAATTTATTTTTAATCACAAAAAGACTCTTAAAGCTTATTAACTAGAAATTAAGTACTTATAGAAAAAGATCTGTGTTATTCTTTTAAAGATAAATGTACAGTTAGTCTGGATCTAAATAATTGAAATAGCGACACCTGGTGGCCATATATGTGAATAAAGAACTGAACAGCAAGTAGAAGTCAAAGTTAACTCTTTCAGCACCATGAACATGAAAAAGAAAGGGACCAACAGAAAGGTTATAGGGAAGCATAGAGAATATGAACAGATCACATTGGAGTAACAGTCATTAGCCAATCCTTGTGGTGGTTTGATTTTTCATCATAAGTCAGGGCAGCACCCCTGGGCCAGGCCAAGTCCATATATCAGGAAGTCATGTTTTTAGCTGACGTGTTCTCAATGTCCCCAACATTTCTTTTCCCCTTTTCTGTTGATGGGGGCCCATCGTACTCGAGAACGCGCCTGTCTTAGGTTCCCTCCCTCTGGAGGTGTTACCCGTCTCTGGCTGCCACTCTAGCACTTCCGGTGGACTTACCCAACGCCAGCAGGCCGCAGTGACCAGGGGGAAGACATGGGACAGAGCAGTCCCTTTGGGAAGGCTTCCCACGGATGATTTAGACTTCCACATCCTGTCGAGGACTGTGGCCTAGCTCATAGGGCTCCCAGTCATCATTGCTGAGGGCAGCATAATGTTGGCAGACCACCATAGGCTGTACTGATCTTGCCCTATTCTCAAGGAAGATGCTACTAAGATTCAGTAGAAAATGCCACAACAGCAGGTCAGACTCACCCCCAGAGGAAGAGGCAGGTTGGGAGTTCCAAGGAGCGGAGTGCAGATAACTGTCACCGAGATAATAAAACAAGGCAGACTTGGTTGATGATTTTGATCCAGTTTCATGATCTATGTTTACAGGATAAGAGGAAATGGAGTAATATGGTCAAGACTTCCCAGAGGAAGCAGCGTGACTGTGTGAGCCAGTCCAAACCCAAGCCTGGTTTAAGCATCTCGATCCCCTTGAGGATGTCCAGTTACACATTCAAGAGACCAGTCACTAGAATTACATCCCATCCAGGCAATGAGGTTAGGTACCACCAGTGGGAGGAGAACTTGGATAAGCCCCAACAGCTCGGCTGGCAGAGGAGACTGCAAGGACTGCAGGCGTACAGCAGTGTCGGAGAGCTCTTCAGCACTTTAGATCTTACTCAAACTTTGCAGAAACTTGCACCTGCTTGCAGAGGTGCCCCCCTACCGGGGGCTCTGGATGGTGGTCTGCACCCTGGCTCCGTGCCTGCCCTTACTCCATCTTCACACTTTGTGGAGATGATTCCTGGAGCCAGTCTGGGTAGCTCACAGTTCCTCTGCAGACAGTTTCTGGTCACTGAGGAAGATATTAGGAAACAGGAAAGGAAGGTGAAGACGGCTAGAGAGAGACTGGCAATCGCCATGATTGCAGACAGACTAGCCAGTGAGGCCGAGCGATCGAGAGGGCCAAGACCGGCGTCCTGATGAATGCAGAAGAGGAGACGTCCTAGCCTAAACGGGGCGTGGCCCTTTATTCACATCGCTTTGTAGGGACCGTGTGTGTATGTATGTATATGTATAGTTTGACTTGAGCTCCTGACATCTTAAAACACACCAGTGCTTTTCCTTATTAAACTTCTTTGTATAACACAAGAAAACATAACAGTAATTTCTTTTTGAGATGAGAGATTGGGTTTCAAGTGAGGAGAGAAAGGAGTTTTTTTTTTTTTTATCATGTTACACTCCTGTTTCATTAACTATTTTACATGCTTTATTTGTGCGTGTGTGCGTGTGTGCATGTGTGTGTGTGTGTGTGTGTGTGTGTGTGTATTTTTGGTACTGGGGATTGGACCCAGAAAAACTTACCACTGAACCACATTCCCAGCCCCTTTCTTAAATATTTCTTTTGAGACTGGTTCTCACTTAGTTGCTTAGGGCCTGAACTCACTGAATCGCTGAAGCTGGCTTTGAACTTGTGATCCTCCTGCCTTCAGCCTCCAGAGCCACTGGGATTACAGAGGTGTGCTGTAATTTACTTTTAAAAGTATGGTATATAGGGGCCTGCAATTTAGCTCAGCGGTAGAGTGCTTGCCTTGCACATGTGAGGCACTGGGTTCGATCCTCATCACAACATAAAAATAAGTAAAGATATTGTGTCCATCTTTAAAAAAAACGTATTGTATATGTTTAAGGCATATGACATGATGTTTTGATATGGTGAAGTGATTGCTATGGCCCAGCAAAGTAACATATCACTTCATAGAGACTTTTTTGTGTGTAGGTAGTAATATCATCTAAAATCTACCTTCTTAGCAAATTCCCACTGTACAATATGTTATTGACTATAGTCTTCAGGATGCATACTTTCTCTCTGAACTTATTCGTCCTGCATAACTGCAATTTGGTACCCTTTAATCTGCGTTTCTCCACCCCACACTTGCCACTAATAACCTCCATTCTACTCTGTTTGGACATTTTAAAGATTCCACATATATGTGATGTCATGCATTTTTTTTTCCTGTGTTGGACTTATTTTACTTAAAGTCAATTGGGGGTTTCAAAGTCCTGGAATTATTCAGTATTTGTATCATCCTCAGGGTCACAGGATGAAACCTACCTCATCACAATGAATTATTATTTTTGTGTAAAATTTTGGTAGATTCAAAAATAATATTTCCTAAAAGGATTTTGTTTGTGTTCCCAAATAAGGTGTGTGCCTATAGTTACTCTTCTGTTTTTGACTGCCCATCAACCCAGGGTTGCATAGAATGAAACAGCAGACATTCCTTCATTTTCTTGGTCTGTATGTTTGAAATTTACTCCATGAAAGCCAACATGCAGCCGAGTGCTGTGGCGTCTTGGGAGGCTGAGGCAGGAGGATCATGAGTTCAAAGCCAGCCTCAGCAAAGGCAAGGCTCTAAGCAACTCAGTGAGACCCTGTCTCTAAATCAAATACAAAATAGGGCTGGGGATGTGGCTCAGTGGTTGAGTGCCCCTGAGTTCAATCCCTGGTACCCCCCCCCAAAAAAAAAAAGAAAAAAAGAAAAAGGAAACCAACATGCTGTTTTGGGGTATATTAATGTAGAGACACTTTTCAGCATTATTAATCTAATAAACCTCTACTTCTTGGAATTCAAAAGTTTATTTGTCTCATCAAGCTTGCTGTATTATTCAGATCCTCTTTATCATTACTTTTGTTTGATGGATTTGCCAGTTTTTGAGACTGACATATAAAAATATATAACATATATGATATATATATATATATTTTATTATTATTATTTTTTTTTATGGTACCGGGGATTGAACTCAGGGGCACTCAACCACTGGGCCACATCCCCAGCCCTTTTTTGTATTTTATTTAGAGACAGGGTCTCACTGAGTTGCTAAGTGCCTCGCCATTGCTGAGGCTGGCTTTGCACTCGCGATCCTCCTGCCTCAGCCTCCCAAAGTGCTGGGATTACAGGCGTGCGCCACCGCGCGCCCGGCTATGCTATATTTTTTAACATCCCTAAAATATTTGACATTTTATCTCCAATCCTCTACGATTTCATTTGGTAATCATCTAGAATTTTAGTTAGGTTGTGTTTTTTTCTTAACTTTTTTTTTTTTTTTTTTTGGTGTCAGAGGTTGAACTCAGGGGCACTTAACCACTGAGCCACATCCTAGCCCTTTTAAAAATTTTTTTGTTTGAGACAGGATCTTGCTAAGTTGCTTAGGCCCTTGCTAAGTTGCTGAGGCTGGCTTTGAACTTGTGATCCTCCTGCCTCAGCCTCCCATGTGCTGGGATTACAGGCGTGCGCCACTGTGCCTGGCCTAGGTTGTGTTTTAATGACTTGTTTTAACAACTAATTCACGTACGCTATCCTTCTTTTCCTCATTACTCCTTTCTTTTCCTTCCAATGTGTTTTCTGGGTTCACATTTGTCCTTCCTAAGGTGTGTTCTTCCCTGGTTTTCTTACTGGAGGCCTGAGGGAGGTTGCTGGGTTAGTCTGTAGACCTGGAAGCGTCCTCTATGTTTCTGAACCTCTCTATCCTCTTGACCATAAGATGGACATAAAACCCTCAAGGAAGGTGTCTTTGTTGACTTTTGTGTTGCCATAACAGAATTTCACAGATGGCACAACTTAAACAGAACAGAAATTTATTCTCAGAGTTTTGGAGGCGGGGAATTCCGAGGTCAAGGTGCTGGCATCTGGCAAGGGCCTTCCCGCTTTGTTCTCCATGGTGGGCGGTGGAAGGACAAAAGAGACCAATGCTACGTCCTCACAGCGCAGAAAAGCAGGGGCGAGAGAGCACCCACTCCCACAAGCCCTGTCTGTAGTGGCATTATGCCACTCACGAGGACGGAGCCCTCGTAACCTGAGCATTTCTTGTTAGGCCCCCCTGACTGTATGCTGTTGCCTTGGGGACTCAGTTTCCAACACTTGGATTTCAGAGGAGACACATTCAAACCACAGCAGAGGGACATAATGACGGATGATGCCTGCAGAGCTCTCCAAGTCACGGAGCGCGTGAGGACGCTGCCGTCAACCACAGAGCGCAGGTAAGATTGAATGACCTGTGTCTCTTGGCATGTGTCCCCGTTGTAAACGGAGTTGTGACTGTAACTGATAAGTGGTGGCCATCAGCATCATCACTATGATCTTTAGAGAGCGCGTTCTTAGAGAAAGCCTGCTCAAGATGGAGAATGTGATGCTCACACCAAAACGGTCTGAAGGGGGGGGGCAGCACTGTCATCTTAATTCCTAGCCCTTGGGAATCATCGCTTGTGCTGGTCTGAAAAACGCGTAGAGATCATGCAATGTATTCCAGCAAATACAAGGCAGGACAGCCCGGCTGGCCTCACACCTGGGACGCTTGCTTCTACCTGTCTGCAGAAAAAGATGGTGGGGGGAAAAAAAGGACAGTTCTGCTTAGATCTATCCCCCAAGTTTTACTGTTCTTTATCTCCAAAGCAGATGCCGTCTTTTAGAGAGCCTTGCTGTCACTCAGGGACTCAGGCCTCCTGGATAACTGGTCATTTCAGCCCTTCGTTCCCAAGGCTGGCTGTGCCTTTTTGGTCTATTTGCTATCTTGGAGGATCCAAGAGGTGGGCACAGGAGCGTCACCCAGAAGTCCTGCCCAAGGGGAGCTTAGAGAACTTCGAAGAAGTGTAAGAGAAGCCGGGGTGGCCAGAGCCGCAGCAGGGGGACGACATGGAGGAGCAGACATGGCTATGGTGGCCAGCACCTAGCCAAGGGCAGGTGTGCCGCGGGGACTAGGAAGGGGACGTGCCCGCTGGCGCGGCACACCGATGTGCGGGGTGGCGGTTTCCACACTGGCTTCGCCAGTTCTGGTGTCCCTGAGGATGACGTGGTGTGGCACCAGAAGACACAGCTGGTAGCTGCCTTTGGGGCACAACCAGGGAGCAAGACTTTGCCTTTCCTTCCTGGGCGACCCGGCAGGGACCACGTCAAGGGTGCCCAGAGGCGGGTCCGACTGGTGCGGTTTATTTCTGCCCCTGCCAGGCCCCTCGCAGGACCCCGGCCCCGGAGAAGGAGCCCCGACAGGTGGGATCACTTCAGCTTCTTCGGGTCCGGGTGGGGCACGTAGAGGCCCAGGCGATGGTGCCGGATCTCGTAGTTCCCCTCCTTCTTCCGCCGGCGCATGGTTACCTGGGAGAGGGAGGGGAGGGCGTCAATGGACCGGTCAGCTGCCCATGTAGGGGAGACCACCAGGGTGAGGACATGGCCCAGGACACAGACCCAGGGCTCCCATGTCCCCTCCTCCCTCCTTTTCCCATCTGGCTTTTGCCCTCAGTTCTTTTCCTTCCTCTCTGGCCTTTCTGTCCCTCTTTCTCTTCTCTTTCCCTTTTTTTTTAACTCTCAATTTTTAAAATATTTCCCCTTCTATTATCTCCATTTCTTTCTCTCCCTCCTCCTCAATTTCTTTATTAATTATCTATTATTTATCTGCCTATCATCCATCTGTAAATCTATTAATTGTCTATCATCTATCAACCATACATGTATCTTTCTATATGTTATCTATTAATCATCTGTGACTTATCTAGCCATCATCTATCATTTATCGGCCATCTATTTGGCATTTATAATAATCTCTAAATCTATCAGCCATCATCTATCGTTATCAGCCATCAATCATCTATCAATTGTCTATCATCTATCAACCATGTATGTGTCTCATCTATAAATTATGTCATTTATCAGTCATCTACTGTTATCAGCCATCTATAATCACCTATGAATCTACCTATCAACTACCTATCACTTATCTCTCAGCCTCTTTTTGTCTTGGTAACTTTCTCTCTCTCTCCCTCTTTCCTCTCTCTTCCCTTCCCACCCCAACACCCCTCCAGCTTCATCAAGCAAAATCAACACACAATAAACTGCACTTTAGGGCGATTGACTTGATGTGTTCTGGATATGACATCAGGATAGGGAACACCCACACATCACCTCCAAAATTTTCCTCCTGTGCCTTTATAATTCCTCCTTCCCTGTCATTTGCAAATACATTTTCATTCCCAGGTGGCCACCAGTATGATTTTTGTCCCTGTGGATTAGTTTGTATTTTCTAGAATTTGTTTGTAAAGGGAATCATACGATTCCTTTGGCTTCTTTCACTCAACATATTTTTGTAATTTATACCTACTGTTGCATATATTCATAATTCATTCCTTTTTATGGCTGAATACTTTTCCACCCTTCTGAATATACCTGTTGGTGGAGACTTGTGTTGTTTTCAGTGTTAGGTTAGTATAATGGAGCTGTTGGGAACATTTGTGCACAAGTCTTGTATGGGTATAGGGTTTTTAATTCTCTTGGATAAATCACTAGGAGTTGGCTGGTTGATCACACGGCAGGCGTGTGGCTTTCAAAGCAATGATCAAGTTCTGTTCCATTCGCTCCTCGTAAGGGGTTCACGTCTTCACTAAGAGTTGCTATCGTCAGTCTTTTTAGCTTTTGTCTTTTTTTGTTTTTTTTTTTTTTTTTTTGGTACCAGGGATTGAACTCAGGGGCACTCGACCACTGGGCCACATCCCCAGCCCTTTTTTGTATTTTATTAGAGACAGGGTCTCACTGAGTTGCTAAGTGCCTTGCCATTGCTGAGGCTGGCTTTGAACTCGCGATCCTCCTGACTCAGCCTCCCAAAGTGCTGGAATTACAGGCGTGCGCCACCACGCCCGGCTTTAGCTTTAGTCTTCCTCGTGCCTGGTGTGGTGGCTCGCTGTGACTTCCATGTGCATTTCTCCAATGATTAATGTTAAGTTTTGTGACTTATTGTGCAACACAGTGACTAGAGTTAAAAATAACGCAGTATATATTTCAAAATATTGTGACGGTGGATCTGCTGATTAGCTTGATTTCATCATTTCATTGTGTCAATGTATATCAGAGTATTGCACCATAACCCCTACGTGTATTCATTTATTACTTTTTTAAAATATTTATTTATAGGGGCTGGGGTTGTGGCTCAGTGGCAGAGCACTCGCCTCGCATGTGCGTGGCCCGGGTTCGATCCTCAGCACCACGAAAATGTAAATGCATTGCATTGTGTACAACTAAAGCAAATAAATAAGTATTTTTAAAAAATATTTACTTATTTACTTTAGTTGTACACAATGCGCTTATTTTTATGTGGTGCTGAGGATCGAACCCCCAGGCCACGCATGTGCTGGGCGAGCGCTCTGCTGCTGAGCCACAATCCCAGCTCCTCAGTTATTACTTGACAGTTAAAAAATGAAATTTAAAAAAGGCAAGCTACAAAATGACTAGGGAAAAATACATGCAAAACCTATCTCCAGCAAAGGCCTTGTGTTTATCATAAGCACTCATGCATCACTTAGGGATGGGGCAGCCTCTGACAAATGCACCTCAGGCAACTCTGTCATTGTGCAGATATCACAGAGTGCACTGCGCCAGCCCAGGTGGCTGCGGCATCAGCAGGTGATACCATCTCTTGGGGCTGAGGTCATACGTGCAGTCTGTCACGGACCACAACATCATTATGTGGTGCACGACTGTAGTAGAAACTCTTACAACCCCATCATGAGAAGACAAGTAACCCTCCCTCGCTCACCAGGTAACAGATGATCAGGCACGAGATGAGTCCCAGGAGTACTGCCAGGCAGATGAGGATGATGGCCCAGAAGGGAAGGGCTGGGGAGACAGGTGCTGGGGTGAGCCACCTCCTGCCACCTCCTTGGGCTCCCTTTTGGACCCCGTGTGGCCTGAGGATGGTCACGGACTTGGGGGGGAGCGCTCAGCGGCTCAACACCTCATGGCTCTGAAGCCCCCTGCAAGCCCCGCCCCCAGCAGGCCAGGACACCAGAGGCCTGTCCACTGTGCCTCAGGGGTCCTTGCCATGGGCTGACATGAGGATGTCCCCTCCCTACCTGGGCAGGGGCTTCTTTGAGACTTACCAGAATTCCCAGTCATAACATCATTCATGATGGGAGAATATCCTGGAAATGAAGGAATGGAGAGTGCAGGTGAGTATACTTCACTTTTTTGGGGGACAGCAGGTGCCGGGGATTGAACTCAGGGGTACTCTACCCCTGAGCCACATCCCCAGCCCTGTTTTGTATTTTATTAGAGACAGGGTCTCACCAAGTTGCTAAGTGCCTCGCCATGGCTGAGGCTGGCTTTGAACTCGCGATCCTCCTGCCTCAGCCTCCCAAGTGCTGGGATGACAGGCGTGCGCCACAGCACCCGGCTACGTTTTTTTTTTTTTTTTGGCAGTGCTGGGATGGAACCCAGGGCCTTGCACATGCGAGGCAAGCCCTCTTCCCCTAAGCTCCACCCCCAGATCTAGCTATTCCTTCTAGAAATGTGGGGAGTGAGTGTCCGTCACGTGCCAGGAGGAACACAGGGCTCTTGGAACACAAGTGTGAACAAGCGAGGTCGCTCTCTCCTGACGTTGCTGGCGCTCACTGCAACGCACGTAACTGCTGTTCACATGAGGACGTTGGGCCGGGCGAGACTTAGCCACGTAGGAGGCACTTCCGGGCCAGAAAAGGGGTCCATCCTCGCCTGTTTTCTGAGACTGGGTCACACACCGCGTGGAGCCGGCAGCGCTCACTGACTACCTTACCAAGGGGCTTGCAGGGAGGCGTCCAGACAGGAGAAGGGTCTTGCCTGAAGCCTGAGGTCACAGAGCTTTCTGAGAGACGGTGTCTTTCCCCTCTCCCTCCATGGTGGGTGACACCTGGAGGGGCTACGCCACCTCCTACTCATCTGGGACGCTTCGCTGCTGTCCCATCCCCAAGGCCTTGAGATTCCAAGGAATCCCCAGCTGTGGGGGTCGGAGCCCCTGTCCCAGCTCCAATGACCCGGGAGACCCACCGTCCACGAGGACACTGTTCCTGTCCAGGGTGAAGTTCAGCAGCTGGGTGCCGTTCTGGGTCAGCCGCAGGAATTCCTCATAGATGGTGATCTTGTCCATGATCCGAGTCAACGGGGAGCAGTGACACAGGGAGTCGACCCCAGTGTGGCTGCTGGGGGGGACAGACCTGGAGGGGGCACACAGGGTGGACAAGGATATCTAGAATTCTGCCCTGGTTCCAGATTTCTCTGTGCCTTGATGTCAATATTCTTTGAAGGCCACACCCGGACAGTCCGTCTGAGCTCCGTGTTCTCTTTATTCTTATTTACAATTCATAATACACACACAGAGCACATTTTTACACATCTCTGGTTGTATACAAAGTATATTCACACAATTTGTGTCTTCATACTTGCACTTAGGGTAATGATGTCCATCTTATTCTACCATCTTTTTTTTTCTTTTTTTTTCCTTTATACCCCCTTTCCCTTCCCCCTCTTCTCCATCCCCTTTGACCTTCCTAGTGTTCCTCTAATCCTCCTATGCTCCCTGTCCCAACCCCACTGTGAATCAGCCTCCTTATATCAGAGAAAACATTTCGGCATTTGGATTTTTGAGATTGGCTAACTTCACTTAGCATTATATTCTCCAACTTAATCCCTTTACCTGCGAATGCCATTATTTTATTCTCTCTTGTTGCTGAGTAATATTCCATTGTGTATCTATACCACATTTTCTTTATCCATTTATCTACCGAAGGGCATCTAGGCTGGTTCCACAACCTAGCTATTGTGAATTGTGCTGCTATAAACATTGATGTGGCTGCATCCTTATAGTATGTTAATCTAATAATAAGCCAATTCAAAGAACTAAACAGATAATTCTCAAAAGAAGAAATACAATGACCAATAATATATGAAAAAAGAGTTTAGCATCTCTAGCAATTAGGAAAATGCAAATTAAAACTACATTGACATTTCATCTCACTCCAGTCAGAATGGCAATTATCAAGAATACAAATAATAATAAATGCTGGTGAGGATATGGGTGGGACTACAAATTAGTACAACCACTCTGAAAAACAGGATTGAGATGTCTCAAAAAACTAGAAATGGAACTACCGTACGGCCCGTCCATTCCACTCCTTGCTGTATATCTGAGCCCCGTGTTCTTACAGAGCACTTAGAACATGGTTAGGGTGAGTGAGGAATGCAACATGTAATTAAAATAAATCTAATTAATGCAAAAATAAATAGCTTCAGGGAAAGCGGTTCTGAAATGCTGAAGTAAGGATTTCTGAAAAAAAAAAATCCATCAAACAGCAAGAACACTATAAACCATTGTCAAAATCAATTTTTTCAGAAGTCCCGGAATTCCCCAAAGGCTTGCAATAATCCAAGGAGTGTTCAGTGGCTGAATCTTGGTAAAGAGAGCAAATTTTGTGGCATTTTAACTTTCTTACTCTCATGTGATTCTTCTAAAATTCTCGGTAATTTTGAAAACCAGTGGTCTTAGAACCCTGGCAGCTGTGAAGAGCAGAGACTAGCTGCGCCAATGTGCTCCCCAAACACCCGTTTTCCCAGAGGACTGTCACTCTCTGATCTGTCAGCAACTTCTCCAAAAAGCCCCGTTCTCAGGGAGTGGTTTGATTGGACTCAGAACTTACTCAGCAAAGGAAGTGCGACCTAGGACGCTTGTCAGAAACAGTTAGCACAAAGGCACCAGAAACAGGCTTTGGAGAAACCACCACCTCTTTCACAAGAGTGCTGGGGAAAACTGGATATCCACATGTGGAAGATTGAAACTCGATCCTCACCCCTTGTTCTGCACAAAAATCAACTAAAAGTCGGGCACGGTGGCGCACGCCTGTCATCCCAGCACTTTGGGAGGCTGAGACAGGAGGATCGCGAGTTCAAAGCCAGCCTCAGCCATGGCGAGGCACTTAGCAACTCAGTGAGACCCTGTCTCTAATAAAATACAAAAAAAAAAGGGCTGGGGATGTGGCCCAGTGGTCGAGTGCCCCTGAGTTCAATCCCTGGTACCACACACACACACACACACACAACAAAAATCAACTCAAAATGGATCAATGACCTTACTGCAAGGCCTGGAACTTTGAAATTATTAGAGGGAAAAAGAGAAGGAGTGCTTCAAGATGTTGGCACAGGAAATGATTTCCTGAACAGGACTCTAATTGCTCAGGAAACAAAAGCAAGAATGGACAAATCGGATTACATCACACTAAAAGGCTTCTGCACAGCAAACGCAACAGTCAACAGAGCAAATAGACAAGCTACAGGATGGGACAAGAGCCTTGCCAGCTATTCATCCGACAGAGGACTCATATCTAGGATATATGAACAACTCAAGAAACATAACATCAAAAGAACAAATAGCCGGGCGCGGTGGCGCACGCCTGTCATCCCAGCACTTGGGAGGCTGAGGCAGGAGGATCGCGAGTTCAAAGCCAGCCTCAGCCACGGCGAGGCACTTAGCAACTCAGTGAGACCCTGTCTCTAATAAAAAGGGCTACAAAAAAGGGCTGGGGATGTGGCCCAGTGGTCGAGTGCCCCTGAGTTCAATCCCTGGTACAAAAAACAGACAAATAAACAAACAAAACCCTCTCAGGGTGAGGCTGATGTGCAATGATGGTTGAGGACCATTTAGAACATCATTAATTGACCCCCAATAGATGCTCCTTCTGCCAAATTCCCAGCATTCTTCCTGGACCATTTGGCTGATTAAAATTCTAAAGATTCTGGATATCATTTTTCTTCCCGTTTGACACAACTGAAATTTAGCAAACAGTAGCTGATATTTTCATAGTGCAAAAGAGACAAGGACATGATAAAATACCTATGATTGTGGGGCACAGTGGTGCAGGCCTGTCATCCCAGCAGCTTGGGAGGCTGAGGCAGGAGGATCCTGAGATCAAAGCCGGCCTCAGCAACTTAGTGAGGCCCTAAGCAACTCAGTGAGACCCTGTCTCTAAAATATATATGGCTGGGGATGTGGCTCAGTGGTGAAGCCCCTCTGGGTTCAGTCCCTGGTGCAAAAAAAAAAAAAAAAATCCATGATAAGGAATCTCCCAGGGTGTAGAGCACCCCTGAGCTCCCGTGTCTTTTCTCTGACAAGACTGTTTTTATTTTTGGTACTAGGGATTGAACTTAGGGGCACTCAATCACTGAGCCACATCCCCAGCCCTATTTTGTGTATATGTATGTGTGTGTGTATATATATATATATATATATATATATGTATATATATATATATATTTTAATTTAGAGACAGAGTCTCACTAAAGTTGCTTAGCGCCTTGCTGTTGCTGAGGCTGGCTTTGAACTCACGATCCTCCTGCCTCAGCCTCCCGAGCTGTGAAAAGACTCTTGAGATCTGGAAAGCACTTCCTTTTAATGTGATGGGGGAAGGCAGCCTGGGGACCTATGTGGTTCTTGCAAGTTTCCCTCATCCTTGGTGAATACAGGCTACAAAGCAACTCATTAAAAAATATCTAAGTCAAATAGAAGCTAACTAGTTTGAATATTGTTAATTTTGATCCATCAATAAATTTACTCCAGAAGGTGACTTCTCTTTTCTTTTTTCCTTGTGTTTCTTTTTTCGATACTGGGGATTGAGCACAGGGCTTCACAAATGCTAGACAATGCTCTCTACCCCTGAGCTACACCCTCAGCCCTTTGTATTTTTAATTTTGAAGTCGAGTCTTGCTAGTGCCCAAGCTAGCCTTAAAATTGAGGTCCTCCTGCTTCAGCCTCCCAATTATGGGTGTGCACCACTGTGTATGCCCCTCTGCCCCTGGCAAGAATTCTACACTCTGGACTCCCTGGCTCCCTGAGCCGGGCACCTCCATGTCTGCTGGGGCTACACAAGTTCTCATGAGTTTCCAAGACAGTTGGGCTCATTGAAGTAGCTGGATTTTGGGGTAACAGTTCCATCTTCCAAAGGCTCTCTTGATAACAGCTGGAACTGAGAGACTATGGTCAAGGGGACACTTTAATTTAAAGTGCAGCAGAAGTTCCCAGGGTCCTTAGGCCCTGAGTTGGACAACTCACCTGAATGCTAAAACTTGACAGTCAGAAAAATAACTCTTGATGCTGCTGTTTCGGAAAAGCTGGTTGAGCTGAAAGAGAGGGCAATGTTTCTTAGGTCAGAATCCCAGGCTCGGTTGTGAAAGAGAATTAACAGCCACCAAGCACACTTTCCCGTCTATTTTTTTCTTTGATGAAAACTAGCCCAGATGTAAAAAGATGTCCTCTTCTGGGGGTACCGCATAGCTGTGTGACTCTGGGATAGCTACTGAACCTCTCTGTGCCTGTTTCTTAGTTTGTACAATGGGAATAGAATCTGTCTTCAGGAACTGTTACAAAAAGTCACCCTTTGCCTACTGCAAGCTGGTCTCTGCCTGGGGACAGGGGTGGACACACAAAGCCCTCTCACCGCATCCTCCAGGCTTCTTTTGTTCCGCTGGTGTCTGGCAGTGCCCGGCTGAGCTATGTCCTGGGAATAGACTAGGTTGGTGACAGTGAAGTTGAGCTGGAAGTTCTGGGAGCTGGGACTTCTGGTTGGTATTTCTGTTGGCAGAGGAGTAGACGGCTTCACTTCTAGAACAGACAAAGAAAAAAAAAAATCCCATATCAGGGAGGGTTTTAAGAAAGGGGTCATTTCAGCCAGACTAGTTCTTCCTGGCCATGGGACCTGGGCTGGGGTTATTTTTTTGGTACCTGGGATTGAACTCAGGGGCACTCAAACCCTGGGCCACATCTCCAGCCCTTTTTTTTTTTGTATTTTATTAGAGACAGGGTCTCACTGAGTTGCTTAGTGCCTCGCCATTGCTGAGGCTGGCTTTGAACTCGCGATCCTCCTGCCTCAGCCTCCCAAGTGCTGGGATTACAGGCGTGCCCCACCGTGCCCGGTTCAGACATTGGGTTTGTAATAAAGCTCATCATGGATGAGCTGGGAGGACATTATGCTAAGTGAAATAAATCCAACGAAGAGACAAAAATATGGTATGTCCTCACTTACACGTGGAATCTAAAAAAAATTGAAATCATAGGAGCAGAGAGAAGGGATGGTGGTGACTGGAAGCTGCTGGGAGCCTCTGGTAGGAAAGGTAGAAGGTTTAGTATGTGCAGGGCCCTGGGTCTGATCCCCAGCACTGCAAAAGAAAAACAAAAAGAAGGGAAGAAAAAGAAAAAGGAGGAGGAGGAGGAGGAAGAGGAGGAGGAGGGACAAAGTTTCTCAACTGAGGCGTCCATCAACTGCTGAATAGATAAAGAAAATACGGTTCATACACTGGCATGCGATTGAGTCATTTGTGACAATCCTGTCATTTGTGACAACTTGGAGAGAACTGGAGATCCTTGTTAAGTGACACAAGCCAGGCACAGGAAGACAAGGACTGCAAGATTTCACTCCTCTGTGGAATCTAAAGAAGCTGATCTCATAGACATTAAGAGTGGACCTCTGACTTAGGAGGCTGAGGCAGGAGGATCCGAAGGGCAAAACCAGCCTCAGCAACTTAGTGAGACCTCCGACTCAAAATAAAAAAATAAAAATAAAAATAAAAAGGGCTGGGGATGTGGCTCAGTGGTTAAGCACCTTGAGTGAAGTCCCTGATATTGGGGCGGGGCGGGGGATGTAGGCTTGGTCACCAGATGCTGGGGATGGTTGGTGGGGTGATCAGTGGGTGCTGAGTTGCGTCTGGAGAGGAGCAAACGCACGGTGCCTGGATGGAACCGTCATCCTGACATCCTGACTTCTTAATTTTCATGGGTCAGCGGAGGTGGGGGACTGGGATCTGATCCTGGGGAGGAAAAGGGACCCTCAGATACCTGGGGTGGCTTCTGGCTGCGCAGATGTTTTTGGCGAAGGCGGGAATGTGGTGGTTAACTCAGGAGCTGCGGAAAGAGTCACCATCAGGTCAGCGCAGAGCCGCCACGTGGCTAGAGGAGCCCCTCGGCGCTCCCCTGAGCTCCGACGGGGTCCATGCCAGAACGACCAATCACAGGGAACCCCGAGCCAGAGCGACCAATCACAGGGAACCCCGAGCCAGAGCGACCAATCACAGGGAACCCCGAGCCGAGCGACCAATCACAGGGAACCCCGAGCCAGAGCAGGGGAAAGAGCATGCGCGTGGCCTGGGAAATGCCGAGAGGGAGCGTGGGTGACCCGAGGGGTGGGACCAGGAGGACCCTGGGATGGGTGGGCAGAAAGAAGGGACGGAGAGAGGAAGGAGGGATAAGTGCAGGATCAGGAGAGAAGGAAGAAGACGACACACGGGGAGGAGCAGTTGGAGCCGTGGATGCGGAGAAGGACGGACAGACAGGTGAACAGGAATGATGAGAGGTGGGCGGGCGGATGGTGGGTTTACGGATGGGTGGGTAGTTAGGTGGGTGGGTCAGTGGGTGGCTGGGTGGCTCGCTGGGCAGGTAGGCAGGTGGATGTGTGTAGATAGCTAGAGGAAGGAAGGACAGCCAGGCCAACAGGCAGGAGGGTGGTATACAGGGGGCGGACGCACGGCGTGGTAGACAGCCGATTGACCACTAGATGGCAGCACGAGCCGTGTTAGCTAAAGCGACTTGGAGCGTTTGCGAGCCCCTGCTGGGGACCCCACAGTCTCTGTTATCCAGAGGCCTGAATTACGTGGTCACCATGTGACCTCCACCCCTCGGTTCAGAGGATGCCTGTTCAGACTTCTCCCTCGAACTCAGACTAACGTGGAAAATTCAGAAATCTATCACCGTGGTTACAGGTGCGAGAAGAGGCCAGGGATTTAGCATTCTTCCTTCCCACGGAGACCCTGTCCCCTCCCCCGGAGACCCCCCTGAGCTCGGGAAACGAGGAGACCCGCAGAGGCTGAAGAGGGCGCCGGAGGCCCAAACACATACTTGTAGGAGGCTCATCTGGCCAGGCTCATTGTAACCTGGAAAAAAAAGTCACAGGTGAGGAGAGGGTCACCACTGTCCCCCACGTCCGTGCTGTCGTCCATGTGGGGCCCTGCCCAGATGCCTCTAAGTACGTTGTGAGCACTTGGCTCACCTTCTGAGGTCTGACTTAAATGCCGCGGTGAAGAAGAATGTCCTGGTATTTTCAACTAGAACCGCCTCTTTCCTGCCTGCATCTCCAGCGTTCATGTCTCCGACCAAATTCACACCTCCATCTCCCCGGCAGGTGCACCCATCCTCCCTCCGACCTATTCCTGCATCCAGTGCGTGTTTACTGAGCACTTACTATGCGCTCATTAACATGTGGGGGCCGTAGTGGTGAGCAAAGCCGACTTTGCCCCACTGGAGTTCCCTGAGCACAGGCCCCCCGTGTAACTTATCTCTCTGCTCGGTGCCAAGAACAAGGCCTGGCGTATAGGCGGTGCTGGTAAATGCTGACTGGATGAAGCCTATAAGCTGTGAAGTTCAGGGGTCCGGGGGGATCTTAGCCAGGCCCGAGCAATGGCCGCATGGAAGGGCTCAGATGTGAACTCAGGAAAGCAAGATGCAGACTGATGGTGGGCGTGGGCAGGCCCCTGCCTGCCACTGCCCCAGTTCACTCTTGGTTAAGATGGGAGCAGCACAGGCCCAGGATGTCTCCTTGCCCACCTCACGGGGCAGCGGTGATGAGAGGGTCTGAGCTGCCGAGCGCCCTCCCCAGGGTGGGCATGGAGGGGAGGGAGGGAGGGAGGGAGGAACTGGATCAGGCTTCCCAGGGCCGGGCTGTGTGTCTCAGAACCCCACGCAGGGGACGCCCTCTTAAATTCTTCTCTGTTTTCTGTGCTGATACTGGTGGTGCCCGAGAGGCTTGGGTCCCCTCCTCCTGGGCCAGAGTGCCTGACTTCCTCCCTGGCATAGGGGACCCACTCTAGAGAGAAGTTCATTCCTCATGAAGGGTGAGAAGAAAGCAGGGCGGGGTGCAGACGGTCTCTCCAAGGAAGACTTCTGTGAGCTGACTGTCTAGCGCACAGCGACGGCAGACTGGGCTCCTTCCCTGGACCGACACCCTCGGCTGCACCCACTTGGGAGAGCCACCCTATCTGAGCCTCCGTTTCTCCTGTCGAATAGGATTCCTCAAGGACCGGCCTTGCAGCGTGGCTGTGGGAGGCCGAACGCGGAGGCCTGATTCAAAGTCCAGGTCTCCCCTAGAGTCCTGGTGCTTGGCACCCTCGTGGGCTGCAGGGGTGGGCTGAGGGCCGCTCACCATTGAGGTAGAGGCTGTCCTTGTCCAGAGAGTAGGGACCCAGCCTGGTGATGCCGCGGGTCTGCCCGCTCAGCTCGTGGAACACCTGCTGGGCGGGCAGACCTGGGCCTCGGGGTGGCCGCTGGTAGGTGCAGAGAAGGTCTACCTGGGTCTGCTCACCGTTCTTCACAGACCTGGGGAGGGACAGGGGAACTTCTGGGGGGTGCAGGTGACCTGGCACCTGCCCACCTGCAGCGGAGAGTGGTCGCTGCCCCTTCATAGCGGGCACTCCAGCAATTTACTCGTCTCTGCAGACCCGTGTTTGCCCTTCTCAGGAGTCTGCCACCCGGCTACTTCTGTCTGGAACCACCCCCCCCATGGCTCCTCCTCTTCCATTCCCCCTCCCTCATCCTCCTTCAAGACCCTGCTGACCTGGGCCACAGGGCTCCCTGATCCCACAGTCCCCACTCCTCCCCCCATCACAGCCCTGGTCACTCTCTATGTGATCATATATCATTTGTTCCAGAAAGTGGCCTGTTGAGGGCAGGAACCAGACTACTCTAGTCCACTGTGGTCATATTGAAGTCTCAGCACCCAGCATATTTGCCCCCCCCCCCCCCGCCAAACAAATGGATAAGAAAAGTGAGGTATTTGCGTACAAATGAGATATTATTCAGTCCTGAAAAGGGAGAAAAATCTGATACACGCTATAACATGAATGAGAACATTTATGGTCACTGAAACCAACCAGTCACCAGAAGTCTAGCACAGTATGCTGCTGCTCATAAGAGGTTCCTAGAGCTGTTGAATCCAAGAGACAGGAAGGAGGAAGAGGCCAGGGGTTGGGTGGGGGACAGGGAGTTAGTGTTGGAGGAGGACAGCGTTTGGGAAGTTTTCAGTTTGGGAAGATGAAAAAGCGCTGGAGATAGATGGTGGCAACGGGTGAGGATGGAGCCATGGTTTAGAAGATTCTCCTCCAAGGGCCATTACTAAAGGCTTAGTCACCAGGTGGCGCTACACTCCTGCAATGATTTGTCTCCTTCACCAGAGGCTCAAACCTGTGGGGCTAGGCCATGGACTGGAACTTCCAAACCGTGAGCCAAAAGAAACCTTTTGTCTTTGTGAATTAATTGCCTCAAGTATTTTGTTACAGTAACGTGAAGCTGACTGATACAGATGGCAAATTTCATGTGCATTTAACCACAATTTTTAAAAAGTCCCCCAAGACCCTACAGAGCATGGACCCTGATAATGTTGTGAATGTCACCCTCTTCCTCTTTCTCTGTGGCTGTCTCTGCTCCAGCCACTCTGGGCTCCTTGCTCACTGAGCATGCCAAGCTCCATCTCACCCAGGACCTTTGCCCGCGCTGTTCTTTTTGCCTGGAAGTTTTTGTGGCCATTTGGGGCACAACTCAGAAGTCACCCCCACTCTGTATTTAATGCTCCCACACCACCTGACCACATTGGAAATCATGTTCCTTAGGTATTTATTTTGCTGATTAATATCTGTTCCTTTTCTCTGGATGAGGACAGGGACAGCATCTGTCTGTGTCACTTTGGTGCCTCTACCTACCTCAGAGGAACTATCATGTGCAGGGAAATATGAATGGGGAAGCACTTAGTAAACACCAGTAGAATGCACACTGACCCAGGGAGTCAGAGCGACTGCTCAGCACATGCAGCCTCTCCTTCGGGTGACAGAGAGGTTTTGGAAACAGGTGGCTGCACAGGACTGTGAATATGCTATAGGGGAAAGCCCCATGTCCTCTCTTCACTTGTTCTTAATTGATTTAAAAATCACTAATTGGGCCGGGCGCGGTGGCGCACGCCTGTGATCCCAGTGCTCAGGAGGCTGAGGCAGGAGGATCGCGAGTTCAAAGCCAGCCTCAGCCATGGCGAGGCACTTAGCAACTCAGTGAGACCCTGTCTCTAATAAAATACAAAAAAGGGCTGGGGATGTGGCCCAGTGGTCGAGTGCCCTCGAGTTCAATCCCTGGTGCAAAAAAAAAAAAAAAAAAAAAAAAAAAAATCGCTAATTTGGGGGTCACACAGCCGGGAAATACATTATTAGCCTCCCACTGGCTCTGCTATGGAGGTCGCCTCGGATGCATGGGTCGTGCTGACACGGTTGCCTAGGTTACTCTGCAGGGACCCTTGGCTGCTTTTCCTGGGAACATCAACCCTTCGCTTGGGCCTGCAGGTGTCCCATGGGTGACGGTGATGGGAAGGAATGGCGTGGCTTCTCTGCCTTCATATGGTGTCTGTCTCCCTCGTTGCTTTAACCTAGGAGATTCTACTCAGCTGTGCACGTAGACGTGTGTGTGTGTGTGTGTGTGTGTGTCCGTCCAAAGTCAGTGAAATCAGTGTCTCAGAGAGAGAGCTCCACTCCCGAGGTCTTCCCAGCACCATCACAGCAGCCAAGAGAAGGAAGCAGCCTGGGTGACCTCCAAGCATGACAGTGAGAGGAAGCGAGGCTCCCTCACGCACAGCGGTGGAGACCCGGTCGTTTGAGACGCCCTGAGCGCAGGCAGAGGGCGCTGCGCTTAGTGAGATGAGAGGCTCAGGAGGAAAACAGCGAGATCTCACTCATAGGCATGATCTAGAGGGATCTCCTGACAGTCAAGCAGACAGGGAGGTGATGGCTTGTCAGGGCGCGGGGACGGGGATAAGGTGATACTGGTCCAAAGGTACAAAGTGGTCACGATGTAGAGAGAGACCCGAATTACCTAGAAGGGGGCCATCATTTCACAACGGGTATCAAAACATCAAGTTGTATACAGTATACACAAGTTGTATATGTCAAAAGTGCAGTCGTCATTAAGAATTTAAAATCAGCCTACTAGAGTGACACAGCCACATCAATGTTTATAGCAGCTCGAATCACAATAGCTAGACTAGGTGTCCCTCGATAGATGAATGGATCAAGAAAATGTGGTATATATACTTAATGGAATATCACCCAGCTTTAAAGAAGGGTGAAATGATGGCATTTGCCAGTAAATGGCTGGAGTTGGAGAATAACATGCTAAGCGAAATAAGCCAATCCCACAAAACCAAAGGCCGAATGTTTTCTCTAATATGCAGATGCTAATTCACAATAAGGTGGGGGGCACTAGGGAAGAATAGCGTTACCTTAGATTAGGTGGAGGGAAGTGAAGGGAGGGGAGGGAGGGGATGTGGGGATGGGAACGAATTTGGAATGAAACAGACATTATTACTGTAAGTATAGATGTGACTGCATGACCAATATGATTCTGCAACATGTACACTCAGAAAAATGAGACATTATATCCCATCTATGTAGGATACACCACAGTGCATCAGTGCATTCTCCTGTCATGTGTAACTAATTAAAACAAATAAAAAGGATTTAAAAGTAGCTCACCCCAGCGGAGGGGCAGGGTGGGAAAGGGCTGCTTCTCACCTTAGGGCCGTGACCTTGCAGCCTCTGTACCGGGCCCCCAGCCTGCTCCTCTGGAACAACGGGCTCAGCTGGAGAGGAAGGAGGGGGCCGTGTTGGTCAGAGGCGGGCGCTGTCCTCGGAGGGGCCTGGGGGGCTGAGGGGAGACGTCCACTCACCAGGTGCTGCATGAGCGTATCAGTGATGTTGAACTTGAGGGATCTGGGGTGGCCCATGTCGGACGAGTAGCGCAGGTTGCGGAGGGTGAAGTTCAGGGTGAAGGGCTCCTCCCTGACCTCCCCGGCTACAGCAGTGTGGGTGAGAGAGAGAGAGAGGAGAGCGTGAGCTTGCAGGGACAACAGTGGCTGGTGGGGTGGCACGGGGCCGGGGGTGGGGCCTCCAAGGGCCCCCTGTCCTGGGTCCTGGTGGAGAGCCCCAGACGACACCTCAGCCTCCTGCTTCCTGCTTCGTGAGTGGCTGCTTGCTCGAATACGCTGTTTAAATTTTTATATTGTGCCTCAGTTTACCTTTTAACAGCAGGAAGGGTGGGGTTGTGGGAAGATCAAGATGGAAACCACGTGAGGGTCAGATGTGGGGGAAGGCGTCCGGGTGAGCCCCGCCCTGGGCTGGGACAGTGCTACGGCCCAGGAGGGAGAGAAGGTGGGAGCCAGTGTTTTCTCTTGGAGGAGGCGGGAAGCACCTGACTTGAAGTGGACAGACCCTGAAATGGGCCAGGGGTACTCACTGGTGGGGGTCGGGGCTGCAGCTCCAAATGTGTAACCTGCACAGAGAAGTGAAGCAAAGCTGAGTGACAGAGCTGGGACACGGAAGATTTTTTTTTTTTTTTTTTTTTTTTTGTACCAGGGGTTGAACTCAGGGGCACTCGACCACGGGGCCACATCACCAGCCTTTTTTTGTATTTTATCAGAGACAGGGTCTCACTGAGTTGCTAAGTGCCTTGCCATGGCTGAGGCTGGCTTTGAACTCGCGATCCTCCTGCCTCAGCCTCCCAAGTGCTAGGATTACAGGCGTGCGCCACCGCGCCCGGCTGGGATCTTTTTTTTTTTTTTGGGGGGAGGGTTAAAGCAGAGGAAAAAAGGCAGTGGAGGGACATTCCCGGAGAAGGTAACCGGGCGACCGGATGACAGGTGGCTGGACCTGGTCACTGACCCTACGATGGTTTTGATCCATCTCAAGGAAGATGGAGGCAGACCCAGAAGGAGAGAGAGATGGGTCAAGGTCCCCCCTAGAGAGATGGAAGCTTTGCTCAGAGCTTGGGGGAAGCCAGCTCCAACCGGGAGAGGGGCCGTGGCTTGGAGATGGCCCCTCACCATTGATGTAGAGACTGCTCCTGTCCAGCGTGTAGGAGCCCAGCCTGGTGACGCCGTGGGTCTCCTGGCTCAGGTCCCAGTACAGCCGCTCCAGGTCCAGCCCAGCGCCCCCGGGGGCGGAGTGCAAGGTGCAGGTCATGTCCACTCCTGTGGAGGCTCCGCCCCCCTCAAGCCTGGAGAAGGAATATAAGGAGGGTCTCCAGCAATCAGGGTGTGGGAGGAGGACGCGCGCTGTGGAGGCCACAGGGGGCGCTCCTGAGCCGACCCAGCCGTCTTGAGCAGACTGTGCGGACCGGCGGGGGGCTGTGCTCTGCTCCTGAGAGGAGCGCCCTCCCTGCAGCCGTGGATTTTGCACACCCAACTCGGTTCCTTGTCTCCATGCCATTAATGCTCAAGCCTTTGCTCCCCCTGGGCAGGGCGAAGGTACGGCGGCCCCCTGGCTGGGGCCTAAGGCCCACCCCACCTGGCTGAGCCCTCCACCTGGGGCCGCACCTGAGTGAGGCCAGCCTGCAGCCGGTGTAGAGGGGGCCCACGCTGGTCTTGTTGAGCAAGGCCTCGAGCTGGCGGGAAAAGAGGAGGAGGTGAGAGCACGCCGCGGGGCGGGGGGCGCGGGGTGGCCGTGGGGCGGCTCTCACGTGGCGCTGCAGGATCTTCTCCGTGAAGATGAACTTCAAGGACCCCGGATGCCCCATCTCTTCTGTGTAGTGCATGTTGGTGATGGTGAAGGTGAGGTTGATGGCGGTCACCAAGGAGCCATGGGCTGCAGCGGAGGAGGAAGAGGCAGGCGTCTGGGCACAGTCACCTCCGAGGCTGCCTCCAGGCCTACCTGCAGGGCACTAGCTGTAGATGGAGTGGGGACCTTGTGGCATTCCCAAGACGTCAGGAACCTTGGTTGATTCAGGGAGTATTTATTGAGTACCTAATGTGTGCAAAGTTCTCTGATGGGTTCTGTGGATCCAAAGATGAATGAGTCACAGTCTCCCAAAGTTGTGGACCCGGAAGTGACCAGACCCCTGTGCCTTGGGGGAGCTGGTGGGCAGAGGCCATGAACATTCAGGAAGGCCACCAAGCAATGACTTAAGATAGCTTTTCAGCTGGGCGCAGTGGTGTAGGCCTGTAATCCCAGCACTTGGGAGGCTGAGGCAGGAGGATCGCCAGTTCAAAGCCAGCCTCAGCAATGGCGAGGCACTTGGCAACTCAGTGAGACCCTGTCTCTAATAAAATACAAAACAGGGCTGGAGATGTGGCCCAGTGGTCGAGTGCCCCTGAGTTCAATCCCTGGTACCAAAAAAAAAAAAAAAAAAAAAAAAAAAAAAAAAAAAAAAGCTTTTCAGAGAAAGCACCGTTTCTGGTGTGACCAAGAGCGTGGATAAGAGGATAGCAGGTTGAACAAGTGGAGGGAGGACTCCAGCAAGGAGCAGCAGCCTGGGCAAAGGCTGGGAAGAGGACAGAGCAAGGTACAAGGACGCACAGGAACTTGAAGTCCTTCCACTCCTGCGTAAGGAAGCGTAGATGTGAGGAGGGAGGCCCTCTGAGCCCCGGGGCGGGGGGTGGGGGTGGGGTGGGGGGAGGGACTGCAGGGCACAAGATGCGGCTTGTACACCAGGTAGAGCCATCCAAAGGTGGACAGCTACTTCAGGAGGGAAGTGGCAGCTGTGGCGCAGAGGGTGACAGGAAGCCAGAGTGGAGGCTGCTGTTGGCATCGGAGGAAAGAAAGAATGCTGGAGGCATGCATGACGCTGGAGTGGTGCAGAGAAAGGAAGGGCTGGGAGACCCCGAGGGAGGGGGGGTTCAATTCACTGCGGGAAGGGTCACGTCTGGCTTTTTGGCGACAGAGGAGGAGGAGGTTCGGGGGACCTGCTCCTTAGGGAGTCAGAGACCAAGGGACCTGTGCGGTGCCCAGGAGGCACGAGGGCCGAGGTCAGGAACCTCTGTGTGGCGTGGGCTGGATCCGGGGTTTGCGCCCTGAGCACCTAGACGGTCCCGGGACCCCACAGGAGTGGGTGGGTTCCGTGTGGAAGGTGAGCCAGCCTCGAGGGAACCATCAGGTGCAAAGGGGCTGGTACTAATTGTCCTGGGAGAATCGAGGAGCCTGCATCCTGGGGGTGTCCCCTTCCTACCTGTGGCAGGGGGGCCGGAGAGGGTGCTAAGAAGGGTGTGGAGGAAGAACGGCCGGGAATGAGACCCAAAAGTTGCTACCTCTTTACAGAGTGGCCGCAGCAGTGGTGATGGCAGGGCCTGAACGTGTGCCTTTCTCTGTGCCCCATTCAGTATGGCGCCAGGGCCTCCTCCTTGGGGGTGTGCGTAGCGGGTAGGGGACTTTGCCACCCTGATTCAGTCCCTGTTCCTATGCACCTGCTCCGGACTCTCCCCCATCCCAAGGTGGGTGATCAGGGGAGGCCTGGCTGGGGGAGGAGCTCCTGTTGTGGGGGGAGGGTGGGACACAGGGACCTGGGCTACTCACTGCTGGGGGTGGCGCTCCAGGCAGGACCGGCGTGACCTGTGGGCACACGGAGCGACGATGAGGGAGGGGAAAGGAGAGGATCTGTGGTGGCCAGGAGGCAGCGTGGCCTCTGGAGAGCTGGCCACTGGAGACCACAGCCAGGAGCCCTCACCTGGGAAGGGGCAAAGTCCCCTCCTAACCCCAGAGCCACAGAGGCTTTGCTTAAAGAACTCTGCTGCGAGTCCCGGATGGAAGCGGACTAGACGTAGGCTGGGCCCAGAGGGGTCCTTTACCCCTGAGTGGACCCTCTAACTGCAGAAGCTGGGGAGAGCACACCCCAAGAGCTTGGCTGGGGCCTCCAACATCCCAGGGTGCTTGGGAGGAGGTGCCTGGGTCTGGGAACTAGCAGGTACAGGTCCCTGGACATACAGGGTTGGAAGGGGCTGGGGTTGGGAGTGGAGGCAGGGAGGCCTGGCCTCGAAGGGCCGGCACCAGGCAGGAGTGGGCTGCAGGACTGAGAACTGGGACCGGAATACTCACTGCTGGAGGTCGTGGCCAAGGTCTGGCGGGTGTAACCTGCACAGGCAGAAGGAGAAGGCGTTAGAAGGGGAGGGCATCAGAAGCTGGGTGCGGGGGCTGGGGTTGTGGCTCAGCGGTAGAGTGCTCCTCTAGCACATGCGCGGCCCGGGTTCGATCATCAACACCACATAACAATAAAGGCATGTGTACAACTAAAGCAAATAAATAAATATTAAAAAAAAAAAAGAAGCTGGGCGCGGTCGCACACGCCTGTCATCCCAGCACTTGGGAGGCTGAGGCAGGAGGATCGCGAGTTCAAAGCCAGCCTCAGCAATGGCGAGGCACTTAGCAACTCAGTGAGACCCTGTCTCTAAATAAAATACAATAAAGGGCTGGGGATGTGGCCCAGTGGTCGAGCGCCCCTGAGTTCAATCCCCAGTACTAAATAAATACAAAAATAAGTAAATAAAAGGCGGTGAGGGCATCAGAGGAGAGGGAGCATGCAGAACCCGCAGAGCTGCAGTGGGGGACGGCGGCCCCTCACCATTAACGTAGAGGCTGTCCTTGTCCAGGGCGTAGGGGCCCAGCCGGGTGATGCCCTGCGTGAGCCGACTCAGCTCCCCATACAGCTGCTCTCTGTCCAGTCCGGGACTGGCAGGGCCGGGGTGGTGGGCACAGGTGGCACCTATTCTGGTGGCAGCCCCATTTTTCTCAGGCCTGGGAAGAGCAAGTAAGAGAGATGGCCATGAGTCCACAGCCCAGGAGGGGCCCTGAGGTCCGTGGGTGCGGGTCAGGAAGCAGCCAGAGGCAACGAGAAGTCTTGCAGAGAAGGGAGAAGCCGGACGCGATCCTCCGAGTGACACTGACAGCAGAGTCACGGACTCAGGATTGTCCTTGTTAAATGGCGCGACCTGAGCCTGTGTCCCAAGCCGGGGACGGCGAGGAGCTGCGGCTGGGGATTGAAGCAGGCGGAGAAGACGCGATAACTTTCATCCTGGGACAGAAATCAACACCCAGAGAAAATGCCCTCATTGGGAAAAGGGAGCAGCGGGTGAGATTGCAGGATGACCAGCAGGTTGGGATCCGGTGTGGGTGATGGATTCTACAGAATCTGGGGGAGAGCTGAGGGGTGAGGTTGTAGTTTCAGGACACTCTTGGTGCTGGAGCCAACACCTCCTGAATTCCACCTCGACAGAAGACAGCCAGAGGAGTGTGAAGGAAGGAAGCCAACCAAACTCCTCAGCCGGGGAGCACTTGGGGAAGTCGTGGGCTGGTATAGGAAGGTCTCACCTGAGCAAAGTCAGCTTGCAGCCAGAGTACAGGGGACCGACACTGGTGTTCTTGAACAAGGGCCTGAGCTGTGGAGGAGAGAGAGGAGGGAGGGTGAGCTGAGAGGCGGGGCAATGGCATCATTGGTGGGTGTGGTGGTCACGGAGGATGCACTTGCATCAAAGGGTGGAACACAGACAGGCTGGCACCACTGGGAGGACAGAGAGGGACGGGCACTGTGCTCACCAGCTGCTGCAGGACCTTCTCTGTGGTGTTGAATGTCAAGGACCCCGGGGGCTGCATGTGCTCCTCGTAGCGCAGGTTGGTGATGGTGAAGTTGAGGGTGAAGGACTCCAGGGGAGGTCCCGAGGCTGCAGGAGGGAGGGAGAGGAGGGGCCCCTGAGTCAGGTCTGGGGTGACACAGGGGGCAGGCAGGGTTGTGGCCATGGTCCTTACACCAGGAACCTCACTGCTTGAGGATTTAGCAATGGATGAGGGTCCTTGGTGCCCAGTGCCTAAGTCAGACCCTGACTGTCACGTGCTGCAAGCAGGAGGGGACAATCTGGAAGCTACAAAGCTCTGAGGAAAGAATTTATCACATACCTATAGTTTTCCTGAATTTTTGCACCTACTTTTGTCTGTTCATCCACCCAAACGACCTTTAATGACCTTGGTGTGTGTCCAGGCAACAGAAGGTGAGCACAGCTGAGACCTATCACCCTGCCTGTGGCTCAGGTCCTGCCCTCCCTGAGAGCTTATGAGGTGGGCAGGGGTCTGCTGCTGCCCCCTGGAGGTCACGGGGCGTCTGGCAGGGTACTGTGGACTCACCACTGGGAGCAGTTACTGCAGCCTGGTGGGTGTAGCCTGCAGGAGGAGAGAGAGAGAGAGAGAGAGAGATTGAGAGGAGGGAGGGAGAGAGAGAGGAGGGAGGGGGAGAGAGAGAGGAGAGAGAGAGGGAGAGGGAGAAAGGCAGAGGGAGAGAGACAGACAGACAGGGAGAGAGGGAGATGGAGAGAGGGAGATGGGAGAGAAGATGAACATGAATTGCGAGTTGATAGGACAGAACCCACAGTCCTGCAGGATGTGGGCTCCACCATACTTCCAAGCACAGTGGCCGCTGCTCACCATTGACATAGAGACTGTCCTGGCCCAGGGTGTAGGGGCCCAGCTGGGTGACGCCAAGGGTCAGCTGGCTCAGCTCCCAGTACAGCTGCTCTCTGTCCAGCTTGGGGCCCACGGGGTCAGGACGGTAGGTGCAGACTGCGTCCGCCCTGGTGGCTGACCCGTCCTTCTCAGACCTGGGGGAGAGCAGGGGAGGGCAAGAAGGAGGAGTGGGCTGTCAGAGAAGGGTCCGGGGGTGCCTCTAGGTGGAGCAGAACAGTGACAGAGAAAATGAGAAGGCCACTAGGGGGTGAGAAGCCAGACAGGTCATCTTTGTGCAGCGACTTCTGGACAGCCGACCAGGGCAGAGGAGTCAGCTGAGGGGAAAATGTTCCTGAAGTTTGAGAGTAAAAATGTGACCTCATGGCTTGGGGACAGGCGGGCTCCTAGCTGAGACGGGGGAGAACGGGTGTTGGGGTTAAGGCAAACGTAGACGTGTGTTTGTCTCAAGGTAAATCCTGGGGACGGGATCCATCATCTGAAGGAAATGTCCTTCTTGTAGAGGGAGGAGGGAGGGGGCAGGAGGGTCAATGACGCTTATGGACAGAATTGTAGACGGGTTGGGAGGGGGAAGAGGAAGGATTAGGGGAGACCTTGGTGCTGGAGCCTGTGCCTCCTGAAACCCACCTCTGCTGCAGGCAGGAAGGACAGGAGGGCAGGAAGGAAGTGACCACACTGCTTGGGCCTGGGAGCACCAGTGACTCTAAGGTCTCACCTGAGCAAAGTGAGCTTGCAGCCAGAGTACAGGGGACCGACACTGGTGTTCTTGAACAAGGGCCTGAGCTGTGGAGGAGAGAGGGGAGGGAGGGTGAGCTGAGAGGCGGGCAATGGCATCATTGGTGGGTGTGGTGGTCACGGAGGACGCACTTGCATCAAAGGGTGGAACACAGACAGGCTGGCACCACTGGGAGGACAGAGAGGGACGGGCACTGTGCTCACCAGCTGCTGCAGGACCTTCTCTGTGGTGTTGAATGTCAAGGACCCCGGGGGCTGCATGTGCTCCTCGTAGCGCAGGTTGGTGATGGTGAAGTTGAGGGTGAAGGACTCCAGGGGAGGTCCCGAGGCTGCAGGAGGGAGGGAGAGGAGGGCCCCCTGAGTCAGGTCTGGGGTGCACGTAAGGGGCAGGCAGGGTGTGTGGCCACAGCCGAGACCACTGGCAATCTACAGCAATAGATGAGGCTCCCTGGGGCCCAGGCCCTGAGCCTCCAGTGTGGGCCCTCGAATCCTGGGGTTGGGAGGGTGGCGTGGAAGCTCCAAAGCTTTAAGGAGACAGTTGAACATCTAATATTTTATTTCTAGTAATTCTATTGAATCGTTCATTTATTTCTTTCATCTATCCACCCAATCATCATTCAGGGGCGTCTTCTCTCTTTCCAAGGCAATGTGGCCAGAAGTGTCCGAGGACACGGTGGTGATAATAGGATGGCAAGGACTTCCCAGCCTGTGACCCCAACTTCTTCCTTCCTGGACCGCTGGCAGTGTGGTCAGGGCCTGGCGCTTCCTTCCCTGGCTGTGGCTGGGGGACTTCTGAGGGCCTCTGGCTACTCACCAGTGGGGGTGGTTATGGCGGTCCTATGGGTGTAACCTGCAGACAGCCAGAGAGAGGGAGGATGAGGAGGGGCTGGAGGGGAGAGGCCCGAGGAGGCCAGGAAGGGGAGGCTGTGGGCTCACCGTTGACGTAGAGACTGTTCTGGTCCAGGGTGTAGCTGCCCAGCTGCGTGACGCCCTGGGTGAGCAGGCTCAGCTCCCAGTACAGCTGCTCCCGGTCCAGCTTGGGCTCCAAGGGGTCCGGGCGGTAGGTGCAGACTGCGTGCACTCCCGTGGCCGAGCCATTCTTTTCCGACCTGGGGGAGCAGGCGACAGGGAGGAGAAATGAGCGCCTTTTCAGGAACGGGGCCGGGAACACTGCTACCCAGGAGGGAAAGTGAGAGAGGGAATGACACGGCCCGCAGAAGGGCGAGAGGTCAGATGCAGATTCTCTGAGGCCACTGGCTTCCGAGCAGACGGCCACTGTGACAAGAGTTGGCAGGTGTGAAAATGGATACTGAATTTTGAAGCTGAGCTATGCCACCTCGTGGCTTGGGGACAGGTGGGTTCCTAGCTGAGACGGGGGAGAACGGGAGTTGGGGGTGAAGGCAAACGTAGAAAGTATGTTTGTCTCAAGATAAATCCTGGGGACAGACTCCATCATCTAAAGGAAATGCTCTTCTTGTAAAAGGGAGCAGGGAGGGAGGGGAGGAGGGCCCATGACGCTGATGGACAGAATTTTAGACAGAAGAAGGATTAGGGGAGACCTTGGTGCTGGAGCCTGTGCCTCCTGAAACCCACCTCTGCTGCAGACAGGAAGGAAGTGACCACACTGCTTGGGCCTGGGAGCACCAGTGACTCTAAGGTCTCACCTGAGCAAAGTCAGCTTGCAGCCAGAGTACAGGGTGCCCATGCTGGTGTCCTTGAACAAAGGCCTGAGCTGTGGAGGAGAGAGAGAGGAGGGAGGGTGAGCAGAGAGGCGGGGCAATGGCATCGTTGGTGGGTGTGGTGGTCACGGAGGACGCACTTGCATCAAAGGGTGGAACACAGGCAGGCTGGCACCTGTGGGCAGGACAAGAGAGGGACGGGCACTGTGCTCACCAGCTGCTGCAGGGTCTTCTCTGTGCTGTTGAATATCCAGGACCCCGGGGGCTGCATGTCCTCCTCGTAGCGCAGGTTGGTGATGGTGAAGTTGAGGGTGAAGGACTCCAGGGGAGGTCCCAAGGCTGCAGCAGGGGAGGGAGAGGAGGGGCCCCTGAGTCAGGTCTGGGGTGACACAGGGGGCAGGCAGGGTGTGTGGCCACAGACAGCCCCTTAAATCAGGGACCCTCCCACTTGAGAATACAGCAAGCAATGGGAGTTCTTGGGGCCCAATGCCTAAATCAGTTTTGGTCAGTCCTCGATCATCACACACTGCAGGCCACGAGGGAACAATCTAGAAGCTACAGTGCTCTGATGGAAGAATTTATCACACACCTACATTTTGCCATCCAATTCTACACCTACTTTTGTCTGTTCATCCACCCAAATGACCTTTAATGACCTTGGTGTGTCCAGGCAATAACACAAGGTGATCACAGCTGAGACCTATCACACTGGCTTTCCAGCCTGGGACCGGGGTCCTGCCCTCCCTGACAGCTGGAGACTTGGGCAGGGGTCTGCTGCTGCCCCCTGGAGGCCAAGGGGTTTCTGGCAGGGTCATGGTGGACTCACCAATGGGAGTAGTTATTGCAGCCTGGCTGGTGTAGCCTGCAGGAGGAGAGAGACAGAAAGGGGAGGGATAAATATATGACTTGTGAATTGAGAAGGACAAACCTGTGCGGGCAGGGAAGACGCAGGCTCTGCCACAACAAAACAGAGGGCCGCTGCTCACCATTGACATAGAGACTATTCTGGTCCAGGGTGTAGGGGCCCAGCTGGGTGATGCCATGGGTCAGCTGGCTCAGCTCCCAGTACAGCTGCTCTCTGTCCAGCTTGGTGCCCACGGGGTCAGAATGGTAGGTGCAGACAGCGTCCACTCTGGTGGCCAGTCCTCCTTTCCTGGGTCTGGTTGGGAGGGGCGAGAGGAATGGCAATAAACAGCTCTTCACCGAGGGGTTCTTTGGTTCTTGGGAACAGGACAGGAAGGGGCACCGAGGTCACGGATTTCTGGCCACTGTGACCGCGAGAGGCGTTGGTGGGGGAGAAATGTGACATTATGAGGCAGAGACCTGCAGGCTCATGGCTCGGGGCGCCTGAGCTCCGACCAGAGGCAGGTGGGCTCTGCAACTGGGGCTAAATCAAGCAGTCTGAAGAGGAATTTCAGGCAGAATCAAAAGCCTCAAGAGAACAGCCCGTCCCATGGAACGGTGAGAGGGAAAGTCAGAAAAGGTGACCAGGCGGGGTCCCCTGCAGCTGCTGGACTCTGCCGCATTTCAGGACGTGGTGGGGAGAAGGTGGTAGGATCAGGAGACATCTGGGGGCCTGCAGCGTGACCGAAACGATGCAGTAGTACCTGAGGATGTCCAAAGGGAGTGCAGGGGGAAGAGGACCCCACTCCCTGGTTTGGGAACACTTGGGGCAGCTGTTGGCTGCTGCTCTAAGGTCTCACCTGAGCAAAGTCACTTTGAAGTCAGAGTACAGGTGGCCCACGCTGGTGCTTTTGAACAAAGCCCGGAGCTATGGAAGAGAGAGTAAGAGGCAGGGGTTGCCCTCAGTGAATGGGGCCTAGGGGAGGGGGGGGGGGGTGGGGAGTGGCCAGTGGGTGGGGCAGCAGGACTGGGCGGGGCTTGAGGGCTGTGGGCAGGGCAGAGGTGAGTGGAGGGGGCTTGGAGGCTCTCACCTGGACCTGCAGGGCCTTCTCTGTAGTGTTGAATGTCAAGGACCCTGGGGGCTGCATGTCCTCCTTGAACTGCAGGTTGGTGATGGTGAAGTTGATGGTGAAGGACTCCAGGGCCAGTCCTGTCACTACGGCAGGGAAGGGAGAGGGGGAGAGCCCACATGGAGTCAGGCCTGGGGTGGACACAGCAGGCAGGCAGGTCCGTGGCCAGGCCTGATACCAGTGACCGTCACACTGGAGACTCAGGGGACCTAATGCCTGAACACCAGTGTGGCCTACGCTCGGCCATCACATACTGCAGGTAACGAGGGAACCATGTGGAAGTCACAAGAGTTTACACTGTGACGTTCTCGTTTGCAGCAGTTCTGGTGAATTGCACCATTATTTCTTTCATCTATCCACCCAATCATCATTCAGTGACATTTCTCTGTTTCCAAGGAAATACGGCCAGAAATGTCCGAGGACATGGTGGTGATAATAGGATGGCAAGGACTTCCCAGCTTGTGACCCCAACTTGTTCTTTTCTGGGCCGCTGGCGATGAGGTCAGGGCCTGGTGCTTCCTTCCCTGGCTGTGGCTGGGGGACTTCTGAGGGCCACTGGCTACTCACCACTGGGGGTGGTGATGGCGGTCCTGTGGGTGTAACCTGCAGACAGCCAGAGAGAGGGAGTGTGAGGTGCTGGAGGGGGAGAGGCCTGAGGAGGCCTGGATGGGAGGCTGCAGGTGTCCCCGCTCACCGTTGACGTAGAGACTGTTCTGGTCCAGGGTGTAGCTGCCCAGCTGCGTGACGCCCTGGGTGAGCAGGCTCAGCTCCCAGTACAGCTGCTCCCGGTCCAGCTCGGCCACCCTGGCTTCTGGTGGTGGGTGCACAGCACATCTACTCTCGTGGCAGCCCCGTCATTCTTTGGCCTGGGGATGGTGGGGGGGATAAGCAGGAAGGGGTTGGTGAGGGGCGGGGCTTTGGGGACTGGGGCCCGGACAGGGAGCACGTGAGGACAGAAGCAGCCTGACGCAGAGGCAAGAAGCCAGAGTTGGAGGATTTGGTGGCTCCTTGGTTTTTCTGCGCCTGTGGAAGGAGGGCTCTAGGAACGGAGACAATGGGACCGTCTGATGCGTTTCTCTGGCACAACCAGACTGCCGTAGGCCACGTCAGTACGGGTGTGGCTCTAGTGTCCCGGATGCTGGCCTGGAAGTTCCCACCGTGCCCAACGTCCTTGCCTTTCACCTCCTGAATCCAGGCCTTGTCTCTGGTGCCCTGGACCATAGACTTCATGATCCGTTCTCGCCAAGGCAGCTAATTCTCACTCCAAATGCAAATCTTTTCTTCTTAGACGTTTGCTGAAATGCCTCCGCGAGTCTCTCCCCTCTGGGAGTGAATTCCCAGTGGTCCGCTGCGAATTTCAGCACACCCCCCATAGCCTACCCGGCTGCCCCCTCTGCCTGCTCCCGTGCAGTCCAGGATTTCGGCTCTGCCTCCGGCTGCGCTTCCCCCACCTGCTTTTCCCTGCAGCAGACACAGGACCTCACCTTCCCCTCTCCAGGTAAGCGCTTCCATCTCATTTCCTCCTTGACTCACCACCCTCCCCTCACTCTCTGGGCCTGACAGTCATCTATAAATAAGATGGGCACACTATAATAATACGGGGGTACTGATGTGCATTCTGAGGGTTAAAGCTGTTGGTATGAATCATGGGCTTTGAATAGTTCCGGGTACATCTTAAGTGATGACTGTGTCACTGCCATAATTATTATAAATGTAACCATAGTTTATTTCCTATGATTATTACTGTTCCTGGGCTTTGGTCTCTGCCGAGTTTTCAGAATAGAGCAGAGAGACCTCAGTCCATCAAGCAATGGTGGATGGAAAGAAAATATGTGGAACTCAGGCCCGGAGCAGAGCGGCTCCTGCTGTGACTGCTCAGCATCACCAGGCTAGACCCTGAGAAAGCTGCTGACCTTCTGTCCCGCTCTCCAGTAGCAACATGGGGAGGACCTCTTCTCTCAAACTTTATTTTCAGGGACCTTGAGGGTTTTCTGGGGATAGCTGTTCACTGAGGCTCCGCCCTCCTGCTGACGCGCATGCTCAGAAGCCCTCATCACTGGTGCAGGTCAAGTCCCACACCTCTGCACTGGAAGGGGGAAGAGACCCGCAGCAGGGCTCACAGGGAAGGGAGGCAGGGGGCTGTGGCTGTTCTCAAGAACACTGCAGGGCAGCGCGGTGGGGAAAGGCACGTGCTTCTGCTAGACTTGAATCCTGGGCCACTACCTGGCAGGTACTTAGCTCTGGGGATTCAGTGCCTTGACTTCTCTGTGCTTTGGTTTTTCATTTGTAAAGTTGGGATATTTACCACGATGTTGAAATCAAGCTTTTAGCCTGGTGCTTCTAAACCAGGGGCAACTTGTACCCTTGGGGGACATTTGGCAAGGTCTGGAGTCATTTTTGGTTGTCCCAACTGTGGGGGGTGGGGAGAAGATGGGGTCCAATGGGCATCTAGCTAGTAATTTAGAGGCCAAGATGCTGCTCAACACCCTACAACGCAGAGGACAGCCACCCACAATAAGAATGTCGTGGTTCAGAATCTCCATGGTGCCAATGTGGGAAAACCCCTGACCCCTCACCCCAGAAGCTGGCACCTACTAATTGCTTATTGTGTGTTGACCTTCAGGGAAAGAGAGATGGCCTGGGTTATATTTATATGCCGTAGGTGCGTCCTTTGTAAAGAAGTTTGGTTCATTTTCCCAAGTTGCCCGTTTGCCCCGTTTGCTCCTAGGAAACACCTAGGAGATTTGAGGCTCAGGAGGATGGGAAGGTCTGGACAATGAGTGGGACAGGAACTCAAGGAGATGTGAGTCTCTCAAGAAAGGGCCGAGCCAAAGGGAGGACCTAGTCCTGGAGAATTATGCATAAGAATTCCACCCTATCTCCCTGGCCGTCTTCTCGGAGATTTTACCTGAGCGAGATCAGTCTGCAGCCAGAGTACAGGGTGCCGACGCTGGTGTTCAGGAACAACGGCCTGAGCTGTGGATAGAAAAAGTGAATAGAACACCCGAGTGGGCGGGGCCGCGACTAGGGGTGGGGCTATGACAGGTGGGTGGGGCTGAGAGTGGGCGGGGTTGGACGAGTGGACGGGGCCAGGGCAAGTGGGTGGGTCTCTCACCAGCTTCTGCAGAACCTTCTCGGTTTTGTTGAATTTAACAGAGCCTGGGAGCTGCATGTCCTCCGCGTATAGCAGGTTAGTGATGGTGAAGTTCAGGCTGAATGACACCGGAGCAGCGCCGGAGACTGCTGTGAGATTGGGGGAGAAGTTAAGCCCTGAGTGGTTGAGGAAGACTCCAAAAGTCCATATCCCTGGTACCGTGTATTCACATCTGGGATAAGAGATCAGAATGTCTCTCTTCCAACAGGAAACTTTATTTTGAAAGACACCACCACCACCACCACCACCAATGACAACGACAATAAGAAATAGCAGCAGTAATAACAATAATAATATCGGGAAGAGCTCACCCCCTGCTTCCCTTGGTGCTAAGCATTCTCTATCCAGTCTCTCATGCATTATCTCACACAATCCCTGGAGGTGAGTCCTATCACTTACTCCTAACAGCCAGAGGATGAAAAATCATGTTCAAAAAGTTTAAATCACTTTCCCAAGACCACACGAGATTTTAGGGCAGAAACTCAGGTGTTACAGTGTTTGAATGACTCAGGTTTGACCCACCTGATGGTTGTGTGACCTTGGAAATCATTGATTCCCTCAGGCCCAGTTTATGCCTCACTTAAATGGGAAAACGGCAGTGTCTACCTGCTAGGGCTGGAGTAAGATTATATGTGCAAAGTCTGGTCCCTGGTATGTGGTCAACAACCAGGGAACGCTACTGTTGCTGCTTTGTTTTGTTATTTATATCTGCTTTCATTACTGATTCTTTTAGTCTCCGCCCTCTGGATTAATCCTAGGTTGTCTTGGACTATTTCAATTCCATCCTAATAGAGGGTGAACCTGGGACCCGTAAGACCTGAGGACAGACAACATGGTCATGAGTTGGTCCCTGGAAAGTGACCTGAGATAGACTATATAAATAGCCACAATGCCTTTACCTCCCTGCATCTGTGTCCTTGCAGTGGGGTGCGGCAGCCCATTCCAGGAAGAGGTGGGGGACTATTTCTCCACCTCTTGAATCGGGCTTGGCTGCACCTTCCTTTGGCCAATGGGATGAGGGGAATGTAATGCAAGCAGAGACTTGCAAAGTACTGTGCACGGGGGCTTGCTTTCTCCGGCTGCAGGGAATCCTACAACCACCCTATGAATAAGTCAGAGTTAGCCTCGGATCCTCCAGAAACAGAGGCACCTAACTGATCTGCAGGTGACTATACACACGTAGGGAGGCCTAGTTGAGCTTCTGGTTGAGTGAGGAACTACCCAGAGGATCTGTCCAGTTGACCTATGTACAAGAGCAGCGGTAAATGGTTTTCTATTCCACTAGGTATCAGGGGTGTTTGTTATGCAGTAAAAGCTAACTGATACAACACTGTAACAGGGAGCAAAGCTTGGATTTCAAAGGCTCCAGTGCCTCAGGCTGGGGCTGAGAACCTCCTGTCACAGAACTCTCCACACCCAGGCATTGAACTGAACTGCTCTGTAACAAGGGCATGGCCTCAAAGATTCTTCGTCCCCACGCTGTCCCCTTGCCTTGACCTCCTATGCATATATGTTACCCCTTCTCATTGCCGAGCTTAGAGACAGGTAATTAGAAGGAAAGGAGACGTGGAGACAAGGCTCCTACCTGTGGTTGAAGCAGCCGAGGTTCCCAAGGCGAGGGCAGAAGTCACAGCAGCTGGGGAGGAAGCACGGGAAGTGAGTGCCTTGTGGCTCCGTCACACTGGCGGTGCCAGAAAGAGGGTCCTTGATGCCCAGCCTGAGTCACAGAGGGGAGCTGGTGGTGGGGCCGACCAGGTCCTGAGGCTGCCTTCCTCCAGGAGGACCTAGACTTTGTGGGGAGTGACCAGCTGTCCCCACAAGGGGCTGTGGAGGCGTGGGCCACTGAGGGCCTGAGCACTTACCAGAGGCTGTGGAGGTCAGGCCTGGCTTGGTGTAACCTGCGGAGAGTGAACAAGAATGAGGGGGAAGCAGGGAGGGCTGGACCCCTGGGCGAAGAAGATGCCATCAGAATGACTCCGGTCAGGAGGTGGCTCCCCTTGCAGAGGGTGGGTGGTACTTCCCACAGCCTTTCTCTGACTGTCCACCTCTCTGTGTGTGTGACTTAGCCCTTGGTGAGGACGGGGAATCTCCCCAGGAGGGGGGAGGAGAGAGAGAGAAATGCAGAGGCAGACAGATTTGATGTGTCCGCTAGCCAGAGTTGAGTAGCCATAGTGGTCCTCCCCGCCCCCCAGGGTACCAGGGGAGACCTCGTCACCGCGAGATGCTCACCGTTGACATAAAGGTGGTCTCTGTCCAGGATGTAGGAGCCAAGCTGGGTGACACCGTGGGTCAAGCGGCTCAACTCCCAGTAGAGCTGTTCCCTGTCCAGCACGAGGCCCCCAGGGTCAGGATGATAGGTGCAGATGATGTCCACGCCAGTGGCTGTCCCCCCTTTCTCAGGCCTGGAGAGGTAAGGACATGGGGTGGCGATGGGACTGAAGGGCATTCTTGGTGGGACATCTTTCCCTCAGCGCACTTGGAGGTGGAGGCCTGCTAATCCGCCCTCGGGGTCCAGGCATGAGCTACCCTCAAGAGCAGGGGCATCTCTGAGCCATAAAGGACCAGAGTGGACGTTTAGTCTGTTTAAGCGTTAGCTCTGTCACTCGTTGAAAAATCCACGTGAGCTTTTTTGGCTCCAACTCTCCCACCTGCACTGTGTGGATAAATGGTGTCATGGGATTCAGAAGTGCTAAAAAAAAACTATCTGTTCCTGGTGCTAGGAATAAGATAGGTGCATATTAACTAATTGCTTAATTAAACAAACATTTACAAAGCACCCACAGTCTCTGGTGAGAACGAACAACCAGCTCTGAACGGAAATGCGTCAACTCTTGGAGGGTGGATCCAACCCAGTTTCTGGGCCTGGCCATCTGAGTATGAGACCCCGTATAGCAGAACCTTCCGGTGACCACAGACTTTCCATTCCTGTCTCACTGAGGCAGCAGGAAGAGTGGGCCCTGAAGGGGGAACCTGTAAGGTTCATCATAATCACACTCCCAGAGAGCACAGAGTGTCCTTTGTGTCTCAGATGGATGGAATTGACCTTGAGCTAAGCAGGTTCTAGTGCTGGTCTATTAAAGGTGCAACATTAGTTATGTTGCCTGGAAATATTGCACATGGTGAAAATGACGCTGGGTTGATGCCTAGACTCTTGTCTGGGGGGACCATAAATGGACCTCCAACCCTGCAGGAAGGTGTGACTTGGAACAGCCTCAAGTGGGTCGACCTTGTTAGCTGCTTGGTTCTCCTCTGGGACGTGAGCATTCTAAGTCAAGGCAAATCCATCGACCACTGAGGCCTTGTCCCCTTGCATATGAATTGTCACCTGAGATGCTAAGAAGAATGACAACCCTTGACCATCAGAAAGGCCCTCTCAAAAATGAACCTCCAGACACTGTTGGCCCTAAAGTGTCCTGTCCTTATTCTTCTAAGTGTAACGGAAGCCAAACGGCTTAATCAGGTCTTGCACGTGTGACCGAGGATTTGAGATGATCTGTAGAGGGCAGCGGGACCAGGAAGAGGGTGTGAGGGGAGCCTGGGAGGTCTCAGGCGCTCTCAGGGTTGGGAAGGTGCAGAGTTGGCACCTGAAAGTGAGCACATTCCTACATTTGGTGCCCTGGGACCTCTCTTGTTTCACCCGGTCCAGATCCTGGCCCTGGCCAGTGCCACCTGCCCGTGTCTTACCACATCTCCTAAGGCGAGACGGAAGGGGATCTCACCTTAGCATGGTCAGTCTGCACCCATTGTAGAGTGAACCAATGCTGCTGTTGGTAAGCAAGGGCTTGAGCTGGCGAGGAAGGAGAGGGTCAGTGAAAAGATGGATGTAAAACGCATCGTGATTTTTTTTTTTTTTTTTGTACTGGGGATTGAGCTCAGGGGCACTCGACCCCTGGGCCACATCCCCAGCCCTTTTTGTATTTTATTAGAGACAGGGTCTCACTGAGTTGCTAAGTGCCTCGCCATGGCTGAGGCTGGCTTTGAACTTGCGATCCTCCTGCCTCAGCCTCCCAAGTGCTGAAGGCATCACAATTTTAAAATGCAATATTTAAAAATTATTTATTTTCATGCCAGAACCTGGCACGTGCTAAGTGGGCACTCTATTGCTGACTTCATATCTTAGCTACTGTGAGTAGTGCCCCAGTAAATATGGTCTTGCAGATATCTCTTGGATATGCTGATTTTATTTCCTTCAGATATATACCCGGGAGTTGTATAGCTGGAGCATACAATAGAACTGATTTTTTTTTTTTTTTTAATGGCAGTTCCGATTTCTGAATCCTTTAAGTCCTCCACAATTGAGACTCAAAGAGAGTTGGGGGAGGGAGTCAGAAAAGAGGGGGGTGGCGGCGGGGGGGGGGGGCTCTCACCAGGAGTTGCAGAGTCGTCTGTGTGGACTGGAACCTCACAGAGCCCGGATGCATGTCCTCCATGTAGGGCATGTTGATGATGGTGAAGTTGATGGTGAAGGGCTGCAGGGCAGGGCTGGCAGCTGGGGTGGGAGAAGCAGGGGGGAAAGGTCACGTCCTAGGTCAGGGCTGGGTTGGATATGGGGCAGAGGGCTGCGGGGGACACAGCCCTGCTGGCTTTTGGAGATGCCAGGGAGGGGAGGGGAGCTCGCATCTGAAGCTGTCCTGGGTGTGGAGCACTGTGGGAGGGGGCGGGGGGGGGTGGGGAGTGTCCTATTTCACACGGTCCCCAGCTCAGACACACACAAAAACCTGAGAGTGCAGCCCCTGAGTGTCTCATAAATGCGTCAAAGATGACACCTGTAGTTTAGTCCCCAGATTTTTTATTTCTTCACAGCAGCCTGGGATCCATTCACTGAAAAGCTCACCAGCACCACTCCCAAATTTTCACACATCCTGTTACTTCAAGTAGAGCCCAAATAAGCAAATTTGAGTCATTGAGATCCTGCTTCCCTGCATACTCTATGAAACCACACCCAACCTCTCCTAGCTATCAAAAAGGTAGATTCTATGGCTATAAACACCCTAAACTGCTGTTCCATTTCAGAGCACTCTGCCCTAGAGATTCCACTTGTCCCTTTCCCTGAGGAGTTCCCTCGCCCTCCTGCCCTTTGGAGAACCGACCCCTGACCCTGCTTCTGCATGGGCATGCGCTTCAAGGGACTTCCCCTGCATGCATGCCTGTCAACGCTGCGTGCTACTGCCATCTAATGGTCATATCTTGCTTTCCTTGATCAAGCCCCAAATTCCTCCCTTCCCCTCCCCTGGTTTAGACTGCCACAACAGAGGACCATGGGGATTTAAAGGACCTATGTTTGTATTGGCTTGAACCAGTTTCTTTCTCACAGTAGGGTATATTTGGGGACCTTCCCAAACAAGTACTTCCTCCAAAATCTCAAGACATTCAGCAAAAATTTGTTTCCCAATTTATCAAATTTACTGATTTCACAAGACTTATTTTATGTTTAATTCCTTTCAATTATATTCTTATTCAACAAGAAGTTGGAAGTAATTAGATAAAGTCAAATCGTGGGATTAGCTGTCTTTTAAAAGTCAATGTTGTGCCAGGCATGGTGGTGCCCACCTGAAATCTCAAGGACTTGGGAGGCTGAGGCAGGAGGATCGAAAGTTCAAGGCCAGCCTGGGCAAAGTAGTGAGACCCTAAACAACTTAGTGAGACCCTGTCTCAAAATTAAAACAAAAATAATAAAATACAAAGGGCTGGGGATGTAGCTCAGTGGTTATGCACCCCTGGGTTCAATCCTTGGTACTCCCCCCACCCAAAAAGTCAATGTTATGACTTTTGAAAATGGGGTGCTGAGTAGGACTAGTGTACAGTAAAAGACATGACATATTAACATAATCAACAGGAGAAGATTGATTGGAACCTTCAGTTTTTAAAAAGGCTAATTATAAAAGAAAGACATTTGAAAGAATTTGAACATGGCATGCTAGATGATATTAATGCATCATTGTCATTTTTGAAGTGTGACGTGGTTTCCTAGGACAATGAACTGATATTCTGGTGATTCTCACTGACCAATTTAGTAGTGAAGCATTGTATTATCTGCGATTTTTAAATGGCTGAGATCAGAAAAACGTTCTGTTGACATCTATGTGGTCAGTCTACTGTGCTGCTTGTCTTGAAAGCATGTTTTTTTTTTCCCCCTCAGGCTCACTGGTATCTTAGGGCATAATTTGAACATACTGTAAATTTCACATTTGCAGTTGCAGAACACACAAGTAAAATACTAAGTGCAGAAAATCACAATCTTGCACAAAAATGGCTTGCACACACACACACACACACACACACACACACACACACACCTCAAAGACCTGCTGGCTCCCTTCATGCCCCTTGGTTAGGAAAGATACTCAGATCTATTTGGGAGATGGACTTTCTGTCATATTTTCAGGTAACTTTCCTTCCACCACTTGTAAACAACCCACAAGTTTCGACCCCACGGACAAGGTGCCATACTTAATTGTAGTATTTGCATATTTCCTAATCCTTTAATGTATGCGAGACCATACCGTTGCTTTAGATTCTGATCTATTTCTGTTGCTGGTGATGTTTCCAAGTGTGGTGTCCCAACCCCATTTTCTCCATACACCCTGTGATTTTCACCATAATTTTGCATGGCGGGGCCATTTTTAGGAACTCCTAGGTCACGTTATAGCACAGCTTACTACAGGTTTCAGAAGCAAATAAGATGTCAGCAACTGTTGAATCCCAGGGTGGACAGATGGAGCTTCTGGAACTATTCTTTGACTGTTTCTGTTATTTTTGGCAGCTTTCATGATAAAATAGTTGGAGGGGTTGGGAAACATAAAATATTGATGAAATATGGAAACAATCTCATGGTTCCTAGATTTTGGAGAAATTGAACTCTCCTTAACATTCTGCTTAAAGGAAAAGACCATATTCCCTGCATAGAGCCAGGAGTGGATATATGTATATACCCCCAAGCAATGCATTCATAAAGAAGTAGCAAGATAGTCTTATCTATTCAAGAGCAGTGTTCATGAAAACAAGCTGTTGGGCAGTTAGCTGATGGACTAAACTCTGGAAATGATCTTTTAGTGACTTGGTCTCTGTCACTCAGGCCACCGCACAAATCTATTCTCAGCATATAGGTCGGCTGGTTTGTGTTCCTCCAAAGGTTGGGGATGGGTTTAGAGGTGAAGGGTGAGCTACAGGTTTCAGAAACAGGTCCCACAGAATGGCGGAGGATGCTGAATGCTGGGGACCCGTGTTCAAGCAATCCTCAGGGACTGGGGAAGACCCTGTCAGATACGTCCAGAGTCAGCCTTGGACTCCTGAGACGGGTTACTACTCCACGCTTCCTACTGCCTCCTGTGATTAGAGACGCCACTGCAACCACCTTGAGAGAGGAGAATTCCTATCTGTGGGACTGCACCCCTGCAGAAATGGTGGCCATCATAAAAGCTAGGGAGGAAAAAAACCCCTGTTTGGAGTAGGGACCCTGTTTCCTTGGAGAGAGCAGGAGGGGCATGCCCACGGTGGGGGCTTTTTAGGGAGCGAGACGCTGTTCGCTTGAGACTGGAGGTGGCGTAGGGTGAGACGGAGACTGGGCTCTGGCTTCTTTCATTCCAAAGGGCAGGGACTTGTCGGGATGGTGGAGACTTACAAAGCTCAGAATACTCACTCCTGGGGGTGGTGGCTGGGATCTGGTGGGTGTAACCTGCGGAGATAAAGGAAGAACGGGTGAGGAGGGGTGGGTCGAGGGCAAGGGAGGGCAGGACATGGGCGGGGCACGGGAGGGCCGCTGCTCACCATTGACGTAGAGACTGTTCCTGTCCAGGGTGTAGGGGCCCAGCTGGGTGACGCCGTGGGTGAGCTGGCTCAGTTCCCAGTACAGCCGCTCTCTGTCCAGCGCGAGGCCTGAGGGGTCTGGGTGGTGGGTGCAGACGGCATCCACTCCAGTGGCTGTCCCACCCTTCTCAGATCTGGCGAGGACAGGTGGGGGAATGACAGTAAATGGAACGTCTAGGGCAGGGTCCGTGGCAAAGACAGAGAGGGGAGAAGCCGGACTTAGGCTTTTCGAGTGCTCTGACTTCCAGCCAGCCTGAGACCCTGAGCAGAGTCACAGATTGGATAGTTCCTATTCAATGCAAGATTCGAACCTATATTCTCGTGGCGTGGGGACAGCGAAGGTCATACTTGAGACAGGTAAAGACCTGGAATTGGGTGTTAAAGCAAATGAAGAAAGTGTTTTTTTTTTTTTTTTTTTTTTTTTGTACCCAGGATTGAACTCAGGGGCACTCGACCACTGGGCCACATCCCCAGCCCCCCCTTTTTAAAAAATATTTATTTATTAGTTGTACACAATGCCTTTATTTTTACGTGGTGCTGAGGATCGAACCCGGGCCGCACACGTGCTAGGCGAGCACTCTACCGCTGAGCCACAACCCCAGCCCCCCCCCAGCCCTTTTTTGGTATTGATATTAGAGACAGGGTCTCACTGAATTGCTAAGTGCCTCGCCATGGCTGAGGCTGGCTTTGAACTCCTGATCCTCCTGCCTCAGCTTCCCAAATGCTGGGATTACAGGCGTGTGCCACGGCGCCTGGCTGTGATTCTTTTAAAAGGGAGAGAGGGTTGGAGAATTCAGAAAGTATGGCCCAGGTAGGGGTCCAGCCCTGCTGCTGGATTCTGCAGAACTCTGGCACAGGTGGGTGGTTCTGGGGAAGCCGTAGGATAAGGAGACGTTTAGGTGCTGGAGCCAACGCCTCCTGAATTCCACCTCTGCTGAGGACATCCAGAGGGAGGGCAGGAAAGAAGCCAACCAAACTCCTGGGACCTGGGAACAAATGGGACAGCCCAGTTCTGCTCGTCTAAGGACCCACCTGAGCAAAGTCAGCCTGCAGCCAGAATACAGGGGGCCGATACTGGTATTCTTGAACAAGGGCTTGAGCTGTGGAGGAAGGAGAGCGAGGTGAGCAGAAGGGTTGAGGGAACAGGGGCAGGGCAGGCGTGAGGTGGGCGGGGCTTCTTTCAAGGGTGTGGCCTTGCTCGGGTGGGTGGGGCAAAGTGCAGAGCACCAGGCTCTTACCAGCTTCTGCAGCACTCGCTCGGTGATGTTGAACTTCCAGGATCCGGGTTGGCGCATCTCCTCCTCGTACATCAGATCCACGATGGTGAAGTTGACGGTGAGCGGCACCAGCAGAGAGCCAGCCGCGGCGGCGGGGGCTGGAGAGAGACACGCGGAGTGTTCTTGGTCTGTGAACCTGCGTGTGGGGCAGCTTGCGCATGCATCTTCAAGCACTTGGGGAGGGTCTTCCTCAAGGAGGGATGCAGGAGACCCCAGAGGTCAGTATCAACAGACATCGATGAGTGGGGAACACGGTCCAGGGAGGTAAGCGCCCCCCAAACAGAGGGCGCCCGTGGTTGACTCTCCAGGGGACTAAAATTCTTTTTTTTCTTTCTTTCTTTCTTTTTTTTTTTTTTTTGGTATCAGGGATTGACTTTAGGGGCACTCGACTACTGGGTCACATCCCCAGACCCTTTTTATATTTTATTAGAGACAGGTCTCACTGAGTTGCTAAGTGCTTCACCATTGCTGAGGCTGGCTTTGAACTCGAGATCCTCCTGCCTCAGCCTCCCAAGTCGCTGGGATTACAGGCGTGTGCCACCGCGCCCGGCTCAGGGGACTAAAATTCTGACAAGTCTCTTTTCCTGAGTTTCTATTTAGCCCAAATTATTCCTCTGAGGCCTACATATTCATTGACTGAAAAATGTTTGAAGAATCAATCTGACTGCATTTTTACACGCCGGACCCTGTTTTAAGTGCTTTGCTTACAGCAAATTCATGGTTTTAAAGCGTGACAGTGTTACCAGGCCGATTTTAAAAACTGAGTAATAGGAAGTTAATATGTTAATAGTAAAAATGGAGTCCACAGGAAGTTAAATAATTTGCCACGAGTCACACAATGTCTGAATGGCAGAACCTGATTGGAACCCAGACGTCATGGACCATGGACAGGAACAAAGACAGCCCGGCTCTGCCTGAGGGGTCAGTGGTCACTCTCCGGAGACATGAGCTGATGTGTAACTACAGATGTGGGACCTCTTTCTTTTCTGTTTTCCCTGTTGGGAGCCCATTAAAGGCCAGGGCCATTGCTATTCCATTGATGCTTCGTTATCAGAGTGTTTGGTGAGTATGTGCTTAATAAATCCTTGTCCCATGAATAAAGGAAGGGACTTCCCTGACGGTGCCTCCCAGTGGCCCAGGACCGCTGAGCTTTGCGTGGGGGGGGGGGGGGAGGAATCACAGACAGGAAGCTCCTACCTGTGGAGACTGAGGCAGGGAGTGCAGAAGTCACCGGGGTGATGACAGAGGACATATCAGCTGGGGAGAAAACACAGGGAGGAGGCGCAGGTTGGGGGAGAAAGGGGCTCTCCCGGCCAAGGAGGACCCACCAGGGAACCCGAGGGCCATTTTCTATTCAGCCTCAAGCTTGTGGTGGGCATTTCTGTTCTGGGCTGGGGAAGGACTGGGGCTTTCTGGTGTCCTTCCTTCTCTGGGGACGTGGCGTTACAAGACAGGTGAGCGAATGGATGGGCTCTAAGGCAGACCGGTACTAGGACCCAAGTTACTTACTCGTGGGGACAGAAGTCAGGGCCCAGTGGGTGTAACCTGAAGAAAGAGAAAGAGAGAGTGTGATGATGGGAAGGATGGAGAATGGGAGAACAGGCAAGCATCTGGGGTCCTGTGGATTTATTTAAAAGTCGTATTTAGAGAGTGCTCTCCACGCGCGGACCGTAGCCAAATCCCAGAGAACAGAGCCGGGGCACGGGGGAGAATTTCCATTAGGTTAATGCAGTTCGTGTTTCTGCGATCTGTCCACCACCCCACTGCCCTTCTCCAGATGTCCGATCTTTCCAGAAAAGCTCTGACTATGCACATTTCTGTGTTACGAGCCCAGGGCACACAGCCCCCGCCGTGAGACTCGGGGAAGCCGCACTGCAGTGCTGCCCCGCTCACCACTGACATAAAGGCTGTCCCTGTCCAGGGTGAAGTAGCCCAGCCGGGTGATGCCATGGGTCTCACGGCTCAGCTCCCAGTAGAGCAGCTCTCTGTCCAGCCCGGTGCCCGTGGGCTCAGAGCGATGGGTGCAGGTGATGTCCACTCTGGTGGCTGACCCGTCCTTCTCAGACCTGGGTGGAGGGGGCATGGTGATAGGGACATGTGCAAGAGAGAGAGAGAGAGAGAAATCTAAAATTTCCAAGTGCTCAGTAGAGAGGGTGAGTTGGGACTAGAGCTGACACCAGCTCGTTCACCATCCACACACAGGCAGAAGATCCCTTATCTTGAGATGCTTGGCACTAGCATGTCTAGAGAGTTTTCCAGATTTTGGAATATTTGCAGAGACTTTGCCATTCGAACATTCCCTAATCTGGAAATCTGAAATCCCACGAAATTCAAAAGTTTTTGAATGACAATACGACACTCGAGCAGTTTCACATTTTTCGAGCATTTGGGATTTTCAGTTTTAGGGGTGCACTATCAGAACTGGTTTTCTATCATCTCACTCCCAGATTAAGCCAAGGAAGAAAATGAATGGATAAATAGGCAGGCAGCCCAAGGCCCTGAAGAAACCTCATGCACACCACTTGTGAGCACTTTCAATGTTCATGTCACGAAGATTGTTCTTTTTTGGTACCGGGGATTGAACTCAGGGGCACTCGACCACTGGGCCACATCCCCAGCCCTTTTTTGTATTTTATTAGAGACAGGTTCTCACTGAGTTGCTAAATGCCTCGCCATTGCTGAGGCTGGCTTTCAACTCCTGATCCTCCTGCCTCAGCCTCCCAAGTGCTGGGATTACAGGCATGTGCCACCGTGCCCGGTTTAAGATTATTCATTTTTGCACTTAAATTTTTCCTAAATATGGAATAACTTTGGAAGCTGCAGGGCATTCACTCCTGGGGGATGCTCTATATGTTGGTTAAGATCAGAAGTTAAAAAAAAAAAAAAAGCCAGAATTAAAGACTGATAGGACAAAGACTGGGGAGAGGGCTCAGCCCAGAGTTGCCGTACTGGCAGGTGGGGAACAAGGTGCAGTCAGACACTGAATCCGGGAGGCCCGGGGCTGCGGGCATCTGCTGCTGGGCATCTCACCTGAGTGAAGTCAATCTGCAGCCAGAGTAGAGGGGGCCGATACTGGTGTTCTTGAACACAGGACTGAGCTGAGGAGGAAGGAGAGGGAGGTGGGTAAGAGGGCGGGGGCCATGCAAGGTGGGGGTGGGCGGCTGGCCTCTCGGGCTCTTACTATGCGCGCTGCAGGATTGCCTCGGTTGTGTTGAACTTGTCAGATCCAGGATGCCTCATGTCGGGCACGAACTGCAGGTTTGTGATGGTGAAGTTGAGGGTAAAGTGCATCAGGACAGGACTCACAGCTGCAACGAGAGAGTCTGTCTTGAGCTGGCGTGGGCACCCTGATAGATGGGCTGCCTGATAGATGGGCTGCCCCTCCCCCTCCAGGAGGTTTCCGTGCCCTGAGCAAAGCAACCTTGTTTCCCTTTCCCAGGCAGGGAGCAACCTTGTTTCCCTTCCCCAGGCAGGGAGCAACCTTGTTTCCCTTCCCCAGGCAGGAGCCAATAGGATTAAAGGTTGCTCCGTTCTCTGGACAGGAGCCAATAGGCTTCACCACCAACCGTTTTAACGGACAACCTAATGGTCCAGGGGGGTATAAAAGGGCTCCCGTCCACTGGGGGCAGGGAGACGGAGCCAGACGGAGAAGAGAGCCAGGGGGAGACGGAGAGAGGCGATGAGAAGAGGGAGATGAGGAGACAGAAGACGAAGGAGACAGAGAGAGGCACACACAACAGCTTGTCCCTGCTGAGAGGAGGCAATCCAGACCCACTGCCTCTAGCCCGATGGCAGCTGCCCCAGCTGACAGCTCCAGCCTCCAGCCTGACGGCAGCTGCCCCAGCCGATAGCTCCAGAGACCGCAGCCAGCACGACCAGACTCCCACCTTCTGTTCAGAGCTTGCACACTTCCTGAGCTTGCACACTCCCCTCTCCCTGACTCCTTTCTCCCACCAGAGCTTGCACACTTCCCTCTCCCTGATTCCCCTCTCCCCGTTCCTTTTCTACCCTTAACCAGCCATAAAGGCTGGTGAATAAATCCCTTGGCTGCACGGCTGTCCCTGGTGTGATTTTTGCCCTTCACTGTCCAGCTCTCCCTCCAGCCTGCCCTGGCCTGCACACAGGGCTCTGACCCTCAGAGCACCACACAGCTTGGTTCCAGTGTACACAGGGACCACCGCTAACATCACATCCGATCTCTCTTTATATTTGGAATTGGTTCTTCTCCAGGAGCTCTGATTTGAAAGTCACCACAAGACTTGCCCCATATTGACCCAATTATGTGACCAGGCTCATGTCAAGCAATTTCCTTTCCTCTTTCCCTCCCCCCCATCCTTCTTTCCAAGAATATTTATTGAGCACCTACTATACACTAGGAGGCACGGCCATGGCATTGGCATGTATAGTCCTAGTTAGGAAAATAGAATTCATGTCCACTATTTCAAAAGAGGGTGTTTGATAGAAAACGAAACAACAACAACAAAACTCCTGAAAGGGTCACAAAGAGATCAGCAAAGCCAGGAAGCCTCTGGTCCCATAGGACTGAAGGGACACAAGGACAAGAGGGTGGCGCACCAGATGTTGTTAAGAGCATGGAGGAGACACAGCCCTTGCTGGAGATGCTACATGAAACAGAGCAGTCAGGGGAATGCCCTGGCTCATCTGCAGCCTTGCCCACGATGGTCTCACCAGCGCCTCCTACTGGCTGAAATTAACAGGGACTTAGCAAGGAACTGGGAAAGGCCGTTTTCAAGGTCAGAGTCCACGGAGCAGAGGATGGGAAGGGTGGAGGAGGGGGAAATGGACCTGTGAACAAATAAATACAACTAAAGTGGTATAAGCACAGATGGTCCTTGACTTATGATGGTTTTTGACTTTATAATGGTGCAAAAGTCATATGCATTCAGTAGAAAATGTACTTTGAATTCTTCTTTCCTGGGCTAGTGGTGTGTGGTGTGATACTTTCTCAATACACTCCACATTTCATTACAAGATAGGCTTTGCCATAGAGGACCCCGTCCAACTGTGGGTTAATGTTAAGTGCTCTGAGCGTATTTAAGGTCGTCTGGGCTCAGGCAGGATGCTCAGCAGGCTGGCTATATTAAATGCATTTTCAAAGTATGAGAGTTTCATCTTCTGATGGGTTTTTGGGATGTACAATCATCCATCCTGAGTCCAAAAGTGTTTGTTCTGTGAAGGTCTTAAAAGCCTCAACAGGATATGATTTAGCTTGAGGAGTCAGACAAGGTTCCCATGAAAACTTGGCATTTGTGTGACACTTGAAGGAAGAAGAGGAGTCCGCTCTACAAGCAGACGGAGGGAAGGGCTTCATGCAAAGCAAGAGCAAGTTCAAGGCCCAGGAACCTGGAAAGAGCTTCCTGTGTCTGAGCGATAGCCACACTGCGGCAGGCCAGGAAGGGTACAGGAGGGGGAGACGTCAATAAAGGCATCCACGATGAAGTCCTTCAGGGACCTGCGCATCAAGGCGAGGGATGTATTCAATCATAATGACAATGTGTGGTGGGAGGAAGGTTTTTGCCCTGGAAAAGGCCCTGCTCTGATGGAGAGTTTAACAAGCTGCCTCTGGTTGCTGTGTGGAGGAATGCAAGGAGGGAGCCCCCCCCCCCCCGAGACCACTGCTGGGGTCTGGGTCAGGCAGGGTGGCTTGGAGGACTGCTGGAGTGGTGAAGGAAATGAAGGGACCAGGCCATGCCCGGTGCCATGTATGGTGATGGTTAAAAACTGGAGTTAAAGGAAAGGACGTGCTTCAGTTTCTTGCTTTAGAAACAAATTCGTTCACTTGAAATGTCTTCCTACTGCTCTCACAGTCCACCCCCTCCTCCCAGGCTGTTGGCTGGGACCCTGCGAGGCCACCGATATCCCTCTGGACTGTGAGTGTCCACTGGTGTCAACATCCATCTGTGCTCCACATCTGGAATCCTCCCTCTGCTCAACGATACTGCTGTCCCTCAGTGTCCACGGGGGACTGCTTACGGGCTCACTCCTCCCCTGCAGTGATACCAGACTCTCCAGTTGCTCAAGCCCCTTATGTAAAGGGACATGATACAGGTGGCCCTTTGTGCCCGTAGGTTCTGCACCTGAGGATTCAACCACCCGAAGATGGAAGATATTTTAAAAATCGCAATGTGCATAGCATCTACGTTGTAGTAGGTATTATAAATCATCTTGGGATGAAATTTAAAGTCTATGGAGGGTGTGTGTGGAGGCTGTAAGGGACTTGCCATTGATATCTGGGACTTGAGCACTCCTGGATTTTGGTATTTTCAGGAGGTACTGAAACCAACACCCTGCAGAAATTGAGGGACAACTGTGCTGACAGTTCCACCGCTTGAGAGCTGACCATGCGCCAGCTAGGTCCAGGCCGAGGCTGTCTCCCGTCACCCAAGTCCAGAGCTTGTATTATTAATTCCAACCTTATCCAACCTCTCCCTCAGACCCTGAGGCACTTATGGTGGTATTTCGACCAGGGAGCAACTGTGGCTCAGGGAAAAATAAAAACACAGTCAACAAGTAGAAATCAAGCTGGATTGCCACAGGCCAGGCTCGCTGGGGCCTTTTTCTGGCTATGGGCGGGTTTGGGGAGCAGCTGGGATCCAGCCATACCTAGGCGAGGCTGAGCTGAGCCTTTCAACGGGCAGAGGCTTTCTAGGAAAACCAGAGAGGCTCCCTTCTTTTCTCAGGAGAATGCATGTATTTCCTCTGGCTCTACCATACACGAGGCCTTGGGTTGAAACTGGCTAAGCACAAAGGAGCAGGACACACTTGCTCTATCCACAGGGTGTACTTGATGTTGGAGTCAACTAAAGGACACACAGTGTTCAAAAGCACATGCTCATAAGTTTGCAGTAGACTTACTTCTAAAAATCAGTCTACTTAAAATTAAATGAAAAGTGATAAATGTTTCCATGCCTCTCGTCTATAATGACAGAAAAATTTAAAAAGGAAGCGTATTAGATGGTGCCAGTTAGGTGCAGAGCATAGCTCTCAGTGAATGTTCAGCACTCAGTAATTTCAGATAGTCTCTGTTACCTTTGTTAAATCATCATTGTCATCAATGCCATCAGTGTCGCCATCACCACCATTATGGTCATCATTACCACCACTGTCACCATCATCACCACCACCATCATCAGCATCACTGCCATGATCATCACCACCATCATCACCATCATTGGCATCACTGTCATTAGCATCACCACTACCACCACCATCATCAGCATCACCGCCATGTTCACCACCACCACCATCACCATCATCAGCATCACTACTACCATCATCCCTATCACCGTCATCATCAGTATTGACATCATCACCATTATCACCTCCACGATCATCACCACCACCATCACCATCATCATCACCACCACATCACCACCATCACCATAATCATCACCACCACCATCACCATAATCACCATCATAACCACCACCACCACCATCAGCATCACCACCATGATCATCACCACCACCATCACCATCATCCCTATCACTGTCATCATCAGTATTGACATCATCACAATCATCACCTCCATGATCATCACCACCAGTGGCATCAGCATCATCACCACCACAACCATCATCACCACCATCACCATCACCACCACCACCACCACCATCAGCATCACCACCATCACCATCATCACCACCACCATCACCATCATCCCCATCACTGTCATCATCAGTATTGACATCATCACCATCATCACCACCGTCAACGCCATCATTATCATCACAAGAATATAAGTCCTCAGAGAGCATTGATGATCTGTTTTGTGTTCCCCGGTGTATCTCCAGGGCCCCACACAACACAGGTGCTCCATCAGGTTGTTGCTTGATTCATCATCACTAGGTTTACTGTGATTTTCCATCTTTAGTGGACTGGATAATGCCAGAGACATTCACACTCACCAGGTCCTCTCTAACAGAGATGCCATGAACTGGTCTTTACCTGTGTGGCTGGGGAAGGAGTATGGAGCCTCAGAAGTCCTCAGGTCCATCGTGGAGATCCTAGAGGCTGAGGAGAGACCTTCATCAGTGAAAGCAGCAAGGCACCCTCATGGCAGAATGCCAGGAGGAGGGATTATTTATGGGGTTTGCTGCACTGGGACTTGAACTTGGACTCTCTCTGAAGATGGACAGAGCAGAGGGTAAAAAAATTTTTCTAGCCAGGCATGGTGGTGCATGCCTGTAATCTCAGTGACTCAGGAGGCTGAGGCAGGAGGATCACAAGCTTGAGGTCAGCCTGGGAAACTTAGCAAGACCCTGCCTCAAAATAAATAAATAAATAATAATAATAAAAAATTAACTTTTCACTCTCAGATCTTTTTGATTCTGGATAGGACAAGGCGGGGCATGAGGAGGGGTCAGATCCTTCTCTGCTTAGTGGGGAGGGGTCATTGGGACATCAGTGGATACTCACTGCTGGTGATGAGGGCAGGCCTCCAGTGGGTGAAACCTGCAGGCAGTAATGGGCAGCAGGGCCCCCAGGAAGGTGACCATGGCACAGTGGGTGACACTGTCCTTCAGAGAGCTGGCATGACCACAGGCTAAAGTTGCCCTCTCTAGATCGTATGGAACAGCGGGGTCGGGACACTTCTAAGGAGCCTGGGTTGGTAAGTGACCTGGGAGAGATGGCCCTTTGGTGGATCTGTCTGATATGGCTGGTCCAACCCGAGATCACAAGGCTTGACGACCCAGCATGCATCCTCAGCCACAGGACACAGACCCATCTACCCAGCCTCCCCCTCCTATAGTGAGCAATTCAGAGGAAACGGGGCTCCAGAGCTTCGGTGGCTGCCTCCCAGGGCAACATCTACCACTTATTCAATATCTGCAATGCAGCAGACCCAGGACTCTGTATTCATGATTGCTTTGCATCATCTTAAAGCATCCCTATGGGCTGGTATTGCTGGATTCCCACAATGCTTATTAAACCTCTATATTACACACAATTTCATGTAATTTAAAATATAATATAAGGATATGTGAATATAATTTTTTTTTTTTTTTGGTACCGGGGATTGAACTCGGGGACACTCGACCATTGGGCCACATCCCCAGCCCTTTTTTTGTATTTTTATTAGAGATGGGGTCTCACTGAGTTGCTAAGTGCCTCGCCATGGCTGAGGCTGGCTTTGAACTCGCAATCCTCCTGCCTCAGCCTCCCAAGTGCTGGGATTACAGGCGTGTGCCACCGCGCCTGGCTGAATATAAACTTAATATGTAAATATATGTGGTATATGTATTTCATAGATGATTATATTATATATAATTATATTGTAGATTATGCTGTTATATATTATATTTGTATGTAAATATTTATATTAAACTAGTTACATCTTTTTTATAGCTATTTTATATAAACATATATGGGAGATGTACACACACATAGGTATACCCCTCCCCCCCATGGTTGGCCCTCAGTATTTCTCAGGGTTTGAGTCTAGGACCCTTAGGGGTACCAAAATCTTTAAATTCTCAAGTGGAGTATTTGCATACAACATATGCTCCTATAGACTTTAAATCCTCTCTAGAGCACTTCTAATTCCTACTACAATGTATTTAGGTGTTCTATTTTATTGTTTAGGAAATAATGATTAAGTCTGTACATGTCCAGAATGGGTGTAATTATTTTTTCCGACTCTTGCCAATCCATGGTTGGTTGAATCCACGGATCAGGGGCCCACCAACTCGGGGGTGGCCTGTATCATGGGGAAAGGGAGCAGAAAGGCTTGGGCATTTCCCCCGTGCCAAGGTTATAGACTGCAGTAAATAGCAGAGTTGGGACTGTAGCTCAGGTCTCTTTGACTTGGAGGCCCTTGGCCACTAGGCCCCCTTCCCCCTTTCTTCCTGGGAAGGGAGGAGAGCTGGGGGTAGATGATTATGAGAAAATAGGAACCTCTCAAGAGCCAGACCTAGAGATTCTTTGAGAGATGTGGGATGTTGGGAAAAAAAGTTCCAGTAGCCTCTAACCCAGGCTGCCTACTCCTCCCGGGACCGGGATGTGTCTACCCCACCTGCCACCCACCCCAGGGCAGGGCAGGGCAGGGCAGGTCCCCAGGGCTGAGTCCCGCCCACTTGGGAGTACACCAGCTCCCTGTGACAGCCTGCTCTGAATTCCTCCCCCATTCTCTGAGCAATTGTGACTTTCCACATCTGCGAGGCCAGAGCGTGGGCAGAGGAGGCGGCACAACCCGGGGCTGGGAGTCTGGATCTAGAACCTGAAAACCTGAAGCGCTGGGGTTGCCGTGTGTGACCCGGCACAAGTCACTCGATCCCTCTGAGCCTCATTTCTGTTCCCCAACAGCTTCGTGAGGCTCTTGATTGGACAGACAAAATGTTAACAGAACACGCACAACCCAGCGCCTTGGGTCTTAGTACCAGCGGCTGGGGGTGCTGTTGATGCTTAGTGTCCACGGTCAGCAGGGGTCCCATGAGGGACAGTCAGGGAGCCCAGAGCTTAGGCTCTCATCCACCTGTGCGGCTGGGTTTTTCTTGGGGAGGATCTCACCTGAGCGTGGATAATCTGCTGCCCGAATAGAGGGATCCCAGACTGCTGTTCTTGAATAAGGTTTTGAGCTGCGAGGAGGGAAAAGGGAAGTGAGAAGGCACCACCTGCAGGCGCTGGAGCATCGGTGGGCGGGGCTTGACCGGGTGAGGTGGGTGGGGCTGGCACCAGTCTGAAGGTTGTGGGCGGGGCCAAGCGAGGTGGGCGGGGCCAAGCGAGGTGGGCGGGGCGCTCACCAGAAACTGCAGGATTCTTTCGGTGGAGTTGAACTTTCTGGAGCCTGGGTTCTGCATGCCCTCCTCGTACTCCAGGTTGGTGATGGTGAAGTTGAGGGTGAATGGCAGCTGGAAAGGGACGGCCACAGCAGCTAGGGAGCAGAAAACGGAGACCGCGCGCATGTCAGCCCCAGTTTGGGCCCCAAGACGACTTCAGAGGACCGCGCTGGAGGGTGTGCGGCAGGCAGGCAGGTTCTTGTGGTTAGGACAGGAAGAGGGACAGCAGGTGAAGAGCAAAGCAGGATGTTGAAAACTGCATCAGTAGCAGGTTAGGAGCCCAGATACAGGTTAAGGGACCTGGCTGGGTGGCCAGGAATTGAGTTCTGGCCCAAACAGGTTCTGGTGAAAGTGTTAAAAGGAACCGGATTGGGGAAATCTCATGGTTTGGAGTGTAAGGGGAAAATGCAATTCAGTCCCACTTCACATTTAACAAACTATTTTTTTTTTTTTAAACATCGGGCAAGCAGCAGTCCTTAATAGGAGGTCTTCTCTCACCTATTGAACTGGCTTACCCCTTCGCACCCCATCCCAAAGCTCCCAGAACTTGTCCCTTAACAGAGAGGCCACATTGTACAGCCTCATTACTGTGGTTAGGGCCACACTGCTGAGTGGGGTCTGGTTTCAAATTCCCTCTCTGCCCCTCACCATCTGTATGACTGTGGACAGGTTACCTGCCTGAACCTCAGTCTCTTCCACTGTGGAGGGGGAAAATCCTACTTTGTAGGGATATTATGAAAGTGAAATGACTGTTAACAGAGTTGGCCCGCGGGGTGCGGTGGCGCATGCCTGTAATCCCAGCACTTGGGAGGCTGAGACAGGAGGATCACGAGTTCAAAGCCAGCCTCAGCCATGGTGAGGCACTTAGCAACTCAGTGAGACCCTGTCTCTAATAAAATACAAAAAAAAAAGGCTGGGGATGTGGCCCAGGGGTCCAGTGCCCCTGAGCTCAATCCCCGGTACCAATAAAAAAAAAAAAAAAAGGGGAAAAAAAAAAGCCCATCTTGAGGGCATCGTGCAGGACGAAATAAAGCCAACCCCAAAAGGTGCAACAGGCACATTTCCATTTATATTTATTTTGTATTTGTATTTAATTTTTCTCAAAATAAAATTATAGAGGGCTGGGGTTGTGGCTCAGTGGTAGAGTGCTTGCCTCGCACGTGTGAGGTACTGGGTTTGATCCTCAGCACCACATTAAAAAAATAAATCAATCAACAAAATTAAGTTAAATAAATAAAATTATAGAGCACAGATTAGTGAGTGCCAGGGTCTGGGCTGTGCGAGCATGATTATATAAAGGAGTCACTGGAGGGAGGCCCTTGGGGTGGGAACAGTTCTGTCTCTTTTTTTAAAAAAAATATTTATTTATTTGCTTTAGTTGTATACAATGTGTTTATTTACGTGGTGCTGAGGATCGAACCTGGGCCGTGCATGTGCCAGGCCAGTGCTCCACCGCTGAGCCACGACCCCAGCCCCACAGTTCTGTCTCTTGGTTGTGGTGGTGGTTACAGGAATCTGCCCATGTGATAAAATGGTGAAAACACACACACACACACTCTCTCTCTCTCTCTCTCTCTCTCACACACACACACACACACACACACACACTCAAGAGTGCATGTAAAACTAGTAAAATTTGACTGAGGTCTTGATTTTAACAATGTTGATTTCCTGATTTCGATATTGTATTAGAGTTATGCAAGGCGGAGCCACTGGGGAAATTGGGTGAAGAATTTAGGGGAGCTGTGTCCTATTTTTACAACATTCCCTGAATCTAGAATTATTTACTCAAAGTGAAAAGTGGAGAATTAAAAGAAGACAGCATGCGTGACGACACCTAGTAAGTGCTGAATACCACGGCTATCTCTTATTATCAGTTCTACCTGGATGGCCCTTCCAGGTGACCCGGCACACTAACCCTGGTGAAGGACCACATTGTGACCTCCTCAATGTCTTATCTCCATGTCCAGTAGAGAGCGGGGCCCCACAAATACTTGTCAAACTCAATTTCCTGCCAGCCCCTGTTCTAGGCTCTTACATATAGAGTGTACTTACATAAGAAAGATGGCTACAACGTCACTAGGTGATATAATCTCATGGGACTACTGTCACATATGTGATCCAACCTTGACTGGAACTCTGTCATCGGGCACATGACTGTATTTTCATTGAACAGTCATAACAAACTCATGAAAGGTTAACAGCCCCACTTGGCAGATAAGGAAACCGAGGTACCCAGAGGGCCAGTCAATTGCCCAAGGTCACCGTGGCTAGGGAAATGAGGAGCACGGGTCCCCTGGCTCTTGAAGAGTTCAGAGCAGAGCAGGAGGTGGCGATGGCAGCTCCAGGCCACCCACGCTGCCTTTCCCCAGCCTCTCCCAGGTCCTAGCTTTGAGGCTGTGCACTCTGGCTCCTTGGAAGAGGCTAGAAAGAGACGTCACCCACCTGTGGAGCCGGAGAGGTGGGCAGGCACTGGGGAGGTCCTTGGGAACAGAGTGGAGCTCACATCAGCTAAGGGGAAACAGAACCGAGTGAGGAAGGGTGTCTGGGGTGGGGCACGGATGCCACCACGAGTGTCTTCCCAGACAAGCCCAGGCCACTGAGTGGATGGGGGTGGGTGAGGCAATACGGTCCACTGGTTTCTTTTCTCCCCAAAGTCCCTGGACTCAGGGTGGGAGGACTCCGCTGTTCATAAGAGATTGGGTGCGCACGGGCGTCAAGTGGGAGTACTCACTGCAGGGAGCAGGGCTGCAGGCCTGGTGGTTATAACCTGCAACGAGAAAAGGAGACAGGCTTGGAAAGCAGGCGGGAGCCGGGTGCCGCCAGCCGCGTCTGCGGCAGAGCCTTCAAACCCATGCGGCTGAATAGTCACGATCGGGGAGTAGCCGCGTGTTTTCCTAAGACAGAAAAGCTGGAGACCCCCGTCTCTGTCTTCATGGGCTTGCAGTTGTCTGGGGAGATAAATATCCCCAACGTCTCGTGGTGCGTATTTGCAAGCTGTGTTCTCCGGGCTCTGCAGGGGATTTTGAGACACGGATGGGGGGTACGGTGAATGGTCAGGCCCTGGACGCCCCGTCGGCTCCAGCAAGAGGGAGATTCTCTCTCATGATTTTTTTTTTTTTTTTTTTTTTTTTTTTGGTACCAGGGATTGAACTCAGGGGCACTGGACCACTGGGCCACATCCCCAGCCCTTTTTTGTATTTTATTAGAGACAGGGTCTCCCTGAGTTGCTGAGTGCCTTGTTGTTGCTGAGGCTGGCTTTGAACTCGCGATCCTCCTGCCTCAGCCTCCCAAAGTGCTGGGATGACAGGCGTGCGCCACCGCGCCCGGCTCTCTTTCACGCATTTGAAGCAAGGCTTTAGTGGCTCAGACAGGGGCAGGTCCCAGCCCTGGGATGTGGAGTTATGAGGGAAAGAGAAGGACGGGCAAACTTGAGGGCTCATGGCTGCCTTCTGGTCATTCCAGGGAGGCCGCTTAGGTGGAAGACGATTCCCAGGAGGGCTCTGCGGCAAGCGGGAGAGAGAGCCCCCACGGCCTCTGAGGGGTGGATTCTCAGCCGTGGTTGCTTCTGGGTGCTCACCATTGACATAGAGGCTGTCCTTGTCGAGGGTGAAGAAGCCCAGCTGGGTGACGTCTTGGGTCTCGTGGCGTAGCTCCCAGTACAGCTTCTTTCTGTCCAGCTCCAGGCCCGTGGGGTCAGGACGGTAGGTGCAGACGGCGTCCACTCCAGTAGCTGTCCTGTTTTTCTCAGGCCTGGGCAGGGAGGGACACAGGGATGGGGAGGTGAAGACTGCAGGCGGGGGGTCCTGAAAAGTTCCACTGAAGGAGGGGGACAAAGAAAGCAGGAGAAATGCCGGGCTGGAGATGACTAGGACAGCCACGGTCCCCAAACAAAGAGGGGGCGGCCTCTATGGTTGTTGATATTTGTTAGGCGCGGTGGTGATGCACGCCCTAGCATCTCAGGAGGCTGAGGCAGGAGGATTGCAAGTTCAAAGCCAGCCTCAGCAACTTAGCAAGAGTCTGTCTCAAAAAAAAAAAAAAAAAAAAAAAAAATTAAAAACAGCTGGGGCTGGGGCTCAGTGGTTAAGCACTCCTTGGTTCAATCCCTGGTACCAAAAAAAAAAAAAATAATAATAATAATAATGATAAAATTCAATATGTGTGCTAAACTTTAATATGATATCTGTAACAAGAACTCACACACCCTAATGACAGAAACACAATGAAAGGGGTTGAAGAAAGGTATCTGGGAATTTGGCAAGGTGAAAGAAGGCACCGGAAACTTGTTTAAATCTCAGTCCTGCCACTCCCTCACTGGGTGACTCGGGGTCAATGTCTCAACCTCTCTGCGCCTCATTTTCTTCACCTGTGAAATGAGGCCATAGTATAGACCCAGTGGCGCCTAACCTTTGTGCAAGTGCTCAATACCAGCATTCCTCCTTGTCTCTCAGGGAGGAAAGACTATAAGGAGTCCACACTTTTTTCTTTTTTTTTCATTTTGCTTCTGGAAGGAAGGGATTTGCGAATGGGAGCTGGTGGTCAGCAGCCTTCGGGACGGGGTGTGGGGGGTGCAGGGTGGTGTGGTCCTCCCCCACGTGGCCGGCGGGCCTATCTCTCTGGCGCACTCACCGGAGCAAGGTCAGTTTGCAGTCAGAATAGAGGGGCCCGATACTGCTGTTCTGGAACAAGGGCCTGAGCTGGGGATGAGAGGGAGGGGGGGAGGTGAGCCGGAGGGACGGGACTGCCCAAAGCGACCAGCTGGTGGGGCGGTGGGCCGGCTCTCACCAGGCGCTTCAAGATCCTCTCTATGGTTTTGAATATCTCGGATCCGGGGGGCTCCATGTCCTTGGTGTAGTTCAGGCTGGTGATAGTGAAGGTGAGGGTGAAGGACACCAGGTACGGGTTGGCACCTGCAGCGGGAGAGACAGGGAGGGGTGGCGCATTCTGGGATGGCGCGGCGAAGGGCCGGTTGTGTTGGTTGTGCCACAACCTTCAGAGCTTTTCCATCTTGAAAAGCTGAACCTCTATGGTAATTAAAAAGCAGTCCCCTTCCCCCTCTCTGCCCAACCCCTAGCAACCCCCACGATCCATTCTATTTATGTCAATCTGACCACTCTTTTGATACTGCCTATTTCTCCTTTTGGGACTGGCTTATTTCTTTGAGCAGCATATCGTCAAGGTTCATCCGTGTTTGAAGATGGGTCAGGATTTTTTTTCCTTTTTAGGGCTAAATAATATTCCATTGCACAGGTATGTCCCACTTTTGTTTATCCTTTTGTTTATCAGTGGACACTCGGATTGTTCGTACCTTTTGGCTGTTATGGCTAATACTGCTGTGAACATGGATGTGCAAATGGAAAGATGTGTATTTCTGAACTAAAGAGACATTTTCTCTGGGCCAAATCTTTGTCTCCTCAATGATATAAGGTTAGAGCTTGGGCCCTGTTCCCCAACGAGGGAACAGTCATGATTTAGATTTAGATTTTTAATGATTTGCTGATGTTTGAATCAAATCCACAAATAACGCACAGAGGTGGCTTCTTTCATTCATGGATTCGTTCAAACAATAAATAGGAAGAGGGTATTGACTGGGGGCTCAGTTCCTGGGGACAAGCACAAAGGAAATAAATCAGGGTGATAAGTTGATGCAAACCCCTGGGAGCCAGGCGGGAAGGCAGGGAAGGTGTCATTTCAAAGAAGGGGGTTTGGGGACGTTTGGAGAATGAGAAGGTACCAGGGAAAGGGCTGGCCGGTCTCCAGAAACAGCAAGGGGTTGAGGTCCGCAGGTTGGGCAGAGCTAGGGTGTCAGGAAAACCATGCAAGTGTCTGGGGGCGGCCAAAGCGTGGGAGTGAGGGAGAGGACAGGCTGAGGCCAGGCCAGACCACATGTCACAGGCCCCAGAGAGTAGCTTCCTGGCAGAGAGCTGGGTGCGGGGGAGTAGGACGTCCTGGAGAGAAGGTGGAAGTCACCCGAGAATCAAGGATGGGAGGGGGTGTGTGGAAACTGGGCCAGGGAGCTGCTAGCTGGGACTTGGGCTCTGTCTGTGCTCGGGGGAGGCCACCGTGGGTTTCTCCTCTGAGAAATGAGCTCTAAGGAGGAAAGTTCCTGGGGACACTGGGGTGACTGTCCCCGCATTGAATACTCACTGCTGGTGGTAAGGACCAAGGACCTGTGGTTGTAACCTGCAGAAAGAGCAAGGAGGGACTGTCAGGACGGCCACCGCAAAGGCAGGAGGAGGTGGAAGGCTTGGGGACACAGTCGTGGAGACACTTCATGAGACACGGCGACACACAATGCTGGCGACAGTGCTTCACAGGAGGTCAAAACGCACTCAGGGACGTCTTCGCCCTCCGCCCTAAGGATGGTTTAATTCTCTCTTTGCCCTCTCAGCTTCCTCTCCTTCACAGAATTTGGCGATGGGATGGTCTCTTTCCTAGCAGAGCGTCTGGGTTTTGGGGATGTGGAATTGACGACATTGTGGCAGATTGAGAGGGGACAGGGAGGTAAAAATATGGGAAAACGGAGGAAGAGAGCGGCATGGGTGGCTTGGAATATTAAGGAAAATTTGGATGAAGGCATGGGATGGTGTAAACGGGGAGAGACTTGAGGGTCAGGTGGACGTTATCACAATTGGAGCCTGAAAGCAACTGGGCCAAAGGTTGGCTTTTTCCTGGGTGTTTGGTCTGGGTCATGGTCGGCATTTCTTCCGATCCTCTATGACAGACGAGAGATGGGCTCCAGAGGGGGCCTGAAATTTACTAGGGCCATTCCTGAATCTTTGTCAGAATAGTTCCACGGGGTATTTTTTATTTTATTAATTTTTACTTGTTTTAATTAGTTATGCATGACAATAGAATGCATTTATGCACTGTGATATCATACATAGATGGGATATGATTTCTCATTTTTCAAAGTGTACATGTTGCGGAATTATATTGGTCATGCAGTCCCATCTATACATAACAGTAATAATGTCTGTTTCACTCCACTGTCTTTCCCAACCTCACATCCCCTCCCTCCCCTCCCATCACTTCCCTCTACCTAATCTAAGGTAATGCTATTCTTCCCTAGTGCCCCCCTCCTTATTGTGAATTAGCATCCGCATATTAGAGAAAACATTCGGCCTTTGGTTTTGTGGGATTGGCTTATTTCGCTTAGCATGATATTCTCCAACTCCAACCATTTCCTGGAAAATGCCCTGATTTCACCCTTCTTTAAAGCTGAATACTATTCCATGAAGGATAGATACCACATTTTCTTTATCCATTCTTCTACTGAGGGACACCTAGTTTGGTTCCATAGTCTAGCCATTGTGAATTGAGCTGCTATAAACATTGATGTGGCTGTGTCACTCTACTAGGCTGATTTTAAGTCCTTTGGGTATAAACCAAGGAGTGGGATAGCTGGGTCAAATGGTGGTTCCATTTCCAGTTTTCTGAGGAAACTCCATACTGCTTTCCATAGTGGTTGCACCAATTTGCAGCGCCACCAGCAATGTATGAGTGGGCCTTTCCCCACATCCATGGGGTATTCTTATTCCATTCTGCAGGTGTAAAACACTGAAACCTCACACTGAAACTGTAACATGACTTGTCCTGCATCACACGGAACAGAACTGTCACTCACAGTGTCCACACTGTTAACCAGTGCTGCGAGCTCGTTGCGATTTTGGAGCAAACCTTCTAAGGGCAAAGAACAGCTCGTGCTACGGACAGTACAGTGACAGCCAGGTATGGGGCGCGCCAGGGGTAAAGGAAATCTCCAAGTGATAGCGATGGGAGACAACTACAGCATTCCTTTCGTCTGTTAAACTAGACGTCACCAAATGCCCCTGCCTGTCCTTCTGCTGGGGGCTTGCTCTATTTGGGCTGGGCTGCCGAGTTGCCCCAGAGCCTGGGATTCAGCGGTGTCTCCAGTCTTTGCGTTGTGTGCGTTGTCACTGGGTGGTCCCTGGGCAAAACGACTTCCTCACTGAATGCACAGCGGCTCTGGGTCAAAACGAGCATGGCTGCTCCCGGCGTTTTGGGTGAGATTGACACGAAACGGTACACCCCAAGTCCTCATCACCGTTCCTGGTGCACAGGGGACTTTGCATAACTGTGGCTGCAGTTATACTCCTCACTCTCGCGGTAGCGTTGTTGTGCGGGTTTTTGCTTTCTATTTTTTTTTTTTTTTTTTTGGCAATGACATGTTAACAGCTACCGTTCATGGTGTGTTGGCTGAGGGTGGTGACACTTCAGGAGAGCAGTGTTGAAGTCCAGCTAGCTCTCGGGGCCTGAGAATGTGCCTTACGTTGTCACAATGGACAGAAAGAAGTGGGTGGGGGCTGAACTTGAACTGGGCACCTGGAGACTCTTGGGGGAGACTGAACCATAGGACTCAGCAGTGTCCCATGTCCCCTGAAGCATCTGCGGGCCCCCGCTGGGCCTTCATGGAAGCAGACGGGAATAACCCTGTGTCAGCGCCCCTGCCCTCTCCCTAGCAGATGCCATGAGCATTCCTACAGTTGTCACGTGAAAATGTCCCCAGGCATTGCCTAATTTCCCCGGGGGTGCGACGTCACCCCCAGGCAGGACTCCCAGCAGAGGGAGATCTGGGACGGCTGCTGTCGCGCGGACACTCACCGTTGATGTAGAGGCTGTCTCTGTCCAGCGTGTAGGGCCCCAGCCTGGTGACGCCGTGGGTCAGCTGGCTCACCTCCTGGTACAGCTGCTTGCGGTCCAGAAGGGGGCTCATGGGGTCGGGATGGTAGGTGCAGATGGCATTCACGGTGGTGACCGCCTCGCTCTTGGGCCTGCAGTGATAGGGACGTGGGAGAGGGGACACCCAGAGACGCGGGAGAGCCAGGCACGCTCTCCTTCAGGCCGAGCCCTTCCTGATGGCACAATGGCTCTCTCTGGGGTGCGTCTGGTTTCTCAGACACATTCCTGTCTGGTCCCTTCATACAGGCTCCCTGCCTCATCCTCAACCAGCTTCTCCTTTGTCGATCCCCGTTCTTCCTGGCTAATGCCCGCCCCCCCCAGTGTCAGATGCCGGCTCATGATCACGAGACAAGACGGGCGCCGTGGCGCACGCCTGTCATCCCAGCACTCGGGAGGCTGAGGCAGGAGGATCGCGAGTTCAAAGCCAGCCTCAGCCATGGCGAGGCACTTAGCCACTCAGGGAGACCCTGTCTCTAATAAAATACAAAAAAAGGGCTGGGGATGTGGCCCAGGGGTCGAGTGCCCCTGAGTTCAATCCCCGGTACTAAAAAAAAAGACCACGAGATACAATCGCACTTACGACTTCTCTCCTGAGCATGTAACCAACAGCCTCAAGAATGCCCTCAGACCTCTTTGATCCCATATTTCCCAAGTTCAGCTTATCACCTTGTCCCCCTAAAAAACAAAAGCTGATCCTTCCCCATGTTTCTGTATCCGTGTCAGTGCCAGAGGTCTGGAAGCCTCCACACGGCACCCAGGTCACATCTATCTTTTCTCAGTGGCCCCGCCCAACTTTCCTGGTCCAGCATCATCTTCAGTGATCCCTGCCCACACGGCACCCAGGTCACATCTATCTTTTCTCAGTGGCCCTCCCAACTTTCCTGGCCCGGCATCATCTTCAGTGATCCCTGCCCACATTTGCTAGTGCCCTACTTAAAACCAACCACATCCCGCCAATCAGAGCTGCAGTGACAACTCCAGGGACCCTCCACAGCTCTGAACAATTGTGACTGATATTTAAAAGACAACGACAAGGTGATACTATTTATGGGACAACTACTGGGGTGCTCAACTTTTTCCCATGACTATCCCACTTAATCCTGTCAACAGCTCTATGAAATAGGTGCGGTTGCTGTTCCCAATTTTTTTTGTTCTTTGGTACCGGGGATTGAACTCAGGGGGGCGCTCGACCACTGGGCCCCATCCCCAGCCCTTTTTTGTATTTTATTAGAGACAGGGTCTCACTGAGTTGCTAAGTGCCTCGCCATGGCTGAGGCTGGCTTTGAACTTGCGATCCTCCTGCCTCAGCCTCCCAAGTGCTGGGATGACAGGCATGCACCACTGCGCTTGGCTTATTCCCAATTCTTAAAAATTTTAAATTACAGCTTTATAATTTGATGTTTTGATGCCCATGTGGATTATATGCCATCCAGCTAATAAACATATCCATGGCTTCACATAGCTCTTCTTTTTTTTTCCTGTGAGTTTCTGTGTTGAGAATGCTCAAGATCTCCTTAGCAAATTTCAGCCCTTTTGGGAATCCCTCTCTTATACTCTTAGCCAAAGAGAGTGTCTTTCACGTCTGTATTCCTGGGAGGCCGCAGCCATTTATGATCCTTGCTGTCTAGGTACCACGCACCGGCCCTCACCTCCATCCAGGTAGGTTTGCCTGTGACAGCACAGTCCCTCGCGATGTGACGGAGGGAAGTCTCACCTGAGCAAAGTCAGTCTGCAGCCAGAGTAGCCGGCGCCGATGCTGGTGTTCCTGAACACGGACTCGAGCTGGGAGGAAGACGGGGTGGGGTGGATGAGTGGGATGGGTTGGGGGGCCAGGTCGGGGACAGAGACACAGCAGCCCACTGTCGGCACTGGCCGGCCCTTACCAGGCGATTCAGGGCCTTCTCCGTGGAGTTGAAGTTCAAGGAGCCTGGGCGCCCCATGTCTGGGGTGTAATATAGGTTGGTGATTGTCAGGTTCAGTGTAAATGTCACTAGGACTGAGTGTAGACCTGCAGCCAGAGGACAAGGGACAGAGAGCTCGTCAGTTTAGTGCTGAGTGGGGGGGTGTGGGCTGAAGAGCTTAACACCGTCTCCATAGCCACAGCGTCCACTTGGTGGAAGTGGCACCCCCTCCTCCACAGAAAACCTTAACTAAGCTTCTCCAGAAATCTTCACCATGGCTGATGTCAGGACTGTCAGCAAGAGAGTCTCCACAGAAGAGTTCAATGTAGGTAAACTTCCTATTTTCCTGTTGCTCTATTACTTGGCCACTGGCCTGGAAGAAATCAGCACTCCAGGTGCTGGACGTCCCTTTACTGGTTTTTCACAAACACGTATCCAGTAGTTTGTAGAAGTGTTTGCAAATGCAAAGTGTGATAATAAAAGGACAAATTCTTTAAGAAGCTCTCTGGCCTTGAGCTGGAGCTTCACAGAGATGTCCACATGTCTAAGATAAGAGAAGTTACCAACTGGGCTCCATGGTAACAGCTGGCAGGGGGAGGAAAGAAAGGGGAGAAGAAGCTCTCCCCTTCTCAGGTGTTGTCCTTGAAGGGTTAACTTGCCCAGAACAGTGAAAGAAAAAACCCCTGCTTTTATGTGAACTTCTGTCAACTGTACTTCTGAGCCCCTCCCCTTATATGCTGTATATAAAATTCTGAAACTACCTGAACTCGGGGTTCAGGGGGTTCATTGATTACAGTGAGAGCTGTGCCCTCTGAACCTGGCTGCAGCCAAATAAAAACTGTTTCCTGCTATCTTCAGTGCCTTGCCTCGTCTGTCCCTACAACAGGTGATGCCTGGGATAGCCCATTTGGGCTAGCCTGCAACCAACCAGAGGGAGGGGAGGGACCTCCATGGTGGATGTGTGACTTCAGCTCAGAAGAGAACCTCAGTCCTCTCAGCCCAGAAGGACAAAGGCTGACAAGTCAGGGACTTTTCATTGATAAGAGGAAGAGCTGAGATCTTTTGTTCTTAGGTCTTGGGCCACAAATACTTGAACGGTTAAAAAAAAAAAAATCCAAATAGTAATAATTTCCGTGAAGGAAATGAGCACAGAGGTGTGTATGGGTTGTGAAAGTGAGGACGTTCCTTGACAGGTACATGCTGGCCTGAGATCTGCAGAACAAGAGGGAACCAGCAGAGCCGGGCGCGGTGGCGCAGGCCTGTGATCCCAGCACTTGGGAGGCTGAGGCAGGAGGATCGCGAGTTCAAAGCCAGCCTCAGCCATGGCGAGGCACTTAGCACCTCAGTGAGACCCTGTCTCTAATAAAATACAAAAAAAGGGCTGGGGATGTGGCCCAGGGGTCGAGTGCCCCTGAGTTCAATCCCCGGTACCAATAAATAAATAAATAAATAAATAAATAAAAAATAAAAAAAGGAACCAGTGGACAAATTCCAAGGACAGGAAATGCAGTGGCCCTAAAGAGGGAGGGATGCGTGGACCCTGGAGGAACAGAAATGAGGCAGCGAGGGACAGAGCCGGGCAGGCTGAGGCAGGGGCACACTGGGTCCCGACTATGCAAGCATCCATCAGCTGCTGAGTGGGAGATGAAGTTTTGGGGGACCCAGAGACCAGATTCCTACCTGTAGAGCTGGAAGCAGGGCTCACAGATGTTGGGGATCCGAGAGGGAATGTGGGTGTCACCAGATCTGAAAGAAAACACAAGTAGAGATGACTGAGTCCCATCGGGGAGCCGCGAGAGGACCAGCCGCTAGTGGGAACTATTTATTTATTTATTTATTTTGGTACCGGGGATTGAACTCAGGGGCACTCGACCCCTGGGTCACATCCCCAGCCCTTTTTTTGTATTTTATTTAGAGACAGGGTCTCCCTGAGTGGCTAAGTGCCTCGCCATGGCTGAGGCTGGCTTGGAACTCGGGATCCTCCTGCCTCAGCCTCCCGAGTGCTGGGACGACAGGCGTGGCCACCGCGCCCGGCTGCTGTTAATGGGAACTTGAGGCTCTACTTGGTCCAGCCGAGACCTTTCACTGGCCTGGGTCCTCTCTGGGGCTGAGAACCTAGGGGATGGGGCACACCGTCTCAAGCTTGGGGAGGAAGGATACTGGGGCACGGGGACTTCAGGGCCACCCACACTCACTGCTCTTGGTAGGGATCCAGTACTGATGGGTGTAACCTGCAGAGGGAGGGAAGAAAGAGTGAGGTGCTAGAAGAAGGTCTGGGAAGGGCGAAGTCACGTGGTCCATCTATTTTCAGTGTTTTGAAGACTCCCCATACATGATGGCTGCACTTTACATTCCCATCAGCAGTGTTTTGGAGTTTTTCTTTCTCCATACCTTTACTACCATTTTCTTTCTTTTTTTAAAATTTGTTGTGATTAGTTATACATGACAGTAGAATGCATTTATGCACTGTGATATATCATACATAGATGGGATATAATTTCTCATTTTTCTGAGTGTACATGTCGCAGAATCACACTGGTCATGTGGTCACATATATCCATACAGTAGTAATGTCTGTTTCATTCCACTATCTTTCCCATCCCCACATCTCCTCCCTCCCCTCCCATCACTTCCCTCTACCTAATCTAAGGTAACATTATTCTTCCCTAGTGCTCCCCCCGCCTTATTGTGAATTATAGCATCCACATATTAGAGAAAACATTCGGCCTTTGGTTTTGTGGGATTGGCTCATTTCGCTTAGCATGATATTCTCCAACTCCAACCATTTACTGGCAAATGCCATAATTTCACCCTTCTTTAAAGCTGAGTAATATTCCATTGAGGATAGATAACCACATTTTCTTGATCCATTCATCTATTGAGGGACACCTAGGTTGGTTCCATAGTCTAGCTATTGTGAATTGAGCTGCTATAAACATTGATGTGGCTGTGTCACTCTAGTATGCTGATTTTAACTCCTTTGGGTATAAACCAAGGAGTGGGATAGCTGGGTCAAATGGTGGTTCCATTCCCAGTTTTCTGAGGAATCTCCATACTGGTTTCCATAGTGGTTGCACCAATTTGCAGTGCCACCAGCAATGTATGAGTGTACCTTTTTCCCCACATCCTGGAGAGAGCCTACAGATTGGGAGAAAATCTTTACCACATGCACCTCTGATAAAGCATTAGTTTCTAGGATATATAAAGAACTCAAAAACTCAACACCAAAAATACCAATAACCCAATCAATAAGTGGGCTCAGGAACTGAACAGACACTTCACAGAAGAAGAAATACAATCGATCAGCAAATATATGAAAACGTGCTCAACATCTCTAGCGATTAGAGAAATGCAAATCAAAACTACGCTAAGATTTCACCCCTCTTAAGATTCTGAGGGGAGAAGGAGGAGCCCCCACGGAAGTTTTCGGTTGGCCCCGACTCTGTACGTGGATCTGGGGAAACCACAAGCAGGAAGACCCTTCGGGGAGCGGGGGACCCCCGCTGCAGCAGAGCCACTCACCATTGACACACAGACTGTTCCTTTCCAGGGAGTAGGGGCCCAGCTGGGTGACACCGCGGGTCAGCCGGCTCAGCTCCCAGTACAGCTGCTCCCTGTCCAGCCTGGGGCCTGCGGGACCTGAATAGTAGCTGCACACCACGTCGATCCTGGTGCTCATCTTGTCCTTTTCGGCTCTGGGGACAGAGGGACAGGGATGCAGGGCTGGGTACTTCATGACAAGCTCCTCCAGTTGTGCCCTTGTTTTTTATTTTTTTTTTTCTTCTTCTTTTTGGTACTGGGGATTGTACTCAGGGGCACTGGACCTCGGGGCCACATCCCCAGCCCTTTTTTTGTATTTGATTAGAGACAGGGTCTCCCTGAGTTGCTAAGTGCCTCGCCATGGCTGAGGCTGGCTTTGAACTCGCGATCCTCCTGCCTCAGCCTCCCAAGTGCTGGGATGACAGGCGTGCGCCACTACGCCCGGCTTACCCTTGGATTGTTCTGTTAGCACTTCTTCCTGGGCTGTCCCCATCCTCTGACCATGTGTTTTCCTGTTTCATCTGGGGATCCAGACCCGCACCTCTTGCAATGTAGCCTCCCTCAGGGCTGCTCCTGAGGGAACTTCTTGAACTCCCCCATGCTCGTCTTACTAATTCTGTTTTTTTTTTTTTTAATATTTATTTATTTGCTTTAGTTGTACACAATGCAATGCATTCATATCTACGTGGTGCTGAGGATCGAACCCGGGGCCGCGCACGTGCTAGGCGAGCGCTCCACCACTGAGCCACAACCCCAGCCCCTTACTAATTCTTTTGAGCGCATGGTGCCCACCACCAGGCCCCCACACTCCCTCCCGTCCACTCAGGGAAGGGCCCAGTCCTGCTTGGGCTGTGGGGGTGGGGATGTGGCACTCCTTGGGAGGAAACTGAGAACCCTGGGTCCAGGCAATGCTGTGGAAAGGAGAGGAGAGAAGGATGGGGACCCCGGGCAGGAAGGCCATCACCTGGCTGCTGCACGGGGCAGCAGCTGTCACGGAGCCCGGCGGGGTGATTTTATCAGGTGTGGGTGAATCCCAAGGCTGGGTTCAGCCCTTCAGGAAAACCTTTTGGGTAGGCAAGCAAGTTTGGAGAAAAGCAGAAAATAAGAAGTGATTAGGAAGCTGGGCGCAGTGGCGCACGCCTGTAATCCCAGCACTTGGGAGGCCGAGGCAGGAGGATCGTGAGTTCAAAGCCAGCCTCAGCAATGGCGAGGCACTTAGCAACTCAGTGAGACCCTGTCTCTAATAAAATACAAAATAAGGGCTGGGGATGTGGCCCAGTGGTCGAGTGCCCCTGAGTTCAATCCCCGGTACCACAAAAAAAAAAAAAAAAAAAAAAAAAGTGATTAGGAGCCTTGTTGGGACACAGGGCAGTTCTCTTTTTAGTTTTTTTATGAGGAAACGTCGCACTGTTTTCCATAAGAGCTGTACTAATCTACATCCCCCCCAAAAGCACCGGAGAGGCCTGGGGCTGTGGCTCAGTGGCAGAGCGCTGGCCTCACACGTGCGTGAGGCACTGGGTTCGAGTCTCAGCACTGCATATAAGTAAATGAATAAAATAGAGGCCCATCAACAACTAAAATAATTTTTAAAAAGTATATGAGAAGCCGGGCGTGGTGGCGCACGCCTGTGATCCCAGCACTTGGGAGGCTGAGGCAGGAGGATCGCGAGTTCAAAGCCAGCCTCAGCCATGGCGAGGCACTTAGCAACTCAGTGAGACCCTGTCTCTAATCAAATACAAGAAAGGGCTGGGGATGTGGCCCAGTGGTCGAGTGCCCTTGAGTTCAATCCCCAGTACCAAAAAACAAACAAACAAACAAACAAAAAAAGCAAAAACCAAAACAAAACAAAACAAAAAGACTTACAAGGGCTCACCAGGATAGACATCATTTTTCTTTTTCATGTACTCTGGAGTACACAGTGAATTTTTGTTTCCAGTGACCCCATAAGCTAAAATATTCAAACAGATTGAAGGCAGAAGCATATCTCTAGCCATCTTCTTCTAGGCCAGACATTGCAAAGTTTGGCAAAAATGTAAACAATGCCCCTCTTCTCCTCATGCTTTTTTTTTTCTTAATATGACTATTGTTCTTAAAAATACATTATTTGCATTGGTATGTGTAGTCTGGCCTGTGTATCCATGGAATCCACATTTGTGGATTGAACCAATCTTGGATCAAACATGCTTTTCCAAAAAAATTGCTTCTAGGGCTGGGGTTGTGGCGCAGCGGTAGAGCGCTCACCTAGCACGTGCGCGGCCCTGGTTCGATCCTCAGCACCATGTTAAAATAAAGGCATTGTGTACAACTAAACCAAATAAATAAATATTTTTTAAAAAATTGCATCTAGAGCTGAGGATGCAGTTCGGTGGTGCTAGCCTAGCGTGAGGCCCTGGGTTTGGTCCCCAGCAAACACAATATGCACATGCTACATAAAGTAATATCTGTACTAAGTGTGTTCAGATGGTTTCCTTGCCATTTCCCCTAAATAATGCAGCACAGCCACTATTTCATGGTCTTTACATTCTATTAGGGGTTATCAGCAATCTAGAGATGATAGGAGAGGCTGTGCATAGGTCACGCAAATACTCTGCCACTTTATAGAAGGGACGTGGGCACCTGCTGGTTTTGGTATCTTTGTGGATCGTGGAGCAAATCCTCCGTGCATGCTCAGAGAGATGGCTGCATCAAGTTTATTACATTTAATGAATGAATAAGTACTTATAAAATAGATCAGCTTTCATAATTTTCAATATAGGAAATATGGGAGGATAGGACCCCCAAGCTTTCTGGAGTTTTGAGCACTTTTTAAGAATGTTGGTTTGTTAGGAGGGGTTGGTGGGATGATGTTGGTAAAAGGCTACGAAGTTACAGCGATAAGATGGGTCCGTTCTGGAGATCTGATGTATAGCATAGTTAACAATACTGTATTGTATCCTTGAGACTTACTATGAAGACAGGTAAGTCAAGTTCCCCAACAATCGTGTACAACTATGTAGAGGTGGTCGACGAGCTCATGAGCGGAGTTGTGATTATTAGGTGAATTGCGATATGTCTACCGATAGCCCAACCTCAATTCCTACACCTTAAGTGTACACAGTTTTCCGTATCAATGGTATGTCAATAAGGCTAGTAGGAAAAAAGATTGCAAAAGGTGTTGACCCCAGCAAGCCTGAGATCTGCTGGTGTCATGGTGAAGAGCAAGGACTCCAGAACCAGGACCCTTGGGCTCAAATCCTGCCTCTTCTCATGCAGTAACTTGATGATTTTGAGACTCAGTCTTCTCATCTATAGAGTGGGATTATACTTGGGTGATCGTATTGTGTCAGCTCAACATTAGCTTCTTTTCCCACTAGTTTAGTGAGACATGGGCAAGTTCCTACCTCTTTTCAGGGAACAAACTGCCGAGATGGTTTGGGTCAGACGGTTTGGTCAGGGGTTCTGGGCCTGGCGTTGGCCAAGATGCTACACTGGCTATCACTATGAGATCCAATAAACCGAAAGTGGGCACTACACTGGACCAGGCAGTATCTGGCTTATTTCACTGTGCTGAATGATGAACAACCTGAAGAGAGTGAGGGTCTGTTGTTATCACCGTTCTATAGATGTTGCGATTGAGGAACAGAGAGGTTATGTGTCTTGCCCAAGGTCACACAGCTAGCAAGTGAAAGAGCACAGGTTCAGACTCTGGCCTGGGGTCCATGAGTCTATTGCCTCTCAGCAAAAGTCCAAGAAGCTGTGGCTATCTGGGATGTGGAGGGTCACGAAAAGACAGAATTGAGGTTGCCGTGGGTGCCATTGAAGGGAGTCTCACCTGAGCATTTTCAGCCTGCAGCCAGCATAGAAGGCGCCAAGACTGCTGTTCCTGAACAGGGGCTTGAGCTGCAGAGGAAGGAGAAAGAGATGAACAGGAGGGGCCCAAGCAGCAGGGCGGTGGGCACCGGTTAGGGGCTCTTACCAGATACTGCAGGGTCCTCTCAGTGGCATTGAATATCCCAGAGCCTGGGAGTCCCATGTCCTCCGTGTAGGGCAGGTTGGTGATGGTGAAGTTGACCGTAAAACATGCCGACAAAGGGACCTCCGCTGCAGTGGGGGAGGGGGAGGAGAGGGCAGCACTGTCAGTCCCGGGCAGGAGCGGGAGGGAGGGCGGGGAGGAGGGGGCTCTGAGGACACACTTCCGCTCTGGCACCCAGCCTGGACCGTCCTGGGAACTGCTTCGTGAACTGCTTCACAGCAGGAGCTTCCTGCACAAGGTGACCAACTGTCCCAGTTTGCTAAAGAAGGTGTGAACTCCTGGATGCAGCTTCAGTGTTCAAAGTGAGCGAGTTCCCACATCTGGCATCCCCACGGCCAGGTTTTACCGCTGCACTGTCCACAAGAGCCAAGCTATGGACTCAGCCTAGATGCCCATCCACGGGCAAACAGATTAAAAAAAAAAAAAAAAAAAAGGTGTGCAGACCTGTCTTCCGGACCTTTTTTTGTATTTTATTACAGACAGGGTCTCACTGAGTTGCTCAGTGCCTCGCCATGGCAGAGGCTGGCTGTGAACTCGCGATCCTCCTGCCTCAGCCTCCCGAGTGCTGGGATGACAGGCGTGCGCCACCGCGCCCAGTTGGATCCAAGCCTTTAAGGAGACATCTGTCTGCAGCAGAGTAGAGGGAGGGAACGGGGAGGCAGGGAAGGCACAGGGGGAAACACTGGGGACTGAATTAGAGCCAGTGAGATTCCACGCTTGTGTGGTTATGTCAGAATGAACCCCAATATTACGTACAACTAAAATCAACTAATAAAAAAGTCGATCTGAATGTCTGATGGTGGCAACGTGAGGTTGGGCAGGACGGGGTGGAGAGGACAGAGGGAATTAAATGATAGATACAAAACACAGACAGAAAAAGTTCTATGTTCTACAGCGCGGTGGGATGACTAGCGCTCACAATAACCTGTTATAAATTTTACAAAGAGGAAGAAGAGAGGAACTTGAAGGCTCCAGACACAAAATAGCAAGAAGGAGATGAAACGTGAATTACCCGAAAAAAAAAAAAAAAAAAATAACAAAAACAAACTCATAAAAAAAAAAAAAAAAAATAAAAAAAAAAACCACAAAAAAAAAAAAAAAAAAAAAAAAACCAATAACCAAAAAAAACAAAAAACCCCATAAAAAAATAACACTTGTTCAGGGCACTCTGTGGTCGTGGGTGGAGCTATCACACTGTGCCCCAGAGACGTGTACAATTAGTACATGTCAATCCAAAATTAAAAAAAAAAAATTAAATTTGTTTTAATTAGTTACACATGACAGTAGAATGCATTTATGCACTGTGATATATCATACAGAGATGGAATATTATTTCTCATTTTTCTAAGCATACATGTTGCAGAATCACACGGGTCACGTAGTGACATATCTACAGACAGTAATAATGTCTGTTTCATTCCACTATCTCTCCTGTCCCCACATCCCCTCCCTCTCCTCCCATCACTTCCCTCTTACCTAATCTAAGGTAATGCTATTTTCCCCTACTGTCCTCTGCCTTATGGAGAATTAGCTTCTGCATGTTAGAGAAAACATTCGGCCTTTGGTTTTGTGGGATTGGCTTATTTCTCTTAGCATGATATTCTCCAACTCCAACCATTTACTGGCAAATGCCATAATTTCACCCTTCTTTAAAGCTGAGTGATATTCCATTGAGGATAGAGAACCACATTTTCTTGATCCATTCATCTATTGAGGGACACCTAGGTTGGTTCCATAGTCTAGCTATTGTGAATTGAGCTGCTATGAACATTGATGTGGCTGTGTCACTCTAGTATGCTGATATTAAGTCCTTTGGGTATAAACCAAGGAGTGGGATAGCTGGGTCAAATGGTGGTTCCATTCCCAGTTTTCTAAGGGATCTCCATACTGCTTTCCATAGTGGTTTGAAGATACAGAAATGTTAACTACCCTGATTTGAACATTATACCGTGTGTCTATATATCTATGTATCACACTGTATCCCATAAATTTGTATACTTAATAAAAATAAATGTAGGTAGGAAAGATAGTAGAACAAAACTGACCTTATTACTGTATGTATATATGACTGCATGACCAATATAATTCTACAACTTGTACACTCAGAAAAATGGGAAATTATATCCCATCTATGAATGATACATCAAAGTGCATAAGTGCATTCTCATGTCATGTATAATTAATTAAAACAAATTAAAAAAATTAATAAAAATAAATGTAATATGAGATAAATGTGCACAAGGATATAAGAAGACCACCCCACTCCCGCATCTCCTTGGTTGCTGCTCTTTCTGCACACACCAGCACTTGTGTGGTGGTGGGGCTGTAGTAATGTCTGATGGGAGTTGCTGGATAAACAGCAGCTCTCAACCCCTCACATGGAATCACTCCATGGTGCACATTCTCTGCACTTTCCTAGGATTTTCCTCTAGCCTTCACAACTATGAGATTATACACTTCCATTGTTTAAGAGGCCCAGTTTGTGGCATGTTGTTATAGCAGCACCAGTAAACTAATACACCATACAACCCCATAAATCCCTTCCTAAGAACGTACCCAAAATCACTGAAAGAAGGGACTCAGATACTTGTACAGTAATGTTCATAACAGCATTATTCACAAAGTCAAAAAAAATGGAGACAGACCCAGTGTCCATCAGCAGATGAATGGTTAGATAACATCTGGTCTAGCCATGCAACAGAATTTTATTCATCCACAACTGACGTGCAGTTCTGGAACATTCTACTCCAGTTCAGCAAAAAACATTATGCGTCAAGTGAGATAAGCCAGATACACAAGGGGAAATGTGGAATGATTCCAACGATAGGAAATACCTAAAATGGGCAAATTCATGGGGTAAGTAGATCACAGGTTGCCAAGGGCTGGGAGGAATGGGTAATTACTACAGAAAGGGGACAGAGGTTGGGGTGATAAAAGTTTTAAAAACAGTGGTAATGGTTACACAACAGTAAGAATATAATTAATGCTGCTGGACTCTATATCTCAAGAGCTTAAAATGGCAAATTGTACACTCTACAGAGTTTACGACGACAAAGAGAAGTTAGTTATTCTTACCTGTTCCTGGAGTCATGGTCTCTGGGGCCCAGGTGGACATGGCCGGTGTGGCCAGAGGGGTGAAGGGCCTTCCGGGCAGTGTGCCGAAGGGGATTCTGGTGTCAGCCATTGTGGAGCTCCAACCTGTGGCAGCTAGAGGAGGGGTCCCCTCTGCTGTAGTTTTCAGGGAAGTGGTTTGACTTGCTCCTTCTCCATGACTGGCTGTAGGTGATGTTGGGGTCTCTGATGGTATCAAGGTCATAGTGGTATCTGTGACAGTCCTGGGAATATCTGGGAGTCCAACTGAAGTTGCAGGCAGTGAAGTTTTTGAGCTCCAGGCGGTGACAGCAGGAGGCTCACTTGTTGTAGGGGCGCCGGCGAGCCCGGGGACACTGGGGGGAACGGTCAGAGCTGGGATCTCTGTGCGGGGCTCTGCTGAAGGGCTGGGGGCCCCCACGCCCACGGTTGCCGTGAAACCAGGGGAAAGGGTGACAGCTGGAACCGTTTTGCTGGCCTCCGTCCCAGGGTGCGTGGAAAGTGAAGTTGCTTCTTCGGGAACACCCGTTGAGACGGCTGGGCCTCCATTATCTCTGCTGGTCTCCGCCACAGGCGAGGAGAGAGAAGTTGTCGTTTCTGGTCCCCCAGGTGAAACAGTCTGAGTTGGGGTGACTGTGCTAGCCTCCACCCCGGGTCTGATGGAGCGTGAGGCTGTGGTCTCTGGCAAATGAGGAAAACCAGTTGAAGCCGGGACTTGGGTGCTTGTCTCTGCACTGGGATGGGTGATCTGCGAGGCCGTGGTTTCCGGTTCGCTAGGAGAGAGAGTTGTCGTTGGAACAGTCGTCCTGGCTGGTCGTTCAGAACTAGTGACCCCTGAGGTCGCTGTGTCCGGTTCTTCAGGTGAGACGGTCCTTACTGGAACAGCGGAACTGGCTTCTGCCCCAGGACTGGTGGCCGTCGAGGGTGTGGCGTCTGATCCACTAGGGGAAACTTCTGGGGGTGTCCTGGGGACCGTCGGGCTGGTCTCTGCGGGGTGGATGACCCCAGGGGCTGTTGTAGCCGGCTCGCCAGGGGAAGCAGTCGGAGTCGGTACGGTTGAACTGGCCACTGCCCCGGGATGAGTGACCCACGAGGTTGTGGTCCCCAGTTGATCTGGGGAAACGGTCAGAGCTGGAGGAGTTGTGCTTGTCTCTGTCCTAGAACTGCTGACCAGTGAGGCCTCCACTCCTTTTACCCCAGGAGAGACAGTCCTGATTAGAACAGCTGAACTTGTCTGCTCCCCAGTCTGAGTGACCAGTGAGGCTGTGGTATCTGATTCAGAAGGAGCCCGAGCTGGAGTACTTGTACTGGTCACTGCAGGGGGACTAGTGACCAGTGAGGCCACTGCCCTTGGTACCTCAGGTGAAGCAGTAGATGGTGAGATAGCTGAACTGGCTTCTTCCCCAGGAACGGTGGCCGTTAAGGGTGTGGTGTCTGACTCACTATGCGGGAAGCTTAGGGTTGTCCTGGGAACCGCTGGGCTGGTCTCTGCAGAATGGAGGACCAACGAATCTGTTGTATCCGTCTTCCTAGGTGGAGCCGTCAGAGTTGGGACAGCAGAACTGGCTTCTGACCCAGGATGGGTGACCCAAGAGGCTGTGGTCTCTGGTTGACCAGGGGAAAGAGTCAGAGTTGGAAGCAAACTTGTCTGTGCTCTAGAACTAGTGACCAATGCAGTCACTGTCCCTGGCACACTAGGGGACACAGTCAGAGTTGGAGGGGATAAACCTGTCGGTGGCCCAGCATGAGTGACCCGTGAGGCTGTGGTCTCTGGCTCGCCGGCAGGAATGGTCAGAGTTGGAATATTCGTCACGGTCACTGCTGGAGAAAGGGTGACAGGTGAAGTCACCGTAACTGGCATATCAGGTGGGGTCACTGTAGCTGGAATATGAGAACTGGATTCTTCTCCGGGACTGGTGGCTGTTGAGGGCATGGTATCTGATTCACTGTGGGGAGAATTTGAGATTGTCCTGGGAGCTGCAGGATGAGTAACCTGTGAGCTTGCGGTCTCTGGTTCTGCAGGTGAAATAGTCACTGTCGAAACAGCTGCACTGGCTTCTGTCTCAGCCTGGGTGACCCACGAGGTGTCCAGGTGATCTGGGGATGCGGTGAGAGTTGGAGGAGTAGTGCTCATCTCTGTCCCAGAACTAGTGACCCGTGACTTTGCCCCCTCTGACACATCCGGTGAGACAGATGGGTTTGGAATGGTTGAAATCTTCTGTGTGCTACGGTCGGTGGCCAATGAGGCTGTGGTCTCTGGTTTCCCAGGAGGAATTTGAGTGGGTTTAGTTGTACTGGTGTCTGTCCCAGAACCAGGGACCTGTGAGGTCACCAATTCTAGTACATCAGGTGATGCCGTCATGGTTGGAATGGCGGAAGTGGATTCTGTCCCTCTACCAGTGTCCGTTGAGAAAGTGGTATGTGATTCACCACGGGAAAAATTGGGGCTTGTTCTAGAGAAAGGTGCTGTGGTCACTGCCTCAGAACGTGTATCCAGGGAGGTTGCCGGCCCTGAGGGACCAGAGGAGACAGGCAGAGTTGTCGTGGAGTGACCTGCCTCTGTCTCAGGGTGGGTGATCCGTGAGCCTGCTGTGTCCGACTCACCAGAGGAAACAGTCAGAGTCTCAACAGCTGGACTGGTCTGTGCCCCAGGACCGGGGACCAATAAAGCTGTGGTCTCTGGTTCTCTGTTGAATAGAGACGGGGTTGTCCTGGGAACAGCCGTGCTGGTGATAAGCTCTCTAAGACTGGTGGCCCCGGAAGACGTTGCCTCTGGGGCACCGAGGGGACCCGCGGAGGTGGTGTGGGCGGTTTCCCCTGATATTTGGAGCGTCAGGACTTCCGAGGTGGGAATGGAGAACCAGGAGATGAAAGTGGGTGTGGAGGTGGTCTTCAGAGGTGTGGCGGTGGTCTCTGCTCTTCCTGTCCCTCCGGTGGCTGGACCTGGGAGTTGGGGGACAGACACACAAGTTGGTCAAAATGATCACACTGACTAGACTGGAAATAGCTTTTATTATTTTTTTCCTCCCTGAGAGGAAAGAGAGAGAGAGAGATGATTCTGGGACGGAAAAGGGTTGTGCCCTGCCTTACTGTCACATGCCGAGCTGTGACTCCCCTGGGGATGTCCCACCCTGCACAGCCACACGATCTACTCCCTGTTCCCGTTGTCCTCTGCACTGCCGGTGCCTGAGCCTCTGCTCCAGCTGGTCTCTGCTCTCTAGTTGCTGCCCTTCCTCCACTCACACTCAGACCCACCCTCCTGATCCTGGGCCAGAAGCCGTCTGGCTCCTCCAGGTTCCCTTAGCGCACTGCCCGCGCCTGCGCCGTACCAGCCCCTCCGGGCTAGTTAGTAACTGCTCCTCGGGTCTGACTGCATGGCCCGGAGCAGGAGCTCCAGGAATATTTGCTGCCGATTCTCCTCCAGCTGGAGAGGGAGATGGTGCATCCTGCGTTTGGGAACTTGGACCCTGGAGTAAGACGGTCCTGTGCAGAGATTCTGTCTCTTTCACGGAAGAGATGGGTGACGTTGAAAGCCACCAAACCTTGACGAACCTCCATTCTCTCATCTACAGAGTGGAGGCCGGCAGCCCGCCGTCTCAGGGTGTTGGTCAGATGCACGGAGCTATCTTAACCACCGTGCTATCTCAATTCCCTAAATGAATTTCAGGATCGTAGGAGGGCTGGGATGGAAAGAGAAAGAAGTGAGGAGAAAATGTCCGTCTGGGGACAGGTCTCTGGCTCAGTGGTTCTCAACTGGGGCGGTTTTGTTTCTCAGCAATGCCTGGGGACTTTTCTGATGGTCACAGCTGTGTGTATGCAGGTGCAGCTGTCCTCTGGAGTAGAGGCCAGGGACGCTGCTAGTTACTCTACAACACACAGGGAAGCCCTCCACCATGAACCCCCTGCCCCAGATGCCAGTAGCTCTGCATTAAATGAGGTACTGCTGACTGCCCCCCCCCCAGACATTTTGCCCTCTCAGTGTTGGTCATCACCCGCAGCCTGGTGATCCTCTTCCGGTGACCTGAGGGATGTAGCTGGTCCTACAAGCACTGGCTGCTACAGTGCAGCACCCCAAAGTGTTCCTGCCGCAGCTCTGTGCCTCCGTGTCTGAGAGCGTCCACTCAGCCCGGGTGTGGGCAGGCCAGCAGGGCTGGTCACCCCTTCCAGGAGCACGCGGCTCACAGCCAGTGATAGATGGGAGTGGGGCGGCAAATCCCCCAGCCACCTCGCTGTGTGAAGAGGACAGTGCTGAGGGGGCTGTCCTTCAGAGACCTTGGTGGGACTGGCCCTCGGCGAGGCACTCAGAGCCTGCCTTCTGCTACCTCCTTCTCGTCTCCGTCGCCTCCACCAGTGCTTCCTGGGGCCACCCCCCGCTGAACGGGAACTACTGATCCCTGGATCTTTGACCAGTCGCGGTCTGCTTCTGGGGAAACCCAACCCAAGATACTTGGGTCCCAGGAAAGAGTGAGGCTTGGAGGTGACTATGTCTTGGAAAAAGTGGGTTGATAAAATAGTCTGGTTTCTGAACAATTTGGGAGTAACTTCATGGATATGGGGAGCTTTACCTTTTAACCACATGGTGAGTTGGACCCTTGCTAAATATACCCATCTCTCTTACGTTTACAGAGAATAATAATACTATGGAATGGTAAGTCAAATAACCTTCAAATAATGGTAGTCAAATAACCTTCTTAAGCTGGGTGCAGTGGTGCACGCCTGTAATCCCAGCACTTGGGAGGCTGAGGCAGGAGGATCGTGAGTTCAAAGCCAGCCTCAGCAATGGCGAGGCACTTAGCAACTCAGTGAGACCCTGTCTCTAATAAAATACAAAAAAGGGCTGGGATTGTGGCCCAGTGGTCAAGTGCCCCTGAGTTCAATCCCCAGTACCAAATAATAATAATAATAATAATAATATCCTTCTTAAACCCCGGATTGAACAAAGCTGAACAAGTTTCTTTGCAGGATTTCTCAGAGCTTTCAATATGCCTATGCATGCTACCACTCTAAGAAGGAGCAATATGTGTGCTAAACCTCTTTGACCACAAACTTCTTTGTCCTTTTGTTAAAGGGTAGCCAAGCATTACTAAGGCTTAGGAGGTTTTTCTGCCCACATCTCCCGCCTTATCTCCTACCAACCACATTACATTTCGCACCTGAGCAAATTATTACTACTATTATTTAGTGATTCCCAGATATTCCTGGGTTTCACTTCTCTTTGTGCCTTAATGTGCTGCTCTGTCCTGCATCTAGTAGGTCTTCATCCACTCTCCCTGTCTTCCTGGGAAACTCCTATTCATCCTGTACAACCCAAGGCAAATATTCCCTCCTCCACGAAGCTGTCGCTCTGTGGTTCCAATGTGCCTTCATTACACACTTGTAAATTTACAACATAGTTATTTTGTTCCTTTGCCGTCGCTCACGGATGCAATACCAAAATATTCTCATCCTGTGCTTCCTTGATTTATACCGTAGTCTCAGGCATGCAGTGAGTTATTAATAAAGGTTTTTTTTTTTTGTGTGTGTGTGTGGTTACCGGGGATTGAACTCAGGGGCACTCGACCACTGGGTCACATCCCCAGCCCTTTTTTTGTATTTTATTTAGAGACACGGTCTCACTGAGTTGCTAAGTGCCTCGCCATTGCTGAGGCTGGCTTTGAACTCTTGATCCTCCTGCCTCAGCCTCCCAAAGTGCTGGGATTACAGGCGTGCGCCACCGCGCCCGGCTTAATAAAGGTTTTGAGAATTAAGATAAACCGGGTCAAATTGTTGACATCTCTGACCTTGAACTAAAGACACTCCGCACGCTCTGAAAAGAAGAAAATTGGTAGCATCCGCCCCGGCGACCATCAGACAAAGATCCAGTTCCGACAGGGAGATTCGTGACAGCCACACACGACTCTCTTTCCAAAGAAGTCAGCTTCCTGTCTGGAGTAGGGTGGGGTTTCTAGGAAGCGAACCCATCAGACCTACCTTTAGAACTAGCAGGTGATGTCATTGTCGTGATGGGTCCCCCGCGGTGACTCCGCGAGCTGCTTCGTTGGGTATCTTTGTGTTGCGCTCCACAGTGTCATCGGTTTCTGTAAGAGAGGGTGGGGAGGAAACTGGGGTCACTCATCTCACCCGGGAGGAGCACATGTCCGCGTGTGTCCACTGCATTGGCTCCGTCACCCCGCCTCTCGCGCCACGCCTGCAGGCGACCTGTGCACAGACCCATCCGTCCACCCGTAGATCCGCCCGTCCTTCACCCAGGGCTAGACCTGACTGTCTTCTCTTCTGTCTTTGCTTCCTTTGAACCCTTTCTTCCTCCTACCCACTCTTCATCTTTCTTTTCCCTTTCTTCCTTTCACCTTCCTCCTCAATCCGTACGTCATTCCATCACCCTTCCCACGAGCTCTCCTTCCATCCTTTCTTCTTTTCGTCCTACCTTCTGCTCACACATCTTCCCATTCTTTCCTTCATCCCTCCAGCCAGCCACACGCCCGCCTTCTTGCCAGCTCATGCACCTCTTGATGAATCAACACTCATGACCTAACTACGGAACCATGGATCAAAGGTGCGGGTCAAGGGCTTCCCCTGTGGTTAACGTGGCTGTGAATGGTTTGAGTCAGTTGTGGGGAGGGCATCAAATTACGATCCCGTAGAGAGGCTGGAATTAAGCAGATGCTGGACGAGTTGGGGGACCTCTTTGGACTTGTGTCCAGAGCCACAATTGGGGATTAATTCAACCCTTTCAGAGGTATAGAATCAGCCATGCACTTTGGTGCACGCCTGTAATCCCAGCACGTGGGAGGCTGAGGCAGGAGGATCGCGAGTTCAAAGCCAGCCTCAGCAAGACCCTGTCTCTAATAAAATACAAAAAAGGGCTGAGGATGTGACACAGTGGTCGAGTGCCCCTGAGTTCAATCCCTGGTACAAAAAAAAAAAAAAAAAAAAAAAAAAAAAAAGAATAGAATCGCCAAGAGGTTTCTTCCCTGATGGATTGCTCTCTGGGAAGTGGTCTTCTCTTCCTTGTCTCCAGATCCTTCACACATCCCTGAGTACTCAGTTTCCCCAGGTTTCACATGCTCACCGTTGATCTCACTTATGCCGGTTTTGATGCTTTTTCCCATATAGAAACATGCTCCCCTCAAAGGTGAAACCTCTTTCTTGCACCTTTGCATGGTGTTAGCTGTTATCTTACGCCCCTAACCTCATGGATACACCCTTCGTTAGCATCTCTGGCGATCCCCATGCTGCCAAAACACCTCGTGTCCCATTTCAATGTGGCCTCCTGCTCAGGCGCATTTGACCGAACTGGATCTTTTTTTTCCATAAAATGGCACCTGCCTGTGGCTTCAGCGATCCTAGAACCTCTTGCTTTTCTGGCTAACTCTGAACATTCTGGTTTGGCCTAATGGTTAACAGCATGGATTCCTAGTGCTACATAGTCTGAGTTCTTATTCTAGTTCTGTCACTTATCATCTTTTTTTTTTTTTTTTTGTACTGGGGATTGAACTCAGGGGCACTCGACCACTGGGCCACATCCCCAGCTCTCTTTTTTTTTTTTTTTTGTATTTTATTAGAGACAGGGTCTCACTAAGTTGCTAAGTGCCTCGCCATTGCTGAGGCTGGCTTTGAATTTGCAATCCTCTTGCCTCAGCCTCCCCAGTCTCTGGGATTACAGGCATGTGCCACCGCACCTGGCTTGTCACTTATCATCTTTGTCACCTTGAGCAGATTATTTAACTTCTCTGCATCTCACAACTTCTGCATCTGCAGAACAGGCTCCCTAAGAGTCCCCACTCCAAATAACATTACAATGAGGATTTAAAACCTTAACGAAAAAGCGCCTAACGTGAATTACACGTTGTATACACATTTGCTGTCATCATTGTCATCATCACCATCGGTAGTAGCAATAGCAGAGCCTCTGTCAGGGGTTATAATTTTCCCCCCACCTGCTTCTCATCTGTGCTTCGCCAGGTCTAGCCCAGTGCTTGGAATTGAAATGAGATCAACCGATGTTTGCAAAAAAAGAAATTCAGGAGCAAGACAAACTAACTCCTCATTATTTCTCTTTTCCCTCTTAGGAAAGGGCGATCTCCTATGATCCTCTCATGAGGAACACGACACGGGTCCTTACTTTTCAACTGGGTCGAGGGCGGAAGAACTGGAAAAGCCCTTGTCACTGTTCCTAGGTCAACACTCTTGGTTGCTGTGGTCGTCACGGTGGGTGATACAGATGTCGTGGCTGGCTGGGTGCTGGACCCCAACACACTGATCATAATCAAGGATCCTTCAGTAGTGCTGCTCTCCGTCCCCAGACGGGGCGCCACTGCATCTGAGGCAGTGGGAGAGGAAGTCATCTGAGGGACGGCTGGGCTGGTTGAAGAGCCAGTGGTGGTGGGGACGGAAGAGGATAATGGAATAAAAGTGGACGAAGGCGGGTTCCCTGCAATGGCGGACATAGTAGCATGCCCAGTCGAATGAGACCCTGCCCAGGATCTGGTCTCCAAGGTAAGGATATCCTGTGTTGTAGCCTTAGAAGGACTTGTATGGGTGGTGACCGTCACTTCTGAAGACTGTGTCCTGCTGGAGGAGGCGGAGAGCCTGGTTATTGTCCAAGTGGAGAAGTCTGGAGAAGTAGTGGATTGAGAAGGACCAGGGATGGGTGTTCTAGAAGAAGGGATGGTGTCTGACCTGGAGAACACAGAATTGGCATCAGTGGATACACCAAAAAGGAGAGAGCGTGTATTTGTGGAGGAGGTGGTCTGATCAGAGGACATAAAGGTGTCCATTATGGTGTAAGAAGTAACCCTGGGTGATGGTGATGTGGGGAGCTCTGGGTCAGATGACAGGAAGGAGACCCATGCCTGGGATTGGGGTAGACACAGGAGACGACACTGGGCTTGGGGAAGTGTGACTCTTGTGTGACAGCGTGGTGGCTTGGGAAGAGGGAGAGTTTTCCTGTGAGAACCTGGAGATGGTTAGAGTCGAGGTGCTCAGGGAGGAAACACTGTCCAAAGATGTGCGGGGTGCAGGGGAGGTCCCCGAGAGAAATGAAGGAGGAGAGTGATTGGAGAGTGGTAACAGCATCTGGGGACAGCGGTGGAAGAGACGCAGGACAGGCAGTAGACCGGACAGCAAACCACAGCTGCTGGGCCCTGCACTGACCATGACAGCTGTGGGGGAGACATAACTTGTGTGTGAATTGGAGGTGCACAGTGAAGTGGGGAGTTCTGATACCTGGAGGTTCCACTGGGAGGTGGGCTGGTCATGGCCAGAGAACTGGTCCCCAAGGGCCGCGTGCTTCCTGGCAGGGTGGTGGTGAGGACGGAGGTCCTATAGCCAGGTGAGGAGGTCCTCGGTGCTCCGGTGTGGAGAGCAGAAGGAGGAGGGGACAAGTCGACATGGGATGTCCCCAGAGAACTCACAGGGTGTCGTTGTTTCCCAGCCTGGGTGCTCTCAGGTGACACTGGGACAAAAGCGGTGCTGGAATGAGTGGCCTTCTCTAAGGGGGCAAGGGCATTTGTGACGGGTGTCAGGATCTTGGTTGGAACGGTGATTGTAGTTGGTTGTGACCCAGCTGAGGGTGATGGAGGGGACGCTGGTTGAGACCTGGTGGTTTCCACGCTGGTGAGGGTGGTGTGTGGAGGTGCAGAGCTGGTGTGTGGTGTGAGGTCCCTTGACACCTCCATCATGGTGGTCGTCCTGCCAGTCCCAGTGGTGACTGCCTGGCTGAGAGCCTGTGTGATGGTGTCTGAGAAGGTAGGGACGTGGTTCTCGGTGGTGAGGAAGATGGGGGCTGGAGTCCCAGGTGAGGAGAGAGTGGATGCTTCTGGAGTTCCCGACAATGGAGAGAATTCCCCCTCGGTGGTGAGGAAGATCGGAGTTGTAGGAGCAGGCGAGGAGGGAGTGGATCCTCCTGGGGTGGACGCAGCAGGGGCCTCAGAGGCTCTGACCAGAGTCACCATTGGTGATCCCGCAGGGCTGCTCTCTTGCACAGGTGGGGTTCTTTGAGGTGATGGAGTGTGAGAGGAAGTGCTCTGATGAGATGCGGTCTGTGAGTGTGGGACTGTTTGGGACTCAGGGGTGACTGTCCTCTGCGCATTGGCCTCCTGTGAAGGAAGTGAGCGTGGAGAGGCAGAGGAGTGTGCCTGGGTTCCAGGTGTGCTGGTTTCTGCTCTGGTCACTGCAGTTTCGGTGGAGACATGAGTTGTGTGTTGGGTAGGTGTGGACTGGGGGATGGCCAGGCTGTGATAATCCCGGCAGTGCTACTGGGATGTGGGCTGGTGATGGGCAGAGAGTCTGTCCTCAATGCCTGTGTGGTGACGACTGAGGACATAGACTTCATTGGGGAGGACCTGGGTGTCCCAGTGTGGACAGCTGCAGGAGGAGGGGAAGAGTCCACATGGGATGTCCCCAAAGAACTCACAGTGTATCTTTGTTTCCCAGATTGGGTGCTCTGAGGTGACACTGGGCCAGAAGCAGTATTAGAAGGAGTGGCCTTCTCTAAAGGGGCAAGTGCCCTTGTGACAGGTGTCAGGATCTTGGTTGGAGCGGTTGTCAGAGTGGGTTCTGACCCAGCTGAGTGAGTTGGAAGAGATTCTGGCTGAGACCTGGTGGTTTCCACGCTGGTGAGGGTGCTGTGTGGAGGTGCAGAGCTGGTGTGTGGTGTGAGGTCCCTTGACACCTCCATCCTGGTGGTCGTCCTGCCAGTCCCAGTGGTGACTGCCTGGCTGACAGCCTGTGTGATGGTGTCCGAGAAGGTAGGGACGTGGTTCTCTGTGGTGAGGAAGATGGGGGCTGGAGTCCCAGGTGAGGAGGAAGGGGATGATTCTGGGGTTCCTGACACTGGAGAGAATTCATCCTCAGTGGTGACAAAGACGGGGATGGTAGTACCAGGTGTGGAGGGACTGGTTGCTTCTGGGGAGTCTGACTGTGGCGTGGTTTCCTCCTTGGTGGTGAGGATGGTGGGGTTTGTAGGAGCAGGCGAGGAGGGAGTGGATGATTCTGCGGACAATGACACTGGAGAGATTTCCTCCCTGGTGATGAGGAAGACGGAGCTTGTGGATCCAGGTGAGGAGGGAGTGGGTCTTCCTGCGGTGGACGTAGGAGGGGCCTCAGAGGCAGTGACTAGAGTCTCCATTGGTGATCCTGCAGGGCTGCTCTCTTGCACAGGTGGGGTTCTTGGAGATGATGGAGTGTGAGAGGAAGTGCTCTGATGAGAGGCGGTCTGTGAGTGTGGGACTGTTTGGGCCCCAGTGGTGACTGTCCTCTGTGCAGTGGCCTCCTGTGAAGGACGTGAGTGTGGAGAGGCAGAGGAGTGTGCCTGGTTCCAGGTGTGCTGGTTTCTGCTCTGGTCACTGCACTTTTGGTGGAGACATGAGTTGTGTGTTGGGTAGGAGTGGACTGGGGGATGGCCAGGCTGTGAAAAATCCGGGCAGTGCTACTGGGATGTGGGCTGGTGATGGGCAGAGAGTCTGTCCTCAAGGCCCATGTGGTATCCTCACTGGAGAGGGCTGCGTCTGGAGGTGCAGCGGTTGTTTCAGGTCCTGTGTCCTGTGTCCCATCAGAAATCACGGTCACACTGCCAATCCAAGTGGGGAGTGGGCTGGTGAGAGGCTCTGTGTTGGTGTCGGATATCGAAGTGTCCTTGTCCTGGATGGTAGAGCCAGGTGAGGATGGAGTGGGTGGTCCAGGGGTGCCTGACAGTGGTGTGGTTTCCTCATGGGTGGTGAGGAATCCATGGATGGTTGTACCAGGAGTGGAGGGAGTTGATGATTCTGGGGATCTCGACTGTGGCGTGGTGTCCTCCTTGGTGGTGAGGATGGTGGGGGTTGTTGGCACAGGCGAGGAGGGTGTGGGTGCTCCTGGGGTTGAAGCGGTAGGGGTCCCTGAAGCGCTGGTTTGAAGTACCTTTGGAGGTCCTGCAGGTCCGCTTGCTCCCACAGGTGAGGTTCCTTCAGGTGGAGGAGGATGTGAGGAAGTGCTCCTGAGAGGGGTCTTGTGTGATTGTGAACGTGTCTGGGACCCAGTCGTGACTGCCCACTGTGCACTGGTCTCTTGTGCAGGACGTGAGCGTGGAGAGGCAGAGGCGAGTGCCTGAGTTCCACGTGTGCTGGTTTCTGTGCTGGTCACTGCAGTGTCCATGGACACATGAGGTGTGTGTGGGGCAGGAGTGGACTGGGAGATGGCCAGGCTGTGATGCGCCTGGACGGTGGTCCTGGGATGTGGGCTGGTGATGTCTGGAGAGTCTGTCCTCAAGGCCTGTGTGGTTTTCTGCAGGGTGGTGGTGAGGACTGGGGCCACAGACGTCATTGTGGAAGACCTGGGTGTCCCAGTGTGGACAGCTGTAGGAGGAGGGGTAGAGTTGACATGGGACGTCCCCAGAGAACTCACAGGGTGTCTTTGTTTCCCAGGTTGGGTGCTCTGAGGTGACACTGGGCCAGAAGCAGTATTAGAAGGAGTGGCCTTCTCTGATGAGACAAGTGCCTTTGTGACAGGTGTCAGGATCTTGGTTGGAGCGGTGGTCAGGGTGGGTTGTGACCCAGCTGAGGGTGATGGAAGGGACTCTGGTTGAGACCTAGTGGTTTCCACGCTGGTGAGGGCACTCTGTGGAGGTGCAGAGCTGGTGTGTGGTGTGAGGTCCCTTGACACCTCCATCCTGGTGGTCGTCCTGCCAGTCCCAGTGGAGACTGCCTGGCTGAGAGCCTCTGTGATGGTGTCTGACATGGTGGGGACTTGGGACTGGGTAGTGAGGACGATGGGGTTTGTTACCCTCGGGGTGGAGGGCGTGGATGATTCTGGAGTTCATTGACAATGTAGAGAATTCCCCCTCGGTGCTGGGTGAGGAAGATCGGAGTTGTAGGAGCAGGCAAGGAGGTAGTGGATCCTCCTGGGGGGTGGACGCAGCAGGGGCCTCAGAGGCTCTGACCAGAGTCACCATTGGTGATCCCGCAGGGCTGCTCTCTTGCACAGGTGGGGTTCTTTGAGATGATGGAGTGTGAGAGGAAGTGCTCTGATGAGAGGTGGTCTGTGAGTGTGGGACTGTTTGGGACTCAGGGGTGACCGTCCTGTGTGCAGTGGCCTCCTGTGAAGGAAGTGAGCGTGGAGTGGCAGAGGAGTGTGCCTGGGTTCCCGGTGTGCTGGCTTCTGGCGTGGTCACTGTGGTGTTGGTGGACACATGAGGTGTGTTTGGAGTGGGAACATCATGGGAAGTGTCCAGGCTGTCGTGAGCCAGGGCAGTCATAATAGGATGTGGGCTGGTGATGGGCGGAGAGCCTGTCCTCCAGGCTTGTGTGGTTTCCTTCCTGGAGAGGGCTGTGTCTGGATGTGCAGTGGTTATTTCAGGTCCTGTGCCCTGTGTCCCATCAGAAATCATGGTCCCACTGCCAGTCCAAGTGGGCAGTGGGCTGCTGAGAGACTCTGAGTTGGTACCATATATTGAAGTGTCTTTTTCCTGGATGGTAGGACCAGAAGAGGATGGAGTGGGTGGTCCAGGGGTGCCTGACAATGGAGTGGTTTTCATCCTTGGTTGATTGGTAGATGGGGATGGTTGTACCAGGGGTGGAGGGAGTGGATGCATGCTGGGGGGGTTGAAGCAGGAGGGGCCCCTGAAGCACTGGTTTGAGGTACCTTTGGAGGTCCTGCAGGTCCTGCTTGCTTCCACATGTGAGGTTCCTTCAGGGGGGTGGAGGAGGGTGAGAGGAAGTGCTCCTATGGGGGGCCTTGTGTAATGGTGAACGTGTGGGGGACCCAGTGGTGACTGCCCACTGTGCTGTGATCTCCTGGGAAGGAAGTGAATGTGGCGAGGCAGAGGAGTGTGCCTGGGTTCCAGTTTCTGTGCTGGTCACTGCAGTGTCCATCGACACATGAGGTGTGTGTGGGGCAGGAGTGGACTGGGAGATGGCCAGGCTGTGATGCGCCTGGACGGTGGTCCTGGGATGTGGGCTGGTGACGTCTGGAGAGTCTGTCCTCAAGGCCTGTGTGGTTTTCTGCAGGGTGGTGGTGAGGACTGGGGCCACAGACGATCATTGTGGAGGACCTGGGTGTCCCAGTGTGGACAGCTGTAGGAGGAGGGGTAGAGTTGACATGGGACGTCCCCAGAGAACTCACAGGGTGTCTTTGTTTCCCAGGTTGGGTGCTCTGAGGTGACACGGGGCCAGAAGCAGTATTAGAAAGAGTGGCCTTCTCTGATGAGGCAAGTGTCTTTGTGACAGGTGTCAGGATCTTGGTTGGAGCGGTGGTCAGGGTGGGTTGTGACCCAGATGAGGGTGATGGAAGGGACTCTGGTTGAGACCTGGTGGTTTCCACGCTGGTGAGGGCACTCTGTGGAGGTGCAGAGCTGGTGTGTGGTGTGAGGTCCCTTGACACCTCCATCCTGGTGGTCGTCCTGCCAGTCCCAGTGGAGACTGCCTGGCTGAGAGCCTCTGTGATGGTGTCTGACATGGTGGGACTTGGGACTGGGTAGTGAGGACGATGGGGTTTGGAGACCTCGGGGTGGAGGGCGTGGATGCTTCTGGAGTTCCCGACAATGTAGAGAATTCCCCCTCGGTGGTGAGGAAGATCGGAGTTGTAGGAGCAGGCAAGGAGGTAGTGGATCCTCCTGGAGTGGACGCAGCAGGGGCCTCAGAGGCTCTGACCAGAGTCACCATTGGTGATCCCGCAGGGCTGCTCTCTTGCACAGGTGAGGTTCTTTGAGATGATGGAGTGTGAGAGGAAGTGCTCTGATGAGAGGTGGTCTGTGAGTGTGGGACTGTTTGGGACTCAGGGGTGACCGTCCTGTGTGCAGTGGCCTCCTGTGAAGGAAGTGAGCGTGGAGTGGCAGAGGAGTGTGCCTGGGTTCCCGGTGTGCTGGCTTCTGGCGTGGTCACTGTGTCGTGTTGGTGGACACATGAGTGTGTTTGGAGTGGGAACATCATGGGAAGTGTCCAGGCTGTCGTGAGCCAGGGCAGTCGTAATAGGATGTGGGCTGGTGATGGGCGGAGAGCCTGTCCTCCAGGCCTGTGTGGTTTCCTTCCTGGAGAGGGCTGTGTCTGGATGTGCAGTGGTTCATTTCAGGTCCTGTGCCCTGTGTCCCCATCAGAAATCATGGTCCCACTGCCAGTCCAAGTGGGGAGTGGGCTGGTGAGAGACTCTGAGTTGGTGCCATATATTGAAGTGTCTTTTTCCTGGATGGTAGGACCAGATGAGGATGGAGTGGGTGGTCCAGGGGTGCCGACAATGGAGTGGTTTCATCCTTGGTTGATTGGTAGATGGGGATGGTTGTACCAGGAGTGGAGGGAGTTGATGATTCTGGGGATCTCGACTGTGGCGTGGTGTCCTCCTTGGTGGTGAGATGGTGGGGGTTGTTGCACAGGCGAGGAGGGTGTGGGTGCTCCTGGGGTTGAAGCGGTAGGGGTCCCTGAAGCGCTGGTTTGAAGTACCTTTGGAGGTCCTGCAGGTCCGCTTGCTCCCACAGGTGAGGTTCCTTCAGGGGGTGGAGGAGGATGTGAGGAAGTGCTCCTGAGAGGGGTCTTGTGTGATTGTGAACGCGTCTGGACCCAGTCGTGACTGCCCACTGTGCACTGGTCTCTTGTGCAGGACGTGAGCGTGGAGAGGCAGAGGCATGTGCCTGAGTTCCACGTGTGCTGGTTTCTGTGCTGGTCACTGCAGTGTCCATGGAAACATGAGTCGTGTGTGGGGCAGGAGCGGACTGGGAGATGGCCAGGCTGTGATGAGCCTGGGTGGTGGTCCTGGGATGTGGGCTGGTGATGTCTGGAGAGTCTGTCCTCAAGGCCTGTGTGGTTTTCTGCAGGGTGGTGGTGAGGACTGGGGCCGCAGACATCATTGTGGAGTACCTGGGTGTCCCAGTGTGGACAGCTGTAGGAGGAGGGGTAGAGTTGACATGGGACGTCCCCAGAGAACTCACAGGGTGTCTTTGTTTCCCAGGTTGGGTGCTCTGAGGTGACACTGGGGCAGAAGCAGTATTAGAAAGAGTGGCCTTCTCTGATGAGGCAAGTGTCTTTGTGACAGGTGTCAGGATCTTGGTTGGAGCGGTGGTCAGGGTGGGTTTGTGACCCAGATGAGGGTGATGGAAGGGACTCTGGTTGAGACCTGGTGGTTTCCACGCTGGTGAGGTGGTGTTTGGAGGTGCAGAGCTGGTGTGTGGTGTGAGGTCCCTTGACACCTCCATCTGGTGGTCGTCCTGCCAGTCCCAGTGGAGACTGCCTGGCTGAGAGCCTCTGTGATGGTGTCTGACAAGGTGGGGACTTGGGTCTGGGTATTGAGGACGATGGGGTTGGGAGACCTCAGGGGTGGAGGGCGTGGATGATTCTGGAGTTCCCGACAATGGAGAGAATTCCCCCTCGGTGGTGAGGAAGATCGGAGTTGTAGGAGCAGGCGAGGAGGGAGTGGATCCTCCTGGGGTGGACGCAGCAGGGGCCTCAGAGGCTCTGACCAGAGTCACCATTGGTGATCCCGCAGGGCTGCTCTCTTGCACAGGTGGGGTTCTTTGAGATGATGGAGTGTGAGAGGAAGTGCTCTGATGAGAGGTGGTCTGTAAGTGTGGGACTGTTTGGGACTCACGGGCGACTGTCCTCTGTGCAGTGGCCTCTCCTGTGAAGGAAGTGAGCGTGGAGTGGCAGAGGAGTGTGCCTGGGTTCCCGGTGTGCTGGCTTCTGGCGTGGTCACTGTCGTGTTGGTGGACACATGAGCTGTGTTTGGAGTGGGAACATCACGGGAAGTGTCCAGGCTGTCGTGAGCCAGGGCAGTCGTAATAGGATGTGGGCTGGTGATGGGCGGAGAGCCTGTCCTCAAGGCCTGTGTGGTTTCCTTCCTGGAGAGGGCTGTGTCTGGATGTGCAGTGGTTATTTCAGGTCCTGTGCCCTGTGTCCCATCAGAAACGACAGTTTCACTGCCAGTCCAAGTGGGGAGTGGGCTGGTGAGAGACTCTGAGTTGGTACCATATATTGAAGTGTCTTTTTCCTGGATGGTAGGACCAGAAGAGGATGGAGTGGGTGGTCCAGGGGTGCCTGACAATGGAGTGGTTTCATCCTTGGTTGATTGGTAGATGGGGATTGGTTGTACCAGGGGTGGAGGGAGTGGATGCTGCTGGGGTTGAAGCAGGAGGGGCCCCTGAAGCACTGGTTTGAGGTACCTTTGGAGGTCCTGCAGGGCTGCTTGCTTCCACATGTGAGGTTCCTTCAGGGGGGTGGAGGAGGGTGAGAGGAAGTGCTCCTATGGGGGGCCTTGTGTAATGGTGAACGTGTGGGGGACCCAGTGGTGACTGACCACTGTGCTGTGATCTCCTGGGAAGGAAGTGAATGTGGCGAGGCAGAGGAGTGTGCCTGGGTTCCAGTTTCTGTGCTGGTCACTGCAGTGTCCATCGACACATGAGGTGTGTGTGGGGCAGGAGTGGACTGGGAGATGGCCAGGCTGTGATGCGCCTGGACGGTGGTCCTGGGATGTGGGCTGGTGACGTCTGGAGAGTCTGTCCTCAAGGCCTGTGTGGTTTTCTGCAGGGTGGTGGTGAGGACTGAGGCCACAGACGTCATTGTGGAGGACCTGGGTGTCCCAGTGGGGAGAGATGTAGGAGGAGGGGTAGAGTTGACATGGGATGTCCCCAGAGAACTCACAGGGTGTCTTTGTTTCCCAGGTTGGGTGCTCTGAGGTGACACTGGGCCAGAAGCAGTATTAGAATGAGTGGCCTTCTCTGAGGGTTCAGGTGTCTTCATGACAGGTGTCAGGATCTTGGTTGGAGCAGTGGTCTGCGTGGGTTGTGACTCAGCTGTGGGTGATGGAAGGGATTCTGGTTGAGACCTGGTGGATTCTATGCTGGTGAGGTCACTCTGTGGAGGTGCTGACCTGGTGTGTGGTGTGAGGTCCCTTGACACCTCCATCATGGTGGTCGTCCTGCTACTCCCAGTGGAGACTGCCTGGCTGACAGCCCGTGTGATGGTGTCTGAGAAGGTAGAGACGTGGTCCTCAGTGGTGAGGAACATGGGGATGGTGGTACCAGGTATGGAGGGAGTGGATGGTTCTGGGGACATTGATATTGGAGAGGTCTCCTCCTTGCTGGTGAGGAAGATGGAGGTTGTGGATCCAGGTGAGGAGGGAGTGGATCTTCCTGGGGTGGACGCAGCAGGGGCCTCAGAGGCTCTGACCAGAGTCACCATTGGTGATCCCGCAGGGCTGCTCTCTTGCACAGGTGGGGTTCTTTGAGATGATGGAGTGTGAGAGGAAGTGCTCTGATGAGAGGTGGTCTGTGAGTGTGGGACTGTTTGGGACTCAGGGGTGACCGTCCTGTGTGCAGTGGCCTCCTGTGAAGGAAGTGAGCGTGGAGTGGCAGAGGAGTGTGCCTGGGTTCCCGGTGTGCTGGCTTCTGGCGTGGTCACTGTCGTGTTGGTGGACACATGAGCTGTGTTTGGAGTGGGAACATCACGGGAAGTGTCCAGGCTGTCGTGAGCCAGGGGCAGTCGTAATAGGATGTGGGCTGGTGATGGGCGGAGAGCCTGTCCTCAAGGCCTGTGTGGTTTCCTTCCTGGAGAGGGCTGTGTCTGGATGTGCAGTGGTTATTTCAGGTCCTGTGCCCTGTGTCCCATCAGAAACGACAGTTTCACTGCCAGTCCAAGTGGGGAGTGGGCTGGTGAGAGACTCTGAGTTGGTACCATATATTGAAGTGTCTTTTTCCTGGATGGTAGGACCAGAAGAGGATGGAGTGGGTGGTCCAGGGGTGCCTGACAATGGAGTGGTTTCATCCTTGGTTGATTGGTAGATGGGGATGGTTGTACCAGGGGTGGAGGGAGTGGATGCTGCTGGGGTTGAAGCAGGAGGGGCCCCTGAAGCACTGGTTTGAGGTACCTTTGGAGGTCCTGCAGGGCTGCTTGCTTCCACATGTGAGGTTCCTTCAGGGGGTGGAGGAGGGTGAGAGGAAGTGCTCCTATGGGGGGCCTTGTGTAATGGTGAACGTGTGGGGGACCCAGTGGTGACTGACCACTGTGCTGTGATCTCCTGGGAAGGAAGTGAATGTGGCGAGGCAGAGGAGTGTGCCTGGGTTCCAGTTTCTGTGCTGGTCACTGCAGTGTCCATCGACACATGAGGTGTGTGTGGGGCAGGAGTGGACTGGGAGATGGCCAGGCTGTGATGCGCCTGGACGGTGGTCCTGGGATGTGGGCTGGTGACGTCTGGAGAGTCTGTCCTCAAGGCCTGTGTGGTTTTCTGCAGGGTGGTGGTGAGGACTGAGGCCACAGACGTCATTGTGGAGGACCTGGGTGTCCCAGTGGGGAGAGATGTAGGAGGAGGGGTAGAGTTGACATGGGACGTCCCCAGAGAACTCACAGGGTGTCTTTGTTTCCCAGGTTGGGTGCTCTGAGGTGACACTGGGCCAGAAGCAGTATTAGAATGAGTGGCCTTCTCTGAGGGTTCAGGTGTCTTCATGACAGGTGTCAGGATCTTGGTTGGAGCAGTGGTCTGCGTGGGTTGTGACTCAGCTGTGGGTGATGGAAGGGATTCTGGTTGAGACCTGGTGGATTCTATGCTGGTGAGGTCACTCTGTGGAGGTGCTGACCTGGTGTGTGGTGTGAGGTCCCCTTGACACCTCCATCATGGTGGTCGTCCTGCTACTCCCAGTGGAGACTGCCTGGCTGACAGCCCGTGTGATGGTGTCTGAGAAGGTAGAGACGTGGTCCTCAGTGGTGAGGAACATGGGGATGGTGGTACCAGGTATGGAGGGAGTGGATGGTTCTGGGGACATTGATATTGGAGAGGTCTCCTCCTTGCTGGTGAGGAAGATGGAGGTTGTGGATCCAGGTGAGGAGGGAGTGGATCTTCCTGGGGTGGACGCAGCAGGGGCCTCAGAGGCTCTGACCAGAGTCACCATTGGTGATCCCGCAGGGCTGCTCTCTTGCACAGGTGGGGTTCTTTGAGATGATGGAGTGTGAGAGGAAGTGCTCTGATGAGAGGTGGTCTGTGAGTGTGGGACTGTTTGGGACTCAGGGGTGACCGTCCTGTGTGCAGTGGCCTCCTGTGAAGGAAGTGAGCGTGGAGTGGCAGAGGAGTGTGCCTGGGTTCCCGGTGTGCTGGCTTCTGGCGTGGTCACTGTCGTGTTGGTGGACACATGAGCTGTGTTTGGAGTGGGAACATCACGGGGAAGTGTCCAGGCTGTCGTGAGCCAGGGCAGTCGTAATAGGATGTGGGCTGGTGATGGGCGGAGAGCCTGTCCTCAAGGCCTGTGTGGTTTCCTTCCTGGAGAGGGCTGTGTCTGGATGTGCAGTGGTTATTTCAGGTCCTGTGCCCTGTGTCCCCATCAGAAACGACAGTTTCACTGCCAGTCCAAGTGGGGAGTGGGCTGGTGAGAGACTCTGAGTTGGTACCATATATTGAAGTGTCTTTTTCCTGGATGGTAGGACCAGAAGAGGATGGAGTGGGTGGTCCAGGGGTGCCTGACAATGGAGTGGTTTCATCCTTGGTTGATTGGTAGATGGGGATGGTTGTACCAGGGGTGGAGGGAGTGGATGCTGCTTGGTGGTGAGGATGGTGGGGGGTTGAAGCAGGAGGGGCCCCTGAAGCACTGGTTTGAGGTACCTTTGGAGGTCCTGCAGGGCTGCTTGCTTCCACATGTGAGGTTCCTTCAGGGGGTGGAGGAGGGTGAGAGGAAGTGCTCCTATGGGGGGCCTTGTGTAATGGTGAACGTGTGGGGGACCCAGTGGTGACTGACCACTGTGCTGTGATCTCCTGGGAAGGAAGTGAATGTGGCGAGGCAGAGGAGTGTGCCTGGGTTCCAGTTTCTGTGCTGGTCACTGCAGTGTCCATCGACACATGAGGTGTGTGTGGGGCAGGAGTGGACTGGGAGATGGCCAGGCTGTGATGCGCCTGGACGGTGGTCCTGGGATGTGGGCTGGTGACGTCTGGAGAGTCTGTCCTCAAGGCCTGTGTGGTTTTCTGCAGGGTGGTGGTGAGGACTGAGGCCACAGACGTCATTGTGGAGGACCTGGGTGTCCCAGTGGGGAGAGATGTAGGAGGAGGGGTAGAGTTGACATGGGATGTCCCCAGAGAACTCACAGGGGTGTCTTTGTTTCCCAGGTTGGGTGCTCTGAGGTGACACTGGGGCCAGAAGCAGTATTAGAATGAGTGGCCTTCTCTGATGGGTTCAGGTGTCTTCATGACAGGTGTCAGGATCTTGGTTGGAGCGGTGGTCTGCGTGGGTTGTGACTCAGCTGTGGGTGATGGAAGGGATTCTGGTTGAGACCTGGTGGATTCTATGCTGGTGAGGTCACTCTGTGGAGGTGCTGACCTGGTGTGTGGTGTGAGGTCCCTTGACACCTCCATCATGGTGGTCGTCCTGCTACTCCCAGTGGAGACTGCCTGGCTGACAGCCCGTGTGATGGTGTCTGAGAAGGTAGAGACTGTGGTCTCAGTGGTGAGGAACATGGGGATGGTGGTACCAGGTATGGAGGGAGTGGATGGTTCTGGGGACATTGATATTGGAGAGGTCTCCTCCTTGCTGGTGAGGAAGATGGAGGTTGTGGATCCAGGTGAGGAGGGAGTGGATCTTCCTGGGGTGGACGCAGCAGGGGCCTCAGAGGCTCTGACCAGAGTCACCATTGGTGATCCCGCAGGGCTGCTCTCTTGCACAGGTGGGGTTCTTTGAGATGATGGAGTGTGAGAGGAAGTGCTCTGATGAGAGGTGGTCTGTGAGTGTGGGACTGTTTGGGACTCAGGGGTGACCGTCCTGTGTGCAGTGGCCTCCTGTGAAGGAAGTGAGCGTGGAGTGGCAGAGGAGTGTGCCTGGGTTCCCGGTGTGCTGGCTTCTGGCGTGGTCACTGTCGTGTTGGTGGACACATGAGCTGTGTTTGGAGTGGGAACATCATGGGAAGTGTCCAGGCTGTCGTGAGCCAGGGCAGTCGTAATAGGATGTGGGCTGGTGATGGGCGGAGAGCCTGTCCTCAAGGCCTGTGTGGTTTCCTTCCTGGAGAGGGCTGTGTCTGGATGTGCAGTGGTTATTTCAGGTCCTGTGCCCTGTGTCCCATCAGAAACGACAGTTTCACTGCCAGTCCAAGTGGGGAGTGGGCTGGTGAGAGACTCTGAGTTGGTACCATATATTGAAGTGTCTTTTTCCTGGATGGTAGGACCAGAAGAGGATGGAGTGGGTGGTCCAGGGGTGCCTGACAATGGAGTGGTTTCATCCTTGGTTGATTGGTAGATGGGGATGGATTTGTTGTACCAGGGGTTGGAGGGAGTGGATGCTGCTGGGGTTGAAGCAGGAGGGGCCCCTGAAGCACTGGTTTGAGGTACCTTTGGAGGTCCTGCAGGGCTGCTTGCTTCCACATGTGAGGTTCCTTCAGGGGGTGGAGGAGGGTGTGAGGAAGTGCTCCTATGGGGGGCCTTGTGTAATGGTGAACGTGTGGGGGACCCAGTGGTGACTGACCACTGTGCTGTGATCTCCTGTGGAAGGAAGTGAATGTGGCGAGGCAGAGGAGTGTGCCTGGGTTCCAGTTTCTGTGCTGGTCACTGCAGTGTCCATCGACACATGAGGTGTGTGTGGGGCAGGAGTGGACTGGGAGATGGCCAGGCTGTGATGCGCCTGGACGGTGGTCCTGGGATGTGGGCTGGTGACGTCTGGAGAGTCTGTCCTCAAGGCCTGTGTGGTTTTCTGCAGGGTGGTGGTGAGGACTGAGGCCACAGACGTCATTGTGGAGGACCTGGGTGTCCCAGTGTGGGAGAGATGTAGGAGGAGGGGTAGAGTTGACATGGGACGTCCCCAGAGAACTCACAGGGTGTCTTTGTTTCCCAGGTTGGGTGCTCTGAGGTGACACTGGGCCAGAAGCAGTATTAGAAATGAGTGGCCTTCTCTGATGGGTTCAGTGTCTTCATGACAGGTGTCAGGATCTTGGTTGGAGCGGTGGTCTGCGTGGGTTGTGACCCAGCTGTGGGTGATGGAAGGGATTCTGGTTGAGACCTGGTGGATTCTACGCTGGTGAGGTCACTCTGTGGAGGTGCTGACCTGGTGTGTGGTGTGAGGTCCCTTGACACCTCCATCATGGTGGTCGTCCTGCTACTCCCAGTGGAGACTGCCTGGCTGACAGCCCGTGTGATGGTGTCTGAGAAGGTGGGGACGTGGTCCTCTGGGTGAGGAACATGGGGATGGTGGTAGACCAGGTATGGAGGGAGTGGATGGATTTCTGGGGGACATTGATATTGGAGAGAATCTCCTCCTTGCTGGTGAGGAAGATGGAGGTTGTAGGATCCAGGTGCGGAGGGAGTGGATCCTCCTGGGGTGGACGCAGCAGGGGCCTCAGAGGCTCTGACCAGAGTCACCATTGGTGAATCCCGCAGGGCTGCTCTCTTGCACAGGTGGGGTTCTTTGAGATGATGGAGTGTGAGAGGAAGTGCTCTGATGAGAGGTGGTCTGTGAGTGTGGGACTGTTTGGGACTCAGGGGTGACCGTCCTGTGTGCAGTGGCCTCCTGTGAAGGAAGTGAGCGTGGAGTGGCAGAGGAGTGTGCCTGGGTTCCCGTGTGTGCTGGCTTCTGGCGTGGTCACTGTCGTGTTGGTGGACACATGAGGTGTGTTTGGAGTGGGAACATCATGGGAAGTGTCCAGGCTGTCGTGAGCCAGGGCAGTCGTAATAGGATGTGGGCTGGTGATGGGCGGAGAGCCTGTCCTCCAGGCCTGTGTGGTTTCCTTCCTGGAGAGGGCTGTGTCTGGATGTGCAGTGGTTCATTTCAGGTCCTGTGCCCTGTGTCCCATCAGAAATCATGGTCCCACTGCCAGTCCAAGTGGGGAGTGGGCTGGTGAGAGACTCTGAGTTGGTACCATATATTGAAGTGTCTTTTTCCTGGATGGTAGGACCAGATGAGGATGGAGTGGGTGGTCCAGGGGTGCCCGACAATGGAGTGGTTTCATCCTTGCTTGATTGGTAGATGGGGATGGTTGTACCAGGAGTGGAGGGAGTTGATGATTCTGGGGATCTCGACTGTGGCGTGGTGTCCTCCTTGGTGGTGAGGATGGTGGGGGTTGTTGTCACAGGCGAGGAGGGTGTGGGTGCTCCTGGGGTTGAAGCGGGGAGGGGTCCCTGAAGCGCTGGTTTGAAGTACCTTTGGAGGTCCTGCAGGGGTCCGCTTGCTCCCACAGGTGAGGTTCCTTCAGGTGGAGGAGGATGTGAGAGGAAGTGCTCCTGAGAGGGGTCTTGTGTGATTGTGAACGCGTCTGGGACCCAGTCGTGACTGCCCACTGTGCACTGGTCTCTTGTGCAGGACGTGAGCGTGGAGAGGCAGAGGCAGTGTGCCTGAGTTCCACGTGTGCTGGTTTCTGTGCTGGTCACTGCAGTGTCCATGGAAACATGAGGTGTGTGTGTGGGGCAGGAGCGGACTGGGAGATGGCCAGGCTGTGATGAGCCTGGGTGGTGGTCCTGGGATGTGGGCTGGTGATGTCTGGAGAGTCTGTCCTCAAGGCCTGTGTGGTTTTCTGCAGGGTGGTGGTGAGGACTGGGCCGCAGACATCATTGTGGAGGACCTGGGTGTCCCAGTGTGGACAGCTGTAGGAGGAGGGGTAGAGTTGACATGGGACGTCCCCAGAGAACTCACAGGGTGTCTTTGTTTCCCAGGTTGGGTGCTCTGAGGTGACACTGGGGCAGAAGCAGTATTAGAAAGAGTGGCCTTCTCTGATGAGGCAAGTGTCTTTGTGACAGGTGTCAGGATCTTGGTTGGAGCGGCGCAGTGGTCAGGGTGGGTTGTGACCCAGATGAGGGTGATGGAAGGGACTCTGTTGAGACCTGGTGGTTTCCACGCTGGTGAGGGTGGTGTTTGGAGGTGCAGAGCTGGTGTGTGGTGTGAGGTCCCTTGACACCTCCATCCTGGTGGTCGTCCTGCCAGTCCCAGTGGAGACTGCCTGGCTGAGAGCCTCTGTGATGGTGTCTGACAAGGTGGGGACTTGGGTCTCAGTGGTATTGAGGACGATGGGGTGGTGGAGACCTCGGGGTGGAGGGCGTGGATGATTCTGGAGTTCCCGACAATGGAGAGAATTCCCCTCGGTGGTGAGGAAGATGGAGTTGTGGAGCAGGTGCGGAGGGAGTGGATCCTCCTGGGGTGGACGCAGCAGGGGCCTCAGAGGCTCTGACCAGAGTCACCATTGGTGAATCTGCAGGGCTGCTCTCTTGCACAGGTCGGGTTCTTTGAGATGATGGAGTGTGAGAGGAAGTGCTCTGATGAGAGGTGGTCTGTAAGTGTGGGACTGTTTGGGACTCAGGGGTGACTGTCCTCTGTGCAGTGGCCTCCTGTGAAGGAAGTGAGCGTGGAGTGGCAGAGGAGTGTGCCTGGGTTCCCGGTGTGCTGGCTTCTGGCGTGGTCACTGTCGTGTTGGGTGGACACATGAGCTGTGTTTGGAGTGGGAACATCATGGGAAGTGTCCAGGCTGTCGTGAGCCAGGGCAGTCGTAATAGGATGTGGGCTGGTGATGGGCGGAGAGCCTGTCCTCAAGGCCTGTGTGGTTTCCTTCCTGGAGAGGGCTGTGTCTGGATGTGCAGTGGTTTATTTCAGGTCCTGTGCCCTGTGTCCCATCAGAAACGACAGTTTCACTGCCAGTCCAAGTGGGGAGTGGGCTGGTGAGAGACTCTGAGTTGGTACCATATATTGAAGTGTCTTTTTCCTGGATGGTAGGACCAGAAGAGGATGGAGTGGGTGGTCCAGGGGTGCCTGACAATGGAGTGGTTTCATCCTTGGTTGATTGGTAGATGGGGATGGTTGTACCAGGGGTGGAGGGAGTGGATGCTGCTGGGGTTGAAGCAGGAGGGGCCCCTGAAGCACTGGTTTGAGGTACCTTTGGAGGTCCTGCAGGGCTGCTTGCTTCCACATGTGAGGTTCCTTCAGGGGGTGGAGGAGGGTGAGAGGAAGTGCTCCTATGGGGGGCCTTGTGTAATGGTGAACGTGTGGGGGACCCAGTGGTGACTGACCACTGTGCTGTGATCTCCTGGGAAGGAAGTGAATGTGGCGAGGCAGAGGAGTGTGCCTGGGTTCCAGTTTCTGTGCTGGTCACTGCAGTGTCCATCGACACATGAGGTGTGTGTGGGGCAGGAGTGGACTGGGAGATGGCCAGGCTGTGATGCGCCTGGACGGTGGTCCTGGGATGTGGGCTGGTGACGTCTGGAGAGTCTGTCCTCAAGGCCTGTGTGGTTTTCTGCAGGGTGGTGGTGAGGACTGAGGCCACAGACGTCATTGTGGAGGACCTGGGTGTCCCAGTGGGGAGAGCTGTAGGAGGAGGGGTAGAGTTGACATGGGACGTCCCCAGAGAACTCACAGGGTGTCTTTGTTTCCCAGGTTGGGTGCTCTGAGGTGACACTGGGCCAGAAGCAGTATTAGAATGAGTGGCCTTCTCTGAGGGGCAAGTGTCTTCATGTGACAGGTGTCAGGATCTTGGTTGGAGCGGTGGTCAGCGTGGGTTGTGACCCAGCTGAGGGTGATGGAAGGGATTCTGGTTGAGACCTGGTGGATTCCACGCTGGTGAGGTCACTCTGTGGAGGTGCAGAGCTGGTGTGTGGTGTGAGGTCCCTTGACACCTCCATCTGGTGGTCGTCCTGCTACTCCCAGTGGAGACTGCCTGGCTGACAGCCTCTGTGATGGTGTCTGACAAGGTAGAGACTTGGGACTGGGTAGTGAGAGGAAACGATGGGGTTGGTGAGTACCAGGTATGGAGGGAGTGGATGGTTCTGGGGACATTCCCGACAATGGAGAGGAATTCCTCCTCGGTGGTGAGGAAGATGGAGTTGTGGATCCAGGTGAGGAGGAGTGGATCTCCTGGGGTGGACGCAGCAGGGGCCTCAGAGGCTCTGACCAGAGTCACCATTGGTGATCCCGCAGGGCTGCTCTCTTGCACAGGTGGGGTTCTTTGAGATGATGGAGTGTGAGAGGAAGTGCTCTGATGAGAGGTGGTCTGTGAGTGTGGGACTGTTTGGGACTCAGGGGTGACCGTCCTGTGTGCAGTGGCCTCCTGTGAAGGAAGTGAGCGTGGAGTGGCAGAGGAGTGTGCCTGGGTTCCCGGTGTGCTGGCTTCTGGCGTGGTCACTGTGGTGTTGGTGGACACATGAGGTGTGTTTGGAGTGGGAACATCATGGGAAGTGTCCAGGCTGTCGTGAGCCAGGGCAGTCGTAATAGGATGTGGGCTGGTGATGGGCGGAGAGCCTGTCCTCCAGGCCTGTGTGGTTTCCTTCCTGGAGAGGGCTGTGTCTGGATGTGCAGTGGTCATTTCAGGTCCTGTGCCCTGTGTCCCATCAGAAATCATGGTCCCACTGCCAGTCCAAGTGGGGAGTGGGCTGGTGAGAGACTCTGAGTTGGTACCATATATTGAAGTGTCTTTTTCCTGGATGGTAGGACCAGATGAGGATGGAGTGGGTGGTCCAGGGGTGCCCGACAATGGAGTGGTTTCATCCTTGCTTGATTGGTAGATGGGGATGGTTGTACCAGAGTGGAGGGAGTTGATGATTCTGGGGATCTCGACTGTGGCGTGGTGTCCTCCTTGGTGGTGAGGATGGTGGGGGTTGTTGGCACAGGCAAGGAGGGTGTGGGTGCTCCTGGGGTTGAAGCGGTAGGGGTCCCTGAAGCGCTGGTTTGAAGTACCTTTGGAGGTCCTGCAGGTCCGCTTGCTCCCACAGGTGAGGTTCCTTCAGGGGGTGGAGGAGGATGTGAGGAAGTGCTCCTGAGTGGGGGTCTTGTGTAATTGTGAACGCGTCTGGGACCCAGTCGTGACTGCCCACTGTGCACTGTGTCTCTTGGGCAGGACGTGAGCGTGGAGAGGCAGAGGCAGTGTGCCTGAGTTCCACGTGTGCTGGTTTCTGTGCTGGTCACTGCAGTGTCCATGGAAACATGAGTCGTGTGTGGGGCAGGAGCGGACTGGGAGATGGCCAGGCTGTGATGAGCCTGGGTGGTGGTCCTGGGATGTGGGCTGGTGATGTCTGGAGAGTCTGTCCTCAAGGCCTGTGTGGTTTTCTGCAGGGTGGTGGTGAGGACTGGGGCCGCAGACATCATTGTGGAGGACCTGGGTGTCCCAGTGTGGACAGCTGTAGGAGGAGGGGTAGAGTTGACATGGGACGTCCCCCAGAGAACTCACAGGGTGTCTTTGTTTCCCAGGTTGGGTGCTCTGAGGTGACACTGGGGCAGAAGCAGTATTAGAAAGAGTGGCCTTCTCTGATGAGGCAAGTGTCTTTGTGACAGGTGTCAGGATCTTGGTTGGAGCGGTGGTCAGGGTGGGTTGTGACCCAGATGAGGGTGATGGAAGGGACTCTGGTTGAGACCTGGTGGTTTCCACGCTGGTGAGGGTGGTGTTTGGAGGTGCAGAGCTGGTGTGTGGTGTGAGGTCCCTTGACACCTCCATCCTGGTGGTCGTCCTGCCAGTCCCAGTGGAGACTGCCTGGCTGAGAGCCTCTGTGATGGTGTCTGACAAGGTGGGGACTTGGGTCTGGGTATTGAGGACGATGGGGTTTGGAGACCTCGGGGTGGAGGGCGTGGATGATTCTGGAGTTCCCGACAATGGAGAGAATTCCCCCTCGGTGGTGAGGAAGATGGGGAGTTGTAGGAGCAGGCGCGGAGGGAGTGGATCCTCCTGGGGTGGACGCAGCAGGGGCCTCAGAGGCTCTGACCAGAGTCACCATTGGTGATCTGCAGGGCTGCTCTCTTGCACAGGTCGGGTTCTTTGAGATGATGGAGTGTGAGAGGAAGTGCTCTGATGAGAGGTGGTCTGTAAGTGTGGGACTGTTTGGGACTCACGGGTGACTGTCCTCTGTGCAGTGGCCTCCTGTGAAGGAAGTGAGCGTGGAGTGGCAGAGGAGTGTGCCTGGGTTCCCGGTGTGCTGGCTTCTGGCGTGGTCACTGTCGTGTTGGTGGACACATGAGCTGTGTTTGGAGTGGGAACATCATGGGAAGTGTCCAGGCTGTCGTGAGCCAGGGCAGTCGTAATAGGATGTGGGCTGGTGATGGGCGGAGAGCCTGTCCTCAAGGCCTGTGTGGTTTCCTTCCTGGAGAGGGCTGTGTCTGGATGTGCAGTGGTTATTTCAGGTCCTGTGCCCTGTGTCCCATCAGAAACGACAGTTTCACTGCCAGTCCAAGTGGGGAGTGGGCTGGTGAGAGACTCTGAGTTGGTACCATATATTGAAGTGTCTTTTTCCTGGATGGTAGGACCAGAAGAGGATGGAGTGGGTGGTCCAGGGGTGCCTGACAATGGAGTGGTTTCATCCTTGGTTGATTGGTAGATGGGGATGGTTGTACCAGGGTGGAGGGAGTGGATGCTGCTGGGGTTGAAGCAGGAGGGGCCCCTGAAGCACTGGTTTGAGGAAGTACCTTTGGAGGTCCTGCAGGGCTGCTTGCTTCCACATGTGAGGTTCCTTCAGGGGGTGGAGGAGGGTGAGAGGAAGTGCTCCTATGGGGGGCCTTGTGTAATGGTGAACGTGTGGGGGACCCAGTGGTGACTGCCCACTGTGCTGTGATCTCCTGGGAAGGAAGTGAATGTGGCGAGGCAGAGGAGTGTGCCTGGGTTCCAGTTTCTGTGCTGGTCACTGCAGTGTCCATCGACACATGAGGTGTGTGTGGGGCAGGAGTGGACTGGGAGATGGCCAGGCTGTGATGCGCCTGGACGGTGGTCCTGGGATGTGGGCTGGTGACGTCTGGAGAGTCTGTCCTCAAGGCCTGTGTGGTTTTCTGCAGGGTGGTGGTGAGGACTGGGCCACAGACGTCATTGTGGAGGACCTGGGTGTCCCAGTGTGGACAGCTGTAGGAGGAGGGGTAGAGTTGACATGGGACGTCCCCAGAGAACTCACAGGGTGTCTTTGTTTCCCAGGTTGGGTGCTCTGAGGTGACACTGGGGCCAGAAGCAGTATTAGAAAGAGTGGCCTTCTCTGATGAGGCAAGTGTCTTTGTGACAGGTGTCAGGATCTTGGTTGGAGCGGTGGTCAGGGTGGGTTGTGACCCAGCTGAGGGTGATGGAAGGGACTCTGGTTGAGACCTGGTGGTTTCCACGCTGGTGAGGTCACTCTGTGGAGGTGCAGAGCTGGGTGTGTGGTGTGAGGTCCCTTGACACCTCCATCCTGGTGGTCGTCCTGCCAGTCCCAGTGGAGACTGCCTGGCTGAGAGCCTCTGTGATGGTGTCTGACAAGGTGGGGACTTGGGACTGGGTGGTGAGGACGATGGGGGGGTTTGGAGACCTCGGGGTGGAGGGCGTGGATGGTTTCTGGAGTTCCCGACAATGGAGAGAATTCCCCCCTCGGTGGTGAGGAAGATGGGAGTTGTAGGAGCAGGTGAGGAGGGAGTGGATCCTCCTGGGGTGGACGCAGCAGGGGCCTCAGAGGCTCTGACCAGAGTCACCATTGGTGATCCCGCAGGGCTGCTCTCTTGCACAGGTGGGGTTCTTTGAGATGATGGAGTGTGAGAGGAAGTGCTCTGATGAGAGGTGGTCTGTGAGTGTGGGACTGTTTGGGACTCAGGGGTGACCGTCCTGTGTGCAGTGGCCTCCTGTGAAGGAAGTGAGCGTGGAGTGGCAGAGGAGTGTGCCTGGGTTCCCGGTGTGCTGGCTTCTGGCGTGGTCACTGTCGTGTTGGTGGACACATGAGTGTGTTTGGAGTGGGAACATCATGGGAAGTGTCCAGGCTGTCGTGAGCCAGGGCAGTCGTAATAGGATGTGGGCTGGTGATGGGCGGAGAGCCTGTCCTCAAGGCCTGTGTGGTTTCCTTCCTGGAGAGGGCTGTGTCTGGATGTGCAGTGGTTATTTCAGGTCCTGTGCCCTGTGTCCCATCAGAAATCATGGTCCCACTGCCAGTCCAAGTGGGGAGTGGGCTGGTGAGAGACTCTGAGTTGTTACCATATATTGAAGTGTCTTTTTCCTGGATGGTAGGACCAGAAGAGGATGGAGTGGGTGGTCCAGGGGTGCCCGACAATGGAGTGGTTTCATCCTTGGTTGATTGGTAGATGGGGATGGTTGTACCAGGAGTGGAGGGAGTTGATGATTCTGGGGGATGCGTGGTGCTTGGTGTGAGGAGGTGGGGGTTGGGGTTGAAGCAAGGAGGGTGTGGGGCCCTGAAGCGGTAGGGGCACTGAAGCGCTGGTTTGAGGTACCTTTGGAGGTCCTGCAGGGCTGCTTGCTTCCACATGTGAGGTTCCTTCAGGGGGTGGAGGAGGGTGAGAGGAAGTGCTCCTGAGGGGGGCCTTGTGTAATGTGTGAACGCGTCTGGGACCCAGTCGTGACTGTCCACTGTGCACTGGTCTCCTGTGAAGGAACGTGAGCGTGGAGAGGCAGAGGCATGTGCCTGAGTTCCACGTTTCAGTTTCTGTGCTGGTCACTGCAGTGTCCATCGAAACATGAGTCGTGTGTGGGGCAGGAGTGGACTGGGAGATGGCCAGGCTGTGATGCGCCTGGACGGTGGTCCTGGGATGTGGGCTGGTGACGTCTGGAGAGTCTGTCCTCAAGGCCTGTGTGGTTTTCTGCAGGGTGGTGGTGAGGACTGGGGCCACAGACATCATTGTGGAGGACCTGGGTGTCCCAGTGTGGACAGCTGTAGGAGGAGGGGTAGAGTTGACATGGGACGTCCCCAGAGAACTCACAGGGTGTCTTTGTTTCCCAGGTTGGGTGCTCTGAGGTGACACTGGGGCAGAAGCAGTATTAGAAAGAGTGGCCTTCTCTGATGAGGCAAGTGTCTTTGTGACAGGTGTCAGGATCTTGGTTGGAGCGGTGGTCAGGGTGGGTTGTGACCCAGATGAGGGTGATGGAAGGGACTCTGGTTGAGACCTGGTGGTTTCCACGCTGGTGAGGGTCTGTGGAGGTGCAGAGCTGGTGTGTGGTGTGAGGTCCCTTGACACCTCCATCCTGGTGGTCGTCCTGCCAGTCCCCAGTGGAGACTGCCTGGCTGAGAGCCTCTGTGATGGTGTCTGACAAGGTGGGGACTTGGGTCTGGGTATTGAGGACGATGGGGTTTGGAGACCTCGGGGTGGAGGGCGTGGATGATTCTGGAGTTCCCGACAATGGAGAGAATTCCCCCTCGGTGGTGAGGAAGATGGGAGTTGTAGGAGCAGGCGCGGAGGGAGTGGATCCTCCTGGGGTGGACGCAGCAGGGGCCTCAGAGGCTCTGACCAGAGTCACCATTGGTGAATCCCGCAGGGCTGCTCTCTTGCACAGGTGGGTTTTCTTTGAGATGATGGAGTGTGAGAGGAAGTGCTCTGATGAGAGGTGGTCTGTAAGTGTGTGGGACTGTTTGGGACTCATGGGGTGACTGTCCTCTCTGTGTGCAGTGGCCTCCTGTGAAGGAAGTGAGCGTGGAGTGGCAGAGGAGTGTGCCTGGGTTCCCGGTGTGCTGGCTTCTGGCGTGGTCACTGTCGTGTTGGTGGACACATGAGGTGTGTTTGGAGTGGGAACATCATGGGAAGTGTCCAGGCTGTCGTGAGCCAGGGCAGTCGTAATAGGATGTGGGCTGGTGATGGGCGGAGAGCCTGTCCTCAAGGCCTGTGTGGTTTCCTTCCTGGAGAGGGCTGTGTCTGGATGTGCAGTGGTTATTTCAGGTCCTGTGCCCTGTGTCCCATCAGAAACGACAGTTTCACTGCCAGTCCAAGTGGGGAGTGGGCTGGTGAGAGACTCTGAGTTGGTACCATATATTGAAGTGTCTTTTTCCTGGATGGTAGGACCAGAAGAGGATGGAGTGGGTGGTCCAGGGGTGCCTGACAATGGAGTGGTTTCATCCTTGGTTGATTGGTAGATGGGGATGGTTGTACCAGGGGTGGAGGGAGTGGATGCTGCTGGGGTTGAAGCAGGAGGGGCCCCTGAAGCACTGGTTTGAGGTACCTTTGGAGGTCCTGCAGGGCTGCTTGCTTCCACAGGTGAGGTTCCTTCAGGGGGTGGAGGAGGGTGAGAGGAAGTGCTCCTATGGGGGGCCTTGTGTAATGGTGAACGTGTGGGGGACCCAGTGGTGACTGACCACTGTGCTGTGATCTCCTGGGAAGGAAGTGAATGTGGCGAGGCAGAGGAGTGTGCCTGGGTTCCAGTTTCTGTGCTGGTCACTGCAGTGTCCATGGACACATGAGGTGTGTGTGGGGCAGGAGTGGACTGGGAGATGGCCAGGCTGTGATGCGCCTGGACGGTGGTCCTGGGATGTGGGCTGGTGACGTCTGGAGAGTCTGTCCTCAAGGCCTGTGTGGTTTTCTGCAGGGTGGTGGTGAGGACTGGGGCCACAGACGTCATTGTGGAGGACCTGGGTGTCCCAGTGTGGGACAGATGTAGGAGGAGGGGTAGAGTTGACATGGGATGTCCCCAGAGAACTCACAGGGTGTCTTTGTTTCCCAGGTTGGGTGCTCTGAGGTGACACTGGGCCAGAAGCAGTATTAGAATGAGTGGCCTTCTCTGATGAGGTTCAGGTGTCTTTCATGACAGGTGTCAGGATCTTGGTTGGAGCGGTGGTCTGGGTGGGTTGTGACCCAGCTGTGGGTGATGGAAGGGATTCTGGTTGAGACCTGGTGGTTTCCATGCTGGTGAGGGTCACTCTGTGGAGGTGCAGACCTGGTGTGTGGTGTGAGGTCCCTTGACACCTCCATCATGGTGGTCGTCCTGCCAGTCCCAGTGGAGACTGCCTGGCTGACAGCCCTCTGTGATGGTGTCTGACAAGGTGGAGACGTGGGTCCTGTGGTGAGGAACATGGGGTTTGGTGGTACCCGGGGTGGAGGGAGTGGATGTTCTGGGGACATTGACAATGGAGAGAATTCTCCTCCTCGGTGGTGAGGAAGATGGGAGGTTGTAGGATCCAGGTGAGGAGGAGTGGATCTCCTGGGGTGGACGCAGCAGGGGCCTCAGAGGCTCTGACCAGAGTCACCATTGGTGATCCCGCAGGGCTGCTCTCTTGCACAGGTGGGGTTCTTTGAGATGATGGAGTGTGAGAGGAAGTGCTCTGATGAGAGGTGGTCTGTGAGTGTGGGACTGTTTGGGACTCAGGGGTGACCGTCCTGTGTGCAGTGGCCTCCTGTGAAGGAAGTGAGCGTGGAGTGGCAGAGGAGTGTGCCTGGGTTCCCGGTGTGCTGGCTTCTGGCGTGGTCACTGTGGTGTTGGTGGACACATGAGCTGTGTTTGGAGTGGGAACATCATGGGAAGTGTCCAGGCTGTCGTGAGCCAGGGCAGTCGTAATAGGATGTGGGCTGGTGATGGGCGGAGAGCCTGTCCTCAAGGCCTGTGTGGTTTCCTTCCTGGAGAGGGCTGTGTCTGGATGTGCAGTGTTTATTTCAGGTCCTGTGCCCTGTGTCCCATCAGAAATCATGGTCCCACTGCCAGTCCAAGTGGGGAGTGGGCTGGTGAGAGACTCTGAGTTGGTACCATATATTGAAGTGTCTTTTTCCTGGATGGTAGGACCAGATGAGGATGGAGTGGGTGGTCCAGGGGTGCCCGACAATGGAGTGGTTTCATCCTTGGTTGATTGGTAGATGGGGATGGTTGTACCAGGAGTGGAGGGAGTTGATGATTCTGGGGATCTCGACTGTGGCGTGGTGTCCTCCTTGGTGGTGAGGATGGTGGGGGTTGTTGGCACAGGCGAGGAGGGTGTGGGTGCTCCTGGGGTTGAAGCGGTAGGGGTCCCTGAAGCGCTGGGTTTGAAGTACCTTTGGAGGTCCTGCAGGTCCGCTTGCTCCCACAGGTGAGGTTCCTTCAGGTGGAGGAGGATGTGAGGAAGTGCTCCTGAGAGGGGTCTTGTGTGAATGTGAACGCGTCTGGGACCCAGTCGTGACTGCCCACTGTGCACTGGTCTCTGTGCAGGACGTGAGCGTGGAGAGGCAGAGGCATGTGCCTGAGTTCCACGTGTGCTGGTTTCTGTGCTGGTCACTGCAGTGTCCATGGAAACATGAGTCGTGTGTGGGGCAGGAGCGGACTGGGAGATGGCCAGGCTGTGATGAGCCTGGGTGTGGTGGTCCTGGGATGTGGGCTGGTGATGTCTGGAGAGTCTGTCCTCAAGGCCTGTGTGGTTTTCTGCAGGGTGGTGGTGAGGACTGGGGCCGCAGACATCATTGTGGAGGACCTGGGTGTCCCAGTGTGGACAGCTGTAGGAGGAGGGGTAGAGTTGACATGGGACGTCCCCAGAGAACTCACAGGGTGTCTTTGTTTCCCAGGTTGGGTGCTCTGAGGTGACACTGGGGCAGAAGCAGTATTAGAAAGAGTGGCCTTCTCTGATGAGGCAAGTGTCTTTGTGACAGGTGTCAGGATCTTGGTTGGAGCGGTGGTCAGGGTGGGTTGTGACCAGATGAGGGTGATGGAAGGGACTCTGGTTGAGACCTGGTGGTTTCCACGCTGGTGAGGGTGGTGTTTGGAGGTGCAGAGCTGGTGTGTGGTGTGAGGTCCCTTGACACCTCCATCCTGGTGGTCGTCCTGCCAGTCCCAGTGGAGACTGCCTGGCTGAGAGCCTCTGTGATGGTGTCTGACAAGGTGGGGGACTTGGGTCTGGGTATTGAGGACGATGGGGTGGTTGGAGACCTCGGGGTGGAGGGCGTGGATGATTCTGGAGTTCCCGACAATGGAGAGAATTCCCCCTCGGTGGTGAGGAAGATGGGAGTTGTAGGAGCAGGCGCGGAGGGAGTGGATCCTCCTGGGGTGGACGCAGCAGGGGCCTCAGAGGCTCTGACCAGAGTCACCATTGGTGAATCTGCAGGGCTGCTCTCTTGCACAGGTCGGGTTCTTTGAGATGATGGAGTGTGAGAGGAAGTGCTCTGATGAGAGGTGGTCTGTAAGTGTGGGACTGTTTGGGACTCACGGGTGACTGTCCTCTGTGCAGTGGCCTCCTGTGAAGGAAGTGAGCGTGGAGTGGCAGAGGAGTGTGCCTGGGTTCCCGGTGTGCTGGCTTCTGGCGTGGTCACTGTCGTGTTGGTGGACACATGAGCTGTGTTTGGAGTGGGAACATCACGGGAAGTGTCCAGGCTGTCGTGAGCCAGGGCAGTCGTAATAGGATGTGGGCTGGTGATGGGCGGAGAGCCTGTCCTCAAGGCCTGTGTGGTTTCCTTCCTGGAGAGGGCTGTGTCTGGATGTGCAGTGTTTATTTCAGGTCCTGTGCCCTGTGTCCCATCAGAAACGACAGTTTCACTGCCAGTCCAAGTGGGGAGTGGGCTGGTGAGAGACTCTGAGTTGGTACCATATATTGAAGTGTCTTTTTCCTGGATGGTAGGACCAGAAGAGGATGGAGTGGGTGGTCCAGGGGTGCCTGACAATGGAGTGGTTTCATCCTTGGTTGATTGGTAGATGGGGATGGTTGTACCAGGGGTGGAGGGAGTGGATGCTGCTGGGGTTGAAGCAGGAGGGGCCCCTGAAGCACTGGTTTGAGGTACCTTTGGAGGTCCTGCAGGGCTGCTTGCTTCCACATGTGAGGTTCCTTCAGGGGGTGGAGGAGGGTGAGAGGAAGTGCTCCTATGGGGGGCCTTGTGTAATGGTGAACGTGTGGGGGACCCAGTGGTGACTGACCACTGTGCTGTGATCTCCTGGGAAGGAAGTGAATGTGGCGAGGCAGAGGAGTGTGCCTGGGTTCCAGTTTCTGTGCTGGTCACTGCAGTGTCCATGGACACATGAGGTGTGTGTGGGGCAGGAGTGGACTGGGAGATGGCCAGGCTGTGATGCGCCTGGACGGTGGTCCTGGGATGTGGGCTGGTGACGTCTGGAGAGTCTGTCCTCAAGGCCTGTGTGGTTTTCTGCAGGGTGGTGGTGAGGACTGAGGCCACAGACGTCATTGTGGAGGACCTGGGTGTCCCAGTGGGGAGAGATGTAGGAGGAGGGGTAGAGTTGACATGGGATGTCCCCAGAGAACTCACAGGGTGTCTTTGTTTCCCAGGTTGGGTGCTCTGAGGTGACACTGGGCCAGAAGCAGTATTAGAATGAGTGGCCTTCTCTGAGAGGTTCAGGTGTCTTCATGACAGGTGTCAGGATCTTGGTTGGAGCGGTGGTCTGCGTGGGTTGTGACTCAGCTGTGGGTGATGGAAGGGATTCTGGTTGAGACCTGGTGGATTCTATGCTGGTGAGGTCACTCTGTGGAGGTGCTGACCTGGTGTGTGGTGTGAGGTCCCTTGACACCTCCATCATGGTGGTCGTCCTGCTACTCCCAGTGGAGACTGCCTGGCTGACAGCCCGTGTGATGGTGTCTGAGAAGGTAGAGACGTGGTCCTCAGTGGTGAGGAACATGGGGATGGTGGTACCAGGTATGGAGGAGTGGATGGTTCTGGGGACATTGATATTGGAGAGGTCTCCTCCTTGCTGGTGAGGAAGATGGAGGTTGTAGGATCCAGGTGAGGAGGGAGTGGATCTCCTGGGGTGGACGCAGCAGGGGCCTCAGAGGCTCTGACCAGAGTCACCATTGGTGATCCCGCAGGGCTGCTCTCTTGCACAGGTGGGGTTCTTTGAGATGATGGAGTGTGAGAGGAAGTGCTCTGATGAGAGGTGGTCTGTGAGTGTGGGACTGTTTGGGACTCAGGGGTGACTGTCCTGTGTGCAGTGGCCTCCTGTGAAGGAAGTGAGCGTGGAGTGGCAGAGGAGTGTGCCTGGGTTCCCGGTGTGCTGGCTTCTGGCGTGGTCACTGTGGTGTTGGTGGACACATGAGCTGTGTTTGGAGTGGGAACATCACGGGAAGTGTCCAGGCTGTCGTGAGCCAGGGCAGTCGTAATAGGATGTGGGCTGGTGATGGGCGGAGAGCCTGTCCTCAAGGCCTGTGTGGTTTCCTTCCTGGAGAGGGCTGTGTCTGGATGTGCAGTGTTTATTTCAGGTCCTGTGCCCTGTGTCCCATCAGAAACGACAGTTTCACTGCCAGTCCAAGTGGGGAGTGGGCTGGTGAGAGACTCTGAGTTGGTACCATATATTGAAGTGTCTTTTTCCTGGATGGTAGGACCAGAAGAGGATGGAGTGGGTGGTCCAGGGGTGCCTGACAATGGAGTGGTTTCATCCTTGGTTGATTGGTAGATGGGGATGGTTGTACCAGGGGTGGAGGGAGTGGATGCTGCTGGGGTTGAAGCAGGAGGGGCCCCTGAAGCACTGGTTTGAGGTACCTTTGGAGGTCCTGCAGGGCTGCTTGCTTCCACATGTGAGGTTCCTTCAGGGGGTGGAGGAGGGTGAGAGGAAGTGCTCCTATGGGGGGCCTTGTGTAATGGTGAATGTGTGGGGGACCCAGTGGTGACTGTCCACTGTGCTGTGATCTCCTGGGAAGGAAGTGAATGTGGCGAGGCAGAGGAGTGTGCCTGGGTTCCAGTTTCTGTGCTGGTCACTGCAGTGTCCATCGACACATGAGGTGTGTGTGGGGCAGGAGTGGACTGGGAGATGGCCAGGCTGTGATGCGCCTGGACGGTGGTCCTGGGATGTGGGCTGGTGACGTCTGGAGAGTCTGTCCTCAAGGCCTGTGTGGTTTTCTGCAGGGTGGTGGTGAGGACTGGGGCCACAGACGTCATTGTGGAGGACCTGGGGTGTCCCAGTGTGGAGAGATGTAGGAGGAGGGGTAGAGTTGACATGGGATGTCCCCAGAGAACTCACAGGGTGTCTTTGTTTCCCAGGTTGGGTGCTCTGAGGTGACACTGGGCCAGAAGCAGTATTAGAAAGAGTGGCCTTCTCTGATGAGGTTCAGGTGTCTTTGTGACAGGTGTCAGGATCTTGGTTGGAGCGGTGGTCAGGGTGGGTTGTGACCCAGCTGAGGGTGATGGAAGGGATTCTGGTTGAGACCTGGTGGTTTCCATGCTGGTGAGGGCACTCTGTGGAGGTGCAGACCTGGTGTGTGGTGTGAGGTCCCTTGACACCTCCATCTGGTGGTCGTCCTGTACAGTCCCAGTGGAGACTGCCTGGCTGAGAGCCCTCTGTGATGGTGTCTGAGAATGGTGGGGACGTGGTCCTCAGGGTAGTGAGGAACGATGGGGTTTGTGAGACCAGGTATGGAGGGCGTGGATGGTTCTGGGAGACATTGACAATGTAGAGTTCCTCCTCGGTGGTGAGGAAGATCGGAGTTGTAGGAGCAGGCAAGGAGGTAGTGGATCTTCCTGGGAGTGGACGCAGCAGGGGCCTCAGAGGCTCTGACCAGAGTCACCATTGGTGATCCCGCAGGGCTGCTCTCTTGCACAGGTGAGGTTCTTTGAGATGATGGAGTGTGAGAGGAAGTGCTCTGATGAGAGGTGGTCTGTGAGTGTGGGACTGTTTGGGACTCAGGGGTGACCGTCCTGTGTGCAGTGGCCTCCTGTGAAGGAAGTGAGCGTGGAGTGGCAGAGGAGTGTGCCTGGGTTCCCGGTGTGCTGGCTTCTGGCGTGGTCACTGTGGTGTTGGTGGACACATGAGGTGTGTTTGGAGTGGGAACATCATGGGAAGTGTCCAGGCTGTCGTGAGCCAGGGCAGTCGTAATAGGATGTGGGGCTGGTGATGGGCGGAGAGCCTGTCCTCAGGCCTGTGTGGTTTCCTTCCTGGAGAGGGCTGTGTCTGGATGTGCAGTGGTCATTTCAGGTCCTGTGCCCTGTGTCCCATCAGAAACGACATGGTTTCACTGCCAGTCCAAGTGGGGAGTGGGCTGGTGAGAGACTCTGAGTTGGTACCATATATTGAAGTGTCTTTTTCCTGGATGGTAGGACCAGAAGAGGATGGAGTGGGTGGTCCAGGGGTGCCCGACAATGGAGTGGTTTCATCCTTGGTTGATTGGTAGATGGGGATGGTTGTACCAGGGGTGGAGGGAGTGGATGCTGCTGGGGTTGAAGCAGGAGGGGCCCCTGAAGCACTGGTTTGAGGTACCTTTGGAGGTCCTGCAGGGCTGCTTGCTTCCACATGTGAGGTTCCTTCAGGGGGTGGAGGAGGGTGAGAGGAAGTGCTCCTATGGGGGGCCTTGTGTAATGGTGAACGTGTGGGGGACCCAGTGGTGACTGTCCACTGTGCTGTGATCTCCTGGGAAGGAAGTGAATGTGGCGAGGCAGAGGAGTGTGCCTGGGTTCCAGTTTCTGTGCTGGTCACTGCAGTGTCCATCGACACATGAGGTGTGTGTGGGGCAGGAGTGGACTGGGAGATGGCCAGGCTGTGATGCGCCTGGACGGTGGTCCTGGGATGTGGGCTGGTGACGTCTGGAGAGTCTGTCCTCAAGGCCTGTGTGGTTTTCTGCAGGGTGGTGGTGAGGACTGAGGCCACAGACGTCATTGTGGAGGACCTGGGTGTCCCAGTGGGGAGAGATGTAGGAGGAGGGGTAGAGTTGACATGGGATGTCCCCAGAGAACTCACAGGGTGTCTTTGTTTCCCAGGTTGGGTGCTCTGAGGTGACACTGGGCCAGAAGCAGTATTAGAATGAGTGGCCTTCTCTGAGGGTTCAGGTGTCTTCATGACAGGTGTCAGGATCTTGGTTGGAGCGGTGGTCTGCGTGGGTTGTGACTCAGCTGTGGGTGATGGAAGGGATTCTGGTTGAGACCTGGTGGATTCTATGCTGGTGAGGTCACTCTGTGGAGGTGCTGACCTGGTGTGTGGTGTGAGGTCCCTTGACACCTCCATCATGGTGGTCGTCCTGCTACTCCCAGTGGAGACTGCCTGGCTGACAGCCCGTGTGATGGTGTCTGAGAAGGTAGAGACGTGGTCCTCAGTGGTGAGGAACATGGGGATGGTGGTACCAGGTATGGAGGGAGTGGATGGTTCTGGGGACATTGATATTGGAGAGGTCTCCTCCTTGCTGGTGAGGAAGATGGAGGTTGTGGATCCAGGTGAGGAGGGAGTGGATCTTCCTGGGGTGGACGCAGCAGGGGCCTCAGAGGCTGCTGACCAGAGTCACCATTGGTGATCCCGCAGGGCTGCTCTCTTGCACAGGTGGGGTTCTTTGAGATGATGGAGTGTGAGAGGAAGTGCTCTGATGAGAGGTGGTCTGTGAGTGTGGGACTGTTTGGGACTCAGGGGTGACCGTCCTGTGTGCAGTGGCCTCCGGTGAAGGACGTGAGCGTGGAGAGGCAGACGAGTGTGCCTGAGTTCCCGGTGTGCTGATTTCTGCAGTGCTTTTTGCAGTGTCCGTGGAAACAGGACTTTCTGTTGTGTCTGTCACTGACACTCTGCCAGTTGGCATTGATTGCATATTTGTTTCAGGAGTGATATCACGTTGGGATGTTTTTGAATCGTGTGAGGATGTTCCATGTTCTCCTGTCTTTTTTGCAGGAAGCGTTGTTTTGATGATCATACTGGTTGTCCCCAGGGCACTTGCAGCGTTGTGTGGACCCCAAGAGTGAAGACTTGTGGATGAGATAGTTTCATTTCCCGTGTTTTGTGATAGTCTTGGTTGCAGTTGTCTGTGTCAGTCCTTGACAAATGTTACAAAATTGTTACAATTACCCTTATCAGAGCATTATTATTGCCTTGGAAACCTACAAGTATTTTCATGCAGAATTAGTTGATTACAGTACCTCCTCATTCCCCTTTTTGATTGTATCCTTTGGCCTTATCCAACTGCACAAATTTAAGCATGACATGAGCATAGTTGTATTGGTTGGCATAGTTGTAATACCATAATTATACCTCTATGTTTAGATGTTTCAAAATAATAAAGCCCTTTAATCCTATGGTTTGGCAGATATTGTGGTGTTATATCTGGTTCCCTAAATTCTCTATTTCATACCCTATACCAGTATGTTTTAAGTACATTGCAAAATATACTTGAATAGCTACTGACTATAATAAGTTCCTAATTATGCGTCAGTGCAAAGAAGGTTCACCAGAGGTGGTGTGCCAGGTGGCTGGGATCCTAGAGACTCAGGAGGCTGAGGCAGGGAGATCACAAGTTTCAGGTTAGTCTCAGCAATTTAGTGAGAGCGTGTCTCACAAGTAAAAGAGAATACAAGGCCTACGTATGTAGTTCAGCCATAAAGTGACCCTGGTTTCAATCCTCAGGAAAAATAAATAAATAAATAAAAGGAAGAAAAGAATATGAACGCTTCAAATTCATAATGTAGCAGTTATTCATGGATACGGAAAAGCACAGGTGTATTGTGAATGAATGCAATTTCCAGGGGCGTTCCACACAAACCCACAAACACACTCTCACATGCACACCCAGGACTGCCCCCCCGACAGGCTTCCGAATGGTCCTACGTCATCCACCTAGTGCTGATGAGTTACTTCTCTTCTACAAGTTCCTGGAGTGGTAGGAGCCAGATTCCTTGATTCTGGTGGAGAACATTGATCCATGAAATACCCGCCCACTCGTACTGATTGGCTGAACTCCTCCCCATCCCCAGGCTCTGGTCACCTCCATTGTACTTTCTAGTTTGATCAGTTTACTTTTTTTCAGATTGCACATGTGAGTGAAACCATGTGATATTTGTCTCTGTGTGTCTGACTTACTTCACTTAGCATAACGTCCTCCAGATCTGTTGGTGTTTTGGCAAATGCCTGAACGTCCTTCTTTTAAAAGCTGAATAGTAGTTCGCAATAGCCAGGATGTGGAATCAGTCTACGTGTCATCAGTGGATGAATGGATGTAGAAACTATGCTCTGTACACAAGAGGGGATATCCTGCAGCCTGAATTCTTTTTAGACAACATCTTGAGGCCTCCTTGTCTTGAGCATGTGTGAGTAGGGTTCTTTGGTGTTGCCGTACGTGCTGTTCTCTTGTTTTTATTTTAATTTTTTGTTAATAGTACATATAGTCTTTTGAATAAAATAAAGACAAGAGAACACAATATTCCATTTCATAAAAATGACAAATAATAAGATGCATTCATTGATTCTGTGTATGGACTAATTAAAGGAGCCACAGACAGAGGAAGAGTGAAAAAATTAAGGGGGAAGACCAGGTGGAGACGGAGATATGGAGAAACCCACGTAACCTGCGGGGGCAGGAGGAAGCTCAGATAAGCCAATTGCATAAAGTACCAGAGTACTTTTTTGAGTACATAAAGTACCAGAGTACTCAATTGCATAGAGTACCAGCCCCGAACTGTGGCTTTTGCATATGTTACCATTAAATAATGAAACATTTTTTACAAATGGAGCATAAATGAAGAAATTATGCCTTGAGAACTTCACTCTCAGAGTAGATAGTGGAGGCAGAACGTGAGGCCACTGTTCTACCCCTGATTTAAAGAAAGAGAGACTAGAAAGTAGAATAGTTGAAATGTGCGGTATTCAGAGATTGAGCTCAAGTCGCCAGGAGTATCAAAAAGGTGATAGAAGGGAAAAGAGTAAGTCGTAAGAATCAAGGGGATTGCTGTGAGCTGGTTTCTGTACACAGTGTAACCAGCATTTCCTACAAACCTGAAGATCCGCAATAGGAAAGGGCAGGAAATCCTGCAATAAAAACCCAACAGCGATTCTGGCTGTTGGGTCCTCCCCGCCTCCCATCCCTCTAGCTTGCTAGGCTGTGGAACCAGCCTAGATGCCCCTCAGTCAGTGAATGGGTAAAGAAAATGTGGCATTACATACTCAATGGAATATTACTCAGCAATAAAAGAGAATAAAATCATGGCATTCACAGGTAAACGGATGAAATGGGAGAATATAATGCTAAGTGAAGTTAGCCAATCCCAAAAAGCCAAATGCCGAATGTTTTCGCTGATATGAGGAGGCTGATTCACAGTGGGGTTGGGATGGGGGGGGGAGCATAGGAAGATTAGAGGAACACTCGAAAGGCCAATGGGGAGGGAGAGGAAAGGAGGGGGCAAAAGGGTAAAAAAAAAAAAAAAAGATGGTAGAATGAGATGGATATCATTACCCTAAGTGCATGTATGAAGACACGAATGGTGTGAATATACTTTGTATACAACCAGAGATATGTAAAAATGTGCTCTATATGTGTAATGTGAATCGTAATGCATTCTATTGTCATATACAACAACTTCAAATAAAAAAAAGAAATGGGGATTAAAAAAACCATAAATAACCCCATAAGCAATAGTCAAAGATAGGAAATAATTCCAGCATGGTGAGTTTTCAGTATTGATTACCTTTGATATTAACATAATTTAATTTTAGCCGGGCGCGGTAGCGCACATCTGTAATCCCAGCACTTGGGAGGCTGAAGCAGGAGGATCGCGAGTTCAAAGCCAGCCTCAGCAATGGCGAGGCACTTAGCAACTCAGTGAGACCCTGTCTCTAAATAAAACACAAAAAAGGGCTGGGGATGTGGCCCAGTGGTCGAGTGCCCCCTGAGTTCAATCCCTGGTACCACAAAAAAAAATTAATTTTATATGCATGTAATTTTAGTTTGTAATTATGGTTGTGTTTGACAGCTAGTGTGCCCAATTCCTATCACTTTAATCATTGAGTCTCACAGTATGAATTGGCCGAGGCCCCTTCTGTGTTTTATCCTGTCAGAGCTATACTGATATCCACAGAAGGACCTGGAGGTTCCCCGTCAGGGAGCCGGACGTGCTGTTTTTGCTCAGTGGAAAGCTATGGCTAGGTCCTCTTGTGATCCCCATTTCTGTCCTAATGCAGGTGGCTTCTCTTGCCACTGTCTGAGAGATCAGGGTCCTCTCTGCTCCTGAAGGCAGAGAGTTGATGGCAGAGAGCACCGACCCAGGCATCTGTGAAATGCAGGTTGCATGCCCTGGACCACCAAGTATCACTAAGCTAAGCACCCACACATTCCTTCCTAGAGAGCTGTAAGGAGCCCCAGAAGAAGAATACAGAGAGAGTGCAACGAGACCGAGGCTCAGGTGTCTGCAGCTCCAGAACTTGCTCACCACGAGGCTTCCTGGCATTGTCACGTTAGTACCCGTGACATGAAAAGCATACGGGTTCGATCTTCGTCCCCAGTTTACAACACAGAGCTCTCAATCCTCGTCTCGTTTCTCGAGTGACCCGAGCATCTTTTCATTATAATATTTGGTCTTAATTCCCAGTAATTCATGAGACAAAAGCCTCTAAGGCCATTGGAAATTCCCAGTGATAGTCTTTTTGTATAGAAGAGAGATCTGCGGAGGAGAGGAAGGGGACCGAGGGGCAGGGAGAGGGTTGGGATGCGAAAAGGGAAGAATGGTGGGATGCATCTGACCCACCCTTCCTGCGTACACACACGCGTGTTCCACCACGGACCTCATCTTCGTGCACATGCACGAGGTACTAATTTTTTTAAAAAAAGCTATGAATAAATAGAGGAAAGGTCAGTAGGGCAGAGGGAAGGGAACCGGGAGGGGAGAGGGAAGGGAAAGGGGACATTCTGGGGACTGATTTAGAGCAAATGAGATTCCATGCTTATATAATTATATAAAATGAACTGTAATATTATGTACAACTACAAGGGACTCATAGAATGAAAAGACCTAATTTCAACATATTCTGAACGATTAGCGACTCATTTGAACACCAATTATGAAATGACCCTTGTAGCCTGGCACAGTGGCATACGTCGCCCATAGTCCCAGCTACTCTGGAGGCTGAGGTAGAAGGGTCGCTGGAGCCCAGGAGTTTGTGACCAGTCTAGACAACATAGCAAGGCCCCATCTCAAAAATAACAAATGCACACACACACACACACACACATATAAATACATGTACACACACACACGTACATATGTATTTATAAACACACACATAGAAAGAGTCTCTTTGGATGCTAGTGGGTTGACTGGTGACTGGGGGCTCCCGGATAGATGGGGCCATACGTAGGGGGGTTGGAACTTTCAGCCCAACGTCTTGACCTCATCCAGGGAGGAGAGAGGGCTGGAGATGGAGTTGATTATCAATGGCCGATGATTTAATCAATTATGCCTATGTAATAAGACCTCCCTAAATACTCAATGGAATATTACTCAGCTTTAAAGAAGGGTGAAATGATGGCATTTGCCAGGAAATGGTTGGAGTTGGAGAATATCCTGCTAAGAGAAATAAGCCAATCCCATAAAACCAAAGGCTGAATGTTTTCTCTAATATGTGGATGCTAATTCACAATAAGGTGGGGGGCACTAGGAAGAATAGTGCTACCTTAGATTAGGTAGAGGGAAGTGAAGGGAGGGGGGAGGGAGGGGATGTGGGGATGGGAAAGATGGTGGAATGAAACAGACTCTATTACTGTATGTATATATGTGACTGCATGACCAATACGATTCTGCAACATGTATGCTTAGAAAAATGAGAAATTATATCCCATCTATGTATGATATATCACAGTGCATAAATGCATTCTACTGTCATGTATAACTAATTAAAATAAATTAAAAAATTTAAAAAATTGAGACACTGGAGTTTGGAGGTTGATGGACACGTGGAGGGGCTGGGAGGGTGGCATGTCCAGAGGTCACAGAAGCTCCCGCCCCTTCCCTGTGCCTCTCTTCCATTTGAACGCGGCTCAGCTAGATCTTTTAGAATAAATTCATAATAGAAAGAAACCTTCCCGAGTTCTGGAGGCTGTTCCAGCAAATTATCAAATATGAGGAGGGGACCGCGGGGAACCCCTGACTTAACATCAGCTGGTCAGAAGAACAGGAGGCGTGGGACCCGCAGTTGGCATCTGAGTCTCGTGGGACTGAGCCCTGCGCTGTGGGCCTGTGCTCCCTCCAGGTGGTGGTGGAAGAACGGAATGGCATCCCAGGAAACCCGGTGGGAGTCCACAGAGAACCAGAAGTTGCACCAGAGAACTAAACAGATGGGGCCACACGATCTTGGACTTTCAGCCCACAAAACTATACGCTAAATAAAATTCTTTTGTTTGTATAATATGCAGCCTCGGGGATTTTGTTATAGCCACAGAAAATGGACTGAGACTTAGATCTAGACTTGTGTCTTTCGGTCTCCACATCTTTCACTCCTAAAAGTCACCAGCAACAAATATGTTGTCCAGATACACCCTCCCAACACGCTCCCAGTTGCTGTCATGTTAATTCTCCCTCCTGTAAACTGTCCTAACCAGGAAACTGGGGCTCCTGTCTTGCTTATAATGGCAAGGGTACAACTACATATAAATGGTTTCCTTTGAGGTGGCAGGACCCTGGGAGTCCTGGGGACCTTGTAGCATTTTGCTCTTGATAATCCTAACGAATAATAAATCTCAAAATTTAGGGGCTCAAGACTTATTTTAAAAATATTGAAACTGGGACGGGGGGTGGGGAGGAAAAAGGGTGGTCATGAGCTAAAATCAATTTCCATGCCTGTATGAGTTTGTCGGGATGAACTCAGCTGCTATGTATAACCATAAAGATTTAACAAAGAAAGAAAGGAAGGAAGGAAGGAGCCGGGCATGGTGGCACACACCTGTCATCCCAGCACTTGGGAGGCTGAGGCAGGAGGATCGCGAGTTCAAAGCCAGCCTCAGCAAGGGCGAGGCACTTAGCAACTCAGTGAGACCCTGTCTCTACTAAAATACAAAAAAGGGCTGGGGATGTGGCCCAGTGGTCGAGTGCCCCTGAGTTCAATCCCCGGTACCTAAATAAATAAATAAAATGAAATTACAGCTGCAGATGGTTCCCCACTTATGACGGTTTTTGGCTTACCAATATTCTAACTTTGCTGTGGTGCGGACTTTGAACTTTGCAGTGGCTCTACTGATACACATTTGGTCGAAACCACGCTTGGAATTTTGCACTTGGATCCTTTCCTAGGCCAGCGCTGTGCCTGCCCTCTGAGGCGCCACCAGTGACATTCTGTGGGGTGTGTTGCCAGGCTGTGGTGTTTGGGTGTGGCGAGTGTGTTCTGTTTGTGGCAGTTTCAACCTCTGAGCCTCCTCATGATCTGAGCCAGCTCTCCGGGTCACTCCTCAGCAATAATGACCATAGGCTGGATGAGATGGTGAAGATCAAACAACAAAGGGTACAAGCAGAATTGCCGAGAAGCACCCCGAACCTGGGACCCAAGGGGCTTCAGGCAGCCCAGGACAGACCCTGACCTAGAAGTGTAGCCAGAGGGTGGGGTTCCCACCCACCTGCCCGAGAAAAGCTGGCGGAGCACGTGGCGGAGGCAGCCGCTCATTTCTGGTAACCTAAAGGATGCTGGGAAGAGCTGGGTGTGTCCTGCAGAGCCTGCACGATATTTTGCAGAGATGACACTTTGCCAGTTTTCACGCGGGTGCTGGCCTTCTCAGAAGTATTGCCTGCGCTTTGGCCAATGCTCTTCATAGCATCCCTAAGGCTATGAGGACATCTGCTACGTCTCCGGAGAAGAAAGAGGTAGACCAGTTGTCCTCCCCGGGGGTGGGGGTGCGGGGGTAGTTCACGCCTCAGCTCATTCATGGGACAGATATTTGCCGCACACCTCCTCCGTGACAAGTACTGGCACAAGCTGCATCTGGCTGTATCAGGGAAGTTGGTTGTGACACCTGGGGACTGGGGTGCTACTGCCATCTAGTGGGAAGAAGAGGTCTCAACACCTTACCAGTACACAGGACAGCTAGCGCCCCACCTCCCAGTGAAGAATTAGCCAGACCCAAATGCATTGCCATTCATGCTGGAATCGCAACCCCCCTCCCCTCCCTGCACCTGTAGTGAGATTGGTCCAGGCTAAAGTAGTTAGGGATGTTGCTATGGAGACAAGAAGGAAAGGATCCAATTTAGTGGATGGCAAGCAGCGTCAAAAAAATAAGAGTATATAATAGAATAAGAGACATCAGGGCGTGTGAAACGAAGCAAGAGTGGTTATTTTACAGAAGTGTCTTCAATGGGCAAAACATTTAGATGGAAGGAATGATATTTTTGAGATCCCTCGCACACATAGTCCAGTGACTGTTGTTAATAGCGTATATTTCAAAATTGTTAAGAGTCGATTTCAAAAGTTCATACCATTTAACAGTGATATGTGTGAGGTGACAGATGCATTAACCCAATGCTTGATTTAATAATTTTACATTGTATACACGCATGAAAACATCAGTGGTATCTGATAAATACAGGTGTCCCTGAGTATCCATACGGAATTTGTTTCAGGATCCCCTGCAGATACCCAAGCCCACAGGTACTCGAGTCCCTTACATAAAATGGCACAGCATTTGCCTAGGACGTACACACAGCCTCCTGTGTGTGCTTCAGATCACCTCTAGATGACTTACAATACCCAATGCAATGTAAATGCTGTGCACATAGTTGCATACTCTGTTGCTTAGGAATTTTTTTTTTTTTTTTTTTTTTTGTACTGGGGATTGAACTCAGGGGCACTCGACCACTGGGTCACATCCCCAGCCCTTTTTCATATTTTATTAGAGAGGGGGTCTCACTGCATCACTAAGTGCCTCGCCATGGCTGAGGCTGGCTTTGAACTCACGGTCCTCCTGCCTCAGCCTCCCAAGTGCTGGGATTACAGGCGTGCACCACCGTGCCGGGCTACTCTGCTGCTTAGGGAATACTGACAAGAACAAAGTTTGCACATGGTCAACACAGACGTGGTGGTTTCTCCAAATGCTTTCTATTCACTGTTGGTCAGATCAGAGGCTATGCCGGCTGACTGCACGTACAACTGTAGTTTGTCAATTTAGCAAAACGGGTCACAGCACAGTACACAGCCTTGGATTTTGGCATCTGAGTGGGTCCTGGGACCGACCGACCGACCAATTCCTCTGTGGTTACTGAGGATCATAAAAGTGAGAATCAGGGACCCGATTCACTATGTTTTGGGGTGGGGAAGGGTCACAACGTTAAACACACCCAAGACGACTGTCCCAGAGCAGATCTTGTAGAAATGGTTAATTGGAGGCAGAGGCTGTGCAGGGTGGAAGGGGAGGTGGGAGGGGCACCCTGAAGGCTGCCTGGGGGCATTGAGGTCCTCAGAGGTATGTGGCCAGACCAGCCGGGCAGTCCCCTGGACCTCTCTTCAGGGCAGAAATGAAGAGGGGTCCCGGGAGGGGCCACCCAGCCCAGGAGAGTGGTGAATGCCAAGCCCACCCCCCCCCCCCCCGCCCAGGAGGGGTTGAGGCTCCTCAGCCAATAGCAGAGCCTGCTGTCCCCACCCAGTCCCTCTGGCCTGGCCTGTATTCACAGGGGCTGCGGGGGCCTCAGGGGACCTGGCACCAGCTGCTTCCTTGTCCTGAGACCTGCCCAGAAGGAGAGGAGCCCGGGGAGGGTGCTGTGCCAGGACTGGCCAGGCAGGACTCTCCGGATGGGCATGGCGCGGCTAGGGAGGCTGAGGCAGGGGGATCCCGAGTTCGAGGCCAGCCTGGACAACTTAGCAAGACCCTGTCTCAAAATCAAACAGGCCCGGGACATAGCTCAGTGGTAGAGAGCCCCTGTGTTCAATCCTCAGTACTGAAAAACATTTAAAAAAAGAAAAAGAAAGGACCCTCGAGCAAGAGGAAGGAACACATACACACTCCTGCACACACACAAATACACACTCATGCACGCGCAAACACACTCACGCTCACTCAGGCACACACTCATATTCATGCACACCCAGTCACGGGCACACACTCAAGCACACACAGACACACGCATACAGACTCAGTCATGCACACTCACATGCACGCTCACACAAACTTCCACACACTCATCCAGCACCCACAGATGCACACACGTGCTCATGTGCATTCATGCTCACCCCCCACCCCCCACACACCAGGCAGGCGCTCAGCCCCGGAGCTCTCCGGTCTTTTCCTGGTTCTTCCCCAACGCACTTCACTGAGCCTCAGTTTCCCGGGACGAAGGCAGAAATTACAGCAGAATACACCTGGGCAGGTGCAACCAGGCTCAACTGAGGCGAGTCGCTGCGGACCTGCTGCAGCAGCCCCTGCCCGGCCCTTCTCAGCCGCTCCGTGGCGCATCCCTGACCTCCTCTGGTGAAAAGAGCGACTGCCCACCCCCAGCTCTGAGGGGATGGCTCTACATCCTTTTCCCCCAGTGTCCTCTGAATACTGCATCTGTTACTTGTTATGGCCAGGGTTTGTGGTCTGTCTCCCTCTCCTGGAACGCCAGCCCAGCAGCGAGCTTTGTTTTGCTTATAGCCGTGTCATGTGTGGTCCAGAACTGTGCCTGGCACGCAGTAGCTGCTCAGTAAATATTTGATGAATAAATGAAACTCTCTCTCTCTCTCTCTCTCTCTCTCTCTCTCTCTCTCTGTACTAGGGATTGAATCCAGAGCCTTGCACACAGCCAGGCAAGAGCTCTGTCACCGAGCTACATCCCCAGCCTCTTCTTTGCATTTTATTCTGAGACAGGGTCTCGCTAAGTTGCAGAGGCTGGCCTCGAACTTGGGATCCTCCTGCCTCAGCCCCCTGAGTATCTGGGATTAGAGGCAAATGCCACTGGGTCTGGTTTTAATGAAGGAGTCTCTTAGTACTGAGAACACAGGTGAAGGCCTCTCCTGGGTGGGTGAAAGGGCACAGGGACCTTTCTTTAATGTAAAGAAAATGGGGACCCTCACAAAAGAGGAAGGAGAGTCCTCCTTTTCTAGTGTGAGAGAGGAGGGGAACGTCCCCTCTCCTGGGGAAAGGGAAGCCAGGCAGGAAGGAAGAGGGTGGCCCTTCCATCCTGGGGGGTTGAGGGGGAGCCCCTCCTCATTTCCCACGCTAGCAGTGAGTCCCAGAGGCTTCTCAAAAAATCTAAAATGGAATGTCCGTAGGACGCAGCAACCCCACGTCTGGGTTCGTGTCCACGGAAATGAAACCAAGGCGACACCCATGCCCAGGCTCACGGCACCATCACTCCCAGCAGCCAAGACAGGGAAATGACCGGACTGCCCACAAATGAGTGAACGGATAAGGAAAAGCAGTGTGGACGTTTGTGACCACACAGAGGACACCTGCGGAGGGACGTAAGCCAGGCACAGGGACAGATGCTGCGATCTCACTGCCGTGTGTGTGTGTGTGTGTGTGTGTGTGTGTGTGTGTGTGTGAGAGAGAGAGAGAGAGAGAGAGAGAGAGAGACGCTGAGACGCCTTCGATGGAGGATGGGCTGGTGGCTGCCAGGGCCGTGGGGCGGGGAAGGGAGACACCCTTCAAAGCCTGTGACGTGTCACGGAGTGGGAGGAATGCGTCCCACGAGGTCTAGTGGATGGGGTGGTGCCCGTCGTTAATAATGCTGAGGTTTGCTAAGAGAACTGACCGGGAGCGTTCTCACCACAAAGAGGTGCCCGGGTGAGATGACGGAGAGGTCACCTAGCACAGCCATCAATGCATAGTGCAGCCGTGCATCCAAATGTCGTGTCCTGTGTGTCATCCATGAATATGCGCAGTTTTTATTTGTCAAGAATAGTTTAGGGAGCTGGGCACGGTGGCGCACGCCTGTCCTCCCAGCACTTGGGAAGCTGAGGAAGGAGGACCACGAGTTCAAAGCCAGCCTCAGCAATGGCGAGGCACTCAGCAACTCAGTGAGACCCTGTCTCTAATAAAATACAGAAAAAGGGCTGGGGATGTGGCCCAGTGGTTGAATGTCCCTGAGTTCCATCCCTGGTACAAAAAAAAAAAAGTTTAATAGGGCTGGGGATGTGGCTCAGTGGCAGAGGACTTGCCTAGCATGTGAAAGGGCCTGGGTTCCCTCCCCAGCACCATAAAAAAATAATAATAATAAAGAATGCGTTAATAAAGCTGGGGGGAGGGGAAGTAGGCTCTAAGGTCTTTCATCCATTCACACCACCAGCATTTGCTGTGCGCCTACTAAGTGCCAGGTGGTGGGACAGCCTGCACAGAGGAGGCATCAGGGAGGGACTGGGCATTCTTATACATCTATGGAAGGGTGTCCTGGGGTGAAAGGGGAATGATTTGTCCTGATTTCCCTGGGATGATCTCATAATCAGCATAAATTAGCATAAATCAGCATAGTCATATACCCAGGAACTCCCTCAGTCTGGGGAAAGCCAGATGTGTCCTCCTGACCTGGCATTTGCCCCCACAGCCCTGGGCCTCTCCTGAGTTTGGGCTCCTGGGGAAAGAAGGCTCTGAGCTGCCCTAGAGAGGGGTCCTGGCAGTGGGAGGTGAGGCGGGGCGGGGTGGGCGGGGGTGGGCGGAGTCCAGCGCCGGGAATGAGGTCAGCTTCCAAGACCAGCCCCGCCCTGGCTGCCTGGGGACCTTCCTCTTTGAGTTTCTGTCCCCTCCCCCGGGACCCGGGGACAGGCATCTGGACCACGGAGTCCGTGGGCAGCGGGGTGTGTTTCTGGATGGGCCCCGCGTCTGGCCTTCTGGCCCCGGGGTCTCCTGGGCGGTGGGAGGAAGTTCCTTCACCTCTCAAACCGCCCCCCCAGCCCTGGGAGGACCGAGGGGTCCAAAGGCCACGCTCAGCATGGACTGCGCCAGGACAGGGCTGCACGGACCTGTCCCCTTCCTCTGCCACCCAGCCACGAAGAAAGGCGAGGTCTGCACCTTCCCGGAAGAGGAGTCAGAAGTGGAGAAAGAGAAACTGAAATTTTGGCGAGGGCAGATGGAGCTCCAAAGTCACCCTGGTAATCAGCTCTGTGGATGTCAAGTCCCTCTACCAGGAGCCAGCTGGGGCAGTGACCACCGATAGGGACCTGACACCCCCCTGGTAGTGCTAAGCCCTTCATGTACCGTGCACGTACATACGTGCCTCTTATCAAGTTTAATTTATAAAGTAGGCACAGCCAAAGGTTAACAACAATAGCTAATAATCAAACTGCACAATGACAACGATATGCTGATACTCTGATAGTCAACCTGATAACCAAGACTTTGTGACCATCGGGGCCTGAGCTCCTGCACTCTGTCATTGCTTATGGTGACAGTTCCTCCCTTTTTTACTGCCTGCATATTATTCCACTGTACAGTTTTGTACAGTCTGCTTACTTATTCTTGTTGAAGGACATTTGAATTGTTTCCAAAGTCTGAGAATTATGGAGCTATTAAGTAATGCACGACGAGGCATGTGTACAGACAGCTCAGATATGTCCCCGCTGGGACAGAGACGGAGGGTGCTAGATTTCAACACGTCATTCAGAAGAGCATGCAATTTGAAATGGATGAATTCTTTACTTCTGGAACTTTCTATCAAACGTTTTTGGACCTTGGTTGACCTCTATAAACTGAAACCATGGAAAACAGAACCACAGATAAAAGGGGCACCAATCTGTTACGGCGCACAAGGATTCCTTTTGGGAGGGGCCATAGAGAACTAACTTCCTGTCTCCCCAGGGTGGGTCTCACACAGAGACTGCCAGGAGAGGAGAATTCACCCCCTTCAGTCTCTTATCAGGGTTAGGGTGAAGGCCTTGACTTAGGACCCATCCAGAAACTGGGATTCAAATCCTTGCTGTGTGATTTTAAACAAAAGGCTTAACCTCTCTGAACCTCACTTTTCTCTTCTAGAGGGGAGGTAACGGTGCCTCTTTCTCACTCAGCACGCAAGTCCAATGGAGAGAGTTTAGATAAAGCCCAGGTGCACAGAAGGTGGACAGCACAAGCTGTTGTTCCAGAGGTCCTTTGGGAGCCTGGGCCCTCTCAGCCACAGGGACAAGGAGGGAAAGAACAGGAGGATGTGGAGGTGTGGCTTGGAGGGGGTGGAGAGGTGCATTTCCCTAGCCCTGGAATTTGTTCGAAAAATCTCTCGGGGCTGAGGCTGTGGCTCAGTGGTAGAGCACTTGCCTAGCGTGTGTGAGGCCCTGGGTTCGAGTCTCAGCACCACATATAAATAAAATAAAGGTCCATTCACAACTAAAATAAATATATATTAAAAGAGAAAAGAAAAATTTCTCTTTGGGGAGATGGACACTCAGAGAGGTTGGGCTTGTGGCCTAAGGACGCCCAGCCTGTTGGCCGTGGACTCAGACTCCTGCTCAGGTATTAAGGGAGTCTCTTCCAGCATTGTACGGAGGGCGTCTGGATGGAGTCCAGGGAATTCCTGGGGAGGGCCTGAGGGGCTGTCCTGCGGTCAGTGGCAGTGATGGGGGAGGGGAGCTGACCTGTAGCCCAGGGCAGCAGGGGGCTGTCCAGGTCCAACAGTCCCAGCCTTGGGGACAAAAGCAGTTAAACAGCCTCTGTAGCAACGTGCTCTGGGGACAGTTCAAGGGGGACACGCCCATCCGAGGTGGTGGGTTGTCCAGTACACACCCGCCCACCATTCAGGCCATTGTGCGGGAGCCTCATAATGACTCCAACGCAAGGCCCGGGTTGGGTGACTCAGGGCTGGGGCCTGAACAGGGGCGGGTGGGACAGCCTGCAGTTGCCGGAGTCCTGGGCCAGCCCCTCCCGGGCCCTCCTGGCTAAGCCAGGAGGAAATCCCTCGTCCCTGGAGAGGGAGGCGCGGACAGCTCTGCACCTGGGCCCTCAAGCCTCAGTGTGTCTCGGACGCCCGAGGGTCTGGCTGGGAGCCCCAGCCTCCTGCCCAGGGAGGCAGCCAGAGTGGACAGCGGTGGCTTGGGCAGCCCCGCACTCAGGCCTGGAGGATGGGGACCTTCTTGCTAAGACAGGACGTCTGGTCCCCCTGGGTGCACAAGGAACACAAGGAACGTACGGCCAAGCCCTTTGCTGAGGCCTGGGGGGCTGTCTCTGCACAGAAGGCCCGAGGCAACCCCGGAGTGACCAACAGACCTGCAAAGTCCTCGGAAACCCAAGAACCTGCCTCATGGACCTCCCCAAATGCCCCTCCCCCCAGTACACCCAGCTCACGCAAAGGGCCCCAGTGCGTCTGCCTCCTGGCTTTTGCCCACCCGGTGCCCCCTGCCCTGCCTGGAATGCCCTGTCCCTTTCTTCCACAAAGCCTGCCTATAAAATCTCTTGCTAATCCCCTATTAAAAAAAAAAAAAATCCCACCGCCACCCACAGTGTGGGCAGCCTCTCCCCTCTTAGTGTCTCCCCGACGGAGGCTCCTGGGAGCCCGCGGCTGTGACGGGCTCATCGGCGCCCAGCGAGCTGGTGCAGGTGTTGGAAGCCCAGGTGTCAATCAAACCCCCCAGGAAGGAGGGGGTGAGTGAGCCAGTACACTGAGGGGCGCCTGGGCACCTCCGCCCAGACCCCCTGGGCATGCCCCGCAGCTGCAGCCTGTCCATGAACTTGTCCAAGTCCATCCACACAACGTGAGGTAGTCATTTGCCCCAAACCAAAAAAAAAAAAGACCTGGCGTCCCACAGGGAGCTTGGGGAACCCCCCGCCACCCTCCTCCGGGATCTCTCTGCCCAGCCCTGCTTACCTGGCCCACAGGTGAGGAGGAGACTTGCAGCCAGAGCCAGCAGGTGCCCGCCCCGGTGCTCCGGGGCAGCGGGGCACTCCCAGCCCATCCTCCTGCCGGACGGCGCTTGGCGTCTCACCCCCGAGCGAGTCCCTGTGACTGACACCAGCTCAGCCTGGCCCCGGCTTTGGGGAGGGTGGCGAGGACACACCTTGCAGGACTTCCCAAGAGGGGCAGGGCCCGCCCTCGGGGAAGCAGAGGCTGCTGCTGCCACCGGCAAAGGTCAGCTGGCATTATTCAGAGCCCAAACGGTGACTAACACCTGTGGACCGATACCTGGGCGAGGAGGGACCTGCGGGACCTGCGCCCCAGGCAGAGCCTGACTCGGGATCCGTGCCAAATCGAGAGACCCGCCCCCTGGGTCCGGACCCCTCCAGGTGTACAGGAGGATGGGGGCTGGACGCACATCGGGCCCTTTCCCGAAGCCCCCAGATTCTACCTGACGCCCTCTTGCTCAGGGGCTGGCACTACCAGACCGGAGCTGGGTGGACCCTCCAGGGGAGGCGCCGCGTCTCTGCAGGGCTTGGAATGTGCGGGAGGCCGGAGAGGCCGGGGAGGCCGGGGAGGCCGCATTCCCACGGGGAACTCCCCAGCGCCCGCCCGCCCGCCCGGGGAGCTGAGGGCTGAGCCCAGCCTGCCTCCAGAACCCCCCAGGACCACTCCCTCCACCGCTGCCCTCCCTCGAGGCCCCCCCCCATGGCCACCATGGTGGGGGGGCTGCAGCCCGTCCCTCCCCGGCCAAGTCCTGCAGCTGCCCTGGTGCGGGGTGCGGGGTGCAGGGAGAGGTTGGGGGGTTCTGCCTGTTGTTTGCAAACCTCATTCCTCCACCAGCTTCTTATCAATCTCCTCCCCTCCTTCAGGAAAGCAGTCCCAGAGGAACCGAAGTCAAGTGATCGTTGTCCGGATGACCACCGTGCTGCACCCACCCTCCACCTCCCAGGTGGGAAAAGCAGCCTCCCCCTGCCGCCCCACCAGGGCACCAAGACGTTCAAGACCAGAGACAAGAGTTTGACCCTGACCCCAGATCCATGGACTCCCAAATCAGTGTTTGACCTGTTTAAGCAGTTCAAATCCTCTTTCCCTACAATGTGACAATAAGCATCCCCAACCACCATCAACCCTTGAGACCTCGTGCCCAGGAGCTGTCCTGCCCTCACAGACAGGCAGGACAGGATTAATGAGTTCACGATTGGTGATCATGGCCACTGTTTATTGAGCACCTACTACATATACACTGTAGTTTCCAAGACCACCAAACTGGGCTTCCTCTCGTAGCAGTTCTATAAGACAGGTGCTTCTTCCCTCCTTCCTCCTATCCTCTCTCCTTCTCTCTTCCATTCTCCGTGTGTTGCTGGGCCTGGAACCCCGGTCCTCTTGCATGCGAGGCAAGCGCTCTACCCCCAAGCTGCAGCCCCAGCCCCGGGCAGTTGCTATTAATGGCTCCATTGAACCGATGAGAAAGCTGGGAGCCGGGGACTCGTCCAAAGCCACACTCGGCTAGAACAGGACAGAGCTAGGATTTGAGCTCGGTTTTGAGCTGGACCAGTGTTTCCACCCTCTGGGTGGCGCTCCCCCAGCGGGCGCTGTGTAACCTCTGGAGTCGTTTCATGACGGAAAGGCAAGGCGCTGCTTCTGTAGGCATGGATTGGGTGGAGACCAGGGGCTGGCCAACATCCTCCGCTGCCCGGGGCAGCCCCCCAGGCACTGAGCTACCCAGCCCCGGGTGCCAGCGAGCCACTGTGAAACAGAGCCCAGAAGCAGGGCTGTCCCCTGGAGCCTTCTACTCCCACTCCATGCCCAGGCCGCGGTTCCTAGAGGTCCTGAAAGGTGGCTGGTGTCATTGAGGAACGGATGTTTAAAATGTTCATCTTAAGTTAAAAACGGGTCCTTAGTTTAGTTACTAGGAAGCTGGTAAGTAGGCTTGAAGCAACTCGTATATGGGAATGGACTTTTTTTTTTTTTTTTTTAACTTCCATCCTATAAAATCTGCACACGGATGACATGACGTGTTTCATGATTCAGCGTCCGGTTGGAGACGGCCTCCTGTGAAGGCTAAAGGCTCAGCAGACCCAGAGAGCCAGGGGTGTTGGAAAGAAAAGGAAACATCCCGCTAAGACTTTGTACGCTGGCTGCTCACGGAGAGGATGGCAATCGGGACACACGGGTGCCCTTCCGTTCCTGGTGGCGCAGGGTCCCCGTCGACCCATCAGACGTTGAAAATACCGTGAGCTGAAAAGGCACGGCTGCGCCTGACCGGGCACACGCCCCAGCTGAGCAGCACCGTGCCCTGGGGACAGTCACTCATCCCCTCCCACCCCTCGGGCCTCCACTGAGAAGCCACCTCCTGGGAGAGGTCCGACCCCACCCGTCCCCAAGTGTCCTGCCCGCTCTGTGGCTCACCCTCACCATCCCGTCGCCCTCTTTCTCTGCTCCCTAGAGCCGGTCCCTTCGTTCACTTTATTGTCTCCATCTACCAGGGGCCGTCTGTCTCCTTGTGGCCACATTCCCCCGTCAACTCTCAAATACTGTCTGGAAAAATGTTGAAAGTCCTAAAAGCCGGGCGCGGTGTTGCACGCCTGTCATCCCAGCACTTTGGGAGGCTGAGGCAGGAGGATCGCAAGTTCAAAGCCAGCCTCAGCCAGGGCGAGGCACTTAGCAACTCAGTGAGACCCTGTCTCTAATAAAATACAAAGAAGGGCTGGGGATGGGGCCCAGTGGTCCAGTGCCCCTGAGTTCAATCCCTGTACGCCCCTCCCCCAAAAAAGTTAAAACTCCAGGATTTCCTTGATGAGACTGAGAAGGGAAGTCAGTTCCATTTTATGTAGACATTTGGGGGACAGCCTTGGGAACCCTTCTCCCTTCCTTTCCGGAACCTTCTAAGTCATTCTCGAGTCTGCCCGCTGCCTCCCCCTGGGGTTCATACCTTCATCCTCTCTCTGCCCAGACTTTTTTTTTTCTTTTTCTCAGTCTTTGCCTGCGCCCACTCCGCCCTCTTTCGAGTTCCCTCCACCCGGCCCACAGAGTGACCTTTCAAAAATGCAGACCCAGCCAGGCCCCGCCCTGCTCTGGATTCTTGGGTGTCTCCTCACGGCTCTTGGGATCGCGTTAAACTGTCCAGCCTGCTTTCAAGGCTCTCCTTGAGCTCACATCTGCCCTTTGCCTACCACCGCCCCCCCTGCATTGGCCTCACAGAAGACCCCAAATCTCACCCCAAGCCTCTGCCCTGCACCAGTGCTGGGCTCCCAGCCTCCCTTGGAAGGCCAGAGTCTCCAGCCTCCATCAGACAGATGCAAAATTCCCCTTCTTGTTTGCAGAGCACCTTGTGCCTTCCGCCCCCCGAGTGCCTGACTTCATGGGCACACATGCACGCTTCACCCCTTGCACCCTCAATTCAGCAATACCGGGTAGGGTGCCTGACCTCTGCCCAGTGTGCAAAAGAAAAAAAAAAAAGTCGGCGACTGATTTGTTCATGAAATGACCACTCTGGGCACCGAAGAGGTGGCCAGGCGGACCTGCATGAGGACCCCACAGAATCCTGCCACCGTGCCTTCTGTGCCCCTGGCCCCCCTCCCTTCCTGTTGGCGTGTAGCTCTTTCTGTATGTGGCACTAAAGCCCCGCGGACGGAATCCAATCTCACGTCCAGACGGCCTCCTGGGCTGTCCTGGGGGATGGAGGGATCGGAGCATGCAGGGTCGCCTGTCAGAGTCTGGGCACCATGACATTTCCGGCTGGATAGTTCTTGGCTGCGGGAGGAGGGGACCGTCCTGTGCACGGTAGGGGGTTTAGCGGCTTCCTTGTCCCGGTTCATGAGAGGCCAGAGCCTCACCCCACCCACCACCTGTGACAAGTCCAACGTCACCAACGATTGCAGATGGTCCCCGGACAGCAAGCTCACTCCTACCTGACAGTCACTGGTTTATACCCATACCCCCAAACTGCCCCAATCACAAGAGCCACATGAAGGGGGGGGGGGGTGGTGTCACGTCCAGCCCAGTGGTTAAGAGCTGATGGCTCTCGTGGCCAGCCCTGGAGCTGGACGACAGCCCGACGCAAAAGGTCAAGGTCAGACGTTGTCCCTGGCGTGCAGAAGCTACTCCCAAATAAGGGGGGAAAGGAGAAAACCCAACAAATAAACACACCAACAGCAAATAGATAGATAAATGAAAAAGGAAGAAGGGAGGAATTCCATCAAAATAGAGGAAAGATCTTTGGGGTAGAGGAAGGGGGATGGGCGAGGGAGGAGGGAAGGGGAGGGGGAAACACCGGGGTCTGATTTACAACAAATTAGATGCCAAGCTTGTATACTACGTCAAAATAAATCTTAGCTGGGCGCGGTGGCGCACGCCTGTCATCCCAGCACTTTGGGAGGCTGAGGCAGGAGGATCGCGGGTTCCAAGCCAGCCTCAGCCATGGCGAGGCACTTAGCAACTCAGTGAGACCCTGTCTCTAATAAAATACAAAAAAAGGGCTGGGGATGTGGCCCAGTGGGCCAGTGCCCCTGAGTTCAATCCCCGGTACCAAAATAAATACATAAATAGATAGATAAATAAATAAATAGATAAATCCTAATGTTGTGTATAACTAAAAAGAACTAGCCAGGCGCAGTGGCACACTCCTGTCATCCCAGCACTTGGGAGGCTGAGGCAGGAGGACCGCGAGTTCAAAGCCAGCCTCAGCAGTGGTGAGGCACTTACCAACTCAATGAGACCCTGTCTCTAAATAAAATACAAAAAAAGGGCTGGGGATGTGGCCCAGTGGTCGAGTGCCCCTGAGTTCAATCCCCAGTACCAATAAATAAATAAATAAATAAATAAATAAACAAATAAATAATAAAGAAAGATTTATGGACTTTATACTTCCTATAACAGAGAAAAAGAAAGGTCTGGGGGTGTAGTTCAGCAATAGAGCATTTACTAAGGCCCTGGGTTCCATCGTCAAAAAAAAAAAAAAAAAAAATAGGTTGGGGGTAGTATTCTATGTCCCTTTCTGGGGTGATGATGATGTTGTGCTTTTCTATATACCTCCAAAGGGTTTGGATTACACAGATATATTCATTCATCCAAATGTAGCAAATGTACACTTGAAATCTGTGCATTTCATTGAATGTGAATTTTATATCAAAAGGCAAAAATCTATCCACAAATACTAAATTCTGCTTGCTGAGCTATGTAGAGGGGATAGTAGTGGTGAATATAATGGCCTTGAAATGCATAAAAAAGTGGCTTTGGTATTGACACAAAAATAGAAATGAAGACCAATGGGATAGAACAGAAAGCACAGAGACAATACTCACATAAATAGAGTTGTCTCATATGAGACGAAGGTGCCGTAAATGTATGTCGGAGAAAAGATAGCCTCTTCAACAAATGGGGTTTAACAACAACTGGAAACCCACATGTAGTAGATTGAAATTGAATATATCTCACCCTTCACAAAACCCAAACTCCAAGTGGATCGTGGACCTTGGTGTTACACCAGAGACCCTGCACCTGCTAGAAGAAAAAGCAGGCCCAATTCTCCATCATGTCAGCTCGGGAAGAGACTTCCTCAGTGCAACTCCTAAAGCGCAAGAAGTAAAGTCCAGAATCCACAAATGGGATGGCATCAAACTGAAAAGCTTCTTGACAGCAAAAACAAAACAAAACAAAACAAAACAAAAACCCAATCAAGAACAGAGAGCCTCCAGAACGGGAGAAAATCTTAACCACCTGCCCCTCAGATGGAGCGTTAACCCCATGATATATAAAGAACTCAAGAAACTTAACACCAAAAAATCCAAATAACCCAATCAATAAATGGGCTAAGGAACTGAACAGGCACTTCACAGAAGATATACAAATGGTCAAAAAAATATATAAAAAATATTCAATATCTCTACCAATTGGAGAAATGCAAATTAAAAACTATATTGATATTCCATTTCAGTCCAATCAGAATGGCATTTATCAAGAAGACAAGTAACAATAAATGGTGGAGAGGTTGTAGGGAAAAAGGTTCACTCATATGTTGCTGGTAGGACTGCAAACTGGTGCAACCGTTATGGAAAGCAGTATGGAGATTCCTCAGAAAACTTGGAATGGAACCACCATTTGGCCCAGTTATCCCAATCCTTGGCTTATACCCAAAGGACTTAAAATCAACATACTAGAGTGACACAGCCACATCAAATAGCAGCTCAATTCAGAACAGCCAAGCTATGAAACCAACATGGGTGCCCTTCAACGGATGAATGGATAAAGAAAATGTGGTATATATACACAATGGAATATTATTCAGCCTTAAAGAAGAGTGAAATTATGGCATTTGCTGGTAAAAACGGATAGTACTTGAGTTAAAGTAATTAAGCCAGTCCCTAAAAATAAAATGCTGAATGTTCTTTCTGATGGGTGGATGCTAACCCATAACAAGGGGTGGTAGGGAGTGGAAGTAGAGAAGTTCATTGGAACAGACAAAGGGGAATGGAGGGAACGGAGGGGGACTTGGAGTAGGAAAGACAGTAGGATGGACTGGACATGACCTTTCCTGTGCTCATGGATGAATACACAGCCACTGTAACTCCACAGCACGTACAACCACAAGAATGGGATCCAAATTGGGATGGCTTGCACTCTATGCAGGTACAATATACCAAAATACACCCTCCTGTCATGAACATCTAAAAACAACAAATAAAAAGAAAACTGGGAAAAAAAAGAGTGATACTAAAAATAGATTCATTAAACATATTTCTAAATTAGCCTGTCCTTAGTGTATATTAAATTTTAAAATTAAAACCCTCTTTCAAGAAATGAAACTGATGCGTTGAATTTTAAGATGTTAATAGAACACAAAGTGGGATATATAATAGAGCCAAATAAAATGAGAACCAAGCAATGATTCTATCCTTTTCATACTCTAATTTTTAAATATTAATTAAAATTATTGTTATTAATAATAACTAGTATTAATTACAAATTAATGAAACACAACTATTTTTTTTTTTTTTTTTTTGGGTACCGGGGATTGAACTCAGGGCACTTGACCACTGGGCCACATCCCCAGCCCTTTTTTTTTCTTGTATTTTATTAGAGACAGGGTCTCACTGAGTTACTAAGTGCCTCGCCATTGCTGAGGCTGGCTTTGAACTCGCGATCCTCCTGCCTCAGCCTCCCAAAGTGCTGGGATGACAGGCGTGCGCCACTGCGCCCGGCCACAACTATTTCTTTTAGTGGGATATTTATTTATATTTTTTTGCAGAAAGTAACAGTATAAAACAAAATTTTTTAAAAAAAGTTCATTGTATTCATTTCCTATTCACAGAGAAAGAGGGCAATTTCTAAAAAAGTGCCTGGAATAATCAGGCACTTGAAAAGTGAAAGGCTTATTGAAAGGATTACAAGTAAATACATATTCAGTGGTATACAAATGAAAAACAAAAAGCCTGATAGAAGCCAGGCATGGTGGTGCATGCCTGTGGTCCCAGCCACTTGGGAGGCTGAGGCAGGAGGATCACAAGTTTGAGGCCAGCCTCAGCCACTCAGCAAGATCCTGCCTCAAAATAAAATTTAAAGAAAGGGCTGGGGATGTAGCTTAGTGCCTACCATGCATGAAGCTCTGGGTTCAGTCCTAAGAACCATAAAAAATAAAATGGTTAGATAAGGTGGAGAGAGAAACGGATGTGTATGACTGATAAATTTTTTTTTTTTTTTTTTTTGGTACCGGGGATTGAACTCAGGGCACTTGACCACTGGGCCACATCCCCAGCCCTTTTTTTTTCTTGTATTTTATTAGAGACAGGGTCTCACTGAGTTACTAAGTGCCTCGCCATGGCTGAGGCTGGCTTTGAACTCGCGATCCTCCTGCCTCAGCCTCCCAAAGTGCTGGGATGACAGGCGTGCGCCACTGCGCCCGGCCACAACTATTTCTTTTAGTGGGATATTTATTTATATTTTTTTGCAGAAAGTAACAGTATAAAACAAAATTTTTTAAAAAAAGTTCATTGTATTCATTTCCTATTCACAGAGAAAGAGGGCAATTTCTAAAAAAGTGCCTGGAATAATCAGGCACTTGAAAAGTGAAAGGCTTATTGAAAGGATTACAAGTAAATACATATTCAGTGGTATACAAATGAAAAACAAAAAGCCTGATAGAAGCCAGGCATGGTGGTGCATGCCTGTGGTCCCAGCCACTTGGGAGGCTGAGGCAGGAGGATCACAAGTTTGAGGCCAGCCTCAGCCACTCAGCAAGATCCTGCCTCAAAATAAAATTTAAAGAAAGGGCTGGGGATGTAGCTTAGTGCCTACCATGCATGAAGCTCTGGGTTCAGTCCTAAGAACCATAAAAAATAAAATGGTTAGATAAGGTGGAGAGAGAAACGGATGTGTATGACTGATAAAACAAGTTTGGCAAAATGTGAATGCAGGATCTGGGTGGGGGGTGTCTAGAAGCGTTCACTGCGAAATTTTCACAACTTTGTTTGAGATTTTCCCATGATCAGATGCTGGCAGGGGGGAGGGGGGGAGCCTTGGGCTGCATACTTAGCATTTATACATGTTTTTGTGTGTAAGTTGTAGTTCTACCAAAAAAAAAAAAAAAAAAAAAAAAGGAAAAATTACAGTCTGTATGACTTTAGAGTCTGATTCACCTGAGTTCAGGTCACAGCTTGTCCCCTGACCTGGCCCTGCCCTTTCTTCTTCTTCTTCTTTTTTTTTTTTTTTTTTTTTTGGTACCGGGGATTGAACTCAGGGGCACTTGACCACTGGGCCACATCCCCAGCCCTTTTTTTGTATTTTAGTAGAGACAGGGTCTCACTGAGTAGCTAAGTGCTTCACCATGGCTGAGGCTGGCTTTGACCTTGCGATCCTCCTGCCTCAGCCTCCCAAGTGCTGGGATGACAGGCGTGCGCCACCGCGCCCGGCTTGCCCTTCCGTCTTGTGAGCTGCTTTCTCTCCCATCATCGACGAGGGTGGCTTATCAAGCCGGGGTTGTGGAGGCAGCTCTGGAGTGGGACAGGACAGGTGCACGTCACAGCTGTAGTACTTCCTAGGTGGCATCCTTGGACAATGACCTCAGTTTTGTGCATCTTCAAAGGGCAGTGAAGGCAGCCTTGCCGTGGAGGCTGAAAAGAGAAGTCTCAGGGCCCTGGTGGCACAGTTGGTGACTGCCATTAAGTTCGGTCACTGGTGATCGTGATGTGTAAGACCCCTGCCGTCGCCCTGGGGGAGACTTCAAGACACTTCAGGAAAACCCAAGGAAGATAAGGCCCGGGGTGGGGGGGGGATTTTTTTGCAGTTGTTTGCAATTATCAAATCAATTCATTTTCATCCTCCTCAGATGATAAAGCCTGAGAAATATTGGTTCCGAAAGCACCTCTGTCTTTCCTGGTTGCAAATATCAAAGCAAAATTAAGAAATGCGATAGAAGCCAGGTGTGGTGGCGCATGCCTGTAATTCCAGCTACTCGGGAGGCTGAGGCAGGAGGATCACAATCTGAAGCTAACCTGGACAATTTAACAAGACCCTGTGTGAAAATAAACAAATAAAAACGTTTGGCACTATAGCTTGTGGTAGTCTGTCCCTGGGTTCAATTCCCAGTACCACTGAATACATTCAATTAAATGGAAAAAGATGCCTTAGGGGATTTGCTGTGCAGTCTCCAGCTCTCGGCTCAACACCTGCTTACGCATAGTAAATCCTTTTCTCCATATTTACTGAATTAGAGGAAGGACAGAGGGAAGATGATCGAGGTTCCAGTGTGGGTGGCTGGGGGGTGGGGCGGGGCAGAAGTCTTGTGTTATGGCTTAAATTTGTGTCTCCCCAGGAGAGGTTGAAGTCTTCACCCCCAGTCCCTCTTAGGACGTGACCTTATTCAGATCTCGGAAATGAGGCTGTTTAGGGGGCCCTGGTCCAACACAACTTTTTTTTTTGTACTGGGGATGGAACTCAGGGGCACACGACCACTGGGCCACATCCCCAGCCCTTTTTTGTATTTTATTTAGAGACAGGGTCTCACTGAGTTGCTAAGTGCCTCGCCATGGCGGAGGCTGGCTTTGAACTCGTGATCCTCCTGCTTCAGCCTCCCAAGTGCTGGGGTTACAGGCATGCGCCACCGCGCCCGGCTCCAACACGACTTTAAAAAGAATAAATTTAGACACAAGGACAGGCACGCACAGGAGGGACACCACGGGACAAGGAAGGCAGGGCGCGGGGTCACATCTCCGCAAGCCGAACAACTTCAGAGAGAGCCAGCAAACCCTCAGCAACCGGGAGAGGCTTGGGACAGAATCTTCCCTGTGGCTTTTGGAAGGAACCAGCCCTTCTAACACCAGGACAAGGAGAGTAGTGTCTGTCACCAAGGCCACCTGGCCCGTGGTGCGTGGTTACCGTAACTCAGGGAAATGAATACATCTCGTAAATGGCAGTGAGGCAGCCCTCAGTGGGCTGGGAGGGGAGGGGGCCGTGACTCAGCTCCAACCGTCAGGGTTTCACTGTCATGTGTCAGGTATGAGGATGTGACAGGCCAAGAGAGTCCCTCAGAGGCTTGGAGTGACCCAGACCAGGCAGGCAATAATTTTAAAATAGCATGCATGCCTCTTAGGTGACAGCAAGGCAGGTGGGTCTCACCAACGGGGGATTTCATCTCATCTCCAGTTTTGGTGACCCCTTGGGGACGGAGACCTAAAAGGTGATTGCTATCAGCTAGACAGAGGGAGGGGACACAGGAGAGCATCTAGATGCATGGAAACACATGGCCGGACCCCGAGGCTAAAGCCAGCTGGGGGAGAAGCAGCGGGATCGGAGAGAGCGCCCCGGAAAGTGCCTGGGGGGACAGGTCTGGAAGGTGGCAGGTCTGGAAGGTGGCAGGTCTGGAAGGTGGCAGGTCTGGAAGGTGGCGGACCCCACGGATAACAGGATAGGATAACAGCCCTGCAGAGCGACGGGCGTCCTGACCCCCAGAAGCTGTGAATACACTGCAAAAGGGCTACTGCAGGTGCCACTGTGGGGAGGATCAGCAGATGGGACACCACCCTGCAGGGGGACCCAGGGTCACCGTGGGGTCCTTACGAGGGAGGCAGGGAGGAATTTGAAGATGCCCCGTTGCTTGGCTCAGAAGACGAGGAAGGGGTCTCAAGCCGAGGAATGGGGACACCCATTCGGAACTGGAAACAGCAGAACAGGGATTCTCCCTAGAGTCCCCAGAAGGAAGGTAGCCCTGCAGAGGCCTCGAGGTTAGCCTGGTGAGGCCCATGTTTGGACCTCTGATCTCCAAAATGGTATGGCTGTGATTTGAATCGCTTGGAAGCACACGCGCGCGTGGTAATTTTGTTACAGCAGCCACGGGACACTCATACACACAGGGGACCGAACGGGAGCCACAGCACCCAGGAGGAGTGACGCGACTCCCCACACACCCCGCGGGTGGGCAGCACCCGGGGACACAAGAGCTCAGGAGCCAAGAACCTATTCACCTTGCAACTGAAAGTTTACCCCCTTGGCAGGGACCTACCCTGTCCCCAGCTCTCCTGAGCCTCCCACCCTGGCAACCACCATTTCTATTCTCTGCTTCTTTGACTATTTGAGATTCCACATGCAAGTAGAATCAGACAGCATTTTTTTTTTTCTCTGCCTGGCTTATGTCACTTAGTCTAACGCCCTCCAAGGTCATGCATGTTTTGCAAATGGCAGGATCTTCTTGAAGGCTGAGTAATATTCACCGTGTGTGTATTGTCGTTTATTTTTTCATCTCTCCAGGACACCGAGGTTGATTCCATATCTTGACTGTTGTGATTAGTGCCGTAGGGAAGGTGGGGATACAGAGATCTCTTTGAGACCCTCATTTCTTTTCCTTTGAAATGAGACTGCTGGGTCATATGGTAGAGTGGTCTCAGCGGTGTCACAGGGCCTTATTATTATTTTTATTTTTTTTTTGGTACCGGGGATTGAACTCAGAGGCACTTGACCACTGGGCCACATCCCCAGCCCTTTTTTGTATTTTATTAGAGACAGGGTCTCACTGAGTTGCTAAGTGCCTCGCCATTGCTGAGGCTGGCTTTGAACTTATGATCCTCCTGCCTCAGCCTCCCAAGTGCTGGGAGGCGTGCGACACCACGCCCGGCTTACAGGGGCTTATTTTAACCAGATGAAAATGCTCAGGTTGAACTATAAAGCCCCCCAGGGTGGGGTCCAGGCTCCCAGGTCTTCCTGGACTAGGTGGGTAACTCAAGGTAGGGAAGGAGTTGGGGGTGGGCTGGGAGGACCCTCGGGAAGCACTATCCCACCAACAGACCTGTCCATCTCAGCCAGGGATCACTCCCTCGTGGGAATGAGGTGCAGAGTTGCTAGTCATCCCAATTTTTCAATTTCCATAAATTGCATGATTGCAATTTCAAATTTCGCAAGTGCAATTTGTACGTGAAACCTCTTGATTCTTAAATGTTTGCAAACTACTCCTCTATCAACATCACATGGCCCAATAAAATAGGTCTATGCCAGGCTCCAACTTGTGACTTCTTCTGATCTAATATTTTAGGTAAAATCCACCCGAGTAGTTCAACTTTATGACCAAAAGATAGGTCTATTAAAGGTGTACGCGTTATGACTTTCTAGAGAAGAAAACTGGTAGAATCACTTTAACAAGACAGTGTTCCCAGTTAACACCAACTGCAATATAACTTGATACAGAGGGCTCTTTTTACTTCTGTGGCTTTTATTCCCCAAACCCCAGACGGAGACAAAATGACATTGAAGAGCTTTCTACAAAATATCTGATCAATGTTCTTCCAGTGTCAAGGTCACGAACAAGGATGAAAGACTGGGGTTCTGCTGCAGATGGGAGGAGACGAAGGAGATACAACGTTTCAATGCAACGTGGGACCCTGATTGGATCGTGGACCCCCAAGAAAGGACATTTGGTGGATAACTAGTGAAATTCAGCTGGAGTCTGTTTAGTTAACATTGTACTCATATTATCTTTTGGCTTTTGGAAAGTGCACCATGAGCCATGTTAGCAGTAAAGGAAGGCTATATGCCAAATGACAGCCCACAGACCAAGTGTGGCCCACTGCTTGTTCGTGTAAATAAAGTTTTATCGTCATGCAGTCATGTCCATTTGCTCCTTTTCTGACTGTGGGTGCTGTCTTGCTACAATGGCAGAGTTGAGAACAGGCAAGGAAATCATATGGTCACCAAAGCTTAAAATACTTAGTCGTCCCTCTGCCTCTGTGGGAGACTGTTTCTGGAAAAAAAAATCTGCAGATGCTCAAGCTTTATATAAAGTGGCACAGGATTTGCATAGACCCTACGTCCACCCTCCCATAGGCTTTCAATCATCTCTGCATTACTTAGAATATGTAACACAGTGTAAATGCTATACGAGTAGTTCTGCTAATATTGTTCAGGGAATAACTATGGATGAATCTATGGATGTTCAAAATGTAAGATTTTTTAAAACTATCTTCAATTTGCAGTTGATTAAATCTATGGATGCAGACCCCACGGATGTGGAGGGCTGGCGCCCTACAGAAAGAAACATGCCATCCTGGTCCTGGAAACTCTCTGTCTTATCTTTGCAACTTTTCCGTAAATCTAAAATAATTTCAAAATGGGAAGGTTTTTAGAGATACGTGTACAAAGCGGACCGAGAGTTGTGTGTTCCTAAGCCAAGAGGAAGTAATTCGAGGATCAGCTGGGACTCTGAAGCTTAAAGCAGAGTCTCCAGATGTTAGGTGTCAAGACGCCAAAGCAGCAATGGCATCGAAGCTGTGTGACCTCGAACTGATTTGTTCACTTCTCTGTGCCTGTTTCCTTGTTTAAGAAAGAAAGAAAGGAATGAAGTTGATGATGATAGCACTTCTACTGCAAGGATGAGATAAAGCCTGTGAAATATTTGGCACTGGGCCTGGCACAGAGGAAATGCACAATGATTTTTTTTGCAATCGATATTTCGAGTTCTAACAGACAACGTGAATGGAGCAGGATCGTAAGGCTGTGAGTGAGGGTAGGGGATCCAGTCTCGATCCCTGCCCTCTTGGCTGTCTCCGTGAAGCAGCTTATACTCTCCAGAGTCTTGCCCTAATGCTCCTCCCCGTGGGGAGTCCTTTGATCTTCAGTTGCATACCTCCAGTGACAAGAGGCTCACTTCCTTACTCAAGGACGCCTATCAAACTCTCATAATCAACAAAGACAACTTCCTTCTGTTGGTCCAAATTCTGACCTCTGGGTCTCCTTGATCTCCCATCCTCTTCCAATTTAAGATTCATTTTTTTTTTTCTTCCTGTTGGAAGCAGGTTGGCTAAATATGATATCTGAGCACCCACCTAGATTGCTGCGTTCATATAAAACACCCAAACACTGAGCTGGGATCAGGAAGGCAGTGACAGGCAGCTTTCAAAGATGGTCCCCAGGGCGTGAGGCTCAGTGAAGGCATGCTTGCCCAGTTTGTGCAAGGCCCTCCCTGGTTCCCCAGGATTGAAAAGAATTTGTTCCCAGTAGAGAGGTTTTTGTGTTTCCAACAAAGAACAGCGAGATGGGTTTAGTCTGCCAGTGATTCTGATCTGATCGTCACACACGTGCGTGTACTGGAACGCCACCCCGTCCCCCCCTAAATAGGCATACTTCTTATGTCTCCACTAAAATGCTTTAAAAGTTTTAATTTAAAAAACAATAGAGGTGAAGGGAGGCTTAATTTAAAAAAACAATAGAGGTGAAACAAGGGAGGCTGAGGCAGGAGGATCGCGAGGTCAAAGCCAGCCTCAGCCATGGCGAGGCACTTAGCAACTCAGTGAGACCCTGTCTCTAATAAAATACAAACAAGGGCTGGGGGCCCAGGAGTCGAGTGCCCCTGAGTTCAATCCCACAAAAAACCAAAAAAAACAATAGAGGTGGTATCTTGGAATATTGAATTAAAAAAAAAAAAAAAAAAAAAATCCACTCTTCTGGCAATTTTGAAATACATGATACATTAATCATTTCAGTGCAGTTTTCCTGCTATGTGGTAGATCCCTAAAACTCATTCCTCCTGTCTAACTCAAACTTTGTGGCCTCTTGCCTCCCCCCACCTCCCTCCCCACAACCAGCACCTAGTAACCACCATCACCTCCTCTGAACCCTCTCGAGTTTGGCGTGTTAGATTTTGCACTCGAGGCAGCTCACACGGGGCTTTGCAGGATGGCCCAGCCGTGGTGACCTTCTTCAGGTCCTTCCAGACAGGCCACACACACCTCCCCAGAGCTATCGCACGGGCTGTTCCGCCTGCCCGGAATGCCTTTCCCCCTGTCATCTCCGAGAAGTGCCCCCTGACCGCCGTGTCCCCATCCCCTGCTCCCCAGCTCTGGGTGACCCTCTACCACCCTCATCTTCTTGATTTGCGGCCTCTGAGGAGGAAATGTTTCTGCTGACATTGTTCACTGTGCGTCTTTGTGCTCAGCCAAGGCACGGTCATATGTCAGGGGCTCGATAAATATTTGCCCAGCCGGGGAGTGAAGGAGAGCGGGAAGCAGGTGACCACGAGGCAGATCCGCATCATCCTCTGAGCCAGAAAACAAAGAAGAGGGGTGGCAGAGGGTGCCAGGCACACCACCAAATGCCCGGCACCAATCCCTGGCCCAGCTCTTGCTCACTGGCCAGGCAGGGGTCAGCCTGCCCCTCCAAGTAGCCCTAGGAGAGACTCTACGGTACTTCCAAATTGCCACCCCTCTGCTGCCCAGATGACAGTCACGCCCCGCTGGCCTTCACGGTCTTCTGAAGACACCTGTGGTGCCAACCAGCCTGCCTGGCTGTCAATCCCAGGTGTGCACAAAGCACCCAGGAAGGGCTGTGCACCTGGCCCAGGAAAGTCCAGGCCAGCGCGTACCAACTCTCCAAGACACAAGGAGACGTCCACTCCCAGGAGCCAGCGACTTGGGGGGTTCCTGGCAACTGGCTTCAAAGAATCCTCCTCCTTCTAGAACTTTCCTCGAGCCAGGCACTGCGTGGGGTGGTCTGCGAGGCACAGGCTCGTGATGCGCCCTTTGATCCACATCTTACAGCCGCAGCTGCAGAGGGTCCGTCAGTGAGACCACGGAAGAGAAGCCGGGTTCCAGCCCAGGGCACCCCAACGAGAGGAACCCGCGACTCCCCAGTCCCTCCCCGCCTGACCTGCGCTTTGCAAGAGCTGGCGGGGAGCGCGTGCCCTGGAAACCCGCGGGAGCAGCCCCTGGGTGGGGTGGGGGGGGGACACGCTGCAAGCTGCGCTCGCGGTGGGGTTGAAGATTGCCTAGTGACCGCACAGCAAAACTATGAACAGAAACGGATGAAACCAAGGCTTGCAACGCATTCCGGGGCTGGCCAGACTTTTCCGGTAAAGGGCCTGAGGAAGCAAGCCCAAGGCACGGACAGCGCTCCCCTGCCCCCGCCCGGCAGCGGGTGGGGGCTGCTGTTGACTTCCAGCCACGGAGGAAGAGGCCTTGGTGCAAACCAGGACCATGGGGGGGGGGGGGGGGGGGCTTAGCTCAGAGCCCGAAAGACGCAAGAAGCAGCAGCGAGGCGTTCTTCAGTGGCTGAAGGAGGGAGAGCAGAGGCAGGAGTCGGGAAGGAGCAGGAGCAGAGGAAGGGGAAGCAACCTCCAGGAAGCCCTGCTGGCATCAGCGGGCACCTCACCCCCCTGTGGGCAAAGCAGCTTGAATTTCAGTTACTAGTACAGAAGCCCAGGCCCCCTCCCCTCCCCCAGCTCAGCTACCCTCCCTGAAGCCTCCACGGACTTCCCTGTCCTCTGCATCATTTTATTTTATTTTATGTTTTTGGTACTGGGATTGAACTCAGGGGCACTCGACCCCTGGGCCACACCCCCAGCCCTTTTTTGTATTTTATTAGAGACAGGGTCTCACTGAGGTGCTCAGTGCCTCACCATGACTGAGGCTGGCTTTGAACTCGCGATCCTCCTGCCTCAGCCTCCCGAGTGCTGGGCGACAGGCGTGCGCCACCGCGCCCGGCTGGATCGTTTTTTTTTGGTTGTGGCAGCTCGTCTGGAACCCGCCTCTGCGGCGTGACCCTGAACCACGAGAGTCCAGGACTCACACCACGACTGCACCAGTACTGCCACCATCGGCCGCGTCTCCATCGATGGGACCGAAAAGTACAGAAAAGGGCTAAGAGAGCCCACGGGAGGCGCTCCCATCCCCACTGCCTAGCGACGACGTCGCACCCATCCTCACACTCCCCAGGGGAGGCTGGGGGAGCAGCCTCTGGGGCCACCAGCCACGGAACAGCATCGCGCCGGCAGCTATGCACCGTCCCCGACACTCGAGGACAAGCAGCTGTGGCTGGGCTGTCTGCCGGCCACACGACACCTTTCGTCCTTGTTTGAGGGTGCCGTCCCGGTTGTGTGCCAAAGAGCTTGTGGGAGAGAGTCGGCCCTGTTCCTCCAGCTGAGGCCTCGCAGCCCGATGTCCACCGTACATCGCGAGGCCGCGGCCAGCGACGCACAAACGTCAGCTAGGTTTAAGAGCGCTCAGCGATGGTCCCATCATGACATCACCTAAGGATGTCCTTCCCAGAATAGGTCCCCACTGTAAGCAGTGCATGAAAGTCCTTCCAAACGCCACGCTGTACACAGTTAGTCAATTAAAAAAACAAACAAAAAAAACCATCGGGGCGCGGTGGCGCAGGCCTGTCATCCCAGGGAGGCTGAGGCAGGAGGATCCCGAGTTCAAAGCCAGCCTCAGCGATGGCAAGGCACTTAGCAACTCAGTGAGACCCTGTCTCTAAATAAAATACAAAACAGGGCTGGGGATGTGGCCCAGTGGTCGAGTGCCCCTGAGTTCAATCCCCAGTACCAAAAATAAATAAATAAATAAACAAATAAACCAAATTTAAACACACACACACACACACACACACACACACATACACACACACACAATACAGCAGGTTGATGCGCTAAGTGATGACTAATGGAAAAATTTGGAAGGCCAGGACTTACTATGTCTGGTCCTGATGTGGGCACGTGGCCAGAGCCTCAGCCCTGGGAGTGGAGTGGGCCACACCTGGGACCTGGGGCCTCCTGGGTCCCCTTGGCTTCTGGTGCCTGGCCTCCAGGAACTCACAGGACCTTCAGGCCTCTCAGGTGATCTCCAGGGGACTGGGCTGGACAGTGCCCTTCCGGTAAGTTTTCTCCTGTCCCGTTGCCTCCTGGCATCCACGTAAGAATGGCTCATGTTCCCGACTTGGGACAGAGAGCAGTTCCCTGGGCGTCTCCACGGGGAGATGGGCACTTCAGGGCAGGGCCCTTCTGCAGGAAGCTGAGGTGTGGGCACATGACGCTCACCCAGGACTCCTGTGGCTGTAGCCAGGCTGAGCAGGGCTCCGGCGTCCAGGTGAAGAATTCCTCCTGGGGAGGAGAGAGGAGAGAGAATCAGCGTTGTCTCTTCACTACTTTAGAAAAATCTGAACCTCAGAGGACGCAATCCCCCATAAACGGTCCCTGAATAACACAGACATAACTGCAAACCTAAGTGGAGTCCCAGCCAGTCCGATTCTGGAAGCTGAAATAATATGAATTGAAAATAGTAGCTCTGCCATTTGAGTCACCAGCGTGAGACAGTCACCGGCCATGTCTCCTCTCATCTTTATAATGATTCTTGTCAGCATTGGAAATACTTGTTGCAGAACCTACTAAAATGTAATCCACATAGAAATCACTTGTGAAATGCAGACTCGGATACACTAGGTCCTGCTGAGATTTTTTTTTTTTTTCATGTCTAACAAGCACCAGGTGATATCGCTGCTCCACAGATCTTGCAGAGATTTAAAATATGAGTGTTTGAGTAAAATTGGCCTTTATGGCTGATGAATGACGAGACGGGTGGGCTGATGGGTGGGTAGATTAGTGGATAAATGGATGGGTGGGTGGACAGATGGATGAGGAATGGATGCATAAATGGATCGATGGATGAATGGTTGCATGAATGGTAGATGGGTGGATAAGTGGATGGATGGATGGATGGATGGATGGGTGGATGAGTGGATGGATGGATAAGTGGATGGGTGGATGAATGAGTGCATGGATGGATTGATGAATAGATGGATGGACGGATGGATGGATGAGTGGATGGATGGATGGATGAACAGATGGATGGATGGGTGGATGAGTGGATGGTGGGTGGTTGGATGAATGAGAAGATGGATGGATGGGTGGATAGGTGGATCGATGGGTGGGTGGATGGATGGATCGATGGGCAAATGGATGGATGAGTAGATGGATGGATGGACAGAGAAGTGGGCACTTGGAGGGAGAGAAAGATGGAGCGATGGATGGATGAATTAACGCAGATACTTAAAAATGCACACTCTGTATTGAAGCCATAAGCTTCCCCTCTCCTCATCTGCTCTCTCATCTCTACCTCCAGTTCAACAAAGGCAGTTCCACCTGTTCTACCTAGAGCACTGGTGAATGGGAGACTTCGCTCTGAGCTTCTTAGCAGCCACAGCGGTCATTAACTCTCCCTAAAAAAAAATACGAGTCTCCTGTCTCCTTGAATCCACTCTTGCCCTCCATATTGCATCCTCCTCAAAGCTGAAGGTGTTCTCAGATTGTCCACCTATAGGATAAAGTTCAAGGGTTTTGCTGAAGCTTCGCAGGTCTAGTTTGTACGGTCCAGCTGCCAACTCCTTCTCCAGCCTTTTTTATTTTTTTTATTTTTTTGGTACCAGGGATTGAACTCAGGGGCACTCGACCCCTGGGCCACATCCCCAGCCCTTTTTTTGTATTTTATTAGAGACAGGGTCTCACTGAGTTGCTAAGTGCCTCGCCATGGCTGAGGCTGGCTTTGAACTCACGATCCTCCTGCCTCAGCCTCCCAAGTGCTGGGATGACAGGCGTGCGCCACCGTACCCGGTTCCTTCTTCAGCTTTTTTCACTACTTATCTTCTCTCTCCCAGGGCACCCCATGATGGCTGATGATGATTTTTCCAAAAAGCAGTGCTCTGTCACCCCAGGGCCATTGCTCGAGCTGTGCTGTCTACCCAGGAGCCTTTGCTCCACGTGTGTGCCCAGGTAATTCCTCTTCTCCCTGGTAGCTAATAGTCTCCTATTACATCGTTTAACGTCTGTCTTCTTACTGGAGTGTCACTTTCCTGAGGACAAGGGCTGTGCCCATTTTGCTCAACCAAGACAGTGACTGGTAAAGGGTGGGCAGGCAGCAATACCTGTTGCACCAGTCAGATGCCCAACATCTTGAATTCAATTACACGGTTTTTTCTTTTTGGTACTGGGGATTGAACTCAGGGGTGCTTAAGCACCGAGCCACATCCTCAGTCCTTTTCTAAAATTTTTATTTAGAGACAGGGTCTCACCAAGTTGCTAAGTACCTCACTAGATTGCTGAGGCTGGCTTTGAACTCACGATCCTCCTGCTTCCGCCTCCCGAGCTGCTGGGATTACAGGCATGCACCTCCGCACCCAGCTCAATTACCCTTCTTGTTCAAGAGACCCAACCTTTGGCTTGTGCTGAGTTCTGAAAGAAATCTCTCAGCCAGGACGTGGTTATAGGGCCAAACAGAGTGATGGGATATAGCCAGTGGATACTGTGCATGGAGCTGCCTGTACCACGAATGCCAAGCCAGTTCAACATTAGGTGTGGTCACACCCCGGAGGACGCTGCCATTAAGATTTCAACAGGTGACTTGGTTACAGCTGGGTTCCTCAACTTTTCATTTAATTGATTTATTTATAAATCGACAGATAAGATGGTGTGCATTTATTGTGCATGATATAATATCTTGAAGGATATACATCGTAGGATGATTAAATCAAATCCACATACATATTACCTCATAGAATTATCTTTTTTTTTTTGTGGTGAGAACGCTTCATGTCCACTCTCCTAGTCTTTTTTTTTCAAGAATACAATATAATCATTAGCTATAAAACAGATCTCTTGAATGTCGCTTCCTATCTACCTGGAATTTTGTGTTATTTGACTAACATCTCCCCAGCTCACCCAAATTCTCCAGCCTCTGGTAATCAGCATTCTACTCTCAATTTGTATACTAGCATTTTTTTTTTTTTTTTTTAAGTTTCTACATTGAAGTGAGCTCATGCGGTGCTTGTCCTTCTGTGCCTGGCTCATTTCACTTAACAGACTGTCCTCCGGCCTCACCCGTGTTGTTGTGAAGGGCAGGTCCCACTCTGTCAACGCCGGCTGGTGTTCTATGGTAATAACAGAGACCTTCTTCTCTGGCCCTTGTGTCTAGGTTGGTCCCACATCTCGGCTGCCGTGGACAGTGCTGCAGTAAACCCGCGGTGCACATAGATTTATTTCCCACCCACTGACGTCATTTCCTTTGGACATGTTCCCAGTAGCGAGATTCTGGCACTTTTATTTTTAATTATTGGAGGAAACGTCACACTGTTGTCCATGATGGCGGCACTGAAGTCTGCCCTGTTGATATTTGAATGATGATTCTGTGCTGGGAGCCTGCCTCGTGCGTGTAGGGACTTCAGTCACATTTGTGGATTCTTTGGGCTAATGCCAGCAGCAGCCCCTCCTCCCTCCCCAGGGGTGACAGCCAGAAACATCTCCAGGCGTTGCCAAATGTCCCTGGGGGCGAAAGCTCCCTAAGGGAGAACCTCTGTGCCAAAGCACTGTGGGCCAGACAAGCGAGGGGCACAAACCAGTTCCCAGCAGGCCGGCTGGGCCCAGGAGTCAATTTGTACTATCTAGAGCAGAGGTTTGTAATATTCGGAGGTCACAGATCCACTTGATCACCTAATGAACTTTGTTAAACTTTAGAGGGAGGAGGCCATACGTGTACCCTAGAACCTACCATCTCCGTATTTAGGAAGCTAACTGACCATCGGTCCTCCATTTATCCCTCTCCCAGAAGGGTGTAGACTTCAAAAGCCCCTAATCCATAAAAATGGATGGCCCATGTACTGATAAGGTTCAGGACACACTACCCCCCAATATGGCAACTCGGTATTTGAAAATACAGCCGAAGAAAGAAGGTTGCTGAGGTCATTGTTAACTTCCCCTGGACTTTCTCCCTCAAAGCAGGTCCCAAGGACCTCGTTCAAGGGCTGTCTTCTGTTGTCAGTTTGGGGTTGCTATAATGAAACACCTGAGGTGGTCTGCTTTATAAATAAGAGAGGTTTGCTTAGCTCATAGTTCTGGAGGCTCGAGGGCATGGCACCGGCATTGGATCTGCTTTGGCGAGGATCCCACGACAGATGGCATCACATGGCGGGAGGGCATGCCTGCTCCGGGGAGGGATCACACGGCTGGATGGGAAGTCAGAGAGGGACTCAGGGCTCAGGTTCCCTCTTCAGCACATCCTCTAACTCAGGGTCGCACAAGAAGTACCTTAGTCCTTCCAGGACAGTGCCCCCAAGTAGGCCCCACTTCTTAAAGGCCCCACCTTGCTACACCGGGGACCAAGCGCCCCACCCACGAGCCCTTGGGGACAAGCCACATCCAAGCCAGAGCGTCCTGCCTACCTCCTGCAGAAAGGACAGTCTGTTCCCCTGGAGACACAGGCACCCGGGGAGGAGTCTGAACACCCGGCCTGGCTAATCTCCTCCTGGTCTGTTAAAATCAGATGCTTCTTGTGGGAGCCAACCACAGTTCTCAGTGACTTTCCTCCTCTTCATCAAACCGGGCATGAAAAAATACACAGTTTACTTTGGGTCTTCATTTTTCAGGCTCCTGTGTCACCTAAAACGGATACCAAATGAATGTGTGTGCTTTTCTCACGTTAATCTGTCCTTTGTTGTCGAGGCCTCCACCAGGGGCCCAGCCAAGGCTGAGAAAAGCCATTTCTTTTCTCTCGTGACATCTTTCAGGCATTTTTTCACTAATATGGATTTAATGCCCGCGTATCCCTCCCCATCCAAAGTTCAAAAAAAAAAAAAAAAAAAAAAAAGTACAAATTCAGACCCAAGAACTAAAACTTAGATGAAATTGGAGGAAAGGAAGGCAAATGAAATAATGCTCACAGAAAGGTCTCTGGCTACATTTCATGCCGTAAGTTTCTTTAGAGTAAGTCAAGGTTGCTTGTCAACTTGGCTCTGGGCCAATGTAAGCGGAGAAATATAATCAGCTTATATTACCCTTTGTCCTTAGGAAATGCCCCAGTAGAGAGCCAATATTTTCTTTTCTTCTCTCCCCTACATTCCTGGCCCCCATCATTTCATTAGAATACAATTTTAGGCCCACCAAGCCCCAAAGCTTAAGCCCTTGGATAATTTTTTTTTTTTCTGGGAGGTACCAGGGATTGAACTCAGGGGCACTCGACCACTGGGCCACATCCCCAGCCCCTTTTTTGTATTTTATTAGAGACAGGGTCTCACTGAGTTGCTAAGTGCCTCACCATTTCTGAGGCTGGCTTTGAACTTGCAATCCTCCTCCCTCAGCCTCCCAAATTGCAGGGATTACAGGCTCCCGCCACCGTGCCTGGCTCTCTTGGAGAATTTGCTGAAAATATTTCAGCCTCATCAAAACCATTTCATATCCCTAAATGCTAGTTATGAAACGTCAGCAGGTTTGGAATCCCTGCTCTCGTGGTTGTACTCAGGAGGGGAAGGCAATTCCTGTCTGTCAATCAGAACAGCTTTCCTAACTCAGCACTGGTGTGACTGCCTCCCAGACGCACCTCACAGGTCCAGAGGCGAGGCTTAGGGCCGAGAGATGTCTGATCACGCAGCTATCACGTAACAAGGTGGCGCTGGCCATCCTGGCTACACCCACCATGGCGTGACTTTAGGATGGTGCAAAAGCAGCCTGCGTTCAGGAGAAACCGCACTTTGAAATTTTGATTTATTTTTTCCCAGACGAGGGGCGTGTGGCGTGCTATTCTCTCAAGATTCTGGGCTGTGGTGGGGAACGGCAGCTCCCACTTAAGTCACACCACCATAGGGGGTGACACTCCTCGAGGGTCCCGTGCTGCTCGGCTCTGATGTTGGGAGGTCGTGTGTCCTGAGCACATTTTCACCTTAGGATGTTTTCTTATGTTCCATGGATGTAAGCCCCACTATAAATCAAGGGGGGGGGGGCATTGATAGTCCCAGGAAAACGTCTAGGTCACGGGTCGTATCCACAGAAACAGAGCAGACTCTGGGCCACTGAGCATGTGGACAAATACAGAGTGGACGTGTCGCAGATAGAAGTCAGCAAGAATCATTTCCCCTAACCAGAGGGGCCCCAGGCAGCCACAGAGCTTGCAAAGCGCAGCCTCAGCGCCTGGTGTGGGGGCGGGAGGGGGGCTGAGGCCGCAGGTGTAGGACCCCCGAAAGGGCAAGGGCTGGAGGAGGAAGTGTCTGCCAAGGCCTCTTCCTGGTCCCCTCAGCCCTGGGGTTGTGTCCCCAGGTCTCTTCACACCAACGCACCTGGGAGACACTGCGAAGCTGTGGGGTATGACTGAAGAGGGAAGCTTTTAGAAAACTGCAGGGGTGCATCAGATCAGGGCAAGATGGCACCGACAGGTTATGGTCTCAGGCACTTAGCTGAGAAATAGGGAAGTCCTGTGGCTGGGGGGGGGGGGGGGAGAGAAGGCACTGTCCCCAAGGCACGTGGAGGTATACGAAGGTTCTTATTGCTTAAGCCTTTCTCCAGTTCCCAAGGCCCAGGTTGGCTGTGCGTGCATCATTGAAATCCATCTGGTAACCTGGGAGTCGCGTGGTGTGGTGCCTGCCCTCTGCCCACACAGGGCGAGGCTGCCTCTGCTCCTTGTAGCAACTGCGGCCAAAAAGGCCGCGGAGAAAGTCACGTTAGGAAATTGAAAGCTGTTGGATTTGGTCTGACATCCTGCTCTGTTTCCTAAATTCTGCTGTCTTTTGTGTGTGTGTGTGTGTGTGTGTGTGTGTGTGTACCGGGGATTGAACTCAGTGGCACTCGACCACAGGGCCACATCCCCAGCCCTTTTTTATTTTTTTTTTTTTTTGTATTTTATTAGAGACAGGGTCTCACTGAGTTGCTGAGGGCCTCACCATGGCTGAGGCTGGCTTTGAACTCGTGATCCTCCTGCCTCAGCCTCCCAAGTGCTGGGATGACAGTGGTGTGCCACCGCGCCTGGCAATTCTGCTGTTTTTGTTAGGTGACCTCCTCCTTCTAAGCCCCTGCTTTACCATCTTTAAGGTGGGAGGGAAATGACAGGTGGAACCTATCAAAGTTGGATAGTTGTGGCAATTCTCTGTATGTAATATAATCGTCCCTCAGTGTCCACAGGGGCCAGGCTCCAGGAACTCTTGAAGACACCAAAACCCACAGACCCTCAGGTCCCTATGTCTAATGCCAAGCTGACATACATAACCCACACACACTCCTCTGTGCTCTCAAAGCACCTCTGGGTTACTTATTACTTATGATACCTAAGGTGATGTATATGTTAGGTAAAGAGTCACCATATTGCATTGTTTAGGGGATGATGGCAAGAAAAAAAAAAATCTGTCCTGTTCTGCACAAACATGATTTTTAAAAATACTGCCCGGAGCCAGGTGCAGTGGCGCATGCCTGTCATCCCCAGCACTTGGGAGACTGAGACAGGAGGATCGCGAGTTCAAAACCAGCCTCAGCAATGGCGAGGCACTTAGCAACTCAGTGAGACCCTGACTCTAATAAAATACAAAAAAAGGGCTGGGGATGTGGCCCAGTGGTCACGTGCCCCTGAGTTCAATCCCCAGTACCAAAAAAAAAAAAAAAAAAAAAAAAATACTGCCTGTCTGGGGTTGATTGAATTCTGCAGATGCAGAACCATGGATATGGATGGGGGCTGTATTGATTTACCTTCTGCGATGCTTGCAGGAATTGAGAGAGAGAGTTCACTCAAGGGGCTCAAGACAGTGTGAGACCAGTGCTCAGTGCTGCATGCCATTATTCATATTGATGTCACTTACCTCTGTGACCTCAGTGAAATAAAGAGGTCCTAAAATAATTAAGACAGTGATGAGTTGGCTAGTATTTATGGCTTTTATTTTATTTTATTTTTTAATAATTCAATCCTTTATTTTAGCTGCATGACATTTTTTTTTTTTTTTTTTTTTTTTTGGTATTCTAGTGCCAGGGATTGAGCCCAGGGGCGCTTAACCACTGAGCCAAATCTCCAGCTCTTTTTTATATTGTATTTAGAGAGAGGGTCTCACTAAATTGCTCAGGGCCTTGCTAACTTGCTGAGGCTGCCTTTGAACTCACGATCCTCCTGCCTCAGCCTCCTGAGTGGCTGGGATTACAGGCATGTGCCACTGTTCATGGCTGGCTTTTATTTTTAATATAATTGGATGACCATTTATTCTTTTTCCAATTTCTTTCTCTCTCTCTCTCTTTTGGTACCAGGGATTGAACTCAGGGGCACGTGACCACTGGGCCACATCCCCAGCCCTTTTTTGTATTTTATTTAGAGACAGGGTCTCACTGAGTTGCTAAGTGCCTCGCCATGGCTGAGGCTGGCTTTGAACTCGCGATCCTCCTGCCTCAGCCTCCCAAGTGCTGGGATTACGGGCGTGCACCACCGCGCCCGGCCAGCTCATGCGTTTTAAATCATGCACCGTTCTGAGTGGCGAGCTGAGCCTCACGAGGCCTCTTCTGTCTTCCCGCCATGGAGTTGTCCCTACATCCAGCACTTCAGATCTGCGGACACGGCACACGGTAGTGGCCCTTAGCCTCGTGATGTGCTGGTCCGTCTCCCCATGACTGCGTGCCGTCTCGCCCTCAGCCCTGAGCCTGGGGCTGGCCACACAGTGGCTGCTCAGAGAGCATCTGTCGAACACTGGAAGGAGCTGGGGACGAGGGACAGTGTGAAACTTCCTAGAACCAGGTGACTATGAATAAAAGGCAGACCTCGGGTACAGACTCACAGGTGGCAGGAGCGAGTTCTCATGTCCTGCTGCGCGGTAGGATGAGCAGAGTTAACAGAGCGTGCATTTCAAAATAGCTGGAAGGGAGGAGTTGGGATGTCTCACTGCAAGAAAGGACCGGTGTTTGAGGTGACGGAGGTGCGAGGTCCCCGGATGCGATCGTCACACGTCACATCCAGGTATCGGCGTTTCACAGCGTGTTCTACCATGTCGCTGTGGTTTGTCGGACGTCCCGAAGGGCCCGTGTTTCAAAGGCGTGGACCCCGGATGGTGCTCTGGAGGGTTGTGTCACTTTAGGAGCTGGGGCCTATGGAAGGTCTTTAGGTCACTGGGGATGGGCCCTTGAGGGGACTGTGGGACTCCGGCCTCTTCCTCTTTTCCGTTCTGGCCACCATGGGAGTCGTTCTGCTCTGCTCTTCTGTCTCCCGTCCACCCATGACAAGTTGTCCTGCCACAGGCCCAGACAACGGGGCCAACGGCTCAAGGACAAGCACCTCCAAACTGTCAGTCAAAATAAACCTGTTCTAAGCCGATTATCTCAGGTATTGTATCATAGTGATGGAAAGCCGACTAACACAAATATGTATGATTATTAAATGACAATGCGGTGACACAGGCCAGAAAAAGGCTGTGTGTCTCTGTTGGGGTGGGGGTGGAGGGTGGGGGGGGGGTAACCACAGGTGATGCCAGGAAGGCAGTTTGGGCAAAAGCCCAGGCTCCCCTTAGAGGTGACGTCTGCTCCAAACCAAATCTTGGCCTCAAATTTTAGAATGGCACCTAGTTTGATCCAACATGTGATTGCAAACTTCAGATGATACCAGGGGAAAAAGCTCAAGAGATGTGCTGTCCCTTGTGGTGACTCTCATTAGCAAAAACACACGGCATCCTTGAAAATTGTGCTCTTTATATGTAATATGAAATGAATTGCACTCTGCAAGCATGTTTAACAAATTAGAATAAAAAAATGAAAAAAAAGTTAAGTGAGATTGAAGAATACTCACATCAGTGGAAATATCTTTTTAAAAAATATTTATTTATTTGCTTTAGTTGTACACAATGTTTTTATTTGTACGTGGTGCTGAGGATCAAACCCGGGCCGCGCACGTGCTAGGCGAGCGCTCTACCGCTGAGCCACAACCCCAGCCCCAGTGGAAATATTTATTTTCCAAATTCTGTGACCTAGAAAAGGGTCTTGTATGGGTAAAGCACTCAATAAAGATTATTACATAATTGAAAAACAAAAACAGGTCTGAGAAATAGATTTTAAGTGTTTTCACCATAAAAAAAATATAAGTATGTGGGCTGGGGTTGTGGCTCAGCGGTAGAGTGCTCGCCTAGCACATGTGTGGCCCTGGGTTGGATCCTCAGCACCATGTAAGAATAAATAAATTAAATAAAGATATTGCGTCCAACTACAGCTAAAAATAAACGAATATATAAAAAAACAAGCATGTGAAGTAATGCATAGTTTCCTTAGCCAGTCCACAGAGCACACATCTTTCAAAATATCATGATGTACAACGTAAATATGTTCAGCTTTTTTTTTTTTTTTTTTTTTTTTGTGGTACCGGGGATTGAACTCAGGTCCACTGGGTCACATCCCCAGCCCTTTTTTTGTATTTTATTTAGAGACAGGGTCTCACTGAGTTGCTAAGTGCCTCGCCACTGCTGAGGCTGGCTTTGAACTTGCGATCCTCCTGCCTCAGCCTCCCAAAGTGCTGGGATTACAGGCGTGAGCCACCGCGCCCGGCTTGTTCAGCTTTATTTGTCATTTTAAATAGATAAAGGAATAGGCGAATATAGTTGCAGATATTTGCTGGGTGACAGACACAGCTGTCCTGGCCACCATTCAGCCCAAATGATGCAAAGTACTTTCAGGGTCACTTAGTACTAAAAAAACGGCTCCGTGAAGCCAGGTCTAGGGCGGTGCTGGACAGGGCGGCGGCCACCAGCCCACGTAGCCCTGCCTGAGGGGCTGGGTAGCTGAAGTGACTGAACTCTAATGCAATCAACTTAAACAAAACAAAACAGAACAGAACAACCATACTCAGTCCATTCTTAGAGAAGGTTTAAGTTCGTTTGGGACAACTTGAGTGTGTAAAGCTACTCTTTCAATTGAAGATCAAGTATTGTCAGTAAAAATGTGGCTGATTCAAGATGAAATGCACCCTTAAGTATGAAATACACACCTCCCTTTGAACTCTTTGTACGGAAAAAAGAACGTATATAAAGTGTCTCGTCAGTAACTTTGTTATTTTGATGACAAGTCGAAATGACAATATTTTAGGTAGATTTAAATAAAACATATCATTAAAATTAATTTCACCTGGGCTGGGCGCGGTGGTGCACGCCTGTAATCCCAGCGGCTAGGGAGGCTGAGGCAGGAGGATTGCGAATTCAAAGCCAGCCTCAGCCACTTAGTGAGGCCCTAAGCAACTCGGTGAGACCCTGTCTCTAAATAAAAAATAAAAAACGGGCTGGGGATGTGGCTGAGTGGTTAAGCACCCCTGGGTCCAATCCCTAGTGTCAAATAATAATAACCTGTTTATTTATTTATTTATGGTACTGGCAACTAAACCCAGGGGCACCCTACATCCCACCCCTTTTTATTTATTTTATTTTTCTGAAATTTTTGAGCCAAGATCTTGTTAATTTGCCCAGCCTGGCCTCAAACTTGTGATCTTCCTGACTCAGCTGCCCAAGTAGCTGGGATTACAGGTGTGTACCACCCTATCCAACTTCCCATTTAAAAAAAAAAAAAAATCTTTTCTTAACGTGTAGCTATTAGAAAAATTAAAATCACACATGTGGCTCGCATTGTATTTCCACTGGAGGGTGCTATGCTATATTTTCCTTCATTTTACAGAGGAGGAAACCGAGGCACAGAGAGGCCAAGTAACTTCACAGTGTACCGCAGCTCCTAAGGGGAGCTGGGATTGGAATCCAAAGCCAGTTCCCTTAGCCACTTGGCCACGCTGCTGTGTTTTGTGGCCCTTCTCTGCTACGGGAGGGGAGTTCGTGCCAGGAGGAGCTGAGGATCGGATACAGAAACACACCCCAGAAAGGCACCTTGCACCTGAGCGGGCTGCACTGGGCGTCGTGTTAGGGCCTGCCTCTGTCCCGTGCATTCCCCTCGGGGTGGATTCCTGGCTTTCTCACGTGCAGCCCTATCACACGAGCCAGAGGGACGAATTTGTGAGCAGCAAGTGAGAGGAAAAAAAAAAAAAAAAAAGTAAGGCGTGGAACGAAACATCATTGTGTTCTGGCTGGTTGGGTTTCAAGTAAACGAAACTCATTTTCTCTCTCTGAGTGTCGCTCTAGGGACAAGCCTGGGGCCACCTCCCAGCTGCGGGGAACGCCTGCCTGTAGCCGCAGGGCTCTCAGCCAGTTGGGGTGACAGGGACGTTTCTGGGGACGCGAGGGGCCCGCCTCGAGGGAAGAAGATAGAGGCCACTGACGCTCCCACCTACCTGCCCGCCCCCCAGAGGCAGCCAGCCTCAGGTCCCCGGAGCCACACCCGAGCAGGTCACCCCCGCGGAAACACAGGGCCAGGCCTGGAGGCCGCTGCTGCGACCTCTCCCAAGAACACACAACCCAAACCAGACTCCCCGGGCGCCATCGGATGGCCCCTGTCCCCTCGTCCCCTCCAGCACAGGACCCTTGTGTGCTAAGACCCAGACACGCCCACGGTCAGGAGGGCGTTCGCGACAGCAGGACGGAGTGGGGCGACACGAGGAGGTTTGGCTGGTTTTAGGACGGTGACGACTGGCAGGTGCCCTGGGCTCCTTCCTTTCACCGAGGACCGGATCTACTTTTCCCCTCTCCTGGGACCTGGGCCCTGCCCCAGGATGCCCCGGACCCCGTTAGATCAGGGCAGAAGCGGTTTTGTAGGACTTGCGGGGCGGGACCCCAAGACACGCGCGGTTTCCCTTTTGGGGGGCTTGAAGTGGTCCCTTTAGGAATCCTCCTGCGATGCCGCGGGGAGCCCAGGCTTGCGGGGAGTCCCCGTGGAGGAGACCAAGAGCCACCAACCGTCCCAGATGAGCTCCGGCTAGCACCAGCTCCAGGCCGGGACCCACCGTGGAGCCCAGGCACGCCATAAAGCCCGAAGAGATAGCAGATGCTGGTGGTTGTTTTGCTTGAAGTAGTAAACAATGTCACCTCACATCATTTCTCTAGGGTCAGGCGTTGAATTCAAGAACGTCACTGGAGTGCCTGCCCCAACCACTGCCTCTGTGACCTCCCTTCACCGGGACAATGGCTCCAAAATAACTTCTGTAGTCCTCCCTACTTTGCCTTCAAAATCCTTCAGGGCACTCAGGGGGCCACTGGGCCCCATCCCCAGCCCTGTTTTGTATTTTATTTAGAGTTGGTGTCTTACTGAGTTGCTTAGCGCCCTTCCGTTGTTGAGGTTGGCTTTGCACTCACGATCCTCCCGCCTCAGCCTCCCAGCCGCTGGGATTATAGGGGTGCGCCGCCACACCCGGCTTTGACCTTCATGAATACGGCGCTGCCACACTCCCGGATAAACATATTCATCTTCGCAGCGTCTGTAATTGAGGTGTATGGCCTTGCCCACATCTCACCCACCCCTCAGGATGCTGTGGCTGCTGAGATCTTCCTGGGGCTCCCTGGACTTCCCTTCTCATCCTCGGGAACCCCCTGGGTCCCTGGGGCCTGCTGCCCCCACCCCTGGGCTCAACAGCCCACCATCACAAACCCTGCAGGGTCCCCGAGACCTGGGGGCCCTCGCCCACATCTCACCGTCTCCCTGCTCTGGTCACCATCACTGTCCACCAGGATTATCTTTCTGCAGTGGCCCCCTCCTGGCCTCTGCGCCTCACCCTGTCCCCCTAGAAGTCTGTCCTGCAGGCAGAGGTCAGAAAGAGGTTGAGAAAAACAAGGATCAGAGCACAACGCACCAGGGCGGCAAGCCCTTCCATGCCCCTGTGTTCAGGACAGAGTAAAAGGGCAATTCTTCACGAGGACCTGCAGGTTCCACGGCCTCGTTCCCAGCCTCCCAGGCCTCCCCTGAGTCCTTCTCTCCCTCCCTCCCTCTGTCTCCACCACTCTGGTTTCTTTGTTGTTTTCAAACTCATTCCTGCCTCAGGGCCCACACGCTGGCCATTCCCACCGCCTGTAACACCCTTCCACCCAAAATCTGCACTCTTCCAGGACTGCCCCGACCCATCCAGAACCGGCACGGCCCCACTTCCTCTTTTGTCCTAGTAGGTGCTCAATAAACGCTCATGAAGTGGGAAGGGTCTCCTGCTTCAATCCCCCGCTCCTGTCTTCTCTCTTTCCTTCTCCCCAGATCCACCCTGCCTCCAGGTGTCGGCCCCACTCCCCTCTCCTTCCAGGGAAACCTCCTATCAGCATTTAGCCAGGCACGGTGGGTGGCGCACACCTGTCGTCCCGGGGGGGGGGGGGGGGGGGGGGGGGGGGGGGGGGGGGGGGGGGGGGGGGGGGGGGGGGGGGGGGGGGGGGGGGGGGGGTGGGGTGGGGGGGGGGGGGGGGGGGGGGGGGGGGGGGGGGGGGGGGGGGGGGGGGGGGGGGGACTTGCGAGGCTGAGGCGGGAGGTTGGCAAGTGGGAGGCCAGCCTGGGAGACTTGGCCGGATCCCCATCTCAAAATGAAATCTAGAAAGGGTGGTGGGGGTGTGGCGCAGCGTTACAGCACTGTGGGTTCTGTGGCCACAACCCCCTGTCACCTACTGGCTATGTTTTCCTGGGTGAGTTCCTTAATGCTTCTGGGCCTTGGTTTCTTCAACAAACAGATATAAATGGAAACCTACACAAATAGAAATTCTGATCTCACAGGGATGTTGGGAGGATTAAGAGGGATCATGAGTGTAAGACTCTGAGCCTGTGACGTCACAGGGCAAACACGCAGCGGGCAGCAGAATGAACCAGTGCCACAATGCTCGGCTAGATCCGACCGTCAATCATCAGGCTTCCTGCAGCCATTAACCACCGTGGCCGGAGGGATCTTGTGCCGACCTCCGGGTCTGTCCCGACCACACCCTCATTAATAGACACTCTCTGAGTGACTGAAAGCTCGCTGGAGGCTTTACAAGAACCATAAAAACGACACTTCCCTTTTCCTTCAAAAATGCAAACAAACGCACAAGATGACACATGCTTCAGACCTCAAGGTTCTTTTCATAATCTCTTTACACAAAACCCTCTGCCCTGCACCTTCTTTTCCCACCATGAGAAGTTGATTCTATTTTCTTAACCATCACAGAATTTATTTATTTTTTGTATCAGTGATTAAACCCATGGGTGCTTAACCCCTGAGCTACATCCCCAGCCCTTTTTATTTAGTTAGTTTTTTTTAAAAAATTTTGAGACAGGGTCTTGCTGAGTTGCTGAGGCTGGCCTCTAAGTGGCAATCCTCCTGCCTCAGCCTCCTGAGTCCCTGGGGTTGCAGGTTTGGGCCACGATGCCCAGTATATCACAGGGTATCTCGGGAACCAGAGTCCATGCTCCCTTCAAAGTTTTTTTTTTTTTTTTTTTTCCATATCTCACCTTCTTCATAATATAAGGTATTCTTTACTACTCTCTCCTTCCTCAGCCTTCTGAAATCAGGGTTGGCTTCCTTACTTCTCTGAGGACAGAAGTAGTAATAATCACAGTATGATTGTCGTCACCAACACTTTTTGAGCACTCACTGTGATACGGCCCTAATCTAAGTCCTTCCACACATATAAACAAGTGCATCCCCAAACAAGCTCCAAGAATTTCTCCAAGTGAGATGTTTGGGAGGAAGAGACTTTGGTGGGGTCGCATATCTTTGGAAGCTTCAGAAATCCAAGGCACCTGCATGTCTGCTTAAGAATCCCCACACAATTGCTGTAAAAATACTTTATATTAAACCAGCAACTTGAAAAAATTGTGCTCTTTATATGTGATATGAAATGAAATGTACTCTGCACACATGTATAACAAATCAGAATTAAAAAAAGAAAGAAAGAAAATAAAGTGTAAAATAAAACACATAAAAAAAAAAAAAAAAAGAATCCCCACAGGTGCACGTGATAAAGGCTTGTTCTCTAGGGTGGAGCTACCGGGAGGTGATGGGGCCTTTCAGAGCTAGCACTTAGCAGGAGATCTGCAGGTCAGTGGAGGCACAAAGTCTCCATAGTATTTTTTTCTTCTCAGTCATTAGGTGAGTGTCTACTCGGCCCACATGCTCCTGAAGCAACGGTCCAACCGATCCTAGATTGAAACCCTCTAAAAATGTGAGACTAAATAAACCTTTTCTCTTTATAAAGTGGTCATTGCAGGTATTTGTTATAGTGATGGAAAACTGACTTACATGACATCCTTGTTTGGCAAATGTTCCTACAGAAAACTGCTGTTGCCAGCACCAGAATTTGCCACCAACAAAAAAATCTTCCCCCAAAAGTGTCTTCCTGGGTTAGTAGACTAAACAGTTCCCTGGCATCGAAACACAAGCCCTGATTCTACCATTAATGAGCTGGCTGTGTGGGGCTCCATTTCCTCATCTGTAAAATGGGAATAACAATAAAAAAAAATCTCAAAATGTTCTCGTAGGGACTCCATGAGAAGACCCACAAGCACAGGTCTCAGCAAATCATTTGTATTCCATAGAGAGGGCTGCTATTTTTACTACATGAGCTAAAGGACAATCTATTGTCGAGCAGATGCTTCTTCCCCAGCTCTGATAACAGGGCTTGAATGCAGGGCACTCTACCACTGAGCCCTTTTTATTTTATTTTGAGACAGGGTCTCACTAAGTTGCTCAGGATGGCCTCCAACTGGTGATCCTCCTTTCTCAGCCTCCCAAATAGGGGGTCATAAGCTCTCCAGGATACTCCATTGATCCTTAAATAAAGGGTCAAATTCGAACTATCCCAAATCCTCAGGTGGTTTCTCAGGGTCTGCCTGGCCCGTATACACCTTTCTAGCCTCATTTCTTCCCCTACCCCACAAGATCTCTCCCTTCCACATATCCTGCATTCCAGCAAATCTGGTCAGTGAATCACATGCCAGACACACCCCGTGAGGTCTACCCCAGGGCCTTTGCTTATGCTTCCGCCTCCAGAGCGCTCTGGGTTGAGTGGACAGGCATGCACATTGGAATTAGCAACCTTGGACCATGTTCCAGTTTCACCTCTTGAATAATATTGGCCTTTAACAAGTGACAAAACTGAGATTCAGTTTCCCCCCATGTAGTATGAATGGAACATGTGCATCTTATAGACACTGAATGGAGATCGAGGGGCACGGGAAGCTCCTCTGACCCAGGGAGATATGTTAATAATAATAATTACAATAGTTCCCCTTATATGTAGTTTTCATCTTCCACAGCTTCGGTTACCCATGGTTGATCATGACCATAAAACACCAAGTGGAAAATGCCAGAAATAAATAATTTGTAAGTTTTAAAGTGAGCGCTGTTCTGAGAAGCATGATGACATCTCACACAGTCCCACTCCATCCTGCCCAGGATGTGAATCATCCCTTTCTCCAACGTATCCTTGTTGTATATGCTACCCACACGTTAGTCTCTCAGTAGCCATTCTATCAATCAACTTTCAGTGTTGTGTGTGTTTTGTAGTGTGTGTGTTTAAATAACCTCATTTTACTTCTTTATGAACTCAAAGTGCAAGAATGGTAATTAAAAGGAGGCACCAGGACATAAAACCTGGAAGGGCAGATCAACTCTTCTACTATATGGCAATGCTGCAGAACATATAGGAAAAAATAGTATTGTCAGTTTGATACAATCTGTGGTTTCAGGCATTTACTGAGGCCTTGGAAAATATCCCTTCAGATGAAGGGGAACTAGGTATTACAGTAAAATAAATAATGATGTTAATAGTAGATGTTCATGCTATTGTGTTAATAATGCAATCATATCAACAGGATAGCATTAATAATGGAATGTAGGGCTGGGGTGATGGCTCAGCGGTTAGAGCCACTCACCTAGCACGTGTGAGGCCCTGGGTTCAATCCTCAGCACCGCATCTAAATAAATAAATAAATAAAAATAAATAAATAAATAAATAAATAAAATAAAGGTATTATGTCCAACTACAATTAAAAAATATCAAAAAAATAATGTGATGTTAACAGTAAAGTCTTATTATAATGTTGGGTGTTAATGCTATATGACATTGTTGATAATACTGTATCAATACATAATGGCTAGTGGAATGAAACAGACATTATTTCTGTACGTAGATGTGACCGCATGACCAATATGAGGCTGCAACATGTCCACTCAGAAAAATGAGAAATCATATCCCATCTCCGTATGATATATCACAGGGCATAAATGCATTCTACTGTCATGTATGACTAATTAAAACAAATAAAAAAATCCATGTAAAGTATGATGGCATTGATAATGCAAGATAACATCCAAGGCTTCCCATTATGTTAATAAACCTCATCACGTGCCCGCCCTGCTGCTGCACCTGAATGACACATGCTGCCTCGTGGACTCCTTGCGGGTATCCGTCACTGTCGGTCAGTACTATTGTCAGACCCATTTTGCAGATGGGGCAATTGAGGCGAGGAGGTGTAGAATAACCTGTCCCAGGTCATGCCGCTGGCCAGGGGCAGGGCAGAGTCTTCAGCCTGGAAGTCTCTCGGCAGAGCCCCGGTGCCCAGTGGGCAACTGGAGGTTTCTGCTGCTGAGGACGGGATTCCTGCCGTCCAACAAGGCAGCCATCAGCCGCGCACATCTGCTGAGCTTCCAGAATGCAGTGACCACGGCTGTAAGCTGCCTGTCGTGGCCAGCCACAAACGCCGCGGGAGGAAAACTCTCGGAGGCAGAGTAAAGCTATTACTACTTTTACTTCTACTTAGAGAGAGCTTAGATTTTTCTTCTTCTTAGAAGAGAGCTTAGAGAGAAAGATTAGAGATAGCTTTTTTTCTTCTTCTTCTTAGAGCTTAGAGAGAAAGATAGAGCTTTTTTCTTCTTAGAGCTTAGAGAAAAAGAGAGAGAGAGCTTGAAAGAGAGAGATTTCTTCTTTAGAGAGAGAGAGAGAGAGCTTAGCTTTTAGAGCTTCTTTCTTCTTTCTTCTTTCTTCTTTCTCGGGAGCCTCGGCTTGACTCTGACCAGGAATTACTTCTTCTATCTGGTTTCTCTTCTGTAACCGCTCTGCCTACGTTCTGGCCGCTCTGATTCTTTTCTTCTTCTCTGACCCAAACTCTTCTTCCAACCGAGCGACTGCATGACTGACTGAACAAATTCATTCTTCTCCTGACTCCGACCGCTTTCACCCGGTTATATACCTTTAGCTTTGCGGGTGCCTCACGTGCATTTACAGGTGCGTCACATACATACTTATTATCAGGTGGAACTTATGGCTTCCAGCTGACCGCAATAGCCATCTCCCTAATTGGGGCTCCTTCACACGGCTGCTGTATTACTGCCTAGTGTTACTATGGATGAAGGACTTGATTTTTTTTTTTTTTTTTTTTTTTTGGTACTGGGGAATTGAACTCAGGGGCACTCGACCACTGGGCCCCAGCCCCCAGCCCTTTTTTGTATATCATTAGAGACAGGGTCTCACTGAGTTGCTAAGTGCCTCGCCACTGCTGAGGCTGGCTTTGAACTCCTTTGAGATCCTCCTGCCTCAGCCTCCCAAGTGCTGGGATTACAGGCGTGGGCCACCGCGCCTGGCAGGACTTAATTTTATTACATTGTTACTAGTTTAAATGTAAATACCCCCCCCCACGAGGCTAGTGTCCATTGAGTAGCAGTTTTGGAACACTTCTCTTGACTACCAGGCACTGACCCCGACACGCGGTGCCCACGTGTGAAGAGGCTGCGGGGAAGACACGCATTCTTCATACAACAAACGCAGAGGCAGAATCTTGATTCCGCAAACACGTACCACTGTCCCTTGGAATCCACGGGGGAGCGGCCCCTGTACCATGGCGAACACCAAAACCCATGGATACTCAAGTTCCTTATGCGAAACGGTATCGTATCAGCCAGACGTGGTGGCACACGCCGCTAATCCCAGCTACTTGGGAGGCGGGGCAGGAGGACAGCAAATTTGAGGCCAGCCTGGGCAACTTTTAAAATGATAATGATTTTTTAAAAACAATAATTTATTATTATCTTATTAGTATGATTTCATAAATTATATCATGACTATTTAATTTATTAAATTATGTTATGATTATTTAATTTATTAAATTATAATGCTAATGTCAAAAGTGGCTGGGATATTATGCAGTGGGCTCAATCCCCAGCACCTGGGGGCGGGGAGGCTAGGATTTGCAGAGATTACAACAAGACCTTAGAACTACTTTAGATCCCCTCTGGGTGACTTAGAATACCCAACACAGTGTATACATCATGCAAATAGTTGTTTTGTTATTTGTGTTATTTTTATTGTCGTAAAATAGTTTTTCAGACTATTTTTTCTGCACGCGGTTGAACCTGCAGGGCGGAGGGCTGACTGGGCTTCTGTGTGCTCCAGAGAGGGAGGAAGCTTCTTTCTTGTCTACACCTCCCTCCTGCCGTGGAGGATATTGGAGAATAATGGACTATTTCACTTTCCCCTATGTGCGAGGACTGGGGGCTGACACCTCGAGGCAGCAGGGCCGTGGTGTGGACTGGGGCGAACAGGAGGGGTTCCACGGCCGCTGCTCGGCCTCTGCTGGGGTGTGGGCGAAGTGCTTCAAGGTTCCTATAAGAACCTGGAACCCTGGATAGTTTATGAACAATGGGGATTTTTAAATCCCACAAAGCCTGAATGTGCTTTTAAAAACTGCGCAACCTAGCCGGGCGCGGTGGCGCACGCCTGTCATCCCAGCACTTGGGAGGCTGAGGCAGGAGGATCATGGGTTCAAAGCCAGCCTCAGCAATGGCGAGGCACTTAGTAACTCAGTGAGACCCTGTCTCTAATAAAATACAAAAAAGGGCTGGGGATGTGGCCCAGTGGTCGAGTGCCCCTGAGTTCAATCCCCAGTGGGGGAAAAAAAACAACAACAACAACAAAAACCTGCGCAACCAAAACCCACGCCTCTGTGGGCCTGAGGGGGTCCCCGGGCCAGTCATTTGGGAACTTTGGACAACAAGGAATGGCTCTCAGTCCTGGCCAAGCCTGAGATCTCCTGCAGAAGTTTCTAATCCAATGCCAGTGTGGGGCGAGGTCCTGGGGGCCCCGGCCTCCCGTCACGAGCTGAGCCCTCTGCACCCCGTCCCCAGCCCAGGGGTGCGAGGTTTCGAGAGGGCAGCCAGGCTGGGGAGCTCGCCCGGTCCCTTGGGCCGTGCAGAAGGCACCAGGTGGGAGCGAGGCCCAGGACGAGGCCACCTCGCAGCAGCTCGCCCTCCTGCGCGCGTCGCCCCCCCTCTTCCCCTTCTTTCTTTGTCCTTCCAAGTCCTTTCCGGCCGGGGCCTCCCTTTCTCAGCCTCTTCCTCCGCCTCCTCCTCCCGGTCCCCTCTTCCCTCCGCCCTCCCGGCCCCCCCCCCCTCCGTCTTTCCTCCCGCCTGTCCCTTCCCACGTCGCCGCGGTCCTGCCCTGCGGGGGGCTGTCTGCTCTCTCTCCTAGCTAGGGACGCCGGAGCCCCGGGCGCTGGAGGCTGCAGCCTGGCCTGGCCTGGCCTGCCCGGGGCTGAGCCGCCCCGACACCTGCCAATCCCGACCCAGCGGGGTCACGCGGTGCCCGGGCCGCCTCCAGATCACTTCCAGCCTGCGACCCGGAGAGTGGCCCCGGGAGGCGCCACTGCACAGCGGGCCCTGCGGGGCTGCGGGCTGGTGGGGAGGGGGCTTTGCACTGCGTGGAAAATCCTCCCGGCCCCCAACTCAGAGGGGAGCAAAAACTGTGAGTTAGCGCCAAGGCGAGGTTTGAAAAGTGGCCGTTTTCTGGCTCGGAGCCCAGGGCTGTGCCCCACCCCCCCGCCCCCGCGGAGGCTGAGTCACCTGGGGCGGGTTCAAACGGGGCTTTCCAGATTCCAGCTCCTCAAACCAAAGGGACCGCGGAGGAACCCCACTGTTTCTCTGTTTCAACTGGCACTGGAGCTCTGAGCTCTTAGGTCTGCAGACTTGGAAGCTGGGGGTACAAATCTGGAATCCCTCCAATAAATTTCTACTGAGCCTCTAACACAAGCCAGATTCTATGCTGGAAACCAAGAGTTATAGTAATATTATTGTTATTACTATTATTATCACCACAATGGAAAGAGCAAACCCTTAAACCTATTCTGGGCTTTTTGCTTATTTTAGGAGTTGTTTATTTAATTTTTTATAGAGACCCTTCTGTTTCCCTTGTTTTACAGAGGAGGAAACAGAGGGTCAGAGAGGCCCTAGGATTTGAACCTCTGCTGTCTGGCACCAGAGGGGTTTCCATTCAATACCTTGCATCTCTCTACCATCATGGAACATACAGCATAATGGAGGATATGTAATAATTACTTAAACAAGGTAATTTAAGAAATTTAAATATTCCAAAGATTCTAAAACAGGGTATTTCCTGTATTTTTTTTTTTTTTTTTTTTCTTCCTGAGAGGGACTCTTCCATCTGGAATGCCAAGAAAGAGACAGCTTTGGGGAGAGCTGCAGGGAGAACACCCAGCTAGAATAAAAGCAAGTGCAAAGGCCCTGTGGCATAAACCTGCTTGCAAAGATTCAGAAACAGCCAAGGCCTGGGTAGCTAGAGGAAGGGGTAAAAGGCAGCAGAGTGGAATGCAGTGGTCTTAGGTCATGCAGGAAGCTGTACTGTAAGCATGCTGAGAATCTAGCCTCAAGCTCCCACAAGCGCCTTCAGAGGCATGCTCCTACATTAACACATCTGCAAAACTGACCCCTCTGTTTGTTTCAGCTAAAACCACTTGGAGAAGCTTAAGACGGACCCCTCATGGCCACCCAGTCACTTTTGGGCCACCTAGAGTAAAGCTGTCTCCTTCCAGTATTGAACTGAGCATGCTCAGAAACGTTCTTGACCACCATCTTTCTGTTGTGAACGCGTTCTTGACAACCTGGAACTGAGCATGCTCAGAACTGTGCCTACCCCTGCAGGCCCTTGCCTGGATGAAGGTGGACCGGCTCCCCCAGTAAAACCCAGTCCTCCCTTTGTCCTGGGAGAGTGCTACCTGCCGGGGAGTCCGGAGCCGTCTGTACCATCAGTGGGCAAAAATCGCCCTCTGCTCTTTCACCTTCTGGTTCTGCTCACGGGCTTTGCAGGAGGAGAGCCCATCGCATCCAGAGGCACCAAGGCCAAGTTCCTTCCTCCCCTTCCTCCTGCCAGACCCGACCCTGTGAAGCCCTTGCTGCCCCCCAAGTCCCCCCAGAGCCAACCACCCAGGAGACCCACCCCTCCCTGCTCCTATATTGACTCTCTTCCCACTTTGTCCTTGGAGGCTCCTCTGTGTGAGGACAGGTAAAAGGTCAAGTTGGAGTTCTCTGTGTGCCTGGGTTTCTGAGGGAGGGCAAGAGTCGATTTCAGTGGGTGCTTGTTCACATTGCAAAACTACCTCCTGTCGTAATGAAAAATGTGTTTTCCCCCTGGAGAAAGCCAATTGGCTAACACTGGTCAGTCCCTGGCCAGGCTGATCTGGGTGAGCTATGTGTGTGACAAATGGTGCCGTCAAGCCCTCTCACCAAGGGCCTGTTTGTTGTTTCCATTTTAGTAGGCTCAGTTGTCAGTCCTGGGTTCAAATCCTGTGTGGCCCTAGGTAAGTCACTCAAACTCTCTGTGCCTGAGTTTTTCTTTTGGAACGTTAGGGTTACGTGTGCCAGCACCTATTTGGGAAACTCATTGCCGGGACAGATGGGTGATAGGCTTAGCACAGATCCCAGCATTGGGCTAATTTCTTTTACTTTTTATGAAATTTGTAGTAAAGTACCCGTAACATGACATTTACCATTTTAGCCATTGTTTCCACGCACAGTTCAGTGGCTTGAAGCACGTTCACATTTCCGTGCAACCACCGCCACCACCCACCTCCGTACTTTCATCTTCCCCAGCTGAAACTCTGTCCCTCTTACGTGCCGAATCCCACTCCTCCCCCTCAGCCCCCCCCCCCGCCGCTCTCCTCTGTCTCCGTGAATCTGAGCCAGAGTTCTCACACTGAGTTCTGGTGACTCATCCACATGGAATCAGACCCTGCTTGTGCTCTTGAGACTGGTTTATCTCACAGACCGTAATGTCGTCCAGGTTTATCCCAGGCACAGCAGGTCAGAATAGCTTTCCTTTTTAAGCCTCAGTGATGTTTCATGGTATGGGGTGGAGCACATTGCGTTGACCATTCGTCCATCAAAAGACGCTTGTTCTAGCCCGCACAGTGGCGCAGGCATGCCTGTAATGAGAGCGACTTGGAGGCTGAGGCAGGAGGATGGCAAGTTCAAGGCCAGCCTCAGCAACTTAGCAAGGCCCTGAGCAACTTAGTGAGACTCTGGTTAACTGCCCCTGGGGTGAAAAATCCCTAGGACATAAAAAAAAAAAAAAAAAAAAAGACCCTTGTGTTCCCTGCATCTTTTGGTCAAAATGAAACAATACTAGTATGGACATGTATGCGTGTAAATACCTCTTTGGGGCTGTGCTTTCCGTTATTTTGCATGTATACCCAGAAGTTGAGCTGGGGGACCATGTGATGATTCCACTTTTTATCTACCTACCTACCTACCTACCTACCTGTGGTGTTGGGGATTCAACCAGGGCCTGGCACCTACGAGGCAAGGGCTTTACCACCAGGTTGCACCCCATCCTAGCGGCTCTTTTACTAATTTTGAAGATACTTGCCCAGCGTTTTGCACAGAGGCGGGGCCATTCACCCCCCCCCCCCCCACAGTGTGCCACGGGCTCCCTTCTGTAGTCTTCCCAAGGCTGCTGGGTGTTTCTTTCACGGCAGCTCTCCCAGCGGGCGTGACGTGAGGCTCACTGCTCTTGCCCAGTGCCATTTGAATCGGTGTGGCCTGGACTCCACCTCCCAGGTCTTTCCGGTGGAGGCCATTTTTTTTTTTTTTTTTTTTTTTTTTTTTTTTTTTTTTTTTTTTTTAACTGATCGTTCCACCCAGCAGCTCCCCAGAGCGTGTCCTGCCGTCCTGCCTGACTCAGAATCCCTGACGGTGCTGGCACAGCGCCAAGATGTGTGAGGGCCCGGCATAGCCTGCCAGCCTTCCTGAGCCTCAGCTCACAGTTTCCAAGACTGTCCCAGACCACCCACTTCACCTGGGTACTCCGTTAGAATCCCCCACCTTGGACAAGGAACTAGAGGTTGGGCCCGCCACTGTCTGGATTAACCCGAATCCAACCCTAACCCTCTCGCACAAATCCATTGTAATGGTGAGGGCAGGGGGACGGGCCCAAGGCGTGTTCCTTGACAATGTGGTCAGTAAGCAGGCCTCGGGACTCTGCCTTTCACCACCTCCACCGCCACTTCCTGCCCCACCCCCACAGGTGATTCTCAGGTGGGGGAGACTGGGAGGCTGAAAGAGGGCGCCCTCTGGGCTTCCTGGCTGCTGCCCTGCTCAGAGAGGGGGATTCTTTTCATTGTCCATTTTGGTTGCAGAGCTGAGATCACTCTTGTTTATCAAGTGAAAAGAGACGGAAGCCATAAAACTGCTTCTCAAATGAGCGGGGTCCTCAGAACCAGCCAAATCAGCATCCCCCGGGAAGCTGTAAGAATGGAGGTTCTAGCCTTGGTGGCCCAAGCCTGTAATCCCAGCAGGAGGATTGCAAATTCAAGGCCATCTTCAGCAACTTAGTGAGGCCCTAAGCAACTTATTGACACCCTGTCTCAAAAAAAAAAAAAAAAAAAAAAAAAAAGGGGGGGGCCGGAGAGGTTGGGAATGTGGCTCAGTGGTTAAGTAATCCTGGGTTCTATCCCCACTGCAAAAAAAAAAAAAAAAAAAAAGCAGATTTGTGACTGGGGACATAATTTAGTGGCAGAGCTCTTGCCTAGCATTGGTGAGGCCCTGGGTTCTACCCCCAGTAAGGCCAAAAAATAAGTCAGCAAATATAATTTAAAGAAATAAAAAACTAAGCCGGGCGTGGTGGCGCACGCCTGTAATCCCAGCACTTGGGAGGCTGAGGCGGGAGGATCGCGAGTTCAAAGCCAGCCTCAGCAATGGCGAGGCACTTAGCAACTCAGTGAGACCTGTCTCTAAATAAAATACAAAAACGGGCTGCGGATGTGGCCCAGTGGTCGAGTGCCCCTGAGTTCAATCCCCTGTACCAAAAAAAAAAAAAAAAAAAAAAAAAAAAAAGAAAAGAAAGAAAAGCATACAGGTTTCTAAGTAAGTAAAATATGATAGAAAATTTAAAATTAAAAACAAATTGAAAAATGCATATTTGTAAATAAAAATAAATTCACTCAAAATTAAAAAACACATGCCAAATTAAATTAAATAAAAATGCAAATTCCCGGGCCCCACTCCAGATTTACTATCTGTTATGGTTTGGAAATGAGGTGTCCCCCAAAAGCTCATCATGTGTGAGACAATGCAAGAAAGTTCAGAGGCAGCCGGGCGCAGTGGTGCACGCCTGTAATCCCAGCAATTTGGGAGGCTGAGGCAGGAGGATGGCGAGTTCAAAGCCAGCCTCAGCCATGGCGAGGCACTGAGCAACTCAGTGAGACCCTGTCTCTAAGAAAAACACAAAAAAGGGCTGGGGATGTGCTCCAGTGGTCGAGTGCCCCTGAGTTCAATCCCATGATGAAATCATGGGAGGTGTAACCTAATCGATAGCTTAATCTGCTGACATGGATTAACTGGACAGTGACCATAGGAGGTAGGTAGGTCACTGGCAGCATGTCTTTGGAGTTTATATTTTGTCCCTGGAGAGGAGAGCTCTCTGTCTCTCTGCTTCCTGGTGGCCATGCCCTCAGGTGCTTCCCTCTGCCAAGCCCTTCTTGTGTGATGTGTGCCTCCCTCCGGCCCAAAGTGATGGAGATGGCACCTGTGATCTGAGACTGTAACAGTGGCCTCTCTCATGCTGTGAATTGAGCCCTGGCTTGCTTTGCCATTGAGGTTTTTTTTTTTTTTTTTTTTTTAAATGGACATGCTTTCTTTTTCTCTTCTCCCTCTCCTCCTCCCTAACCTGGCCTTTCCCCATCCCAGGCGGAGTTATGTGTCCCTGAGCACACACCCACCACAGTGACCAAGTAATGACTTCAGGGAGGGCAGGCTCTAAGGAATGGCTGTCTCCCCAATTAACAGGTGAATCCCCACCCCCTCAGCACCCCATGGGGAACACCTGGAATGAATCATTTCTTTAAGGACCTCTTTTTTCCCTGATGGGCAGAGTCATAGCCTCTGGGACAGGAGTCCCCAGCCCCCAGTCTTCTCCTTTGCTGGCAAAGCAATAAACCTTCTTTTCCCTTTTTGTCAAAATCACATCCTCATTATTGAATAGGCCTAGGGGAGGAGGACCGGGCTTTTCAGTAACAAGACCTCTGAAACCATGAGCCAAAATAAACTTTTCTTCCTCTAATTGTTCTTGTTAGGTCTTTTGGTCACAGTGATTAAAAAAAAAAAAAAAAAAAAAAAAAAAAACTAATTAAAACACTGGCCCATGCATGAACTGTGATTTAACCACTAAAACCAGCATTTGGGGTTGACTGTCTAGCTCAGTGGGACAGTTAGAGGCCACCTTGGTGACAAATGCACTACCAGGCCTTAAATCTCGGCCTGACAGCCAATTAAAAGACGGAGCAAGGATTTTTTTGTTTTTTTTCTTTTTTTCCCCCGTAGCCCCCGTAGCCCCCGGCCTCAACTCCTAGTTAGCTATTAAAACCTGGTCTGTGCCTGACCCATTCCCTTGAACGACCTGGCCTGCTTCAGAGACCAGGTGCAACATTAGGACCCGGAAGCTCTTGCCAGGACTTTTGGAGGGCAGACCACAGACAGGACAGAAACTGCTGGGATGCCATCAAGACAGCCAGTGCCCGGCCCTCCCCTGGTCATTGGCCAGGCTTTGCGTTTATTAGATATGGAATATGACCAACCCCAACGGTCGTGAGCCCTGGGGAAAGGGGAGTGAGAAGGACAGCCACACATTGAGAGCTTGATCCTGTCCCAATACAGTTCTTTCCCAGTGATGAAACAAACCCTGGGGAGGAGGAGGTGTCCATCACACCTGGAGAGGCAGTTTCTGGGAAGAGGCTGAAGCATTAACCCGTCTGCAAACAAATCCTTCCCAGGTACCAACCACTGACCCCAGGCCCTCCATTCAGGTCCAGTGCAATAAATTCCAGAAACTGACCACTGACCCTAGACTCCCTCCCATTTCACCCTGTAAAACAAACCTTAAATCCCTAAGCACCGAAACTGACGCCTTCACTGATCGATAAACTCCAAATTCCTGCATGCCCAAACAACACTGATTTGCTCACTAGACCACCTCTCAGAACACCCGACATAAGCCCAGGCCCTGTCTTTGTTCGGGGGCTCATTTTCCACAAGGAAAGTGGGTCCCATCCTGGTGTCATTTTGTCCCTGCATCCCCTGCTTCTGTGTGAAACTTTGTTCCTGAATAAAGCGCTGAGCTGGTGGGTGAACTTTGCGTTGGTCCTGGTCTTTTTGTGCTAACAGTGTTTCCTTCCGTGTCCCGCCTGTGCCTTCTTTTCACAGCTGCAGCAGAGAGGCCAAGGGAGAGGCCACGGGGGGGGGGGGGGGGGGGGGGGGGGGGGGGGGGGGCGGGGGCAAGGCCACAGGGGTGGAGCTACATAAGCCCTTTCTGAGCTACAGGGACAGCAGCTCAGGGAATCTGGAGGCAGAGACCTTTATACAGGAGGCAGCCTCCACATGCAAATTTGACCTTTGGCTCCAGAGTGACCTACTGACCTTGCCTGCCTCAGCGCTAAAGCACCCCCAGATGAAAGGAAAAACACACCTTTGAAATGTCCCTAAAGTCAACCAACATTCCCAAACCTCAGTCCCCCTCGGCAAATGGTCCCCGCACCGGGAGTGAAACTAACTCTCTCTTTTGTTCTGGGAGTGCGACACTCTCCTCAGTGCTGTCCCCTTCTCAAGTGAAGCTAATGAAAGCCTTGCCTGTGCCTCTGCTCCCTGACCTGGGTTCGCCCTGCCATCGCCAAGTACAGCGCGTACTGAGCATGTGCGAGGCCCTGGGTTGCATCCCCAGCACCAAAACCCCAGGAGCATCTGCCTCAGTCCCAGCCTCAGTCTCAGTCTCAGCCTCAGCATCTGCCCCAGCCTCAGCCCCAGCCTCAGCCTCAGCATCTGTCACAAAGACAAAAGACGCTGGGGAGAAACTAGAGCCCTGTCCACCATGGGTGGGAGGGAAACGCGGAGGATGGTGCAGCGGCTACAGAAAACAGCATGAAGCGTCCTCAAAAAATTAAAACCAGAAGCATCCTACGATCCAGTGATTCCAGTTCTGGGTATGTGCCCCAGAGATCTGAAATAAGGTCCACGCACGAGTATTCGCACTCACCGTTCACAGCAACTCAATGTATGGACACCGTCAAGACGTGGCACAAGCTGAGCGTCCACCAAAGCACTAACGGAGAGAAACGAGGTGGCGTGCACACTCAGTGGATGTGATTCAGCAATTCTGCATGTGTGACAGCATGGGCAAAGCAGGGGATATGATGCTCACAAGCCAGGTACAAAGAGACAAGATTGCAGGACTCCACTTACAGGAGGTATTGAGGATAGCCGAATTTATAGAATGAAAGAGCAGGAAGGTGGATGCCAGGGGCTGAGGGGAGGGGACAGGGGGAGTGACTCATCCGCAGGCATAGGGTCTCAGTTAAACAGAGGAATAAGCTCGGGAGGGCTGCTGTGCACCAACATCACCCCCTTAAGTGGCCTCAGCCATAATAAACAGCTAAGTGAGGTCAACAGTAATGAGCAGTACGGTCAAAAATTTGTTCGTAGGGTCCATCTTGTATAAAGTGTTCTTACCAAAGTGAAATTAAAAAACAAAACCAAACAGTTTTAATAGATAGGAACAGCTTCCTTCCGAACAAACAGACAAACCAGCAGCCATATCTCCGCAGGCCTTCTAGGATATGCTGGTGTGTCCTGGGGTCTGGGAACCGTGACACCAGGGTTCCTTTTTCCTCTCACTTTCCACCACTCTCTACCTGTGGGAGGCCAGCCTCCCCTCACTCAGGGTCCTTGGACTTACATTTCTTGCCACTCCCTGCCTTGGGCCAGGCCAGGCCAGGCCAAGCCCTCTGCCTCCACCCAGCTCCTTCCAGTCTCAGCTGAAGCTCCACCTCCTGGGGGAAGATCTTTCCCTATCCACTTCCGGGCTTAATTCAGGCAGCCCCTGTGCTTCCCCTTCCCCTCTGTGAACTGGACATCCTCCCTCCCCCCACTAGATTCCTGTGCCAAAGTCCTCCTCTCCAGCATCTCTCAAGGGGGACACCTTATTTGGAAATGGCGTTCTTGCAGATGCAACTGAGTTCTTACTGGACAGGGTGGGCCCTAATCCCATTTTATTGGTATCTTTATAAATAAAAGCGATTGCAACACAGATGTGTACACAGAGAGAACACTCTGTGAAGGTTAGGGCGGAGATGGAGAAGCCGGGGCATGCCACGGATGACCAGCAAAACTGCAGGAGGAGACCCGGGACAGCTCTGAACCAACCCTGCTGAGGCCTGGGTCTCTGGCTCCAGGCTTTGGAATGTGAGGCGCTAGACCTCCATGGTTGAAGCCTTCCGTCTGTATATATAGCAGGTCGTTGCAGCAGGAAGTGAATCCAAAATCCAAATCCTCCTTCCTTTCTCAAGGAGGCCCTGTATTCCCCCTAAGTTCTCAAAACCTGCAAGACCTCTCTGTCAGGGGCTCCATAAAGGCCCATTGTGCGACTGAGGGACCCTCCCAAGGGTGTCTAAAAAAAGGTAGCCCTGAATTAAGGGAACCTGGACCCACCCCTCCTGCTGCACCTGAGTCCCTTGCGCCTCGTCCCCCCCCCCCCCCCCCCCCCCCCCCCCCCCCCCGTGCAAAATGAGGCCATTAGACCAGCCAATATTCTAAGTATCCTCCAAGCCATCTTCCTTTGAGTCTGCAAGGAAAATGAGGTGTCTGGTGTCAAACAAAGAAGGTCCCTTCCTTGCCTCTCAAGGCACCCGTGCCCTTCCCACTTCCTACAAATTAATTAAATGTGGCTTAAACCTGTTTCCAGCACACAGTGAACTGAAACCAAGTTTGGTATGTAAATGAAGGCAAGCTAACTTAAGAGTATAGTCCTGTAGCAAACTGAGCCTCCATCCCAGGTGCCAAGCTTCAGCCAATCACAGGCTGCTGCCCGCTGATCCCTTCATTTGCATATTAGGCGAACGCTGCGCTGTGACCAATCAGGTTGTTTCTGTGCCTCGCTTCCCTTTTTGCGGCTATAAATACAGCCTCTCCCGCGTGTTGGGTGGGACTCTGAATTTGTCTTGGTTCTGAGCGCAGTCCTGGGTCGGTCTTTGATTCAAACACACGCTGCCAGATTTGTCTGACGTTTTTCCTTCTTTAGCAACAGCAAGGTTCCTTGCTCCTTGAGCCTCGTTAAAGTGCCAAGCATGATCCGGGGGATCCCACGGACGCCACCCAACATGCTCTGCGAGCTCAGTGTTATGATCATCCTTTCCATTTTACAGATGAGGAAAACTGAGGCTCATCAGATTGACCAAGTCGGTGGCTTAGGGACCCACAGCCCATGAGGGGCGAAGATGAGATTCAGCCCCCCAAAGTCAGCCCTTGGCCACCGCACTCCCCTCCCCAGCCAGCCAGACTGGACGGAGTCACTGTGTTCCGAGCAAGCACCGCTCTAGGCACTGCAGACCCTGCAGTGAGCCACACCACGTCCCCCGGGAGCTCACAGGGCACAGGGAGAGATGGACAAACAAATACCTGTGGAATGTGGTGAGGTTAAAGGGGAGGGAGAGGGCGCGCGGGATGCTTTGGGAGCCATCTTTGGGGACATGGGAGAAGTGACAGCTGGAAAGGGCGACCCAGTGGGGTTGTCAATTAAGGCCAGCCAAGGATGAGCCTGGGTCCTGGTGCACCCGCGACCCCCTTCCCCAGAGGATCGGGCCGGAAGGAGCCCCTTACCTGTGGGCAGCGCGCAGCTCAGCACCAGCAGCACCAGGAGCCTCTGGTGGCCTCCAGGGGGGCCCTGCCGTGGGCAGGCCATTCACGGCAGGCATCGGGAAGACGCGGGGGGGGCCACCCCTTGCCCTCAGTCCAGCCCCCTGGCTGAGCCCACAGACACGTCCGTCCCCCCCTCCCTAGAGCCAGGCAGCCGAGTGGCTGAGAGGGGCGGGTTTGGCGGGTATCGAATGTGCACGACCCGACCCGTCTAATCCCTGCGCCGGGCGGGGCTGGGAAGGGTCCCCTCGCCTGTTCCCAGGCCCCACGCGGCTCTTCCTTGAGGCGGTCTTCCTGGATTCCCAGGAAGACAGGTATCCCTGGGCACGTGGGGGTGGGCGGCCGAGTGGCAGGGGCCAGGACCTCTCCCCAGCCCGTTTGCCAGGTTGCATGTGACTTCGGTAGGCCAGAGTCACTTTTGCTTTTTTCCTATTAAGGAAAAAATTTAAATTTCATGTTGCAACCGCATTGGTATAATAGTAAAGTAATCCAGGCTGAATTATACTCATTTTCCCCTGCTGATTTGGAAAGAAATTAATGTATTTTCAAGAGGCCTTAGAAGTATTGTGGGCTGGACGCAGTGGTGCATACCTGTAATCCCAGGGGCTCCTGAAGCTGAGGCAGGAGGATGGCGAGTTCAAAGCCAGCCTCAGCAAAAACCAAGGCACTAAGCAACTCAGTGAAGACCCTGTCTCTGAATAAAATAAAAAAAAAAAAAAAAAAAAAAAAAAAAAGGGCTGGGGATGTGGCCCAGTGGTAAAGTGCCCCTGAGTTCAATCCCTGGTACTAAAAAAAAAAAAAAAAAAAAAAAAAAAGTATTGTGGGTAGATACCTGGACCTTCTTTTTTTTTTTTTTTTTTTTTTTGTGGTACTGGGGATTGAACTCAGGGGCACTCGACCACTGGGTCACATCCCCAGCCCTTTTTTTGTATTTTTTATTAGAGACAGGGTCTCACTGAGTTGCTAAGTGCCTTAGCCATTGCTGAGGCTGGCTTTGAACTCGTGATCCTCCTGCCTCAGCCTCCCAAAGTGCTGGGGATTACAGGCTTGCGCCACCGCGCCCGGCTAATACCTGGACCTTCTTAACCCAGACCATGTTCCCTCAGAGGAAAGAAGGGGAGAAAAGTCCCTGGGAAGCCTGGGAGCCTCCTCTTAGAGGACTGGAATGCAGGTTAAAACTTCACAAACGACTTGGGGTGGAGTTCAGAGGCAGAGCACTTGCCTGGTGTGTGTGAGACCCTGAGTTTCATCCTTAGCACGGTGCAGGGGAGAAAAAGAAAGAAAAGCCTTCACAAACGAGTGAGCAAACCCCTCGTACCTTAACCTTAGCCAGTTTCTCAAACCTGTTTCACCGATAGGTGGTTTTAAGAACGGAGAGGTTAAACTGGGCATAGTGGGACATGCCTGTGGTCCCAGCTACTCAGGAGGCTGAGGCAGGAGGATCTCTTGAGCCCAGGAGTTCAGGGCCAGCCTGGGCAACATAGAGAGGCTTTGTCTCAAAGCAGGGAAGGAGAGAGACAGAGGGAGCCAGAGAGAGAACAGAGAGGTTGAGTAAATTGCCAAAGTCACACAGCCTGTTTGAATGTAGGCCTGTTGGATTGTGCAGAACATGCAGGTATTTGGGGTCCTGGGTCATCTTCCTGTGGAAACAGAGAGGTGCTGTGTGGGGAGCCCTGCGAGATCTCAGGCAGCTCAGCCTTTAAAGCCCCCATTTCCTTGTCAGTAAAATGGCATCTTAATATTCCTTACCCCTAAAACTTCAGTGAGATGATTTATAACATTCTTAAAATAGCTCATAGTGCTGTATTAAGCAAGATGGAGAAACGTTTGTTAAACACCGAAATAAATAGTTCGGAGACCTCCTCCCCCTGAAGATGTGATTAATCCCACATTCTGCAAGTAGATGGAAAGGCATAAATCAAGGTGGCTAACATTTGTTTATTGAGCACTCACTATGTGCTAAACTCAAAGGATGTTTTGTTTTCTTTTGGCAGTACTTGGGATTGAACCTAGTGTCTCAGGCAAGCTAGGCAAATGCTCTACCACTGAGCTACATCCCCAACCCTTTTTATTTTATTTTGAGACAGGATCTTGCTAAGTTGCCAAGGGTGGCCTCTAACTTGGGATCCTCCTACCTCAGCCTCCTGAGTAGCTGGCATTATGGGCATGCACCACTGCATTCAACCCATCAAGCAAAATCTTTGACATGATGTTCTTTAACTCTCTCGGGAGCCTGTGGTGTAGACCACAGCTTCTCAAACTTTATGTGCCTATGAGTCACCTAGGGATCTGGTTTCCGTGCTTATTCTAATTATTTCTATTGTAGAGCTCGGCATCTGCAGCTCTCAGGTTCTCCCAACTGAGGCAGATGTTGCTGGTCTGAGGATCAGACTTGCGGTAGCCAGGAACCGATCTTATTTTTCCAATGGAGGCACAGAGAGGTTGTGCTGCTTATTCTAGCTTGCACAGCTGGTGAGGTTCAGAGGTGGAATGTGTGTCGCAGGGTCTGGTTACAGTCTCCTGACAGCTAGGCTGTGAGGATTCCTGTGAGGACCCTGATGGGGGTGGGGGTGGGGGTGGTGAAACCGTGGATGCTGGGCAGAAAAATCCCACGTTGTTCTGAAGGCTCAGAACAGGTGCTAGGGAATTTTACAAAGAGCACTGGTCAAGTGAGGCTGGGATTCCAGAAAGAGGCCTTGGGAAGAAAGGCCTGGCGCGTGTGGGGGGTGGGGGGGTGGGGGTGCGGAGCTCCTGGAGGCCAAGGGGCCAGTGAGGGGCTGCTGGAGCATCAGGGGGGCCTCATTTGAGTCATAGTGGTGGGGACAGGGGGGGAACAGACTCCAGGCAGCTGGAACAGAGGGGGTTGTGGAGCAGGATGGAGGAGGAGCAGAGGCAGGAGGAAGGGGCCTCTGGGAAGGGCACTCGTGGCTGAATCCTGGTGGCCCTGCGGTCCCCTGGGATCCGTCTCCACGCAGCCTCCAGTCTGGCCCCTCCGCCTGGCTCAGACACCTTCTGTGGTGTCTCACGAGTCCAGGACAAACTCTGGTTCTTAGTGATAAACAAGACCACGCAGGCAGGGTTGGTGTGGTTTAATGCTTTATTGTCTCTTAAAGCAAACAGACAAGCCGGGCGCGGGTGGCGCACGCCTGTCATCCCAGCACTGGGGAGGCTGAGGCAGGAGGATCGCGAGTTCAAAGCCAGCCTCAGCCATGGCAAGGCACTTAGCAACTCAGTGAGACCCTGTCTCTAATAAAATACAAAAAGGGGCTGGGGATGTGGCCCAGTGGTCGAGTGCCCCTGAGTTCAATCCCCGGTACCAAAACAAACAAACAAACAAACAAATAGACAAACAGACAAACAGAAACCCTTTCTCTTTCCAGCTTCGAGATAGATACAATTGACAAAAAATCGATCGTCTTATAAGTCATAATGATTTTTAAGCCAGGGGCTCCTGGTTATGTCTTGCACGGGGCCCTGCAGGTCATGCGTCCCCCACTGTCTGTAAGAGGTGGCCTCTGCTACCCTGTATCCTCATGCCTGCTCTGCGATGGGCTGACTTGTGTCCTCCCCTGAATTCCCAAGGTGAATCCCTGACCGCCGATAGGACTGTGTATTTGTCCTTCCATATCTGTGGGTTCTGCCCATGCGTCCAACCAACTGTGGGCCACAAATATGTGGGGAAAAACCCCGCGTCTTGACATGCTTTCCTTTTCTCGTCATTATCCCCCCGTCGGCAGAGTGTAGCGGTGTGTCCCTGTCACTCACGCTGTCTCAGGCACTGGACGTCACCCGGAGATGGTTTCAGGTCTAAGGGGAGATGGGCGTGCCTTCTGCGCACACGCTGCTCCCTTTTACATAAGGCCTGAGTGTCCGTGGATTTGGGCCCCCACAGGGTCCTGGGCTGGATTTGGAAAGAGGGCTTTTAGGGAGATAATTAAAGTTATTAAAGTGAAAAAAAGTGAAACGCGGCCACGAGGGAGGGCTCTCACCTGATAGGACTGGCCTCCTTTTAAGAAGAGGACATGCCAGAGATTTCTCCACGCACGGCAGGGGAGGGCACAGGGCAAAGATGCTGTCTGCAAGCAAGGAGGGAGAGCGCGCCCTGTCCCCACCTGGATCTTGAACTTCCAGTGTCTAGAACCACGAGAAAGTCCCTGCTGCCCAGTCTGTTTTGTTGTGGCAGCGCGAGCAAACTCATGCACACTCCTGGACTCACATTCTTCCACGTGCTGCCTGTTCATGTGAGCCTTTCCCAAAGCCCAGCATGAGTGCTGAGCCTTTCTGTTCCCCTTTCCTGACGTGCTGTTCCCTGCAGGCACTCAGCAAATGGCTGTTCTTCCTGTTAAGACCCAGCGAAGCCTCCTCCACCCACTTCAGAAGCTGCCCGCGTGGGCCCTGAGTCTGCATGTTGGTGCCACGTCTCTCTCCGCCCGGCTGGGCTCTCTGGTCTGCTGTGTGCACATCTGTTCTGCATTAGGCCAGTGAGATCCAGCCAGCCAGCCACCCACCCACCCACCCGTCCGTCCATCTACCCATCCACCCATTTATTCCTACAACTAAAAAATCTTAGAAATTCTATATCTTCTACAGGTTTACAGTTTTACTTTGCATCATAGCCTAAATCCATTTTATTTATTCATTTACTTGATTATTTGGTCTATTTTCTTTTCTTTCTTTCTTTTTTTTCTTTTTTTGTTGTTGCTGTGCTCTGGATGGAAACCCAGGAACTTGCTTATACCAGCAAGCACTTTTCCTCTGAGTTACACACCCCCATCCCTACATAAGTCTTTAAAATGAGTGTTCTTATTAATAGTACTGTGTTTTTTTTTCAGTACTGAGGGTTGAACTTAGGGATGTCCTACTACTGACGTACCTCAGAGATCTCTTCTTATTATCGTATGTGTTTATTTATTTTTGTGACTGGGAATGGAACCACCTCCCAAGCCTTTTTGTTTTTTTTTAGCTTTTTTAAAATTTTGAGAAAGGGTCTCACTTAATGGCTGAGGGTTTCCATATAAATTGCTGAGGCTGGCCTTGAACTTGCGATCCTTCTGTCTCAGCCTCCCCAGCCGCTGGGGTTACAGGCATGCACCACTGTGTCTGGCACAGATTAATCTTATTATTATTATTATTATTATTATTTTGTGGTACCAGGGATTGAACTCAGGGGCCCTCGACCACTGGGTTACATCCCCAGCCCTTATTTTGTATTTTTATTAGAGACAGGGTCTCACTGAGTTGCTAAGTGCCTCGCCATGGCTGAGGCTGGCTTTGAACTCGCGATCCTCCTGCCTCAGCCTCCCACAGTGCTGGGATGACAGGCGTGCGCCACCGCACCCGGCTTAATCTTATTTTTAATTGGCAAATTACAATGGCAGACATATATAGGGCACAATGTGATATTTTCATCTACCTTCGATGATTAAATCAGGGCCATTAACCTATTTGTCATATCTCCCCTATTATTTTTTTTTAAAATATTTATTTATTTGCTTTAGTGTACACAATGCAATGCATTTTTTTTTTGATATTTATGTATTTGCTTTAGTTGTACATAATGCCTTTATTCTTACGTGGTGCTGAGGATCGAACCCGGGCCGCGCACGTGCGAGGCGAGTCTAGCGCTCTACCGCTGAGCCACAACCCCAGCCCTCATTTTTTTTTTTTTTTTTTTTATAGTAAGACTTTTGAAGTGTTTTCTCTCAGTTATTTTGAAATGCATCTCCCTTGACTGTGGCCACTTTGTTGTGCAACAGATCTCAAAGCTCACTCCTGTCGCACTGACGCTTTGTCCCCTTCCATCGACGCCCCCCGCCCCGCCTTCCCTCCCATTCCCAGGTCCCCATTGGTTTTCCCCTGGGCTTCTCTGAGCTCAGCTCTTATTTTCCAAGCGTCAGTCAGAGCACGTGGCTTTCGTCCTTCTGTGCCTGGTTCGTGTCACCGAGCGTCATCCACCAGGTTCATCCTTGTCACACAACAAAGGTTGACTGAGCAGCCACCACGTGCAGGGGACACTGTTCTAGGTACAAAGGGCACAGGCAGGGAGGGACAAAAACACACGAACATCTTTGGGTAGCCAGGAGCTCCCCAACAAGAAAACACGCAGGAACACAGTAACTTCAGACATCAAAAAGTATCAGAAAGCGTTGTAATGGCTGATCTGTTGCTCTGTATGGCGAACACTTAATAATAATGTATCATATATTTCTTTTTTTTTTTTTTTTTTTTGGTACCGGGGATTGAACTCAGGGGCACTCAACCACTGGGCCACATCCCCAGCCCTTTTTTTGTATTTTTATTAGAGACGGGGTCTCACTGAGTTGCTAAGTGCCTCGCCATGGCTGAGGCTGGCTTTGAACTTGCGATCCTCCTGCCTCAGCCTCCCCAGTGCTGGGATGACAGGCATGCGCCACCGCACCCGGCTTAATCTTATTTTTTAATTGGCAAATTACAATGGCAGACATATATAGGGCACAATGTGATATTTTCATCTACCTTCGATGATTAAATCAGGGCCATTAACCTATTTGTCATATCTCCCCTATTATTTTTTTTTAAAATATTTATTTATTTGCTTTAGTTGTACACAATGCAATGCATTTTTTTTTTGATATTTATGTATTTGCTTTAGTTGTACATAATGCCTTTATTCTTACGTGGTGCTGAGGATCGAACCCGGGCCGCGCACGTGCGAGGCGAGCGCTCTAACCGCTGAGCCACAACCCCAGCCCTCATTTTTTTTTTTTTTTTTTTTTATAGTAAGACTTTTGAAGTGTTTTCTCTCAGTTATTTTGAAATGCATCTCCCTTGACTGTGGCCACTTTGTTGTGCAACAGATCTCAAAGCTCACTCCTGTCGCACTGACGCTTTGTCCCCTTCCATCGACGCCCCCCGCCCCGCCTTCCCTCCCATTCCCAGGTCCCCATTGGTTTTCCCCTGGGCTTCTCTGAGCTCAGCTCTTATTTTCCAAGCATCAGTCAGAGCACGTGGCTTTCGTCCTTCTGTGCCTGGTTCGTGTCACCGAGCGTCATCCACCAGGTTCATCCTTGTCACACAACAAAGGTTGACTGAGCAGCCACCACGTGCAGGGGACACTGTTCTAGGTACAAAGGGCACAGGCAGGGAGGGACAAAAACACACGAACATCTTTGGGTAGCCAGGAGCTCCCCAACAAGAAAAACACGCAGGAACACAGTAACTTCAGACATCAAAAAGTATCAGAAAGCGTTTGTAATGGCTGATCTGTTGCTCTGTATGGCGAACACTTAATAATAATGTATCATATATTTCTTTTTTTTTTTTTTTTTTTGGTACCCCGGGGATTGAACTCAGGGGCACTCAACCACTGGGCCACATCCCCAGCCCTTTTTTTGTATTTTATTAGAGACGGGTCTCACTGAGTTGCTGAGTGCCTCGCCATGGCTGAGGCTGGCTTTGAACTTGCGATCCTCCTGCCTCAGCCTCCCCAGTGCTGGGATGACAGGCATGCGCCACCGCGCCGGGCTCCTCTTTTCAAATGTAGCACAGCAGGGCCGGGGTGGCCTCTGTCCTTTGAGCAGGGATGTGTTTTCTTTAATCTCCTTCTTTCTCCTGCGGGGCTGAAGGTTGAACTCGGGGCTGGGGCAGGCTCGGGGAGCCGTCTGTGCTGGCCTGGCGTGGGCTCACCACACCCAACGGGTGAGTGTCTTGGGAAACGCAGACTCACAGTCCGGAAGACCAGAGCGGAGATGGCGGCTCTGGGTCCTCTCCCACTGCAAGACTGTAGCTGCCCTCCCCTGGGGGGAATGCAGGGACGCTGCTCCCTTGTCCTTACGCTGCTGGTCCTTTGTCCTCCACCCGGGAGGGCAGTGAGACGGGTAGAGGCTCGGTGCCCGGTGAGGTGAAGGCCGGTTAGGGCTGTGTTCCACAAGCCCCCGGGGTTCCGGCCTGCCCCCCCCTAAATTCTGAGACTTTTGCCACACCCGTGGGCCCCAGGTGAGCAAGGCGGTAAGAGGACGATTTCTTGAAGGTCCTTCGGTTGAGAGCGCTAACCAGCCGCAGAAAGACACATGCCATTTCTCACACTCATCGGCGGAGACTAAAACGTTTGTCCCGTGGAACGGAGAGGAATGGGGCGCACTAGAGATTGGGGGGGGGGACAAGCGGGCGTGGGACCAAGAGAGGTTAGACACCAGGTGGGGGGGGGTCCGTTCTGGTGTCCTTTGACACGGCAGGAAACTGTCGTCTTCAGCCATCCAGCCATCCACGGTTCATTTCAAAATAACTGCGGGTCAGAGTACGGATTTCACAACATCTGGAAATGACTCATGTTCTGTGAGGTGGAAATGCCCGTGCCCCTAATTAGATCACTACACGTTGCATATCTATACTGAGCTATCATGCTGTACCCCATAAACATGTACAAACATCTTCTCTCAGTCACACACACACACGCGCACACACACATGCACACACGCGCACACGCACGCTATGGTTTCTCAAGTCTGATGCTGGGGGTTCGAATCTAACTTGGATCTCTGCCAGCTCTGTACTGTCGGACAAGTTACTCAACTCCTCTGAGCCTCAGTCTCCTTACCTGCAAGGGAGGATAAGGCAGACTCTGCCTCATAGAGTGGGTAGACTGGCTCTGCATGAAGTTGTCGGGACTCCCTGGCACATGGTAGGCCCACTCTTTTTGGTGGATGAGTTTTTTTTTTGAACTTACATAATTGATTTGATTATAGATCCAGAAAGGCCAATATGACTGTTTTCATTTTCAACAAATCTGTATTGTGTGTGTGTGTGTGTGTGTGTGTGTGTGTGTAGGGGGTGTGCTGGGCATTGAACCCAGGGCCTTGTGCATGTTAGGCAATGACTCTACCGCTGAACCAAGCACCGTCCCACAAAAACTATATTTTACTAAATACCAGAAAGCTTAGTTTTTCAAAGTTCTTTGGGGTTTCCAACCTGTCCCTTTACGACTTAGCTGCTCACACCAAAGCCCAACTCGAGGCTGTTGTCTTCACCGCTTTGTTCTCTCTACCAGGCAAAACACCTGTGCCTGAGCGGGAGTCACAGAAAAGGCCAGGAGCCCGGCTGGGGCTGCAGCTCAGCGGCAGAGCGCTTGCCCGGCACAGGGGAGGCCCGGGGTCTGACCCTCAGCACCGCATAGAAAGTAAATAAATCAAGTTATAAAAATCAGTTAACAAAAAGAAGAGGGAAATGACAGGGGCCAGGGTAATCGGGTGACAAATGGCTGTCATAGCCAGGCCACCCCAGGGAGGGAGGGGAAGCCGGCTCTGTCCTCGGGCCGTGCGCGTGGCCCTGGGTGCACACACAGCCAGCCGGACACTGGCTCGTTAACCCGACTTCTTCTTCTGTTTATGATTTTATTTGTTCTTTTCTGGTGGTCATGACAGTGGAAGGCCCGTGGCCTGTTACACGTACGTGGGGCATGACTCTTTCTCGTTAGGGTGGGTGGACGCGTTTAATAGACAAGGAGCAGACTTCAGTTTCAAGCTTTTAAGTTTTGAACTCTTCCTGCCTCTATTCCTAGGAAGGCAAAGGAAGGCAGGGCCTTGTACACAATGAGGCCCAGACCGTGTAGGTGTGTGAGAGGGCAGACAGATGTGAGGTTAAGGGAATAAGTCTATAAAATGGGCCCATAGTAGCTGGGTGCGGTGGTGCACGCCTGTCATCCCAGCACTTGGGAGGCTGAGGCAGGAGGATCGCGAGTTCAAAGCCAGCCTCAGCCATGGCGAAGCACTTAGCAACTCAGTGAGACCCTGTCTCTAAATAAAATACAAAAAAAGGGCTGGGGATGTGGCCCAGGGGTTGAGTGCCCCTGAGCTCAATCCCCAGCACCAAAAACCAAAACCCAAACCAAAACAAAACAAAATAAAAAACCCCTGAAGCACAGGAGAAACAGGTTGTCCCTCTTCTGAGGGGACCCACTCTCTCCCTTGAGGGTGTCCCTTGTCCCCTTTCCTAATCCTTCAGTGAACGCTACCCTGGCATGCTCTGAGCCACAGTTCTAACATGATAGCAAGAATCAGGGTTGGAAGGTGGGGGGGGGGGCTTCATACAGCCTCAGTTTCCTGGAAGTCCCCAGCCCTGTGACAGTCACATGGCCAGTTAGTGCTGGCACCATAGATTTCCAGGCCAGGTGTCCAGAGGAGAACCTGGTGGGTGACATTCTGTCTTGGAGAGCTGCTCTAGCCAAAGCGTGGGGGGCTGCAGTGTCCAGGGCACTGGAGGGGGCCAGGTGAGGGGGCCGGGGGGCCAGAGTTCCAATCCTGCTGTGCAGCCTTGGGAAAGTCACCTAACCCCTCAGAGCCTCAGTTTCCTATTTGTAAGCTGATTCTGACTATCCCAGAGGTCAGTTTCAACGAGACCAGGCACCTCACTTAGCCTGAGTTGCGGTTCTCCATGGTGTGTGAGTGTATAGGTCACTGTGTCCCCCAGGGGACTTGTGGTGGTGTGTGGAAAGCTTTCTGGTTGCCATGACTCAAGGAAGAAGTGTTACTGGCATCAAGTGGGCGGAGGGCAGGGCGTTGCTCACCATCCTAAAGTGCCCAGGGTGGCCCCAGCCTTAAATGTCAAGAATGCCGGGGTGGACAATGCACTGCGGAGTTACCAAGTAGCTGATATTGACAGTCATTGCTCCTGGTAAATATTTGCTCTGGTGTGTGGTACATCTTATATGCCCATGACTCTCATCTTCCCAGAACACACTCCTTAGAAAACAGATCAGAAACATCTAAACCCAGCACTGTCCAAAAGAAATAAAATTGGAGCACGTATGTGTAATTTAAAATTTTCTTGGAGCCACACTTACGAAGTAAAAAAAATAAATGGTTAAATTTGATTTTAATTATGTATCTTATTTAACTTACTGTATTGACAACTACTATGATTTTGTCAGAAATATCAATGTGATAAATTATTGTGGTTCTGTTTTATCCATGGCTTTTTGCTCTGCAGTTTTAGTTACCCATGGTCAACGTTGATTCAAAATATTTAAAGGAAAATGCCAGAAGTAAACAATTTATATGTTTCAAATTGTGTGTTATTCTGGATAGCATAATGAAATTTTATCACAACCCAATCATTCCACCTGAGACCTGAATCATCCCCTTTGTCCACTGTATCCACGTGGTATATGCTACCCTGCTGTTAGTCACTTAGTAGTCATATTGGTTATCAGATCTATTGTCATGGTATGACAGCGCTTATGTTCCAAGTAACCATGAGAGAGAAGGGGGGAAGAAAAAGGGGGGGGGGAGAGAGAGAGAGAGAGAGAGAGAGAGAGAGAGAGAGAAGGAGACCGAGGGAGACCACATTTACATCTTTTATTTTTTTACTTTTTATTTTTTTGCAGTATTGGGCATTGAAAACCAGGGCATTGTACCACCAAGCTACACTCCCACACCTTTTTTTATTTTTTAATTTTTTGGACAAGATCTCACTAAGTTGCTGAGGCTGCCTCAAACATGTGATCCTCCTGCCTCAGCCTCCTGAGTTGCTGGGATTGCAGGCATGCACCAACAAGCCCAGTCTCTCATAATTTTAATTACAGTATATTGCTATAATTGTTTTATTTTATTATTATTGTTGTTTAACCTCTCACTGTGACTGATTTATGTAGGCTTCAGTGTCATACTGTTTCAGATACCCACTGGGGATCTTGGAGTATATATGCCCCATGGATAAAGGTGTGTGTGTATATTAATTAGATATTTTACATTTTTCATACTCAGTCTTCAAAATTCAGTGTATATTTTACATTTATAGCACATCTTAATTCAGATGCTAAATGTTCATCAGTATTACTTCATCTGTATATAAATTTCGTGAAATTTACAGTCTAAAAAGTAGGTCCAAATATCTAATTTTTTTTCACTGTGTGTAAACATTTTTTTTTCAGCACTGAGGATTGAACTCAGGGGTTCTCTACTACCAATCTACACACCTACCTTATATTTTTTTTTTTTTTGTTTTGTTTTTATTTGAGAGAGTCTTGCTAAATTACCCAAACTGGCCTCTAACTTATAGTCCTCCTGCCTCGGCCTCCCAAGTCCCCTGGATTACAGGTGTGCACCACCATGCCCAGCTTGTTACCTAAATATTTTTCTGATTATAGGACTGAATATCCATTTTCAAATTAAAATAAATTACAACCGAACAAAGTGACAAATTCAGCTTTCTAGATCAAATAGCTAGATTTCAAGGGCTCAGTGGTTACAGGTCCATACCAGACAGCATAGCTTTGGTCCTTTTAGTGGAAGATTTTTTTTTTTTTTTTTTTTGAGATAGGGTCTTAATAAATTGCTGAGGCTTACCTTGAACTTGAGATCCTCCTGCCTGAGCATCTGGAGTAGCTGGGATCAGGGTGTGTGCCACCACACCCAGCAAGAGGAGGTGGGTAGGTCTCGATGGGCTGAGGGAGTGAATTTCAGGATGTGCTGTTGAATAAAAAAGGAAAGGAAGAGAAAGCAACGGGCTTAATGAATACCCTTGAGGCCGCAGGTAGTGGCCATGCCTGGAATCCCCGCAGCTGGGGAGGCTGAGGCAGGAGGATTGCAGGGTCAAGGCCAGCCTCAGCAACTTATCGAGGCCCTAAGCAACTTAGTGAGACCCTGTATCAAAATAAAAAGGGCTCGGCATGTGGCTCAGTGGTTAAGTGCCCCTGGATTCAGTCCCTGGTACAACAAACAAACAAAACATTGAAACAGGACAAAACCAAATTCCCCAGACACATATTTCTGTGTGTGTACAAAAAAACCCCCCAAAATACACAACAAAATATCATGGTTACCCACAAAGTGAGGGAAGAAAGGAAGATGCTACTGCCCCCCACACCCACAGATTAAAACCCAGCACCCCAATGTAGTGGTACAAGAAGTGGGGACTCGGGGAGGTGATTGGATTGTAAGGACTCCACCTTCACGAATGGCATTAGTGGCCAAATAGACGGGATCCCGAGAGCCTAGTTCCTGCCAGCAAAGGAGGGTCACGGGAAGGAAAACTGTCCCTTCACTCCAGAGGGTTCCACGATTCAGTCTCCAACACAGACAGACAGCAGCTAGATGAACAGGCTCATTATGCCTAATCTCAAGATTGGAGATCTGAAATGCTCCACAATCCGAGACGTTCTGAGCCCTGACGTGATGCCACAGTGGAGGAGCCCAGGAGTGACAGGCTGCAGGCGAGACTCAGGTGTGGGCTGTGATCCCAGCGGCTCGGGAGGCTGAGGCAGGAGGATGTCGAGTTCAAAGCCAGCCTCAGCCATGGCGAGGCACTTAGCCACTCAGGGAGACCCTGTCTCTAATAAAATACAAAAAAGGGCTTGGGATGTGGCCCAGGGGTCGAGTGCCCCTGAGTTCAATCCCCGGTACCAAAAAGAAAAAAGAAAAAAAGAATAAGGAAACCACCTTCATGGGATGCATATACGGTGTGTCTGAAACAAGAACTTCATCTTTAGATTTGGGTGCCATCCCTAAGAAACAGCATTACATGTATGTCAAATTCCCAAATCCAGAAACCTCTGAAATCCAAGACATTTCTGAGCGTGTGTGTGTGTGTGTGTGTGTGTGTGTGTGTGTGTGTGTGGTGTTTTGGTGCAGTGCTGGTGATCAAACTCAGTACTGATTTTGAAACAGGGTCTTGCTAAGTTGCCCAGGCTGGCCTTGAACTTGCAATCCTCCCGTCTCAGCCTCCAGAGTTGCTGGGATAACAGCCTTGAGTCACTGCACCTGGCTCTCCTGTATGTTTTAAACAAATTTATTGAGAAACTTCTAAGACATCTGCCTGTCAGAGCTGTTGGCAGAAAGGGTGAACTTTCTAGCCAGAGTGACTTCAGTTTCTGACTTCTGGGTTCACACAGCCGCTGCCTGAAATGTTCTTTCTCTTTAGCCACCCCTTCCTCTCCTCCACAGCTAACTCAGCTCAGTGAACCATCTTCCAGAAAGCCTCTTGTCTTCCCGAAACCCCTTCTGTCCAGGCTCCATTTTTAAAATGTTGTTTAATCCCTGTCACTTCCCTGGAAACTCATAGACGACAAATAAAGGAATGAGTGAGGCCTGCATCAGGGAAGGCAGATACAGGCACATACACACTATATTCTCTGTTAGCTTTCCGTCACTGTGACAAAATGCCCGAGATAATTAACTTAAAAGGAAGGAAGGTTTGTTTTGGCTCATGGTGTTGGTCCATAGTCACTTGGCCCTGCAGCTTTGGGCCTCTGGCGGTGCAGTATGTCACTGTGGCCGTACATGGAGAGGAAGTCTGGTCATGGCACAGAGGCTGAGACAAGGAGACAGAGGGGAGGCCTGGGCTCCCAAATCCCCTTCAAGGGCACGCCCCCAGGGACCTGACTCCCATCCACTAGGTCACTGCTCCCAAAGCTTCCACCGCCTTCCAGAAGAGCTACACAGGCTGGGGACCAAGCCTTCTCCACGAGGACCTTTGGGAGCCAATTCAGATCCCAACCATAGCACTCTATAGGACAGGCCAGTCTTGCTGGAGTTCTGTCCCCCAGAGGGGCCACTGTGCACCACACCAACGTTAGCTGGAGGCTACAGAGGCCTTGGGCCAAGAGTCCAGAACAGCTTCCTCTCCCACTGAGTCTACAGAGACCCACCTCCCACGGTCCCCCCCCCAAACTCGCCCCATGCTGCACGCCCCCCTTCCTGCTGCCCCGGTGCAGAGGGCCCTAAGTTCCCGCACAGAGACGTGTAGCTCACGTCCCCATGGAGACCAGCCTGGAGGCCGGCAGAAGGCAAATCCATGTTCTAACTCAGGATTGCATCGTGAGAGTTTTGACTCTGACCATCGTCCCTTGCTCTCTGCCAGGCACTAACACAGGACCCAGACAGGTCCACGCACCCCTAGGAAGCCCCCAGATGGGGTTCAGCAATTGCATCCACTCAGCTTCTGCTGTCGGCTGCGCCCCACCCCAGCCCCCCACCCTAGGGTGTCACCAGCGATGACGCAATGAGGGCAAGCGCTGACATCACTAGGACCACGGCCCGCGCAGAGGAGCTGAAGGTCTTGTCCGAGGCGGCCTAATCAGCGAGGGATACGGAATCTCAGCCCCAGCCACCTGAGCCCTGAGTCTGTGCACCCCACACAGAAACAACCTGTGTCACCGGCGTGTCCACAAATCGGAAAGCGCCTGGCTCCCCTGGGACGCGCAGTAGGGTTGGGGGCCCCAGGAGGGCAGAGGAAGCCGCGTTGTCTTATTGCTGCAGAAGCTCTCTGCTCTCCTTTGCCCTCGGACACGGCAGGGACCTGGAGACCATGGCCGTGACTTCAGCAACCCCCCCACCCCCAAGGACAGCTCCTCCTCCCGCCCTCCCTGTCTGAGGTGCTCCCTGGAGCATCGTGACAGATTATGGGCACCTGATTCTCTCCCAACAGCACCAACATGTTCCTGGGCTCCCCGGGGAAACCACAGCATCTTCCCTGATTGCAAGGCCCAGAGAGAAGGTCTCTTCACAGCCGCCCCAGCCTTATGGGCTCTGAGGACATGCCCACGAGCGGGACAGGTGTTTGGGCCCTTCCTCAAGGACTTTCAGACACCGCACCGGGTACTCCACAAATCCTCAAGGAATTCATGAATGACGTTTGAGACAGTACAAAAAAAAAAAAAAAAAAAAAAAAACACACACACACACACAAAACAGGCAGGAGGTTGTGGACTGTTGTGATGTAGAACACGACCACTTATTCCTTCTGTTTAGCTGTATTTTGGTCCCTACTATCCAGCCTCCCTCTGTCCCTCCAGCCCCTCCCTTTCCTTGCCTCTAATAATGACTGTTCTGCTGTCTTCTTGGAGATTGTCTTTCTTGTTCTTTTTTTTGGTAGTGGAGATTGAACTCAGGGGCACTCAACCACTGGGCCACATCCCCAGCCCTATTATGTATTTTATTTAGAGACAGGGTCTCACTGAGTTGCTAAGCGCCTCCCCGTTGCTGAGGCTGGCTTTGAACTCGCGATCCTCCTGCCTCAGCCTCCCAGGTGCGGGGATGACAGGCTCCCGGCTTGGAGATTGGCTGTCTAAGCTCCCCACATGTGAGTGAGGACCTGCGGCATTTGTCTTTCTGTGTCTGCTTCATTTCACTTCGTGTGATTTTTTTTTTAAATTTTATTTTTATAATTTTTAATACGTACAACTCATAGTGCATATATTTAGTATCTTTTTACATACAACTGTTTGTATACAAAGTATATTCGTACAATTCAGGTCTTCAATCATGCATTAAGGAAAATGATATTTTAAGCTCAGGCCCAAGCTGCAGGAAGACACAGGGGAAGGGGGTGGGTGGGCGGAATGCCAGCTTCCCAGGGCGGCCTCCAGCCTTGGCAGCCTCCTCCCAGCCCGGCCCCTGGCCCCTGCTCCAGGGTGACACCTCCGGCTCTCACCGGTCCCCTTTGCCGGGAGACCCCGCCCTCCGCCCTCACCCCTTTGTTCAGCACCCAGCCCTCCCCCTCCCCCCCTCCCTCCAGGCTCTGACCTTGGCGAGGAAGTGTCCGTCCTTTCTGGGAATCTTCCCTACTTCCTTACCCTGGTAAGAAAGCCGTCAGGATTCAGCTCTGCCGGAATGGCCCCGTCTGCCTTCTCGGAGGGATTCCTCAACCATGCCAGCCTGCCCTGGCTGCCCGGGGCTGCCTCCAAGGGCGCCCGCTGTCCCCTTGACTCAAACTTCGCCTTCCTGGTGAGGCGTCCCCCAGCCCCTTGATTGACAGCGAGGAGCTTCGGAACGTGCTCTCCATGCACAGCGGCGCGTGGTCCAGCCCCCCAAAAGGAACAGAAACCAGGTCCTTTGCAGCAGCTTCGATGGAGCTGGGGGACACCATTAGGTGAAAACGTCAGGCACTACAAAAGGCCAGTGCCACGTGTGCGCGTTCCCACGTGGGAGCTGGGAATTCTGTCTCGGAGAGGCGCCGCGGAGCACCGGGCTGGGTTTGGAGGGGGCGGGCGCCCCAGGAGCGTGGCTAGTGGGCAGAGCTGGAGGGAGCCGTGATCTGGACGGTCCGAGCCGGGCTGGCGCTCGCGGTGGGCAAACGGGTACTTCCAAACAGCCAGCAAGAGAGGCAGCATGAGGTCCTGGGTAGGTCATGACCTTCATCTGGTCATCACAGAGCACACGCAAGAAATGAAGCCTCCCCCCACCCCCACCCCATGAATAAGCACAACTGAATGAGGTCGAATGGGTAAGTAGAAGGTGATCAGGGAAATGGGCCCCAGTTAAGGTTTTTGTTCTTTTTTTTTGAATGCAAAGGGCACTCCATGAAGTTCAGCCGTGGAAGCGGTCCACATATCCAGGCAACTCCTCTGTCCTGGAGTGGAGGGAAAATGGAGGTGGGGATGGACCCAAATGGAAATTGCAAGTTCAGGTTCAAGGGCTCAAGGACACACAGCCAATTACGAGGTCACATGCCCTGGCAGTAGCCTTGATTGACACATTTTTCAATACCTGTTTAACACAGATTTTGACCAGTGCTCCTACCTGGAAAATATAGGAGCCCCTCCACGGGCGCACCAAGATGGTCCTTGCTACCAGGTGCCCTCCTGCATTGTGGGAGTTCTGTCTCTTTTTCTCAAGTAAATAATACTCCTTTCACTCTTACCTTCCCTTGTGGTCCGTGTATTTTATTTATTCTTTGAATTTGTGGGACAAGAAGCCAGAATGAAGTTGGTGGTGAGCTACTGGGGTCTGCTGTGACATGGCGGGGGATCGTGGCCTGCCATTATGGGCTGTAACACAGCACCGAAGAGTAGCCAGTAGCCGAGAAGAATCCAGTTTTGCCCATTGGGACCCTGGGAGCTGACTCCTGCAGGCACCCCCTGCTGTGATTAGCTGCTATCACTGAAACAGGCTTTCTGGGCCCCGGAGCCCTGCAACGTACACAGACTCCACTTGCTGGCAGAAACAGAGAATCAGGTCTCGTATCGTGAAAACTCCAGTTTCATAATTCTTAGGTGTCAAATAAAACGTATTTAAAAATAAAGGCAGGAAACAGCACTGTAATCCCATCTGCACAAAACACTTGTATGAAACTGTGTATAGTGATCTTATTCATAACAGCCAAAAGTAACTCGAGGGTTCATCAATGAGTAAATGGAGTACAATGTACCCATGCAGTGGAATATTATGTAGCCACAAAAAGGAATGGAACACTGACATATGTTACAGAGCAGATGAACTTGGACACATTATTCTCAGTGAGAGAAGCCAGACATGAAAGACCTCACAGTGTGTGATTCCACTGCCACAAACTGTCCAGAATCACCCAAAGACAGAAAGCAGATTGGCAATTGCCTATGGCTGAAGGATGGGGAGTTGGAGTAGAATGTGGTGATCGCCCCCTGGCGGTGGGGTTATTCTGCGATGAGATTGTGTGTGTGTGTGTGTGTGTGTGTGTGTGTGTAGCTAGAGATACTGGGAATTGAAGCCAGGGCCTCCTACAGGTTAGGCAAGCACTCTACCACTGAACTACATCCCCAATCCTTTAAATAATTCTTTATTTTGCGAGCCAAGGCTGGCCTTGAACTTGTGATCCTCCTGCTGTTGTTACCAAAAACTCAGTCCTTGTCCCCAGTGCCAATTCAATAACAATTCAAGAACACAGTTTTGAGAAAAAGGAAAAAGAAGTTTTATTGCTGTGCTAGCTAGCAAAGGAGAATCATAGGAGACTCCTGTCCTAGAGGCCTGTGTCCTAAAAGCTGTGGTTTTGCTTTGTGAGGTTTCTGTTCCCCTGTGACCAACCACGGACCAGAAAATATTAAGTGGACATTTTCAGAAACAAAAGAATTCCTAAGTTTCGAATAACTTTTATCAGAGGGTATTGTTGTTACCATTGTTTTATTTTATTATTCATTGTTAATTTCTTATGGTGCCTCCTTTATGCATTGAAACTTTTCATAGTTATGTATGGATTGGAAAAAGGCATTGCGTGTGTTGGAAATACTAGGTGCCGCAGGAATCAAACACATGCTGGGGAGTGCGTGGGCAGGCGAACTTGAGTTGTGCCAGAAGTGCGGGCCACAGGATGCGGCAGCAAGCGCACCTGGGGGGCCAGTGCGCCTGCTTTTATCGCTAAGGCAGTGCTCCTGCCTGCCCTGAGCTCAGGGTTACGATTTATACAATTAGCTAATTTAAAAATTGGAATGGGCAAAGGGAAGGGCTACCGTTGACTATGGAACCAACCTAGGTGTCCCTCAGTAGATGAATGGATAAAGAAAATATGGGGGCTGGGGTTGTGGCTCAGCGGCAGAGCGCTCGCCTCGCACATGCGCGGCCTGGGTTTGGTCCTCAGCACCATGTAAACATAGATCATTGCATTGTGTACAACTAAAGTAAATAAATAAATATTTTAAAAAAAGAAAATATGGTATATATACTCAATGGAATATTACTCAGCTTCAAAGAAGGGTAAAATTAGGGCATTTGCCAATAAATGGTTGGAATTGAAGAATATCATGCTAAGCGAAATAAGCCAATCCCACAAAACCAAAGGCTGAATGTTTTCTCTAATATGCGGATGCTGATTCACAATAAGGCTGGGGGTGGGGGCCACTAGGGAAAAATAACGTTAGATTAGATAGAGGGAAGTGATGGGAGGGGAGGGAGGGGATGTGAGGTTGGGAAAGACAGTGGAATGAAACAGACATTATTACTGTATGTATATGTGTGACTGCATGACCAATGTGATTCTGCAACATGTACACTCAGAAAAATGAGAAATTATACCCCATCTATGTAGATATATCACCGTGCATAAATGCATTCTACTGTCGTGTATAACTAATTAAAACAAATTTAAAAAAATCAATTAAAAATGGCTACAATTGAATCTTACATCCCAATTAGAGCTAAATACTATATTCTGAAAAGGGACCACTGGAGTTTCTAATTGTCACAAGCATTACCCACAATAGCGGACAGTCACTGGTGGTCTTGGAATGTAACCCCCTAAAGTAAGGAGGGACTCTTGTCCTCCCAGCCCCAGGACCTGTCAAGCACACAGCTCTCTAATTACCATTTCTTAGGGGAAAGCTGAGGGATCTGAGCACCCAATTATTCAGCCAAGAGCGCTCCCAAATCCTGCCCTGGTGTCCACCGCCACCCTTTGATGAAGGGACTCGATGCCATTTTTTCCCACGATCGCCCCAGCTGGGCCTTGACTCTATTGATGTTGGTGGCTGCTGTCGCTTTCGTTTTAGTTGTGTGGTCTCTTTCTCCTCCTCTCCTCCCTGCGGACTCAGGCCAGAGCAATGACAACGTCTCCTCCCCAAGGTGGGTCATACAGACGCATCTTCCCTGTCCTTCCTGTCTTGGATCTGGTCCAAGGAATTCCCGGGTCTACCTGATCGGATCACAAGAGCATTCCGGAGGGGCCCCATCCTGCCCCGCGGAGGAAGAAAGGCTACCCAGAGAGGCCAAGAAGACTCTGCGGGGACCGACGGGGATGTCCCTGCGGAGCCCGCCAGCACGAGGTCACCTCCGGAGGTCCACGCTGCTGCACAGCACCTGCGCCCGGAAATGGATAGATACTTCTTCACTCTGGGTCTTTGGGTCTTCAACCTGAAGTCTCTGGTGTCATGTAAAACTAGGATCACATCAATGTGCTGTGCTTTTTCTCTTGCTAACCTGCTTTTGGGTGTAGGGATGATGGGCAGGAAAATCTGCCCCTAAGGCAGAAAAGACAGAAGAAAATGCAAAGAATCCCGGGGCTGGTGGGGAGGGGAGGGGTGAGCTGGGAAATGCAGGACGTGCAAGGTCACTTTCCAAGACTTTCCAAGTGTGCCCCAAGTAAAAGGGCCGCGTGGGGTGGGGTGAGGCCCGGATTCAGCAGACCGCTTCCCCCACCCCCGCCCCAGCTGAGATGTTCCGCCCAATTCCTTCCAGAGAACGCGAAGGCTGGGAGCCCAGCCATCCATGCATTCCTGCTGCCCCCGTGCGTCTGGGTTTGGAACTACAACTCGGAGTCCGGCCTCGGTGGACCTTTGAGGATTCCCTCACTGTCCAGTGACTCTCCTAAAGAGGTCAGCTAGGAGAATGTTGGCGTGATGGACAGCCTCTGGGACTGGCTAAAATCCCAGAGACCCTCACGTTCTGATACTGGATTCTAGTGCAATCTCTCCTGAGTGTGGGCTTCCATCAGATTATAGAGTACGGAAAAAATAATGGGATGTCACCTTTGGTATTGTTAGGCTACAAAGGTTGCGCACTTTGTTTTGTTTGTTCTCCTCCTCCCCCTCTTCCTTCTCTTCCCTCTCTGTCCTCCTCTTCTTCTCCTACTTCCGCCCCTTCCTCCTTTCCTTCCTCCTCCTTCCCCACGACTTTGGGTCTCCCCCTCTATCTACTAGCAGTAGATCACACCTTTCTGGTACACTCGTATTTCTACATGGTTGTCTGTGCTTCATCAAGCCTCAGCCTAGAAGTGGACTGTTGACCGTTGGTCCAGTCTTGATGGACATGTTCAGATGAAAGCCAAGGTCCAGCTTTGAGGACGCCCTCAACCTTCCTCTTCCTCCTCTGCTCCTCCTCCTTCCTCTCCTCTCCCTCCTCCTCCTCCTCCTCCTCCTCTCTTCCTCTGAGCATAGGCTGGGAGTTGCTGTCCTCCATCAGTGAAGAACAGGTCTGCTCCGTGAGGTTGGCCACAGAGCCTCTAGCCTGATGAAGACAGGTTGGCCACAGCCCTAGCTGAGACCTGGGCTGCAGCCACTGGAGAGGCCCAGGTAGCTTAGCCACTTCCAGCCTCCTGACCTACAGAAATGGCAGCAGGTTAACTGTTGGTTTTTTAAAAATTGAGTTATGAGTTGGGAATATAGTGCTAAGTGTGTGTGTGTGTGTGTGTGTGTGTGTGTGTCCTGAAAATGTGTTTAAATGTTACGTCGTTCCTCACGGTGTACATGCAGGTCCCCCTCTCTGACACGCTGTCCCACCTCTGCAGAGGACTACGCCCTGCTTCCCAGGTTCAGGTCTCAGCTCAAGAGTCTCCTTACTGAGGGGCTCTCAGCAACCCTTGCTTGAAGACCTCTCCATACGTTTCTGTCACATCACTTGGGTTAGGCCTTTGAAGTCCTTCTTATCATAGGTATGCAGTTTGTAATTTACTGTCATTTTCCCTATAGGACTGGGAATGGTGGTGGAGGTTTTCTTTTTTTACTCTTTTATTAGTTCTTTTTAGTTACACGTGACAGCAGGATCCATTTGGATATGATTGCACAAGCATGGAATAGATCTTATTCTAACTAAGACCCTTGTGGTTTTGTTCTGTGTGGTTTAGTATCCACAGGTCCTGACTTATGGCTCAAGGATACTGAGACTTAATGATGGCATGAAAGTGCTCACACTCAGTCACACCATTCAGAAACCAGACTTTGAATGCTGAAGTTTGATCTTCTCACAGCCTGATGATGAAGGACAGCAGTTTGAACCACAGCTCCCAGTCCGCCACATGATCAAGAGGGGAACGCTGGACCCCAGTATCTGCTGCATTGAATAAGTTGCAGCAAGGAGTCAATGCTTTATTAAATGTTGGCTTTGCAGGATGTAAAAGCAACACCCATAAATCAAATGCATTTCTGCACATAAGTGACAAATCCTCTGAAAGGGAAACTACTCCATTTACAATAGCCTCAAAAAAACAATAAAGTACTTGGGAATCAACTTAATGAAAGAGGTGAAAGAATCTATAACGAAAACTACAGAATGCTCAAGAAAGAAATTAAAGAAGACCTTAGAAGATGGAAAGATCTCCTGTGGTCTTAGATGGGCAGAATTAATATAGTCAAAATGACCATACTACCAAAAGCACTATACAATTTTAATGCAATTCCAGTCAAAATCCCAATGACATTCTTCATAGAAATAGAGAAAGGAATCATGAAATTCATCTGGAAAAATAAGAGACCTAGAATAGCCAAAGCAATCCTTAGCAAGAAGAGTGAAGCAGTGGCATCACTATACCTGACCTTAAACTATACCACAGAGTAGTAATAAAAAAAAACAGCATGGTATTGGCACCAAAATAGACCGTAGACCAATGATACAGAATAGAAGACACAGAGACAAACCCACATAAATACACTTATCTTGTACTAGACAAAGGTGACAAAAACATAGAAGAAAAAGTAGATCCAAATCTTCATCATGTCGGATTAGGCCCCTATTTTCTCAATAAGACTCCTAAAGTGCAAGAAATAAAATCAAGAATCAATAAATGGGATGGATTCAAACTGAAAAGCTTCTTCTAAGCAAAAGAAACAATGAAGTGAAGAGAGAGCCTGTATTTTGGGAGCAAATTTTTACCACACTCACATCAGATAGAACACTAATCTTAATTTCCAGGATATGTAAAGAACTGAAAAAATTTAACACCAAAAACAAACAAACAAACAAACAAACAAACAAAAAAAAAAAAAAACAAATAACCCAATCAATAAATGGGCTAAGGAACTGAGCAGGTACTTCTCAGAAGATGATATATGATGGATCAACAAATATATGAAAAAATGTTCAACATCTCTAGCAATTAGAGAAATGCAAATCGAAACTACTCTAAGATTTCATGTCACTCCAGTCAGAATGGCAGTTATCAAAACTACAGACAACAATAAATGTTGGCAAGGATGTGGGGAAAAAGGCACACTCATACATTGCTGGTGGGACTGCAAATTGGTGCAACCAATCTAGAAAGCAGTATGGAGATTCCTTGGAAAACTTGGAATGGAACCACCATTTGGCCCACCTATCCCACTCCTCGGTCTATACCCAAAGGACTTCAAATCAGCATACTATAGTAACGTAGCCACATCAATGTTCATAGCAGCTCAATTCACAATAGCTAAACTGTGGAACCAACCTAGATTCCCTTCAATAGATGAATGGATAAAGAAACGGTGTTACATATACATAATGGAATATTACCCACCAGCAAAAGAGAATAAAATCATGGCATTTGCAGGTAAATGGATGGAGTTGGAGAATAATATGCTAAGCAAAGTAAGCCAATCCCCCCAAAACAGAGGCTGAATGTTCTCTCCTATAAGTGGATGCTGAACCATAATGGGGGGGGGGACATGGAAAAAATGGAGGAGCTTTTATTAGGCAAAGGGGAGGGGAAGGTGAGGAGGAGCGACGGGGGCAGGAAAGATGGTGAAATGAGACGGTGAAATGAGACATCATTACCCTAGGTACATGTATGACTGCACATAGGGTGTGAAGCTACATTGTGTACAACAGGAGAAATGAAAAGTTGTGCTGCAATTGTGTACAATGAATCAAAATGCATTCTGCTGTCATATATATCTAATTAAAATAAATAAATAAATTAAAAATAAAGAAGTAAAAAATATAAAAGAAATAAATTAATAAAAAAAGATACAAACAACAATAAGTGTTGCCAAGGATGTGGGGAAAAAGGCACATTCATAGAGTGCTGGTGGGACCACATATTGGTGCAACCAATCTGGAAAGCAGTATGGAGATTCCTTGGAAAACTGGGAATGGAACCACCATTTGACCCAGCTATCCCACTCCTTGGTCTATACCCTAAAGAGTTAAAAACAGCATACTACAGTGATGCAGCCATAGCAATGTTTATAGCAGCACAATTCACAATAGCAAAACTATGGAACCAACCTAGATACCCTTCAATAGATGAATGGATAAAGAAAATGTGGTATATGTACACAATGGAATATTACTCAGCATTAAAAGATAATACAATCATGGCATTTGCAGGTAAGTGGATGGAGTTGGAGAATATCATGCTATGTGAAGTAAGCTAATGCCAAAAAACCAAAGGCCAAATGTTTTCTCTGATAAGTGGATGCTGATCCATAATGGGGTTGTGGGGGAGCATGGGTGGAATGGAGGAACTTCGGATAGGGAAAAGGGAGGAGAGGGAGGGAGGGGGCATGGGGGTAGAAAAGATGGCGGAATGAGATGGGCATCATTAACCTAGGTACATGTATGAAGACACGAATGGTGTGATTCTACTTTGTGTACAACCAGAGAAATGAAAAATCATGCTCCGTATGTGTACTGTGAATTTAAATGTATTCTTCTGTCATGTATAACTATTTAGACCAAATTAAAAAAGTTGGCTGTTGTGGCATTTTCTATTGCATCTTAGTGGCATTTTCCTTGAGAATAGGGCAAGATCAGTACAGCCTATAATGGTCCGCCAACATTATGAACATTATGTTGGCCTTAGCAATGATGACTGGGAGCCCTATGAGCTTGGCCGCGGTCCTCGACAGGATGTGGAAGTCTAAATCATCCGTGGGAAACCTTCCCAAAGGCGACTGTTCTGTCCCATGCCTTCCCCCCCAGCCACTGTGGCCTGGCCGGCCTTGGGTAGCCCATTGGAAGTGCTAGGATGTTAGCCCATGACGGGTAACGCCTCCAGAGGGGGGGAACCTAAGACAGGCGCGTTCTCGAGTACGGTCGGGCTCTCCCATCAGCGGAAACGGGGAAAAGAAATGTTGGGGACACTGAGAACACGTCAGCCAAAAATATGACTTCCTGATTTATGGACTTAGCCTGGCCCAGAGGTGCTGCCCTGACTTATGACAAAGAATCAAACCATCACAAGGATTGGCTAATGGCTGTTACTACTCCAATGTGATCTGCTCTCTATAACTTTTCTGTTAGTCCCTCTTCTTTTCATAATCATGGTGCTGAAAGAGTTAACTTTGGCTTCTGCTTGCTGTTCAGTTCTTTAATTATGTGGCCACCAGGTGTCGCTATTTCAATTATTTAGATCCAGACTAACTTTGTAAGAAACGAAACTATGTAGAAGGAATAACACAGATCCTTTTCTATAAGTACTTAATTTCTGGTTAATAAATTTTAAGAGTCTTTTTGTGATTAAAAATTAATTTCTTTTGCTTTTAATGTAGATATAAATCCCTTAGAGTAAAAAATCTCCCATGAGCTAATGTTCAGCCTTGCCCTGCTTAGGTTTTGTAAACAACTGCTATAAAAGAAAAAATAGTGCTGTGGAATCCCAGACAGAGAAAGCTGACTTTTATCAGACAGTCCAAATAGTGTGCAGAGAAAACAGTTTCAGAGAATCCGTGAAAGATAAATTCTCACCCAAACTAGTTAGATTAATAATGTTGAAATTATAATATGCCCAGTCAGTCACGTGTAGGGCCTTGAGAAGGTGCAAGTGATCTTAAAACCTTGAAAAATACACATAATAAGAAATTTAATATGTCTGAAATGTAATCTAAAAATTAAGTCATGTCTGTAATGAAGTCATCAAAGAAAGTGTAAATATTCTGTGTTGCCAAAAAATTGTTCTTAAAACCTACGACAAAGAAAAAGTAAAGAGAGAAGATTTCACAGCCTGACTCGTGTGTCGGTGTGTTATTTTTTCCATCGCTACTTCTCTGCTTTCGTACTTCGTTGACTACTGGTGAAGTACCCCCTGGCTGGGGCTGGCCCCCAGCAGTTGGCTTTGTGTTCAATGATCTTGTCTCTCTGTAGGCTGATGTAAGTGTTCTGGGAGTGTTTAGGTAGGCTGAGCTAGGATGTTTGGTGGGTTAGGTATATTCAGTGCATTTTCAGCTTAGAATATTTTCAACTTCTGATAGGTTTATTAGGATGTAACTCCATCACAAATTGAGAGACATCTGTAGTTTTATTTTTGAGAATGAACATCAGTAAAACTGACTTTTTTGGTATGAGTGTACAGTCCTTGGAATTTTATCCTACATAGGCATTTGTGGAATCTTGGTGACAAGCATGCCATTTAAAAGTTTAGATCCCTTTAATGTCACTGCTCAGCAATCAGGATATAGAACAGTTCCGTCACCCTGCAAATTGCTATGAGCTGTCCTGTTATAGTCGTAAGAAAGAGGTGTTTGTCACTCCTGCCTAGCACTTTGTATACAATGCCTACATAATAGCTTGCCCTTGGTAAATATTTGTTGAATGAATGAGTGAAACACATCAATGCCAACAAGTGATGAGAGTGGATATTGTGAGGGCTACCGGAACAAATCTCTGGTGAAATTCTGGTCTTCTGTTTCTTCACCTCCCCGCTCTTTTTCCTCTTCTTTTTCCTCTTTATTTGCAGTACTAAGGGTTGAACTCGCAGCCTCATGCATGCTAGACAAGAACTGTACTACTCAGCTACACCCCGACCCCATCACCTTTATTTCTTAATACAGAAGGGTACAGAGATGACAGAGAGGATTTAGCTGACAAAATCCAAAGCAGTTTTATTGGCACCTGCAGCATGTCCCATTCCACAGGAGAGGGAGGGGGCAAAGGGAAAAAAAATGTTTCAGCTCAAGCTGGTTACAAAGAGACAGATTTTCACAAATTTCTAGGAGCCCCAGGTTGTAGTAGTATCCCAAGTCTCTGCAATTCCACCCCTCTCCCAACCAGTGCTGTTACCACTTGCATGCACATGGCTAGAGAACAGAGGGAACTTCCAAGGAGAGAGAACACCCATGTGGCCTTTGGTTACTCCAAACATGCCCTACCCAGACTCTTGGACTTCCCTTGGGAAACGACAATCTTCTCAAATTCTCTATTTTTATTAACCAGCACATCTACCAGCAAGTAGATTTTCTTCATCTTCACAATCTGTATTCTCATAGTGATCTGCAGCCAGGCTGAGTCTGGGTGTGGGGTGGGTGGTTCACCTGAGAAATTGCCATTTATTTCCTTGGGATAAAAGCAGCCAAAGCAAATTAGATGCACAATTACTCCAAGCCATCCTGCCTAGGATGATGTCAGCTTCACAGCACCGTTTGAAAAATTCTGGTCCTTTCCAAGTCTCTGTTCATTCCCTTTTAGCTGTCAGCTTCCAGATGAGCGGGAGGATTAGCCCACAATAGATGGAAGTGTCGTTTGCAGGCTTCGTGATGCAGTGAGACAATTCAAGGAAACGTGGGGCAAGATCTGAGTCTTTTTCTCTTCTTCCTGTGCTGTCCTAAGCTTTCTCTGGAGTACCCTGCCCGACTCCCTTAGCTAATGCAGAATGGGGATGCTTTGCACCTACAGGCTTCCTGGTGTGGGCCCTTGGATGTCAAGTTGTTAGGAGAAAAGTCAAACTCTCAGGTTGGCTTCCAAAATCCATCCTGACCTGGCATTCCCCAAAGGCTTTGGCTATGGCTGGAGTTTCCACTTCTCAAGGGCGTTTTACTCTCATATTTTCTCATATGGTTGTTCTTGTCTGAGATGCTCTTTCTCTTATTTTTACATCTGATTTGGATTTTGGATCACCTCTCCCAAGGAAGCTTACTTAACTTTCTCGTCCAGACTCTCTTGTATCTTATCTTTCCCTCTTGGTTCCGATTCCACTCGGAAGGGCTGTGTCCTTCCCCATGCTTAATGATAAACTCCACACTCTAAGGAGCCTGTCTTGCCTGCTTGCTGCTCTGTGGCCAGCACCGGACATCAAGCCCTGAGTGAGTAAGTACTCAACACACAGAGTCCTGCGGCCCTAATGACATCCAGTCAATGACAGACTGCATGTATGAGAGTGGTCCCCATGAGATTAAGCAACGCACGACTGTACGTTTTGACATATCTGGAGCATGGACCAGCGCACATCCAATCAGGAAGGGCTAGACTCACCTTTCTGGGAAGACGTTGTGAGATAGACTCGGCCGGAGGCTCACTGGTTCCAGCGTTGGGGGAAATAGTTACAAAGCCTGCTTACGGTTTCCTTTTGAATTTCTGCAATTCAAAATCCAAAGCGCCCGCTCTTCCATCCCATGCAATTCTAGACTTTGTTCCAAGACCACACATGACCCTGGAAATTCCCCAGTGTCACGGTGGTCAGGAAGAGGAGCTGACCTTTCTGTTGATGAGCTTCCTCAGGGCCCCCTTCAGCTCTCTGTTCCTCAGGCTGTAGATGAAGGGGTTCAGCATGGGGGTGACTGCCGTGTACATCACAGCAGATGCTTTCTCCTTCACAGCCGTGCGCACAGAGGAGGGACACAGATACACCCCGATGGTGGTCCCGTAGAAGAGGGCCACCACAGAGAGGTGGGAACTGCAGGTGGAAAAGGCTTTCTTTCTTCCCCCTGCCGAGGGGACCTTCAGGATGGCCGCGATGATGCGCGCATAGGAGGCCAGGATGCAGACGAAGGGCGTGGCGATCACCATCCCTGCCACCACGAGGACGAAGATCTTGTTCACCGACGTGTCGGTGCAGGAAAGCCGGAGAAGCGGCGTGAGGTCGCAGAAATAGTGGGGCAGCTCGTTGTTGCCGCAGAAGACGAGGCGGGCCGTCAGGAGGATGTGGGTGAGGGAGACGAAGCAGGAAAATACCCATGGGCCACCCGTGAGCAGTCCACAGAGGCGGGGGCTCATGATGGTGGTGTAGTGTAAGGGGTGACAGATGGCCACGAACCGGTCGTAGGCCATCACGGCTATTAAGACGCTGTCCATGATACCAAAGAAATGGAAAAAGTACATCTGGGTGAGGCAGCAAGGATAAGAGATGGACTTGCTCCCGGTTTGGATGTTCACCAGCATCTTGGGGACCGTGTTGGTGGCCAGGCTGAAATCGACCAAGGAAAGTTTGGCCAGAAAGAAGTACATAGGCGTGTGGAGGTGGGAGTCTGAGCCAATGGCCAGGACGATCAAGAGGTTCCCCAGGACGGTGACCACGTACATGCAGAGGAAGAGGGAAAAGAGGAGAGTCTCATGTTCTGGCTTTTCTGTAAGGCCTAGGAGGATGAAGTCGGATGCGCCACTCCGGTTCCGTGGTTCCATGGGGGTGGTTCCTCTGGAGGCGTTAGGAGGGGACATCACGTGGAGGACCTGGAGGTGATTTTAGAAGGTCAGATAGGATCACACCCTGGTTCTCATCTGGGCTAATCACAGCAGCTTGCACTTTTGACAGAGTGCTTACCGGAGCTCATCTTTCCAGGCTGAGTTCCTCTTCTGAATATTACCCCTTCATACAAAGATCGAGAGAGTGGATTGGGCATGGACCCTCGCAGGCAGAATTACCAGAGTGTGTTCTTCAGCGTAAACAAATTGAATCAGGAAAGACACGACATCCAAGGAGCAGTGGTCAGCCCAGAAGTTGGTGCATAGGTAGAAAATCTATAACCAAAACATTGAGTTGTCAATAGTAATATTATTGAGAATGTGTATGTATAAAAGGTGGATGAAAACATGAGGCATCCGATAAATTTATGGAAAATGCACAAAATCGGCTGGTCCCGGTGGCGCACGCCTGTAATCCCAGCAGCTTGGGAGGCTGAGGCTGGAGGGTCACAAGTTCAAAGCCAGCCTCAACAAAAAGCAAGGCGCTAAGCAACTCAGTGAGACCCTGTCTCTAAATAAAATACAAAATAGGGCTGGGGATGTGGCCCAGTGGTCCAGTGTCCCTGAGTTCAATCTCTTCTACCAAAAAGAAAAAAAGAAAAAAAAAACAAAACAACAACAACAACAACAACAACAAAAAAAAAAAAAAAAACAAAAAAAAAAACAAATGCACAAAATCACCAGCCATCAGAGAAATAGAAATCCAAGTTGCAATCAGATATCATCTAATTCCAGTTAGAATACAGATTAGCAAAACTTTAAAAAGTAAGAAATGCTGGTGAGGACGTGGAGAAAAAGAGACCCTTACACACTGTTGGTAGGTACATAAGTTAGTACATTCACCATGGAGAACAGCATGGAGGTTTCTCATAAAAAGTGAAACAGAATTACCACAGGATCCAGCCCAAGGGAAGGAAATCATCATGCGTAAGAGGCATCTGCATACCCATGTTTATTGCAGCATAATATCAAATCAGTCTAGGTGCCATCAAAAGGTGAATGGAGATAGAAAATATGTATGTATGCAAGAGTATTATTCAGTGACAAAGAAAGATGAAAGCCCGTCATCTGCAGCAGTGCATGGGTCCTTGACAGAGACTCACCTGGCCACCAACGGACACACGGATACAGACAACATGTCCATATAGACCGCAGAATATCATTCAGCCTTGAGAAAGAATGAAATTCTACAATGATTGGCAACATGGGTGAGTTTAGGGGACATTATAAGAAGAGAAATAAACCAGTCACAGAAAAACAAATACACCTTCTTCCTAACATGTAAAATAAGCCAGATACAGAAAGAAATGTACTCTATATATTCTCTATATTCTCTCACCTATGTGGAAATTAAAAAAAAAAGTTGACCTGAAAGTAGAAAAATATATAATATAAAAAGTAGAATTAGAATAAAATTTAAGGTTCTCACATTGTAGAAGAATAGCCCTATTGAGTATGCTGGACTTTCTCCGTCAGGCATACGTGATTAAAACGTAAGGATGACCTCTAAACTGGTGGATATAGACTGGGCAACGTCCAAGCTGGCAGTCAGGGTATTACAGAAAGAGGCGTGGATCAAGCCAAGCAGGAAAGGATGCAGCCCTCCACAGCTGCTGGCCTCGTACCCACAGGTACGAGGTACCAACTGCAGGTGTGATGTGCTTTCAGAAGTTGCATCTGAAACAAGCCAGCATAGAAAGACAGGTATGGCATGGCACGTGCTTTCTCACCTGTGAAGGCTGAAAACATCTCTCTGAATGTGGAATAATGCTTTCTAGGGGTTGGGAAGGTGGGGAGGGTGGATCAAGGGAGGCAGGAGGCTGGATTTGATAGGAGTGCCCCGTAGGCATAGGTTGAAATGCCCCTCCGAACCCCTCAGGACATGCAACTAACACGTGATAATCAAATCACAGTACAGGGTCAGTACAGGCTAGAGTCTTGTTTCCAGTGTCTGTCGATCCCCGTCTTGGGAATCTCACACTTCTCAAACTCAAATGCTTTCCAAGCTCCTGGCTTTTGCTTTTGCTGCCTCTTTGGTCCCCTGGTCCTTGACAGAATCTGATAAAAGATACAGGATCTCCTGTCAAGAAAAAGAATCACTTTGGTGTAATTTTGCATATCATTTCAGGGTTGATGGTATACATTCCAAGATAAGAGTAGCTTTGAAAAGCTTTGGTCCTGGACCTTTTTTCAAGTACTTCTTCTCCAACTGACAACTCCAGGTGGAATTCCCACACCTGTGTTGCTATCGCACACTCAGTGTCCTTGTGGGGACAGCCCTCAGAAAGAGGGAAGGATGGGAAACAGAGGTAAGTGGGTCAGATGGACCAGGCCTTGCACCCTGGCCCTGTTACTCACTACGAAGCTCTTCCAGCGTCACCTTCCTATGTTTAGAGTCGGGAGAAGTCCCTGAGATTTCCCAGAGAAATGGAATGGAGTGGCAGAAGGAAAGACTAACTTAGGGCCAGCATCAAATATGGTCTCAGCAACATCAGGCAGCATCACCTCAAGTTTAAAGAAAAAGGTGTGAAAGAGACACACCTGGCCACCACCGGACACTTGGATACAGAAAGCATGGCCACACAGACAACAGAATACCATTCGGTCTCGAGAAAGAATGAAATTCTATAATGAGTGGCAGCATGGGTGAGCTTAGGGGACCTTATGGGAAGAGAAATAAAGCAGTCGCAGAAAAACAAATACACCTTCTTCCTATATGGGGAGGCTAATAGGTAGATGCCACAGAAGTAGAGGAGGGGACAGTGGTTGCCAGGCTGGAAAGGGCTGTGGAAGAGGGGACAGAATGAAGTTGGTGATAGAGTGCAAAGAGAGAGCTGGGTGCCAGGAACAAGTTCTGTTTTTTTCTACAGCACAGTTGGGTAACTGCATGAATAATTCACCCAGTGTTTCAAAATGGCTAGAAAGGATTTGAAGGTTCCCAGCACAAAGATGATAATGTCCGAGGTGATGTGTATGCGAATTAGCCTGGTCTCGTCATTGTATAGGCTGCGTATGTATATTGGGATATCACACTATATCCTACAAATATGCATACTTATTATATGTCCATAGAGACATTCCTAGCTTTGGATCAGGGAGCCACCACTTATGATTTGAGCACTCTTGAGAATTGCCTAGAATCTTACTTTCTCAAAGGGAATGATACTTCAGTATAATTTATAGAGTTGTTTTGAGGACTGTACCTGTGGAAAATTCTCTGCATGGATTCTGACATTAAATAATATTTTTATAATGAGACTTCTCTTCCATTTTTTTTTCTTCCTTGCATAGCAAGCTCAATATGCAAAAAATAAAGTTTATTTTCCTCTGGAGCCTTTTCTTTCCATGAATGGAATCCCCATCCTTCCAGACACCCACACCGGAAATATCAGCTTTTCTTCCCTCATTACCTCCTCTGCCAAGGTCGATGAGTTGCTCTGTTCTCTATGAGTTGGATGATCTATCTTCATAGTTGTTCCCACCCACTCCTCTTCCATGTCTGAATTCACAGGTGTTTAGCTAGTGCTCTGGATCCTTTCTTTTTCCTGCACTAGTTTCCTCTTCTTGAAGGATAGTTTGTAGCACGTTGCCCTCATTCATTTACTCATTAGCTGGTATGTACCATGAGCACTTATAGATGACTGCTGCAGAACAGGACCCGGACTTAGTAGTGGGGGCAATGATGTGAAATCTTGTTTGGGATGTAATGACACACACAGTTTTTCAATGCATGCACGAAAAAAAATCATGGTTCTCTTTTTATTGCTTGCCTCCTCTAGTGCCAGACTCTGTTCTAAGTTCTTTGCCAACTTGCTACTCGCAATGATCCAATGAGGTTGGTGCTGCTTCACAGCAGAAGACGTAGAGGCACCATGGGATTCATAAAATCAAATGAGGCTTCCAATAGGGTAGGTGACAAAATTCATCGAAGGAGTCTGAATCCAGAGCATGCATTCCTCACCTCTGTGTTTCATGAATCATGAATGAATAAATCCATTTGTGATCTAGTGAGAGAGATGAACTCTAAGGGCCATTTCTTTTCTTTTTTTTTTTTTTTTTTTTTTGTTTTTCTTTTTTGTGGTACCGGGGATTGAACTCAGGGGCACTCAACCACTGGGCCACATCCCCAGCCCTTTTTTGTGTTTTATTTAGAGACAGGGTCTCACTGAGTTGCTAAATGCCTCGCCATTGCTGAGGCTGGCTTTGAACTCGCAATCTTCCTGCCTCAGCCTCCCAAATGCTGGGATTATAGGCATGTGCCACTGCACCTGGCCCCATTTCTTTAATTATGCAGAAATGGTCTTAATAAAGAATCACCCTGAGGATTAAAGAATCACTCAGGAAACACAGTCAGGCACTGATTTTTCAGGAATTCTGGGGTCTACATGATATCCTTGAGTTACTCCCTATTTCCCACTGAACAAGGTCCACATATTGACTTTTATGTTCAAAAATCTCCTGGATCTTTGGCAAGCCTATATTTAGCTACTAACCTTCCCTGTAAGTGTTACTCCAGCTGTTTGGGAGCATAGGCTGCTCCCCCTCAAGGCCCATTCTTTCCTGCTATTTCTACCTTTTACACTTCTTCATATTCTGTACTATTGATAATAAACATTATAAAGTCCTAACGTGCCAATTACTGCAGTCAGCACTTTACATATATATGGCATATCATCCTAACAACAAATTGTGAAGCAGGGCGTGTGATCCCTGATTTGCAGATGAGGTGCCTGGGGCTTTAAGAGGAGACAGGTTGTGTTAGGAGCTCCCACAGATTTTTAAGTGGTTGAGCTTGGTTCCAAATGCGCGTCTGCCTGGGTCAACAGCCCACAGCCTTTCCCCCTGAACCATGCAGCCGCCTCATGGTCTCTCTCCTGCAATTCCTGTCCCGGACCCTTCTCCATCAAATCCTTCTACACGTCAATGTCAAAGGCAGTTTCTTATTCTGTGTGCTGACATCACATTAGAAGCTTATGTCATGCTGTGGGCATTGAAAACCTCTTATCTCAGAGTATCATAATTTGACCAAAAGAAAAGTTTTAATAACCAAAGATGAGCTAGTAAATACCCTTTTACTAAATTACTAATTGAATCAATAAGCTGATCTGACATCCTCCCTCCCTGACACCTGAGTTTCGGACCACTCACTCTGTCCCTCCTTATTCTTTCAAAGCTCGTAGGAAAATTCTGGGGAGCTGGAAGACGCACGTGTTCCCTTAGTCTTCTCAGTGAGTTTCCACTCAAGGAAGCGTCACTCCAATCCCATCTGGTGCCCAAGACTCTAAGGGCTCTCAGCCTGGAGAGATCAGGAATCTCCAAGACTTTCAAAGACTCAGCGTTGGGAATAGCCCAACTTCTGTCTCGGGAGCGATGGCTGACAGAACCCTTCTGTTCCCTGAAACATTCAAGTGGGCTTGGCAAAGATGGCGCAGTTACTAAGAAGAACAACGTCACCAATCATGTTTTTTTTTTTGGAAAAGGCTTGGTAGCATCACTGCTGGAGGAGGCCAACTAAATGGATGTGTGGCCACTGGGTTCTGGGCTGGGATCGAATCTTCCGGACTCCCTGAGATTGAGAGCCTGCCCCCTGAAAATTCTGCCAACACCTGCACAGTCTCCCTCTCTCACTACTTACTGTGCTATCTTCCTTCTTCCCGACACCATCACTCAGGCATGCGATAACCTGGTTGGGTTTCCTCTCCTGTGAGGGATGGCAAAGAGGCCGACTTTGCTTCCAGGAAGAAACTCTTTGGGCCAGAAGGATGCCTCGTAGGGGCACAAATTGGTATCCTCCTGGCCCAAAGAAGAGAAGCAAAGGTGGGGAATAAATTGTAGGAACTGAGGGAATATTTACAATTTCTGAGCCAGCAAGAAGTCAATTCCCGAGACTCCTTGTTAGACAAATTGTCCAATTTCACCTCGATTCCCTGAATAGGTGTTTCCTATGGGGAAAAAAAAAAAAAAAAAAAAAAAGACTGCATGGACCATTTTAGGTCTTTGGGAGGCAACTTAGGGACAAGTTGCAGCATGCCAACTTTCTCTGCACCCTCTCCTCTGGGAACAAACTCTCCTCCATTCCTAAATCCCCTTTCTAAGCTCAGTCCTGTCATCTGAAAAACCCCATTCTTATTTGCAACCTCTGCTCCCCATCACTTACAGAACCAGGGAGCAATCCAAACATCTCCCAGCGACCCGTCACCTAGCAACCAGGCTGCCTCCATCCTCACTTAGCCTTGACAGTGACCTCTCTGTAAAGGCATCAGGGCCTCCTTGCATTTCTGCTGAAGCAAGAAGTAGGTTCTACCTGATGGGATCCCACAGAGGGGCCTGGCTGCCTGAGTGTCCCCAGGTGCTCCCTGAGCATGGCTGACATGCCGCATCGTAGGAGTCTCTGGTTTTGCATTTTTAGGAACTCAGATTTATGAAGTTGCCCCCAAATTCTATGGCTCTGTGTTCACTCGATGAACACCCATAGAACTAGTCGACACACAAAATGCATTCTACTGTCACATATAACTAACTAGAACAAATTAAAAAAAAATAGAAGGAAGACCAGTAAACTAGAAGTAGGGGGTCACAGGGAGGGAGAGGAAGGAAAGGGGGAAATACTGGGGAATGAAATTAATCAAATGATACTTATTGTGTGCACATATGAATATATTACAACAAATCCCACTGTTATGTATAATTATAATGCGCCAATAATAATAGTAAAAAAAAGAATAGCATTGCTAGCTATTTTGCAATTCTGGTTAAACGGTGCTTAAACAGCATCAGTTATTATCATCATACTTGAAATAATAACATGGGAAGATGTATGACATCTCCTAAACAAAAATATCCAAACACCTTTCTACCCACAAAGCTTCTTCACTACCCCATCTCTATAGATGTTACACCCTTGTGATGCCATTTGATAGAACTTTCAATGCTGAAAGCATAATGAACTCTTTTATTTTTTAAAAAGAAGTAGTCGATGCATTAATCACTATTTTTTTTACCTTTTATTTCTTTTTATTTATTTTTTTATTCGAAGTTGTTGTATATGACAGTAGAATGCATTACAATTCATAATACACATATATACATAATGGAATATTACTCAGCAATACAAGAGAATAAAATAATGGCATTCGCAGGTAAATGGATGAAGTTGGAGAATATAATGCTAAGTGAAGTTAGCCAATCCCAAAAAGCCAAATGCTGAATGTTTTCTCTGATATAAGGAGGCTGATTGACAGCATGGGTGGGACGAGGAGCATAGGAGGATTAGAGGAACACTAGAAAGGTCAATGGGGAGGGAGGGAAAGGGAGGAGGCAAGGGGGTAGAATGAGAGGGATATCATTACCCTAAGTGCATGTAAGAAGACAAGAATCACTATTTTTTTTTCTTTAAAAGCATTTTTATTTATTTAATTTTACTAAATATGTAATACATACATTTTGTGGTGTGCTGACTCTCAAATAGCTCCTATGGTCTCCAAGACTTGGTATTTATCCCTTTGAGTATGGGATTTCCTAACAACTTGTTAAAAGGAACAGACGATAGTAAAGGTGATGGAATGATACTTCCATCTGATTAGTTTACATAACATTTTGACTTCTAGTTTTGCAGTCAGACTCCCCCTTACGGCTTGTACACTTTGATGAAGCAAACTGTCCTGTCAGAGAAGGAAGGGCTCCAGCCAATAGATGGCTACAAACCGAAGCCATCAGTTCAGTGGTCCTTAAGGAACCACGCCCTGCTGCCAACCATGTATACTTGGAAGAAATCCTTCCACAGTCAAGACTAGATGAAACCCCAGCCCTGGGTGAAAATTTAACTCCCTCTTGGTGAGAGATTCTGATATAGAATTATGACCAACAGAAAATGAGATAATAAGCTGTTAATCTTGTGATGATTTGATACTTAGTAATAGATAGCTAATGCATACAAGATACAAAAGTTAAATGCTATAAAATTTATTTTTCTAAAATTTGAGTCCTTTTCTCTAAACAATCAGGTCCCTTTCTAAGCAGCAACCCTGTTACAAACATTAATTCACATAGTCAATCTGAAAGCCCTTTAAATTTTAAAAGAATAATATATGAGAAAAATATTGATGTTATTATTTATGAGAACATTTCAATATTCACAAGTGATAGGAAAATATTTGAATCAGTGAAAGGGAGAAAAACAGAAACAAAATAATTATCTCATAAGGGACTCTAAGGAAGAGGAAGGAAAAGGGACCGATAAATGTCAGATGAATTACATGTCACATATAAGTAGGCTTATTTACACATGATGTAATAACCAAGCATGTTAACAAGACTTTGTGTAATGTGCTATTTCTTTTAAATTTTTTTTTAATTATTCTAATTTGTTATACATGTTTGTAGAATACATTTCATTTCATATTACATATAAAGAGCATATCTTTATCTTAAGTGCACGTATGAAGACAAGAATCACTAGTGTTTAAAAGCCTTTAGTTATGTAAATACCCCACTATAGGGCTGGGGTTGTGGCTAGTGGTAGAGTGCTTACCTAGCATGCATGAGGCACTGTGTTCCATCCCCAGCACCACATAAAAATAAAAACAAATAGAATAAAGGTATTGTGTCCATCTACAACTAGAAAAACAATAAAAAATACTGCAATATAGACAGAAATAAAGCACAGTACTAGTTTCAGCCTGATGACATTGCCCATTTCTACCATTTTTGGCCAAGAAAAATTAGCAGTTTTTCACATATTCCACTTAACATAATAACACCCCACACGCTCCTCACTCAGTTTTAATGCACAGCTCTTGTGAACTTCACTGGAATTATCTTGCACTTTATATTCACCCTACACATTTGTTTGCAACTAGAACTCCTGTTCTAGAACTCCTATTCAAAGCATTCCAAGGCATTTCCTTCCAGATCCTTGCTCTACCAGACAAGGCAGCCACCCAGCCTGTAAGTCCACGTTTATTCCCACTGAGGACACCTCATTTATCACACACCCTGGACCATCAGATGCATCATGCCCGCAATCATGGATTGAAAGATGAGGATCTTTTTACCAGATCTTTGTTTAATAGCTAGAATATTTCTACCAAAAGAAACTTCCCTTCATTAACTAATTACTCTGAAATCTAATTTTCTTGTAGTGCTGGGGCTTGAACCCAGTGCCTCCTGCGTGCTGGGCAGGTGGTCCACCACGGGGCCACGCCCCCAGCCCTCTCTGCCTGCTTTGAAGGGCTGTTTATATGGGAAAGCCAGCACGAGTGCTCTCTCTGGTCTTCAGTTTCTTTCCCTTTGCTTACTGGCTTTCAAAGCAAGGATTTGGTTCCCCAGCCTCTCTCAAGCGTAACCAATAATTGAGCTTCCTTTTCTCTGTTTTAAGCCATTGTTATAAGCTCATGCATGGATCTTAGTCTTGGTTATTCATATTATCTTGTAGTTTTTCAGTAAGAGTCTTTCGAGCTGGCCCCTAGAATTCTCTAACGAGCTCCAGATCTTGAAAAACTGATATTTCAAAACAACCATGTGGGTTCCAGTTATGTTTGTTGCTTCTTGGTTGGCTATTATTTCTAAGCTTGTCAATAGACAAAGTCAAGAAATATATACAGATAAAATAGAAGTGTTCAGGAGATCATTTTAATTCAAATGAGGGATTATATGGCCTATTTTTTTTTTTTGAGACAAGTCATGTTGTTCAAGCCAGTATCAAACTCCTGGGCTCAAGTGATCCTGGTGTGTCGGAAGTTATATAAGGGGTTGAGGTCTTTAGCGCCCCTGTACCCGGGATGGACCTCCCTTGTAAAAGAGGCCAGAGGGGCCTACCTCAACGATGATACTGGTTTGGGAAAGTAAAGGCCGCCGACGGCTCCCCCCACCTTCAAAAGACTCAGAGCCATGTTGGGGAGCCCAGTAAGTAGAATGCCGGAACTCGGTTTATTGAGGAAGTGAATAATGTTTTATAGTGGACATCAGCCAATCAGCGGAAAGATCATAGGGACACATAAGGAGCATGGGGCGGATGCCATTGGCGGAGCCATTGGCCTATCCTTGGGGTGGTTTCAGTTCTCACAGCCACGCCCCCTGCCTAGCCTAGGTCTGGTAACAGGGCGTGGTAATGTGGCAAGCAGCCAGAAAGCTTTCCATCCCCTTGGCAGACAGTGTTAAGGCCCAACACTGGTGCTTCATCCCCCTGAGTAGCTGGGACAGCAGTGCCCAGCATAACTACCTGGCCATGTATATGTATTTTTTGCAGTGCTAATTGAACCCAGGAATTGAACCCAGGGTCTGGAGCCTGCTGGGTAAGAACCTGCCATGACCTGCTTCCCCAATCCCTGGGATTATTGGTTTTTAAGTTAAAAACTACTTTTTTTTTTTTTTTTTTCATCTGGAAATCCTTTGGACATTCAGAAATTCTTAGTTCCCAAGACAACGAATTAGTCGTGTTATTTCGTAATTCCCCTACATTGGCTTCAGAAAAATAATGTTAGCATTCTCACCAAAAACATCACTACTAAAAATAGACTTATTTGGAAGGATTAAAAATATTTTTAGAACGGATCCCACTAAGAATATACAGTCAAGTTACAATATTTTAAAGTATCTAAAGAAATTTTCTTTGTATGGTAAAGCCTCCAATGTAACAAACAGGTTATTTGTTTCATTTTGACTTTTATGTTTAAGTGAATCTAATAAATGTATAAAAGCCTAGCAGGGTTCCCAAATTACATTCACAAAAAGAAGAATTCAGGGATGTCTGGATTTATCTGCCTCCATTCTATCCTCCTCCTCTGTTCTTCATAAGTAACATTTTTTTTTTTCTGGTTTCTTTCATGATTGCATTCTCAATAAAAGCAAATTTGTAATACTGTTTAGATCCTTGGTCCTTTTAAAAATTAAGTGATTTTCTTATTGTTGAGTTTTGGTGCTACTGGGGATTGAACTCAGGGGCACTCAACCACTGGGTCACATCCCCAGCCCCCCCTTTTTTTTAGAGACAGGGGTCTCACTAAGTTGCTAAGTGCCTCGCCATTGCTGAGGTTGGCTTTAAACTCGCGATCCTCCTGTCTCAGCCTCCCAAAGTGCTGGGATTACAGGTGTGAGCCACCGCGCCCGGCTTATTGTTGAGTTTTAAAAGCTCTTTATATGCTTTTGGATGGCAGTTCTTTCATCAGGTATATATTTTTTGGAAGGTATTTTCTCTCAATCTTTGCTAGTTTTCTCATTCTTTGTGTGTGTGTGTGTGTGTGTGTGTGTGTGTGTGTGGTACTGGGGATTGAACCCACGGCTGCTCTACCACTGAGCTTCATCCCCAGTCCTTTCTGTTTTTTTTTTTTTTTTTTAAATTTTTTATTTGGAGACAGAGTCTCAACTAAATTGGCCACGTTGGCCTTGAATTTTGTGATCCTCCTGCCTCAGCCTCCTGAATTGCTGCAATTACAGTTGTGCACCACTAAGCCACATATGGACCTGGCTTAACAGCATCTTTTATAGAGCAGAAACTTTTATTTCTTGATTGTAAAAATTATTATAATTCCAAATATATATTAGTTATACAAAATAATGAAATTCACTGTGGTATTGCTATATAGCATATGCTGACCATATCCACCCATCCTTCTCTATCCTCTATCCCCTCCCTACCTCACTCTCTCCCCTTGGTCCCCTACCCGGTGTCTAATAATCCCCCTTCTATTTTCAGGTTGTCAAATTTTTTAAAGTTATTCAGCCCTCGCATATGAGAGAGAACAGGCTACACCGTCTTTCTGTGTCTGGCTTAGCTCACTTAACATGATGTCCTCCAGTTCCATCTATTTTGCAGCAAATGACAAGATTTCATGCTTCTTTATAGCTGAATGATATTCCATTGTGTACATATGCCACATTTTCTTTATCCATTTATCTGTTGAGTAGCATCTGGGCCGATTCCATACCTTGGCTGTTGTGAATGGTTTTGCAATACATGTGAGTGTGCAGGTATCTTGTTCACATACTGACTTCATTCCCTTCAGCTTTATACCCAGGACTGGGACAGCTGGATCCGATAGTGGTTTTGTTTTCAGTCTTTTGAGGCACCTGTGCGCTGTTTTCCACAGTGGCTGTACTAATTCACACTCAACAGTGTATCAGGGTTCCTTTTTCTCCACACTCTTACCAGCATTTGTTGCTATTATTATTTTTTGATAATAGGGATTCTTTTTTTTTTTTTTTTTTTTTTTTTTTTTTATGTTTTTTTTTATTTTTATAATTTTTAATATGTACAAACTCATAGTGCATATATTTAGTATCTTTTTACATACAACTGTTTGTATACAAAGTATATTCGTGCAATTTAGGTCTTCAATCATGCATTAAGGAAAATGATATCCGTCTCATTCAACCACCTTTTTTTTCCCCCCCTCCCTCCCCTCTTGCTCCCTCCCTTACCCTCCCTTCCCTTGACCATTCTAGTGTTCCTCTAATCCTCCTATGTACCCCATCCAACAATACTTTGAAATAGCCTCCTTATATAAGAGAGAACATTTGGTACTTGGATTTTTGAGACTGACTAACTTCACTTAGCATTATGTCTTCCAACTTCATCCATTTACCTGCAAATGCCATTAATTTATTTTCTTTTATTGCTGAGTAAAATTCCATTGTGCGTATATACCACATTTTCTTAATCCACTCATTTACTGAGGGACATCTAGGTTGATTCCACAACCTAGCTATTGTGAATTGTGCAGCTACAAACATTGAGATAGCTGTGTCACTGTAATATGCTGTTTTTAAGTCCTTTGGGAATAGACCCAAGAGTGGGATGGCTGGGTCATAGGATGGTTCCATTCCCAGTTTTCCAAGAAATCTCCATACTGCTTTCCATAACGGTTGCACCATTTTGCAGTCCCACCAGCAATGTATGAGTGTGCCTTTTTCTCCACATCCTCTCCAACATTTATTGTTGCTTGTGTTCTTGATGGCTGCCATTCTGACTGGAGTGAAGTGAAATCTTAGAGTAGTTTTGATTTGCATTTCTCTAATTGCCAGCGATGTTGAACATTTTTTCATGTATTTGTTGATTAATCGTGTATCTTCTTCTGAGAGGTGTCTTCTCAATTCCTTAGCCCATTTATTGATTGGGTTATTTGTTTTTTTAGTGTAAAGTTTTTTGAGTTCTTTATATATTCTAGAGATTAGTGCTCTATCTGATGTGCATGTATTAAATATTTGTTCCCAATTAGTTGGCTCTCTATTCACCTCACTGATTGTTTCTTTTGCTGAAAAGAAGCTTTTTAGTTTAAATCTATCCCATTCATTAATTCTTGGTAGTAATTCTTGCGCTACAGGATTCTTATTAAGGAACTTGGGGCCTAATCCAACATGTTGGAAATTGGAGCTTACTTTTTCTTCTATTAGGTGTATTGTCTCTGATCTAATTCCTAGGTCTTTGATCCACTTTGAATTGAGTTTTGTGCATGGTGAGAGATAAAGGTTTAATTTCATTTTGTTGCATATGGATTTCCAGTTTTCCCAGCACCATTTGTTGAAGAGGCTATCCTTTCTCCACTGTACATTTTTGGCACCTTTGTCTAATATAAGATAGCTGTAATTAAATGTATTAGTCTCTGTATCCTCAATTCTGTACCATTGGTCCACCAGTCTGTTTTGGTGCCAATACCATGCTGTTTTTGTTACTATTGCTCTATAGTATAATTTAAAGTCTGGTATGGTGATGCCCCCTGCTTCACTTTTCTTGCTCAGGATTGCTTTGGCTATTCTGGGTCTCTTATTTTTCCAGATGAATTTCATGACTGCTATTTCTATTTCTTTGAAGAATGACATTGGGATTTTGATAGGAATTGCATTAAATCTGTATAATGCTTTTGGTAGTATGGACATTTTGACAATATTAATTCTACCTATCCAAGAGCAAGGTAGGTCTTTCCATCTTCTGAGTTCATCTATAATTTCTTTCTTTAGTGTTCTATAATTTTCGTTATACAAGTCTTTCACCTCTTTCGTTAGGTTGATTCCCAGGTATTTTATTTTTTTTGATGCTATTGCAAATGGGGTATTTTTCATCATTTCCCTTTCAGAGTCTTTGTCGCTGATGTACACAAATGCCTTTGACTTATGTGTATTGATTTTGTATCCTGCAACTTTGCCAAATTCGTTTACTAGTTGTAAAAGTTTTCTGGTAGAGTTTTTTGGGTCTTCTAGGTAGATTATCATGTCATCAGCAAATAGTGCTAATTTGAGCTCTTCTTTTCCTATCTTAATCCCTTTAATTTCTTTCGTCTGTCTAATTGCTCTGGCCAGAGTTTCCAGTACTATGTTAAATAGCAGTGGTGAAAGGGGACATCCCTGTCTTGTTCCAGTTTTTAGAGGGAATGCTTTCAATTTTTCTCCATTTAAGATAATGTTAGCTCGGGGCCTTGCATAAATAGCTTTTATTATGTTAAGATATGTTCCTGATATTCCTAGTTTTTCTAGTGTTTTCAACATAAAGGGGTGTTGTATTTTGTCAAATGCTTTTTCTGCGTCAATTGAGATGATCATATGATTTTTGTCTTTAAGTCTATTGATGTGATGTATTATGTTTATTGATTTCCGAATATTGAACCAGCCTTGCATCCCCGGGATAAACCCCACTTGATCGTGGTGCACTATCTTTTTGATATGTTTTTGTATCCGATTTGCCAGGATTTTGTTGAGGATTTTTGCATCTATGTTCATTAAAGATATGGGCCTGAAGTTTTCTTTTTTGGATGTGTCTTTGCCAGGCTTTGGAATTAATGTAATATTGGCCTCATAGAAAGAGTCTGGAAGAGCTCCCTCTTTTTCTATTTCTTGAAATAGTTTGAAGAGCATTGGTATTAGTTCTTCTTTGAAAGTCTTATAGAACTCGGCTGTAAACCCATCAGGTCCTGGACTTTTCCTTGTTGGTAGCTTTTTGATGACATCTTCTATTTCTTCGCTTGTAATTGATCTATTTAAATTATGTATAGCCTCCACATCCAGTTTAGGCAAATCATATGACTCTAGAAATCTGTCAATGCATTCAGTATTTTCTATTTTATTAGAGTACAAGTTTTCAAAGTAATTTCTAATTATATTCTGTATATCTGAGGTGTTTGTTGTGATATTCCCTTTTTCATCACGAATGTTAGTAATTTGAGTTTTTTTCTCTTCTTCTTTTCGTTAGCATTGCTAAGGGTCTGTCAATTTTGTTTATTTTTTCAAAGAACCAACTTTTAGTTTTGTCAATTCTTTGAATGGTTTCCTTAGTCTCAATTTCATTAATTTCTGCTCTGATTTTAATTATTTCCTGTCTTCTACTGCTCTTGGTGTTGGTCTGTTCTTCTTTTTCTAATGCTTTGAGGTGTGATGTTAAGTCATTTATTTGTTGGTTTTTTTTCCTCTTAAGGAATGAACTCAGTGCAATGAATTTTCCTCTTACTACTGCCTTCATAGTGTCCCAGAGATTTCTATATGATGTATCTGTGTTCTCATTTACCTCTAGGAATTTTTTTGATCTCCTCTTTGATGTCTTCTTCAACCCCTTGTTCATTCAGTAGCATGTTGTTTAGCTTCCAGTTGATGGAGTAGTTTTTCTTATTCCTTGTTTTGTCGTTGATTTCCAATTTTATCCCTTTATGGTCCGATAGCAAGCAGGGTAGTATCTCTATTTTTTTATATTTGCTGAGAGTTGCCTTGTGACATAATATATGGTCTATTTTGGAGAAGGAGCCATGTGCTGCTGAGAAAAATGTGTATTCGTTTACTGAGGGATGAAATATTCTATATATGTCTGTTAGGTCTAAATTGTTAATTGTTTTGAGGAGGCTTAAAGTTTCTTTGTTTAGCTTTTGTTTGGATGATCTATCCATTGGTGAGAGAGGTGTGTTGAAGTCCCCTAGAATAACTGTGTTGTGGTCTATTTTACTCTTGAACTTAAGAAGCGTTTGTTTGATGAATGTAGGTGCTCCATTATTTGGGGCATACAGATTTATGATTGTTATATCCTGTTGATGGATGGTTCCCTTAAGTAATAAGAAATATCCATCTTTGTCCCTCTTGATTAATTTTGGTTTGAAGTCTACCTTATTTGATATGAGAATGGAAACCCCTGCTTGCTTCCGCCCGGCCATGTGAGTGATAAGACTTTTCCCAGCCTTTCACTTTCAGTCTGTTGATGTCTTTTTCTATGAGGTGTGTTTCTTGGAGACAGCAAATTGTTGGGTCATTTCTTTTAATCCATTCTGATAATCTGTGTCTTTTGATTGGCGAGTTTAGGCCATTAACATTCAGGGTTATTATTGAGATGTGATTTTTATTCCCATCCATTTTTATTTGACTTATGGTCTTTAGCTTGATTTGGTTTCTCTTCTGGTTGGTATTTCCTTTAGTTTAATATCTCCCTTTGTTGATTTTCGTTATCATCTTTCTCTTCTTCTTCATGAAATATGTTGCCCAGGATGTTCAGAAGTGCTGGCTTTCGAGTTGTGAAATCTTTTAACTTTTGCTTGTCGTGGAAGGTTTTTATTTCATCTTCGAATCTAAAGCTCAATTTTGCTGGATATAAGATTCTTGGTTGACATCCCTTTTCTTTCAGAGCTTGAAATATGCTATTCCAGGATCTTCTTGCTTTTAATGTCTGGGTTGAAAAATCTGAACATAATCTGATTGGTTTCCCCCTATATGTAATTTGCTTCCTTTCTCTTGTGGCTTTTAGTATTCTCTCCTTGCTCAGTGTATTAGGCATTTTCATTATAATGTGTCTAGGTGTGGCTCTGTTGAGATTTTGTTTGTTTGGTGTTCGGTATGCCTCTTGAACTTGGTTTTCCATTTCATTCCTCAAGCTTGGAAAATTTTCTGTAATTATTTCATTAAATAGATTACTCATTCCTTTGGCTTGAAACTCTGCCCCTTCCTCTACGCCAATCACTCTTAAGTTTGGTCTTTTTATGCTGTCCCATAATTCCTGGATGTTATGTTCATGATTATTAACAAGTTTTGCTGTATGGTTTAAATTCTTCTCTAAGACATATATTTTGTCTTCATTGTCTGAGGTTCTATCTTCCAGATGGTCTATTCTGTTGGAGATGTTTTCAATTGAGCTTTTATTTTGGTTTATTGCTTCTTTCATTTCTGGAATTTCTGTTTGGATTCTCTTTAGAGCCTCTATTTCCTTATTGAAGTAATCTTTTACTTCCTGTATTTGTTTTTGGAGTTCTTTGTCAAAATGATCTTTTGCCTCCTGTACCTGCTCCCTCATCTCATTTTTGAGTTCATTCTTAAGTTCCATAAACATTTGGCATATGTAATTTCTAAATTCCATCTCTGGCATTTGACCAACTGTGCTTGCCATGACATCTGCCGATGAGGTATCTTGATTTGTTTGTGTCATTTTCTTTCCTTGTTTTTTCATGTTGCTTGTGTGTCTATTCTTCCTGCACTGTGGGACCTTGACTGTTTCGATTTTACCTTAAAGCCTTATGTTGTTCCTGTAGTACAATGCTATCAGATCACCTTATAATTCCTTTATACTTTTAAAACCTAACACTTTCTATTCAGAAAATCCAAGTTTGGTCACAATGTACAGATTTTGTTATCCCAGATATTATTTCCAATTTACTCTGTACGTTTCTGATAGGGTTTTATAGCTTCAAGTATTGGATACAGAGGTGTTATGTTTGGGAAGAAGGAAGTGTCTTGAATTGTTCTTTCTTGGAAAGTATGAAAAGAGATATCTATTGAAATGGTTTAGTGGAAGTGGTTTAGTATCAGTAGACGATGGAAGAAAGAGAATGGGGTTGACAATTAGGTAAAAAGATCAATTTATATATATAGTAAGTTGGAAAAGAAAAAAAAAATGATAAAGAGTAGGAATTGGTGTAATAGAGAGGAGAGAGAGAATCAAGGAAATAGAGAGTAAACTGTATATAACACCACTTTGCTACCCAATTCAATTGCGCCGGTTCTAGAAATCCCAAGTTTTGCGTATAACTTGTTTTTGGCTCTGTTTAGTATGCACTGGCAGCATGTAAACATGAAAGATGAAGGAGGAAGAAAAGATACAAGGGTGAGAAGGAGTAAAAGAATGAAAGAAAAAAGGGAGCGGAAGCAGATAAACACACTAACAATCAATGCGGAAGGAAAAAAAAAAAAAAAAAAAAAGCAGAACAAAACAAAGCCAAAAAAAGAAAAAGAAAAATAAACAAACAAACATACAATCAACAACAACAACAACAAAAAAAAAAAACCCCTCCCTGCAATCCAGAAAATCAAGCAGACCAATAAAAAGAAAGGGAAACAAAACAAAAAAAAAAAAAGTCAAACCCCAAGTCTCAGACAAAACGGGCCCTGGGAAGCCCCCCTCTTTTTTTCCTTTCCAGTTCAAACCAATTGCTATTGGATCACAGTCTGTGATCCTGTCAGTGAAATCAAGGCTGCATCCTAGGCCAGCGGCTGCACGGTTCAGTGAAGGAGTGGCCCAGGGGGACCGTGTGTGTCAGCAGATGAATGGCGCCGGGAAGGGGGATCTTCCAGAAGGCACCACCTCCCCAAGCCCACCCACAGTTGCAGTCCCCTGTGGCTGCTGTGCCAGCCTCAGAAACGCCTTCCCCTGCTGACCAACCAAGTCTCACCCAATTGTGTGTTGTCTTCAGAGAGCTGTAGAGTCCCTGGGTGGATGCAGCCGACGCTCTCCGTCTCCTCCCCTTTGTCAGGACCAGCCCCTGCAGCTTTCAAAGATGGCGGCGCTCTCCTTCCAGTCAACAGTAGCTCCGCAGACTCCCAGACTCCCGTATCCTTGCCGATCGCACGGGGAAGCCACACCGAGGGTCACGTCAGGCGGAGTGTGGATTCGAACTGGTGTGTGGACCCGCGGTCTCCCGTGGCTCCCCAGCACCAATCCCGCCGGCTGTTATCGCTGGTTTTTATCGCCGGTTTCACGCTGGTGTGCAGTGAGTTTGGCTGGGGTTGCAGCAGTAGCGCGGTCTCCTCACCCTGACCTTGTTTCGCTCGGCCTGTGCACCGCCCAGGCGGTTTTGCAGGAGCCTCGCGGCTCCAGCCGCTGCAGACAGCTTGTCTCTTTCTCTCTCTGGTAGTGGTAATCAAACCATCCAGGATATCGGTATTTTCAGTCCATATATATATAATGGAAGGCAATTTATCTGCTTTGTTGGATTCTTTCTACGGAACTGTCCTGAAGTGCGGCTTCCTCTAATCCGCCATCTTGGATCTCCTCCTGATAATAGGGATTCTAACTGGGTTGAGATGTGATTTTTGATTTGTTATAATGTGTCTAGGTGTGGCTCTGTTGAGATTTTGTTTGTTTGGGTGTTCGGGTATGCCTCTTGAACTTGGTTTTCATTTCATTCCTCAAGCTCTGGAAAATTTTCTGTAATTATTTCATTAAATAGATTACCTCATTCCTTGGCTTGAAAAACTCTGCCCCTTCCTCTACGCCAATCACTCTTAAGTTTGGTCTTTTTTATGCTGTCCCATAATTCCTGGATGTTATGTTCATGATTATTAACAAGTTTTGCTGTATGGTTTAAATTCTTCTCTAAGACATATATATTTTGTCTTCATTGTCTGGAGGTTCTATCTTCAGATGTGTCTATTCTGTTGGAGATGTTTTCAATTGAGCTTTTATTTTGGTTTATTGCTTCTTTCATTTTCTGGAATTTCTGTTTTTGGATTCTCATTTAGAGCCTCTATTTCCTTATTGAAGTAATCTTTTACTTCCTGTATTGTTTTTGGAGTTCTTTGTCAAATGATCTTTTGCCTCCTGTACCTGCTCCCTCATCGCTCATTTTTGAGTTCATTCTTAAGTTCCATAAACATTTGGCATATGTAATTTCTAAATTCCATCTCTGGCATTTGACCAACTGTGCTTGCCATGACATCTGCCGATGAGGTATCTTGATTTGTTTGTGTCATTTTCTTTCCTTGTTTTTTCATGTTGCTTGTGTGTCTATTCTTCCTGCACTGTGGGACCATTTGACTCAATTTCGATTTTACCCTTAAAGCCTTATGTTCCCCTTATTTCTGTAGTACAAATGCTATCAGATCACTTATAATTCCTTTTATACTTTTAAAACCTAACACTTTCTATTCAGAAAATCCAAGTTTGGTCACAATGTACAGATTTTGTTATCCCAGATATTATTTCCAATTTACTCTGTACGTTTCTGATAGGGTTTTATAGCTTCAAGTATTGGATACAGAGGTGTTATGTTTGGGAAGAAGGAAAGTGTCTTGAATTGTTCTTTCTTGGAAAGTATGAAAAGAGATATCTATTGAAACTGGTTTAGTGGAAGTGGTTTAGTATCAGTAGACGATGGAAGAAAGAGAATGGGGTTGACAATTAGGTAAAAAAGACCAATTTATATATATAGTAAGTTGGAAAAGAAAAAAAAATGATAAAGAGTAGGAATTGGTGTAATAGAGAGGAGAGAGAGAATCAAGGAATTAGAGAGTAAACTGTATATAACACCACTTTGCTACCCAATTCAATTGCGCCGCGGTTCTAGAAATCCAAGTTTTGCGTATAACTTGTTTTTGGCTCTGTTTAGTATGCACTGGCAGCATGTAAACATGAAAGATGAAGGAGGAAGAAAAGATAAAGGGTGAGAAGGAGTAAAAGAATGAAAGAAAAAAAGGGAGCGGAAGCAGATAAACACACTAACAATCAATGCGAAGGAAAAAAAAAAAAAAAAAGCAGAACAAAACAAAGCCACCAAAAAAGAAAAAGAAAAATAAACAAACAAAATACAATCAACAACAACAACAACAACAAAAAAAAACCCCTCCCTGCAATCCAGAAAAATCAATGCAGACCAAATAAAAAGAAAGGGAAACAAAACAAAACAAAAAAAGTCAAACCCCAAGTCTCAGACAAAAACGGGCCCTGGGAAGCCCCCCTCTTTTTTTTCCTTTCCAGTTCAAACCAATTGCTATTGGATCACAGTCTGTGATGCCTGTCAAGTGCCAATCAAGGCTGCATCTAGGCCAGCGGGCTCGCGGCTGCAAGGCTCCTCCCTATTCAGTGAATAGGGAGTGGCCCCAGGGGGACTACCGTGTGTGTCAGCAAGAATCCCCGAAATGGCGCATGGGAAGGGGGATCTTCTAGGAAGGCACCACCTCCCCAAGCCACCCACAGTTGCAGTCCCACTGTGGCTGCTGTGCCAGCCTCAGAAGAAACGCCTTGCCCCTGCTGACCAACCAAGTCTCACCCAATTGTGTGTTGTCTTCAGAGAGCTGTAGAGTCCCTGGGTGGATGCAGCCGGACGCTCTCCGTCTCACGACTCCTTACCTTTGTCAGGAACCAGCCCCTGCAGCTTTCAAAGATGGCGGCGCTCTCTCCTTCCAGTCAAACAGTAGCCTCCGCAGGACTCCCAGACTCCCGTATCACTTGACCGATCGCACGGGGAAGCCACACCGAGGGTCACGTCAGGCGGAGTGTGGATTCGAACTGGTGTGTGGACCCGCGGTCTCCCCGTGGCTCCCCAGCACCACAATCCCGCCGGCTGTTATCGCTGGTTTTTATCGGCACGGTTTCACGCTGGTGTGCAGTGAGTTTGGCTGGGGTTGCAGCAGTAGCGCGGTCTCCTCACCCTGACCTTGTTTCGCTCGGGCCTGTGCACCGCCCAGGCGGGTTTTGCAGGAGCCTCGCGGCTCCAGCCGCTGCAGACAGCTTGTCTCTCTTTCTCTCTCTGGTAGTGGTAATCAAACCATCCAGGATATCGGTATTTTCAGTCCATATATATATAATGGAAGGCAATTTATCTGCTTTGTTGGATTCTTTCTACGGAACTGTCCTGAAGTGCGGCTTCCTCTAATCCGCCATCTTGGATCTCCTCCTGATAATAGGGGATTCTAACTGGGTTGAGATGTGATTTTGATTTGCATTTCCCTGATGACTATGGATGTTTAAGCATTTTTTACATATATTTATTGGCTATTTGTATGTCTTCTTTTGGAAAATGTTTATGCAGATCATTTGCATATTATTATTATTAATTAATTATTATTATTATTTTTGGTACTGGGGATTGAACTCAGGGGCACTCAACCACTGAGTCACATCCCCAGCCCTATTTTGTATTTTATTTAGAGACAGGGTCTTACTGAGTTACCTAGTACCTCTCCATTGCTGAGGCTGGCTTTGAGCTTGTGATCCTCCTGCCTCAGCCTCCTGAGCAGCTGGGATTACAGGTGTGTGCCACCGTGCCTGGCTCATTTGCATGTTTTAAAACTTATTTTTATGTGTGTTTTTGTTGTTGAGGTGTTTTGAGTACCTTTCCTTTGTTAGAAGGATAGTTGACAAATATTTCTCCCATGTTGTAGTTTGTCTCTTCACCCAAGATTTTTTTATTAATGCATTATAGTTATACATAATAATATTGGGTTTCATTCTGACATAATTTTACAAGTATGGGATATAATTTGCTCCAATTCAGTACTTCCTCTTTCCCTCCCCTCCTCCTTCCCCCTGTTACCTTTCCTCTACTATTATGATATTTCTTTTATAGTTTTTAAAAATATTTATTTATTTACTTTAGTTGTACACAATGCAATGCATTTATTTTTACGTGGTGCTGAGGATCAAACTGGGGCTGCGCACGTGCGAGGCGAGCACTCTGCCGCTGAGCCACAACCCCACCCCATCTTTTATAGTTTTTTTTTTTAATTAGTGCATTATGGATATACATAAAAGTGAAATTCACTGTGGTATAGTGGTATATTTCATATATAGGATAGTATAGTCATATTCGTTCCACCATTCCTCCCTTTCCTGTCTCTCCTCCCTCCCCCTCTATCCCTGTCCCTGCTTCACACAATTTCTCTTTTTACTTTTATTGCTTCTTCTGTTGTACAAAAACTTTGTGGTTTGACATAATCCCATTTGTCTCCTTTTGCTTTTGTTTCCAATTCCCTTGGGTGTCACATCCAAAAATCCTTGCCCATACTAAAGTCCTGAAGTATCTCCCCTGTGTTTTCTTCTAGTAGTTTCATGGTGGATAATATGATTCTTCATGTAGAGAAACAAACACTCTGCCAGAATGTGTAATGAATCCCATAGAGTTGTGGAATACAAATCAGCACACAAAACAAATGCACTTTTGTACACCACTCACAAGATTGCTAAGAAAGACATCATGAAAGCCCTCCCATTCACATTGGCTACAAACTTAAAACACAGAATAATAAATTTAACCAAAGAAGTGAAAGATCTCTACAATGAAAATTGACACGACACTGATGAAAGGAATCTCGAGTAACCAAAGCAGCAGAGTTTTTGCTTGCATAAAAAAACAGACATACGCATGGGCGGAGCAGAATAGAGATCCCAGAAATAAACCCACACATCTGCACAATCTGGTTCTTGATAAAGACGCCAACAACATAACCTGGAGCAAGAACAGCGCTTTCAATATAGGGTTCTGGGCCAATGATACCCATAGGTAGAGGGCTGAAAAGGAACACTTCTTTCTTGCTGTACAAAAATCGACACAACATTGATCAAAGACCTAAATGTAAGGCATGGCTATCTGGAACTACTACTAGACAAATGCGTAGGGGTGTAGGCAATAATAGTTTGGGTACATCCCTGTAATGGTTAATTTGAATTGTCACCTTGATCGGATTAAGACACGGAGAAGATTAAGAAGCTTCAGGTGTGTCATTGAGGGTGGGTCTAGAATGACTGGCATGTGGGATAGTGAATTGAAGAGGAGGCCCTCCCTAAGTGTGGGCAGCACTGTTCAATAGGTTGGAGGCTTGGATGGAATACAAGTTGAAAGAACAAGGAAGCAGCAGCAGATACCAGCTCAATTATTTTTTTCATGGGTTCTTGGTTGCTGCTGTGGTCGCCTGAGGACATCTGACTCTTGTTTTCCTTCGCTCTTCCAAAGAGGACTCTGCCTGTGATTCTCCAGGGAGTTTCCAGAAGCCTACTTCCAGTCTTGGGCTGGAGTAGAATTATTGATCTTATTCTGAGGCTTCAGCCTCTTTGATTGCTCGGCTACTAGTTCCTCCTGCTCTCCAGCCTGCAGACGGCCACTGTGGACTATCCAGCGTCTGGTTGTGTAAGCCAATCTAATGAATCCCCTTGTTCTATAATCATACCTCCCATTGGTTCTGTTCCTCTAGAGAACCTGACTACCACAACCCCCAAAACACAGGAAACAGAAGCACCACCAGACAATGGGAGTGCATCAAACTAAAAAGTTTCTGGACAATGCTGTGTATATTTATTTTGAAGTCAGCAGCGTTCAAAGAAACAGATTAGAATCTTCTGTGCAAACTATAGAGAACAAAAGTTAAGATTCACCAAGTTACGATTCATCAATGACAATCAGGAAGATACTGAATGTTTGCAGTTTTCCATCCTAGCCATCTTTATCACTGCATTATGTATTCTCAAGTGCCTAAGCCTGATTTTCACCCCTAAAACTGAATCAGATTTTCGCATATCATGTCATACAGGTAGATATGCTTTTGTTTATAGCAAAAAGGGGACGTTGTAATTTGTTGGGAAAGTGCCATCTGTTACGTGTGCAAGGTCTCAGAAATGATGAGCACGAACCACGGAGAGAGTGGGGTGAGGTACTGGACACTGGGGATCTGTCACTTGGGATTCTTCTCTTTCGTAGTCTGGGTCTGTTAAGGATGTGTCCTCCTGGGATGAGAATGGTAATGAAATAGCTGCTCTAATGAGGCGCTCTGGATGTTGAGCCCCAGGGATGCAGAACTGCAGGAGTGAGCTGGGACCACTTCCCTCAGCCGCTCTGCCCTCGCCAGGAAGCAGCACCTGTGCCACCTCCTCCCAGAGATGAGCCTTCCTGACCGGAAGCCTGCTGCCTCAGTAGCTCTGTCTACCTGTGCTGAGAACAGACCTTTCACCTTCAACAGCCAGGTGAGATGCTGAGCGTTATTCAGCACTAAACACAATGGGGGGGGGGGGGGGGAGCGTGGCTGGTTGTCTCAGTTACAGAGTATACATGAAGGACATTTTTTTTTCTTTTTTGTTGAAAATGCTGGCTCTTCATCTTTAGAGATATGAAATTTAGCCGCACTGTCTGTTTAAGACATGTCTTGCTGGTCCACAGCCTCTGATCTTATCACCAGGAAGACCCCGGTCATCCCAAGATTTTTCATTTCTACCAAGTCACCATCTGATACTCCTTCTGGTTGTCCAGAAAACATTCATCCTTATTTTATTTTTCCCCCCACCTTTTTCATAAGATTCACCAGCACCATGGAACCCATAAATCAAACAGCTGTTTCAGGATTCCTTCTCCTGGGACTGACAGAGGACCCAGCACTGCAGCCCCTCATCTTCAGCCTGTTCCTGTCCATGTACCTGGTCACCATCCTGGGAAACCTGCTCATCATCCTGGCTGTCAGCTCTGACCCCCACCTCCACACCCCCATGTACTTTCTTCCTCTCCAACCTGTCCTTCAATGACATCTGTATGGGTACAACCACGATTCCCAAGGTGCTGGTGAACATCCAAACGCAGGATCAGAGCATCACCTACCCAGGCTGCCTCTCCCAGGCCTGCTTTGTCTTGATTTTTGGTGGTTTAGAAAATTTTCTCCTTTCAGTGATGGCCTATGACCGCTATGTGGCCATTGTCACCCCCTGAGGTACACAGTCATCATGAAGCCCTGCCTGTGTGTCCTGCTGCTTCTGCTCTGCCTGCTCCTTAGCATTGTGCACGGTCTTCTCCACAGTCTGATGCTGCTGCGGCTGTCCTTCTGCACAGCCCTGGAGATCCCCCACTTCTTCTGTGAGCTTTCTCAGGTCATCAAGCTGGCCTGTTCTGACACCCTCATCAATACCATCCTGGTGTATTTAGTGAGTATCGTATTTTTTGGCGTCCCTCTCTCTGGGATTATTTTCTCTTATATTCAAATCGTCTCCTCTATTTTGAGGATCCCATCAGTGGGTGGAAGGTATAAAGCCTTTTCCACCTGTGGGTCTCATCTCTCGGTTGTGTCCTTGTTCTATGGGACAGGTTTTGGTGTGTACATGAGTTCTGCAGTGACGCACTCTTCCATGAAGACTGCAGTGGCTTCGATGATGTACATTGTGGTCCCTCAAATGCTGAACCCCTTCATCTACAGCTTGAGGAACAGGGACATGAAGGAGCCCTGAGACTTCTCATCAGTGGGGTGCCTTGTCTGTGATTGGGTCATGGCTTTTAGGTTTGGGTTTCTGGAAGGAGCTAAAGTGACAGGATGCCTGACTCTGGCATCATCAAGTTCCTCCAAAAGGGCGAAATAATATGGCAACTTGGATTTCAAACCTGACATTGCCGTTTGTCCAGACCTGTGATACCTGGCAAATGATTTCGATCTCATCTCTGAACTGCATTTTGTTGTTCTGACTCCATAGAAGGTGAGCCCAAGTTAGGTGTTCAATTTTTAGCAGTTATTGATGGATCAGTCTTGGAAGAAGGAACACTGGAGTAGGAGGATAGGGCAGGGAAAGATCTCAGGAGGGCTGTGTTGATATCGGAAGAACAACTCATGAATGATCCTACGGTTAGCGCCAGGTGGGTTGCTCCCCACCCCCAGATGGACCTAATGTGAAGCAAAATTACTAATTTCACAATCTACAAAGAGATGACTGAGACTCATCCCTGGACAGTGGTATCCTTCAGAGGCAATGTCACCATCCACCCTACTCCATTTCATTGTTTACAAAATCACCACGATTCGATTATTTCAGGGGTCTGAGATGGTTTTGTGATATTTGAGATTTTGGCTTCATCAATGAAGGAAGATGTCTTTACTTTTCATGAAAAAACAAAAAGCCCTATTTCTAGTATTCTCAAGCCACAAGGAGGGTTATCGTTCATTACAAGGGTCTGGGGGTTTGGGAATATGTAGTTTTGGGCATTGGAGCTTCATTGAGTCCCACATGAGGTGGCTTCTTCCTAGGACTTGTTCTTAGAGTCACCAGGTCTTTCTAGCAGAGCCAGGTGTCCTTCCTAGACCTGATGCCCGAGACAGGAACCGAGTGCCCTGTCCTTGGTCCATTGGCAATAGCGCTTTCCTTGGGAGCCACCCAGAAGACATCTCTGTCATGATGGAGTGGCTCCACTTCCACATCTGAATCCCTCTCACTTGTGGGTGTGAGCCTGATAAAAAGGTGAATGGATTGATGGACAAAGGGGTCTTTGCAGAGAAGGTACTTATCCCAGCTTATCTAGGCAGTCCCTAAATGCAATTTCCTAAATTATGAAACAGATGGCAGTAGAGACAAAAACTGGATTCACGCACCCAGTTTTTGATTGCAAGTATCTCCCCTGTGTGTCTCCAGATCAGTCCTTTCTTTGGACTCTGCCACCTTCTTCTCACCCTGTCTAGATGCCTGTGCAGCTCATCTTTTTGACATTGACAAAGTGTCAAGGGAAGGAGGGATTTCTATATCTCCGTCATTATTTTTATCCTTGCAGATCTGAGATCACATCATGTTGCTGGGTTTAGCAGTTGTGCGTTTATTTACAGGGCTCTCTATTTAAGCATGGTGTGCGGTGATAGTAAAAAATAGGTAGTCCTTCTGGTAATGATGAAATTTGGGTGGCTATTTTCTGACATTCTGAATTAAGAGGATTGCATGCTCTTTTTCCATGTCTCCTGGTGAACATGAAGAGTAGTTTTGTTATTGTGGTGGAATTATTGACTTTAAGGGTTTCAGTGTTCTCCTTTGTGTAGTTTCAACAAGTTTCCTTTTTCTGGTGTTCTTAAATAGATTTTTATTGGACGTAGCCACACTCACTCATTGCAATATTATCTAAGGCTGCTTCCTGTGGAGGGAAAGATAAATAGTTGCAGTGGAGACTGTGATCCGTGAAGCCTAAAGCATCTGTTATCTAGTTCTTTACAGGAGAAGTTTGCTGTCCTTGATGTAGACCATTATGACCACCATAGCAAGTCCTCTGCAAGATAGTTACCATTATGATCATCTCCACAGATTGGTATTGCCAGTTCTTAGACTTGAAATAAATCAAACTGTATGTACAGGTGCATGTTGACTTTTGATGGGTTTGCATCCCAACGAGCTGTCATAGTGGACAAAATTGCATGCCTGGGGACTTTTCTTAAGTGGTTGAACTAATTTGCCTGCTTGTTAGGTGGTGCTGGAGTTCCCCATCATCACAAACCCTGTTCGGTTACCCTGACAATCTTACATTTCTCAGTTTGTTATGTCGAGACTTTTCTCCTGTATTGGACGTCTGTATCTCCCCTTCTGGGCAATACGCAAGTACTACTGAGGTTCAGCCTCAGTCTTTTTGATCTTGAAAAAAAGTTAATACTTAAGTATTCTTTAATTGGAGTGTAATCTTTCATGAGCTATATGAATTGCTGATTTCTTTAGATGTGTAGATCACTTTTAATCATCTACACAGTGGTTATTGAATGCAAACAATTGTCGATTTCACTGTGGTTTAATTTGTCAATATTTTCCATAATGACTTGTGCTTAATAATTGTAGAAAATTGTAGACCATGAAAGATGATATCTCTTGGAATTTACTTTTGACTTTGAGGTGAGATACAAGTCCAAGTTCATTTTTACATATGATTCACCAATAAACAAATGGTTCACATATGTGATGGTACTTTTCTGAACTGCCTCATCTATCTCTTCACTAATATCACATCTTAATTACTATAGACCACCAGCCCTAGGAAACTAAGTTTAATGTGATAACAATCCCTAGCTCTTATTTTGATGGGGGGGGGAGTGTGATACTGGAGATTGAAGTTAGGGGCACTCGACCATTGAGTCAAATCCCCAGCCCTATTTTGTATTTTATTTAGAGACAGGGTCTCACTGAGTTGCTTAGTACCTTGCTTTTGCTGAGACTGGCTTTGAAGTCATGATCCTCCTGTCTCAGCCTCCCAAGCCACTGGGATTATAGGCGTGTACCATTGTGCCCGGCTCCCTAATTCTTTCATTGCAACCACAGTAGTCCTTTGTATCACAGGTTAACAGCTTTCCTTATAGTTTGCAATTTACTACAACAATATTGATAACCAATGATAATAATTTCCATATATGTAATGTTTTTTATTTTTTCTTTTTAGTTATACATGACAGTAGAATCTGTCTTGAGATATTTATACAAGCATAGGATATATTTTATTCTAACTAGGATCTCAGTCTTGTGGGTGTGTATGATGGTGAGATTCACAGTGGTGTATTCCTATATGTACATAGAAAAAGTTATGTCAGATTCATTCCACTGTCTTTCCTATTACTATCCCCCTTTTCCCCTTCATTCCCCTTTGTCTAATTCCCTGAACATCTATTCTTACTTCCCTTGTTGTGTATAACTAATATATGTATTGAAACTACTACTGTGAAATTGGGAAAACTTAGGAATTTCTAAAAAGACAATGAAACTTTCTTACAGCACATATGTAGTCCATACTCATTATAGGTATTATTTTAGAAACATCTTAGTATAATATGAAAGATGGATTTGCTATCCCTGAGCTATACATAGAATTGGGACCTTAGCATTTATATTTGGGGGTTCATTCTCTATATTATCACTTGTATCTGTACAGGATATGGACAAATAGATATCTTTAGAATTAAATTGTATTTTTGAGTGAAATATGGTGTCACTCTCCACCGTAATGTGTGTTAGGATAAAGGTACTTGTAAAGAAAGCAGAATCCACCTGGCGCGGTGGTGCACGCCTGTAATCCCAGTACTCTGGAGGCTGAGGCAGGAGGATCGCGAGTTCAAAGCCAGCCTCAGCAATGGTGAGGCACTTAGCAACTCAGTGAGACGATGTGGCCCAGTGGTTGAGTGCCCCTGAGTTCAATCTCTGGTACCTAAAAAAAAAAAAAAAAAAAAAAAAAAAAAAAAAAGGTTTAGTCTTCAAGCAATATCTGAAAAGAATATCTAATCAAAATAGTAGTCACAGCAGCTTTGGCTTCAGGAGGTGTGGGTCCTGCTTCCACGCTCTAGCTGGCTTCCTTCTACCCACGTGGCCACAGAACTGGACACCTTGGACTTTAAAGGAGGCCTTTAGGGCTTTTATTCCAGGTGGGAGTTTGCAGAAGGCTCATGATGGAGTCTTGCTGACACTTGAGTTTCCCTGATGTGGTACTACTTCAAATGGTGGCATAAGGTCCACTGTGAAGTCTGATATCCCAACTTCAAATATATATGAATTTTTCCTAAATGAAAAACTCTTTCTAGACCCCCTTCATTCTGCTTTAGCTACAGTCTCCCTCTCTTCCCTTTGTAGCCGAAGTCCTCTGAGGGATCTCTATATTTGCTCTACCTGCGGTATTTCTCATCCGGGGATTTGAGCTCCACCCGTTAATTCGGGGCTGTGAGTCTGAGATCTCCCCAACTTGGAATTGAGCCGGATCTCCACCTGCTAATCCAGAGCTGTGGATCTGGGTTCTTCCTTGGTTATGCAAATGAGTTTGAGCCCGAGCTCCTTCCAAATGCCTGGAAGTTTGAGCGTGGCTCCTCTTTGCTGATGAGATGCCACTTTTATGCGACCATTAGAAATTAACTTTGTCTGTGCTCTTGATGTATTTCTGCTGTATGACCACCAGGTTCTAATACATTTAATTATCAAAAATAAAACCAGTTCTATGGCCCTGTGGAATCTAGCCAGAAGCTAGCTGTACCGGAAAGACAGGTTTGTTCTGCTAAAGATTAGCTTTTACAAATAACCCCTCCCTGGGCTGGGGATATAGCTCAGTTGGTAGAGTGCTTGCCTTGTATGCACATAAGCCCTGGGTTCAATCCCCAGCACCAAAAACAAAACAAAACAAAACAAAACAAAAAAACAAAAAAACAAAACCCTCCCTACAGGGCACCGCATTGCCCACTGCCTAAACTTCTCTCCATTGAAAAGCTAATGGTCCTTTTGTGTGTCTGTAAAAGGCTCTTCCTTACCCCTTTAGCAAATCTAGGAATAGATAGGATTAATCTGTAGTGTGTACTTAGGATAAATATTTGATTTTCTCCTGATTATACGACCTCGGAAATTCCTGAGATTCCTTAATGTAACCTCCTATAGCCGAAGTGTAAAATTCCTGAAATTCTTTAATGTAACCCCCAATAGTTGGATTGTGAGCTACTGTGTTTGCTGGAATGTATAAAAACCAGTGCTGAGAAAAGTAAAGTAGTTGGATTTCTGCAACCTGTCTCCTGTGAGGATTATTCCCATTTCGTCGATGTTCCCCTCCAGCATCGGGTCGGGCTGACCTTGACATCTTTGCTGAAGCTAGCCTTCAGCATCTACCCATTCTTCTACCATATTTTCTAAGTCAATCCAATCAGGCTTTTTTGGTCTAATTACTTATCTGGCTTGTCCACGGTTGTCTCACCCATCAGCGGTCAGGTCTCTACGCCTTAACTCAGTATACTGACATCAGACGCTTCATATTATAGAAAGCATCACAAATCCATCCACCAAACCAACAGTGATCTTGGTTAAATTATTTCTTGGAGACTTTCTTGAAACGTTAAGGTGTTAGAAGTCCACAGTCCTGGTCTCGGCAGTGCTCAACTCTTGAGTTCCCCCATACTTTCGAAGTAAAGAAACACCGTGCAGAAGAATGAAACTAGACACTTATATATTATTGGTTACAAATATCCACTCAAAATGGATTAGCCATTTAAGTGTAAGTCTCAAAGCTATCAAATTATTAGCAGGAAATGTAGTAGAAATCCTTTAGGACATTGGAACTAAACCCCTATATGTCATCAGTTAAAATATCCACTCAAAATGGATTGGGTACTTAAGTGTAAGACCTAAAGCTATCAAATTATTAGAAGGAGACATAATAGAAACCCTACAGGACATTGGCCTGGGTAATAATTTTTTTTTTTTTTTAGTTCCCAAATGCACAGGTTACAAAAAAAAAAAAAAAAAAAAATAGACAATTTGGACTATATAAAACCTGAAGTTTCTGTATAGCAGAGGAAAAAAAATCAACCAATCAGAGAAATGAACCACAGAGTGGGAGAAAGTATTTGTAAACTATCTGTCTGGCAAGGCGTTAAGATCCAGAATGCGTATGAAACTCAAACAACTTAATGGTAAAAACACTGATAACTCAATTAAACAATGGGCTAAACATCTGAACAAATATTTCTCAAAGGAAGACCTACAAACGGATAATAGATATCTGAAAAATGCTCCCCTGTTAATAGTTAGGGACATATAAATGAAAACCACAGTGAGGTACCACATCTCCCTAGTGAGGAGGGCTATTATCATAAAGACAGAACATAAAAGTGCTGGTAAGGATGTGGAGAAAGGACTTCAGTGCCCTGTTGATGGGAATGTAAGTTGGTAGAGTTGTTGTTGGAGAACAGTTTGGAGGCTCCTCCAGAATCTCAAAGTAGAGCTAGTCCAGGGTCCAGGAATACCACCTTTGGGTGTGTCTACCCAAATGAGGTGAAGTTCACATGTTGAAAAACACCTGCACCCTTGTGCGTCCTGAAGCACTGCTCACAACAGCCAGGATGTGGGACCAACTAAATGCCCATCAGAGGACAAATAAGAAAAATGTGGGGTGTGCCCAGAGCAGAAGACTAGTGTCCCTGGAGAGTGGAGGCTGAAGCTCCAAACCTCAGTTCTTGTGTCCGACACCAAAGCCATGCAGGAGAACTTTATTGTGGGAGAAAGTAAAGTGAGGTTTGAGCAGAGAGCACTCTTGAGGGAGACAGTGGGTCGTCTCTGAGCAGAGAACAGAAAGGGAGGAGTGCTGTCTCCAAATTCACCGCAGTTTGGTGTTTGCCTTGAGAACTGGGACCATCTTCTGCACTCTTTGCCAATGAGGTGTTCAACGACTCCTTCATGTTGGGCGGTGGTGTTCTTGACCCTAGTTGGTCCTCTCCAAACAAGGGTCGTGCTTTTGACCCTAGTCCCTCTCTGAAACTGTCACGGTGGCCATGCTATCCAGGGACTTCACTTCCCAGTCAATCCTATGTTAATGTGGGTGATGGAATAAGCAATCAGAGGTTACCTTACTGCACCTGTGCCACTAAAGAATGGTCCCTTCTGAGCTATGAGGAGACACTCAGGGCCATACCTCCGAGCTTTATCTTGACCTCTGTGTGCCCTATCAAGAGTTAGTCCCACAAACCTTTCTTGATGTATTTCCCCAACTTAGCTCCTTTTCTTTCTGTTTGCGTACTCTCAAGGTCTGAGTACTGATGTTTCCCGACAGGTCATCTGCTACAAGCTATTTATTCATCTGCCTTGGCAGTAACTTAAAGAAAGTTTCAAGAGTAATGAAGTGAATCTGTGACCTCGCCAAGCACCCCGCTGCTCATCACTAACACGACCTAACACGATCCGGTCATAAAGATCATGAAATCCTGCGACTTGTGGATGACATGGTGGACCTGAAGGACGCCAAGTGAACCCACTCAGGCATAGAAAGACAAGCATAGCCTGGTGTCGCTCATAAGAGGAACCTAACTATGTTGATGTCAGAGACGTGGACGGCAGAGACTAGGAGGAGGAGGGAGATGAGGAGGGGGGCGCGAAGAAGCCGACTGACAGGTACAATGTCATTGTCTGAGAGAAATAACAAGTTCCGGGGTTTTATGGCATACCATGGTGAATATAATTAACAGTAATGCATCATGCATTTCAAAATAGAAGAATACTTTTTTTTAGCTGAGTGTTAGTGTCTGAATATTTAATTAGTTATTTTTTTTTGTCATATTTAACATTAGGATAGATTTTGATGTAATTATAAAAGCATGGAATCTGATTTGTTCAAATTTAGTCCCTGGGGCTTCTACTTTCCTCACTGCCTCCTTTCTCCATTCCCTTCCCTTTGCTCTACTGACCTTTCTGCTATTATAGTTTTTTTTAGGATTAGTGCCAAGAAATTTAAATGTACTTACCACAAAGAAATGATAAAAGTTGAAAGAGCTAGGCTAATTACCCCGAGTTGATCACTAGCCAATATATACAAGAATGAAAACATCACATTGTAACTTAGAAGCATGTAAAAATACTATGTCAATCAAAATATAAATAAATACATAAATAATTGGAAAGGTAGAAGCTCTATGCTTGCCTTTGCCTTTGGTCACTAATCTCTGGGGACACTGAATCCTCTTTTCCTGAAAAGAGGAAGTACTTTCTTGCTTGTTGAGATCAATCCTCGAGTCCCTGGGCTTCAACCGTTGCATGTCATGTTTGCATTTTTGTTTTGGTTACCAGGATAATTTTATCTTATTTTTTTTTGTGTTTCTATAATCTTTTTGGTTTCTGGAAAAATTGAAATTGTTTTATAATTCCACTGATGATTTTTGTATGTTATCTACTGTTTCTCTTTTAAAAGCGAGTGGGGTTCAAATGGAGAAGGAAGAAATTTCAATGCCACCTCGCAATAAATTTCCAGTAACCTATCTTGGAAATTTTAAACCCACATAGAATGGATTTACTTGGTGTAAAATATGGTGATAAGCGTGTGAAAAGATTGAAGTCTTTCAACACAAGAGTGTTTAAAATGAACACTAACACAAAACACCTTCTCCACGGATTAAGTGATGGCAGAATTGTATCTAATGGTGTTGAGCGTATGGACACATCTGAATACGTCTGCTTTTGGTTGATTTTGTAATCGAATTAACACCCGTCCTCAATGAAAATAAAGGAATATAGTTTCAACGTACAGTTTTCTTTTGTGAAGAAAATTACTGAAATAATTGTGATGATATTGAAAAAGTTGTCAGTGGGATTCTAACAGGAAGTCATGCTCCTGTGGATATAGTTAGCAGTCCACATCAATCACATGGATTAAAATCTTCTGTGGAAAATATAAAATGTGATCTTAAGGGTCACTTGACATCGATCTTACATGAAAAGGCACGGCTGAACATTTGCATATTTGCCCTACATTAGCTAATATTAAGTATAGTACTTATAGCCACATATGTGTGACATATTTTTAAACCTAAAATAGCTGTCAGTCTTCCTGATATCAGTAGTTGAGTGGAGGTGATTTCATTTGTAGTTTGGAAGGAGCACTTTACTTATTAGAGAAGTGGCATGTGTTACGTAAGCAAGACCCAAGAACTAGAGATGTGCGGACATCATGGTGACAGCTGGATGGCTGGATACCTGGCCTCAGGGGTCAGGAAATCAGCCCGAACTCCTCCCTTTATATTTTTGGTCTTTGAGGATGTGCACAACTGGGATCTGAATGATAGTAAAATAGCTGGTCTAATGAGGAGCTCTGGATATTGAGCCCCAGGGATAGAGAGACTGCAGGAGCCAGTCTGGGACCGCCTTCCTCAAAAGCCCTGCCCAGCCCAGCCAGGAAGCAGACCCTAAACTCTTCCAAGAGATGAGCCTTCCGGACCAGGACCTGTACAGTTGGTCAGGCAGTCTGCATTTCCGGTGGGCACATCTTCCATCTTCATTGTCCCAGGTGAAATATTAAACACCGTTGCTTTTAAAAAAATGTTTTTATTCCTCTAATCCTCCTATGTAATGCTAGAAAGGTCAAAGGGGAGGGAGGGGAAGGAAGGGAGCAAGGGGGGGAGGGAGGGGAAAAAAGAAAAGGTGGTTGAATAAGATGGATGTCATTATCCTAAATGCATGATTGAAGATTTGAATGGTACGAATAAACATTGTATACAAACAGTGTTTTGTAAAAAGATGCTCTATATGCTTATTATGAATTATCATGCATACTACTATTATAAATACAACAACTTTGAATAAAAAAAGAATAAAAAAAATTTTTTTAGTGTGTTACAGTTATACATAATAGTGAGGTTCATTTTGACATCATCATACTGAAAGTCCCTTAGTTATGTTACCAAAAACTTATCCTCATTTCTGATACCAATCCAATAACAAGGATGGGGTTTTGAGAAAAAGGAAGAAGTTTTATTGCTTTGCCAGCAAAGGAGAAACAGGACATTCTTATCTCAGAGACTGTGTTTCTGCCCATCAGGGGGTACACAGGGTTTTTAAAGAAGCTGTTCAAAGGCTACATTTCAGGTGGTCCCTGTCAGGGGTTTGCAATTCACTTGTCAATTTGGGAGATAGTCGTTTCTTTTTTAAATTTTATTTTATTTGTTCTTTTTAGATACACACGACCAGGGAGATAGTAATTTTTTAGATCCTCTGGTGCCGTCTCTGAAGTCTGAATTACTTGGTTCCTGCCGTGGCCGTGTGCTTGAGGACAGAGAACTGGGCCTAGGATGGGAAAAAGCAATCCTGCTTCCTGTGAGGGTAGGGAGGGGGAGAGGGAGAGGAGGAAAAGAAGACAAAATAGCTGTTTAAAAAATAAGGATGCTAATTCACAATAAGGTGGGGGGGCACTAGGGAAGAATAACATTACCTTAGATTAGGTAGAGGGAAGTGAAGGGAGGGGAGGGAGGGGATGTGGGGATGGGAAAGATAGTGGAATGAAGCAGACATTATTACTGTATGTATATATGTGACTACATGACCAATATGATTCTGCAACATGTACACTAAAAAAAACTAAGAAATTATATCCCATCTATGTATGACATATTGCAGTGCATAAATGCATTATATTGTCATGCATAACTAATTAAAAACAAATAATAAAAAATAAAAAATAAAAATAAGCCTCAGGTTGGGGCTGGGGTTGTAGCTCAGTGGTAGAGCACTTGCCTTTCATGTGTGAGGCACTGGGTTTGATCCTCAGCACCACAGAAAGATAAATAAATAAAATAAAGATATTGTGTCCATCTACAATTAAAATCATATCTAAAAAATATAAGCCTCAGGGTCAGAGCGGACAGTCAAGGTACAACGTTACAGCTAATGTTACACTCTCGTAGTCGATGTTACACTGTTACAGTTAATGCTTTGGAGGGGAGGTCCAGTGTGATTCATACATCTACTTCATTTACACTTAATTCATATTTAATTGCTGTGCTTTTCATCATATGTTTTCTTCAAATGATATTGGTATTATTGATGTTTTCTTATTATTCTCCACGACCAGCATTTCCAGAGGTAGTTCCAGTACACTACATGCTTCCTGATATTTTCTCTTGTCGTATTGGGGATGTTTTCTTTCTTTCCTCTTCCCTCAACCTCCCCAACATGTTACTTCTTTTTGAGGAATGAATAGTGCCACATGCCATCATTTGTGACAGGGGGGGGGAAAAAAAAGAACCAAATAGGAAAAGTCCCCTGTGGTGACTGCTTTTGTTAAATTCTTTTCTCATCATGAAAAAAATCTCCGTTTTTTTTTTTCCAGCTTCACTGAAATATAATTAAATACGATTTTATATGTTTGAGGTGCACATTGTGACATTGTACAAACCTTGCAAAGCGATAGTCAAGCCAATTAACAGGTCCTGTTAGGTCATCCAGACTCCTTGCTCAGCTGGAGGCTAGGATCACACTCTGACCGTGTGAGCCCAGTGTCACACCTAATGGTAAGAGATGCTACAGCCAGCCACTCTGGTGTCCCCTGAAGACAAAGACCATCACTCTAAGGGACCCTCCCAGTAGGGCTCTGATTATCTTCTAAGTCTCTTATAAAGGTGTGTTATCTTATAATCTGCTTTCTGAATACCAGCATATGGCTATTAGCTTTATCTGTTTTCTTAGAAAATTATGCTTATCACTTTTTCTTATTTAGCTGCCCCCCCCCCCTTTTTTTTAAATGATAGGCTACCTATTACCTCATGGAAAGAATTCTCTTAGGATGCGACAGAGTCTCATAGATAAGAGTTGCTCAGCTTCTCCTAGAATTATTTGTTAAAGGAGGTGACTTACATTTCTGTGGGGAAGTCCTAAGAGCTTCACATATAGAGGTAACTTTTTCTAACCCTTGTTCAGTTCCATTAGGATAGATGCTATCTACCTGCCATAAGTTACTTTATGTTTTTAGTATAACCCTTGCTGCTCTGCCACTGCAACTTATTTTTTAGAGGGACATGTTTCTTTCTCTCCCTGCTCCTCCCTAATCTCTCCCCTTCCCTAATCTCAGGGGAAACAGGATTACCTTTCTTCCCCATCCTAGGCAGAGGTATCTGTTCCTGAGCACACACACACCCACCGTAGGAACAAAGTAATCCAGACTTTGGGGATGATACCAGAAGATCTCAGAAATAACTATCTCCCAAATTAACCAGTGAATTACAACTCCAATGAGAATGAGAACCTCTTTCAAAGCACCCTGTTCCTGCTGTTGGTCAGAATCACATCGTTTGGGATAGGAGTCTCCCTGTGTTTCTCCTTGGCTAGCAAAGCAATAAACTTTCTTTTTCCTTTTTTTCAAAACCGTGTCCTTGTTATTGGATTGGCATTGGGGATCAAGGACAGAGCTTTTGGCAAGAGTGATAGACACACCTTTGCAATCCAGGGAAAAACTAGAGGCTTTGGTCAGAAAGGAAATATTTAAAATTGCAAAGGTAAACTATAGAGATCTGAGTGATCATCTAGTAATGCTCATTCTGTGCTATCCAGGGCATTTAACAGGTTGGTTAAGAAAATCCACTTATCAGTGAGTCTGTCTGAGTCCAAATCCAGTGTTTGCCAACCACTCACTGTTTATTTCACACTCGTGATGAAACCTCACCTGGAGTGTCCTTGTGGGTAACTGGGAATGATAGTAAAAACGAACACACCTGCACTTTGACATGACCTTCAGAGAGTCTGCAGGCAAGGTGAAGTGTGGGAGCCATTGCTTTAGAAGACGGATGTCATGACTTCATGCTCATCTTTTCATTGAAGGCAAAGAATAATCATGATTGATTCGGATTGAAAAGCCATGTCTTATGTTTTGTTTAATTCTCAGTTCCTAGCACAATACACGAAACCGTTGATGTCAGTAAACATGGACTTCAATAAAGGAAGGGAGTGGAGGAAAGAGGAGTGAGGGAGAGAGAATGGAGGGAGACGTAGAAAAGAAAAAATATTTGAATATCCATTTGGCTTCAGGAGAAAGTTCTGTACCAAATGCACATATTCTCAAAAGTCAGCCTATATCAAAACTACCGGAGGGCTTGTTAAAGTGTAGAAGCTGGTCCTTATCCTCAGAGTGCATGAGGAATAAGTCTGATTAGGGGATCAAAAACCTGTATTTTTATCATGCTCCCAAATGCTGCTGCTGCTGGTCCACACGTTTTCATTCACTCAATATTCCCTTCCATCAGATTCTTCAACATCATGGGAGCTAGAAATGAAACAGATGTTTCCAACTTCCTCCTCCTGGGACTGACAGATGACCCAGCACTGCAGCCCCTCCTCTTCAGCCTGTTCCTGTCCATGTACCTGGTCACCATCCTGGGGAACCTGCTCATCATCCTGGCCATCTGCTCTGACTCCCACCTCCATACCCCCATGTACTTCTTTCTGTCCAATTTGTCCCTGGCAGACATCTGTTTTTAAGCACAGCCACGATTCCAAAGATGCTGGTGGACACCCAAGCCCAGGATCACAGCATCACCTATGCAGGATGTCTCTCCCAGGCCTGCTTTGTTTTATATTTTGCAGGGTTGGAAAACTGTCTTCTTGCAGCAATGGCCTATGACCGCTATGTGGCCATTTGTCACCCTCTGAGCTATACAGTCATCATGAATGCCCGCCTCTGTGGTCTGCTGATTTGGTTTTCCCTGGTCATCAGCCTTGCGAATGCCCTGCTGCTCAGTCTGATGGTGCTGAGGCTGTCCTTCTGCACAGCCCTGGAGATCCCCCACTTCTTCTGTGAACTCGCTCAGGTCATCAAGCTGGCCTGTTCTGACACCCTCATCAATAATGTCCTGATATATGTTGCCGCTGTTTTATTTGGTGGAATTCCTGTCTCTGGAATAATTTTCTCTTATATTCAAATTGTGTCCTCTGTTTTGAAAATCTCATCAGTAAGAAGAAGGTATAAAGCCTTTTCCACCTGTGGGTCTCACCTGTCCATTGTGTTCTTGTTCTATGGGACAGGTTTGGGTGTGTACATCAGCTCTGCAGTGACTGACTCTCCCAGGAAGACTGCAGTGGCTTCTGTGATGTATTCTGTGGTCCCTCAGATACTGAACCCCTTTATCTACAGCCTGAGGAACAGGGACATGAAGGAGGCCTTGAGGAAACTCTTTGATAGGATCGGTTCTTTGCTATGATGTGGATTTCTTTGGATTTGGGTTCTAGACTAAGGCAAAGTGACAGGAATCCTGGTGAGTCACAATGCCTGACTCTTCTGTCAACAAGTTTTTTTCTCAAATGACCAGATGAACTAAAAGGTCGAACGATTCCATTCCTTTGCTATGAAGACACTGACTTCTAATGGCAAAGGGAGGGGGGATGGGAGGAATGAAGGAACTTTAATTAGAACAAAGGGGAGGGTGGGGAGAGGGAGGGAAAAGGGGATAGGAGTAATGGCAGAATGAGTTAGACATCAATACCCTAAGTACATGTATGAAAACACAAATGGTGTGAAATACTTTATGTGTTTGAACTTATTATTTCCCCTGATATGAAATAAAATGTAACCAGGCACTGTTGTGATGAAAATTAAAAATGTGAAGTTCCAAAAAAGATTATGTAAAACCAGTGACTTGAAAAATGTGCTCTTTATATGTAATATGAAATGAATTGCAGTCTGCAAGCATGTATAACAAATTAGAATAAAAAAACGAAAAAAATATGTAAATCTGTGAAATAATTAAAAAAAAAAAGCTAAATATATGCCATTTTGGGCTCATTACCGAACTTTAGTTTTCTTCCTAAGATCTATGATGTCTAACAACTGGTTTCAACTCTTTAAACTCCATTTCTTTGTTCAGATCATAGAGTCAGAGGCTGAGATAGGTGTTCCAGATTTAATGATTTTAATAGATACAAAATATTTACTTACATATAATTTTTTTTGACTAATAGCAGTTACGCATTTTATGGCTTCAGTGTGATGTATAATCAGATCAAGTCAACTGGTAGGTATATCAACCACATCAAATATTGTGTTTTCAAATTTTTATCATTTTTTTTTTTTGTTGGGGACATTCAGAATCTTTTCTTTTTGAAATATATATATATATATATATATATATATATATATTTTTTTTTTTTTTTTTTTTTTTTTTTTTTTCATACCAGGGATTGAACTCAGGGGCACTCGACCACTGGGCCACATCCCCAGCTCTTTTTGTATTTTGTTAGAGACAGGGTCTCACTGAGTTGCTAAGTGCCTCGACATTGCTGAGGCTGGCTTTGAACGCACGATCCTCCTGCCTCAGCCTCCCAAGTGCTGGGATTACAGGTGTGCACCACCATGCCCGACCTGTCAACAGTTATTCAATTGTACTAGTTGCTGTAGAACATCATAAAGTCATTTCTCCTATCCCACAGTCCTCTGTACCTGTTAACAATTCCCCTTCCCTGAACATCTCTGAAGCTCTTTTCGCTTTTGGCTCTCTCCTCCTATGAAATGAGCTTACCACCCACATGTAGTGAGAATGTGTTATTAAAACTGAACATCTCCTGTTTACCTTAAGCTCTTTTCGCTTTTGGCTCTCACCTCCTATGACAATGAGCATTACCACCCACAAGTAAACCCTTGGTTTACTGGAAGGATGTTCTTTCAGGTACATGGAAGGGTCCAGATCCAATTGTTGGTCAACGTTATTGTACTTTGCTGTAGGAACACTCCTCATCCCAAGTCATTTCCCTTCTGTACCTGGTAACAATTCCCCTTCCCTGGAAAACATCTCCTGAAGATCTTTTCGCTTTTGGCTCTCTCCTCCTATGACATGTGCATTACCACCCACATGTATGTCGAGATTGTGTTACCTTCTGCGCTTTGACTGCTGTCTCACCCAATATTTCTGGTTCCATTCTTCATTGGTGTTATTAACTTCATTTTGATAATATCTATCAATTGTTTCAACAGTTTAGTGTACTTTGCTGTAGAACCATTCATAAGTCATTTCTCCTAATCCCAGCAGTCCCTCTTACCCTGTTAACAATTCCCCTTCCTGAACATCTCCTGAAGCTCTTTTCGCTTTTGGCTCTTCTCCTCCTATGACATGAGCATTAACACCCACATGTAAGTGAGAATGTGTTATTAGTCCTTCTGCGCCTGACTGCTGTTCACCCCAATATCTTCTGGTTCCATTCATGGTGTTGCAAATGTCAGAATTCCACTTTCCAATGTCTGAATAACACTCCACTCTGTATTCCACTTACTTTGTCCATTCACCCATTGTTGGGCACTTGGTTTGAGTTCCTCTCCAGGCGACTGTGAAGAGTGCTGCAATATACAGGGGTGTGATGTCTCTTGTCTGTACAGATAAAATCACCTCGGACACACCCCAAAATGGGATTGCTGAATCCTATGGAAGTTGTTTCTATATTTATTTTAAAGAAAGTTACTTACTGCATTCTATAAGGGGCGTAGTAATTGACAGTGCCACCAACAGTGTACAAGGGGTTCCCCTTTCTCTGCATCCTCACCAGCATTTGTTATTTTTTTTTTATCTTTTTAATAATAGCCCTTCTGAGTTGAGCCGAAAAGACATTGTGGTTTTGATTTAGGTTTCCCTGGGGATCAGCGAAATGGAAAATTTTTTCTCATACAGTTGTTGTTCATTTGTATATCTTCTTCGAGAAATGTCTATTCGGGTCATTTGTACATCTGAAATTTGGATTATTTGGCTTTTTTCTTTAGAGTGGTAGGAGCTGTTTATATCCTGGAGAGTCTTAGGGATGGTTTTATGGATCAGTCTCAGAGGAGTGAACGTAGTTGAGGGTGGATAGGTCAGTTTAGGGCATGTGCCTGAAGAGGGAGCAGAGTGTCTTTAGTCTACCACAATGTGGATTCTCCTAGGACTCGCTCCTCCAGGGACACCTGGTGGCTCTATACCAGATGCAGATGTCACACCTAGATGTGGTTCCCAGAGACAGAGACCCAAGTGTCCTTCCCTGGGTCAGTTGGTAATAACCTTTACATCGAGTCAACACGAACACGATGACATCTCTTTCACGAATCATTGTATGTCACTCAAAATGACATGTGTAAGTTCTAATTCTCTCACTTGTGATGGTAATTTAAATAACAAAAAGGGAAATGTTGCATACATAGGAAAAGTGTCTTGAGGTGGGGCGACTTAACTGGGACTCTCTGGATGGGCCTGTGACTCATTCCATTACAACCCTGCTGGTCTCATTAGGTGCTGATTAGTCATTTGGTGATTCTCTGTTCTTTGCTTCAAATGATTGTCCTTTCAAAGGTCATGTTAAAATGCAACTGTTATAGTAGAAGTTTTGAGAGGTGGGGACTTTTTTTTTAATTATTGGCACCAGGGATTGAACTGAGGGGCACTCGACCACTGGGCCACATCCCCAGCTCTTTATTGTATTTTATTTAGAGACAGGGTCTCACTGAGTTGCTAAGTGCCTCACCATGGCTGAGGCTGGCTTTGAACTCGATCCTCCTGCCTCAGCCTCCCACGTGCTGGGATTACAGGCGTGTGCCACCGTGCCCGGCTATATGGTGGGGGACCTTGAAGAGGTGCTTAGGTCATGAGTGCTCTGCACTCATCAATGGATCAAAGATGCCATGAAAAGCACTTTCAGGGGGGTCTGTCTTCATCTGCACTGCTTCCATGTGAGAACAGCATTGCTGCCTTCTGCAGGATGCAGCATTCAAGGCACCATCTTTGAATCAGAGGCGGGACCCTTAGCCAGATTCCAAACCTCCGGTGGCCTTGAATATGACCTTCTGTCATCCAGAACTGTGACACAAGTTATTGCTGTTCTTTATAAATAAACTGCTCTGTGGCATTCTGTTATAGCAGCACAGAATGGACAAAAACATTGTTTCAGGATTATTTTTCTTCTCTGCATAAATTTTGATTTGCAGATCTTATGTGAGAAGGAAGGAGTTTCCCTTCTTATTTCTGCCTGTGAGCTCATGTTTTTCTAATATAGAAAGTTATTAGCAGGTTGCACCAATCATCAATCACTTCTCTTGTCCTTCAATAATTTTAATGATTCATTTCCTAATGTTTTTCTTTTTTTTTTTTTTATATCAGGGATTGAACTCAGGGGTACTCTGCCTGAGCCACATCCCCAGCCCTATTTTGTATTTTATTTAGGGGCAGGGCCTCACTGAGTTGCTTAGTGCCTCACTTTTGCTGAGGCTGTTTTTTTTTTTTTTTTTCATTTTTTTAAAAAATGAAATATTTATTTATTTACTTTAGTTGTACACAATGCAATGCATTTATGTTTACGTGGTGCTGAGGATCGAACCCGGCCGCGCACGTGCGAGGCGAGGGCTCTGCCGCTGAGCCACAACCCCAACCCCCGCTGAAGCTCGTTTTGAACTCATGATCCTCCCACCTCAGCCTCCAAGCCTCTGGGATTACAGGTGTGGGCCATTGCGTCCAGAGTGATTTTAATAATAAAAAACCCAGCCAAGAGGGCAGCAAGTAGCATGGCTCACTTGCTTCTTAGTAGATTTTCTGAAATCTTCCTGTTCTAAGTCATGTTTATAATCCAGACATTTTAATAATTTCTGTTTAGCCACATTTCCCAAATATTGGAGTTCCACTTTTGCCCCGGGCTTCAAGCACCTAATCTCTTCAAGAATGTGTAACTCTGTTACATGGAGGCAATAACATTTTTTTTCCATAGAGTCATAAATTTTTTGATCCCCTTGATCATTCCATCCACCCTTTTGTTTGAGTTCATTTTCTTTGGGTAACCAGAAAAACTTATAAGTTGTTTTCTGAGAACCAGCAATGTCTTTAAAAAGTTTATCGATTATTTCATGTGTTTGAAATAAACGGTGGTAGTAAGGTATAGACTGACATAATAATGTCATCTTGTCTCACACAATTTTGAAATAATATATCAAAGCACCACTGATGAAGAAAGCAGCTCATATAGAAAGGGTTAGCATGCAGTGAAATGTGCGATAAACGTGAACATACTGAATTCTTTAAAGTGAAAGTTTGTAATTAAGTTTCAAATGGAGAAATGTCTTCACCTAACTGTGGTTGAAATCTAACTATGTTTATTGGGAAGTTGGATAAACTGTCTTGCCTGTGATGTAATTTCCCAAAACTCTATAAAAGTCAAAAGTCACAAGTTCATGGGTTGAACTTATTATTTCCCCTGATATGAAATAAACTGTAACCAGGCACTATTGTGATGAAAATTAAAAATGTGAAGTTCCAAAAAGGATTAACCTATATATTTGTGTTAGTTCCATACTGTAGATTGGAATCTGATGAATTAAATGCTCATAATGTTGATTAAGGCTCAGGAAACATTCAGTGATTCTTAAGAACAAAAGGAGTGTTTGCATATTTACATTATCTTAGCTATATTTACAAATGTATTGTATAGACGCACATATTAAAAACTATGTTTCTATACATAAAACTAGAATCAGGTTTCAGAGATGCCACTGCTTCTATTGTGAGGAAAAAAAAAGAAGATGGCAGTACAGTTAGAGAGGGTGGTATGTGCATGTGTGTGAGTATTTGAAACCTGGCCGAGAGAAGCAGGCGGTGAGAAGGAGATGAGTCACTTGGTTTTGCAGAGCGAGGGACTCAAGCCTATTGAATTCTGTGTGTTTTTTTTAGAGTCTTGGCTTTTGAGGATTTCCAGTGCCATAGGATCCAACTAACAATAATGGCTTTTGTCTAACAAGGAGCTTTGGACGTTGAGTCCCCAGGGATACAGTACTGCAAATACCCTGTGACCAGTCAGGAGACAAGACCTGGGAGTCCCCTCAGACTTCGTCTATTTGGCTCAAGCTCAGTGTCTCATTCTGTCCCTTTGCCTTCCTGAGGTCAGACCTCTGTGTCCATCCACTATCCAGGGGAGATGACCAGCATCACTGCACAATGATGGCAGCCAGGTAACCTGGAGTCCCTTAGGCAATTGGAAGGAAGCAGGAGTTGAGTACAGTTTGATCCTGGTGATGGAGGTGTGCAGAAAATACCTGAGAGTGGTCAAGACCAGGTCTCCCAGGGGCTTTGTGCCTGGCTGTCTGACACCATTGTGACATGCTCCTTGGTACCTTTGTGAAAAGCTCAACACAGCTCTCAATCTGGTCGTCTCTTTTGTCTACATAATGATAAGAACCATTTTCTTCTTGAGCATGAACCTTCCCTTTTCAAAAGGGATGAATGTGACCAAATTCTCTCGCATTTTCTTGTGCCCTTTGTGTAGTGGAGGGGAGATGTGTTGGTCAGCTTCACCTTATCTTTCTATCACCTGCTCCTACATCTTTTTGTGGAAGAACTTGGGTGTCATTTCTGTTTATTGGCTGTGAGGACATGAAGGGGGGGATGCATAGACCCAGGTAGACCCAGTAAGCTATTTCCCTTGTTCCTAATTATAAAGCTACATTTTAAATTGTCACATGAGGGTAAAAATAATTTAAAATATACTACCATTCACCATTTACCAGAACTAACAAATGTGGATGTTCTACTTACCAGTTTCACTTTTTCTTAATTAAAACAATATGTACTGAAGGCATCATTACATATTTCACCATATTCATCTTAGAATTTCACCACATTCTTCTTTGAAGCAAGACCAATGAGACAGTTTCCCTTGTGCATTATTCCATATTTTATATTAATCCATCTGAATATGTAGGGCAAAAGTAAAATGGTATAACATCAATCATGCAGAAAATGGAGAAATAAATTGAGATGCCATTATATAGCAGAACACTCTGTGGTAGTTGAAATTAATGAAAGTATCAACAGTAATTTAAAAACAAATTACACAAGAAAGTCAATTGTAACGTGACATAAATAATATGAGGCTTGTAGTATAGACCTTTGTAAAATAAAAAACAACTAAAACTAAAAACTAAAAAACTGAAAACAACTCTGTATTAAATACAATAAAAACCATGAAGGAATCACATGTAGGTACTAGTTAACTTATAATTGGCTACCCTGCTGAACAAAAAGTAATATGATAGTATGAACACGTGACTTCCCTTATACATGTTTTATTTATTCCAAAGATAAGGCCTGAAGTGAAAATGGAGAAAGATGCGAATAGGTTAATGTTGACTGGTGACTACTCAGTACTTTGTTGTTATTTTCTACACGTTTGGTTATGCTAGAACAATCTAAAATAGAGAAAAACATCCCTGTATAGGTCTGATAAAGATCTTAACTCTCTTACAAGTTTTCAATGCTGATATTGATTCATATGTCTAATTTACTTTCATCATTTAAATGATTTTAATTGAACCATGTCCAGGCCAAATGAATAGTGAAGCCATGAATATTGATTTCCTTGCCTCAGTTACATGACCAAGACTCCCATGAGGAAATTAACACGTGAAATATGCAGCCCTTCAAATTGGCAGTTATAATTTCAGGGATGTTCTGTTTCTCTTTTCTCGTTTGTCATTTGTCCCGCTGACAACTTCTCTCCTAGGCAGGAAACATGCCAGATGTGTGTTGTGACACACACAATGTCTCAATAGGAAAGGTCCTGGTGAGGGCCCCGGTGCTGTGTGAGTGCTAGCCCACTTTGGTCTGTCCACTTCTCATCATTCCAACGACTCTGTAAAGTTTTGTGAGAGGCCCCATGATAGTGATGAGGACATTGGAGCTCTTGAAACAGTTGAAGAATTTATTTCTATTTACAAAGCAAGTGCTAAAGTCTGAATTTCATGCAGAGTGTGTGACTCTAAGAATGACCCCAAATGACTGACGCTCTGAAGCCCCTCAGTTAGGTTCTCCAGGGACATTCCTGCTAGGACCTCGCATGCCAATGCTATTCTGTATATCCCTGTCTTCTGAGAATCGGATTGTTGCTATTTTCATGAGCCTATGTTTTCATTATTTTCTCCCATTCAGTTATTTTTGTTTCTTTGAATCATAGCTGTCCTACCCCCTTACAGATAAAAGCCACCCTAAGAAAGTGGAGGTGAGACGGATTTTGTGAGTGTATTTATGCATTTATGTTTATTTGAAGGTATAAAATAGTTCTGAAAGAAAAAAAGAGCTATTTCTATTTATTTCATCCTCAAGAAGTGGCACAATGTGGGAATGTGTTTGTACTCATTTAAAATTGGTCTGCATTATTGTGACCAAGGAAGAAGGTGAGGGAGAAAGAGGATGGAAGGGGAGATAAGCAGAGGGAAAGATTTCAATATTCACCTGGGTTAAAAATACAGAACAGAGTTTTTCCAGGGACCATTTTCAAAAGTGGCCATGTGTAGGAGGACGTATTAAATTGCTAATTGCTGGACCTCATCCACGGAGCTTGTTGTGAGGATGGAGTGGGTGGGTCCAGGCATCAGCATTTCTAACAAATTGTTGAGGATGTGATCATTGCTCTGAGCTCAGGAGACTTAGCTTTCATTGCTGTCACCCCTCTTTTGCATCAGATTCATCAGTAGCACCCAACCCAGAAACCACACAGCTGTTTCAGAATTCCTGCTCCTGGAACTGACAGATGACCCAGCACTGCAGACGCTTCTCTTCAGCCTGTTCCTGTCCATGTACCTGGTCACGGTGCTTGGGAACCTGCTCATCATCCTGGCCATTGGGTCTGACCCCCACCTCCACACCCCCATGTACTTCTTCCTCTCCAACCTGTCCTTCACTGACATCTGCTTGAGCACAAGCACCATCCCCAAGATGCTGGTGAACATCCAAGCACAGAGTCGGAGCATCTCCTACACAGGCTGCCTCTCCCAGGTCTTCTTTCTCTTGGCTTTTCTTGTCCTGGAAAATGGTCTCCTCACAGCAATGGCCTTTGACCGCTATGTGGCCATTTGTCACCCACTGATGTACACCGTCATCATGAACCCTTCCTATGTGTCATGCTAGTTCTGGTTTCTCTCTTCATCAGCACTGTGAATAGTCTGCTGCACACTCTGATGGTGCTGCAGCTGTCCTTCTGCACAGACTTGGGGATACCTGACTTCTTCTGTGAACTTTCTCAAGTCATTAAAGCTGCCTGTTCTGATACCCTCATCAATAATATTTTGATTTATTTTTTCTCTGTCATATTGGGTGGTAGTGCTCTCCTTGGAATAATTTTTTCTTATATTCAAATTGTCTCTTCTCTTTTGAGAATGCCAACAGCTGGAAGAAAATATAAAGCCTTTTCTACCTGTGGATCTCATCTCTTAGTTGTGTCCTTGTTCTATGGGACAGCTTTTGGGGTGTACATAAGCTCTGCAGTGACTGAGTCATCCAGAAAGACAGCAGTGGCTTCAATGATGTACACTGTGGTCCCTCAGATGCTGAACCCCTTTATCTACAGCCTGAGGAACAGAGACATGAAGAAGGCCTTGGGAAAAATATTTGGTAGAATAACATTTTTAAGGTGATATTCATTGTAATTAAACCCGGAATCTAGAATGTATTTTAACAACCATTTAGCACTCTCATGTAAAACTTTTAAGTGTTTCCCTATGAGTTAAATCATTTTCATATGGAGAAAGGCTTCCATTTTTTGTGTGGGCACTATTTGGTGTAAAAAATAAAAACAGTGCGTATGATAAAATGGAAACAGGCACAATTAAGGAGTATCACTTTCCAAAATGGAGAAAATGTTGTCCATAAGTCAGAGTGATCTCTCCACATATAGAGATTACACAATGGAATTCTCATAGGAGAATCTGAGAGCCTGTCACTGGGGCAGGAGCTGGTGGTGGGGCGTAAGAAAAAATGTTCAGCACCACCATAAATAGACAGCTCCTATGCCTGGATTCCCAGGTATCTTACAGAGCAGAGCTCCTGTGTCTAGAGAACACCTGTGGAGGTAAGTCACCTGATGTCATTGGTATCCCACCCAAAACTACTAAGTTTGAATCTTTTGGAGATATGTTGCAAGTATGTGCTTTATAAGTAAGTTTTGTGTGAGATTCTGATACTGTTTCAATTCTGAGAAAATAGACATTAATATTCTAAGAACAGAGGACAATGTATTTGTAACATGAAACACAAAAAAACCTTGGTTCCAATTTTCTTGTCTAAACATATGTTTTTGGTGTATAAAGCGACTTTAGTATGAAAAATTGTGGTAGTAAAAACATACATACAAATCAATGGATTAAGAATAAAGCATAAGGGGCTGGGATTGTGGCTCAGCGGTAGAGCGCTCGCCTAGCACGTGCGCGGCCCGGGTTCGATCCTCAGCACCATGTACAAATAAACCCATTGTGTGCAACTAAAGCAAATAAATAAATATTTAAAAAAAAAAAAAAAAAGAATAAAGCATAAACTATTTTTGGGGAGTTCTCCACTCATATGTTTCTCTTTGCTCTGTAATAGTAACAGTTTTGCTGAATTCTGTTTTCACCATTTAAAAAATATTCCTGGGCTGGGGTTGTGGCTCAGCGGCAGAGTGCTCGCCTCGCACGTGCATGGCCCGGGTTCGAACCTCAGCACTACGTAGGCATAAATGCATTGCATTGTGTACAACTAAAGTAAATAAATAAATATTTTTAAAAAAATATTCCTTAGGAGAACAGTAGAATAGAAGAGAAGAAGATGGTTTCAGGGAAAGTGAAGGAAAGCAGGGAAAGTGGATATACTTGAGAACAAAACTGCCCAAATAAATACATCACATAAGTCACAATATTATGTATAATTAGAATGCACCAGTAAAACTCCAGAAAAAGAAAAGTCAGATATTGTTCAATTACTCTGAATTCTATAAAATTGTCAGCAGTTGATTTTGCAGCATCCTTATCAGTTTTGTAGGACTCATTTGCTTGTTTAAAATGTTTTTTAATAGATCATAGTTGTACACAATGATGGGGTTCATTGGGTCATATTCATACGTGGATATGATAATTTTGCATGTTACTTTTGTGTGTGGAATGCTTGGGATTGAATCCCACACAAGTGTTGTACCACTGAGCTACAGCCACAGCCCAGATCAGGCATCACCTACTCAGGATGTCTCTCCCAGACTTCCTTTGTTTTCAATGTTGCTGGCTTTGGAAACTATCTTCTTGCAGCAATGACCTATGACCTCTATGTAGCCATGTGTCACCCTCTGAGATATAAAGTCATCATGAATGCCCACCTCTGTGGTCTGCTGATTTTATTTTCCCTGATCATCAGCCTTGCGAATGCCCTGCTGCTCAGTCTGATGGTGCTGCAGCTGTCCTTCTGCACAGCCCTGGAGATGCCCCACTTCTACTATGAACTCGCTCAGGTCATCAAGCTGGCCTGTTCTGACACCCTCATCAATAATGTCCTGATATATGTTGCCGCTGTTTTATTTGGTGGTATTCCTGTCTCTGGAATAATTTTCTCTTATATTCAAATTGTGTCCTCTGTTTTGAAAATCTCATCAGTAAGAAGAAGGTATGAAGCCTTTTCCACCTGTGGGTCTCCCCTGTCCATCGTGTCCTTGTTCTATGGGACAGGTTTGGGTGTGTACATCAGCTCTGCAGTGACTGACTCTCCCAGGAAGACTGCAGTGGCTTCAGTGATGTACTCTGTGATCCCTCAGATGCTGAAACCCCTTTATCTACAGTCTGAGGAACAGGGCCTTGGAGGAGGCCTTGAGGAAATCTTTGGAAGTATAGGTTCTCTGCTATGATGTGCCCTTTTCTTTGGCTTTGGGTTTTAGAGTAAGGAAAATCGACAGGAATCCCAATGAGCCACAATGCCTGACACTTCTGTTAACAAGTATTTTTTTTTTTTTCCCTCAGATGACCAGATGAGATAAAAGCTAAATGCATGCCATCATGGGCTCAATACCTAATTTTGCTTTTCTTTCTAGATCTCTGATATTTGGCAAATGGTCTTGACCCTTTGAACTCCATTTATTTGCTCAGGTCATAGAGTCAGAGGCGGAGCTAGGTGTTCCAACTTCAGTGATTTTAATAGATACAAAATATTTATTTACATCTATTTTTTTCCTTGACAAATAGCAGTTAGATATTTTTATGGGCTTCAGTGTGATGTTTTAGTACACGTGTGCATGGCATAATCAGATCAGGTCAAGTGGTATATCAACACCTCAAATATTTTGTTCTCAAATATTTATCATGTGTTTTTATTTGGAAGATTCAGAATCTTCTTGTTTTGAAATATCTATCAATTGTTGTCAGCCATAGTTATTCTACTTTCCTGCGGAACAGTAGAAGTCTTTTCTCCTGTCCCACTGTAACTCTGTACCTACTAACCCTCCCCTTTCTCCCACATTTTCTGAAGCTCTGGTCACCACTTTTTGCTCTCTCCACCTAGGAGACCAGCATTCGCACACACATGTAAGTGAGAATGTGTGGTATTTTTCCTTCTGCACCTGACTTCTTTTCGTGTAATATCTTCTGGTTCCATTCATGCCACTGCAAACGATAGAATTCCTCTTTTTGATGTCTGAATAATAGTCCACTCTGCATTTTACTCACATTGTCCACTCACCCCTTGACTGGCACCTCATTTGATTTCCTCTCCTGGCTACTGTGAAGAGTGCTGCAATATAAAGGTTTATGATGTCTTTCGTATGCACTGATAAAATCACCTCTGGATACAGAGCCAGTAGTGGGATTGTTGAATCCTGTGGAAGTTTTATTTACAGATTTTTTTTTAAAAGGAAGGTCCACACTGTGTTCTCTAATTGGTATTTACTTGACAGTCCCAACAACAGTGTATAAGAGTTTCCATTTCTCTGCCTCTTCCTCAGCATTTTTTTTTTTTTTTATTTTTGGCTGAGTAATAATAACCTTCTGAGGTGAGGTGAGATGATATTGCTGTGTTTTTGATTTGGGTGAAATGGAAATGATGATTAGTGAAATGGAACATTTTTTCTCATGCAGTTGTTTTTTATTTGTGTATCTTCTTTGAGAAATGTCTATTCAGGTCATTTGTACATTTGTAAATGGGATTCTTTGTGTTTTTTTTTTGTTTGTTTTGTTTTGTTTTGAGGGGAGAGTTGTTGAGTTGTTGTATATTCTGGAGAGTCTTAGGATTTTCTATGGATCACTCTCAGAGGACAGAAGTCGTTGAGGGTGTATAGGTCAGAAAAAGGCAAGAGAGGCTGTTGTCCTATCTGGAGACTGGCTTCTGCCTCACTCCATGTCTAGGGTGTCGTCCACTGCACCCCAGGAGAGCACACAGTGCAGCAAGGGAGCCACATTTTGTACACAATTCAATAATTATTGGGACCAGTCACTAGTTGACCATATTCTTCTGAGGGTAATATAAGCATCTATCATACTCAGTTAATTAGATTATTTCAGCAGTTGAGATAATGTTAAGAATTTTAATTTGTTAGTGAGGATACTTGAGGTTCTAATGAAAAAAGGAAGCCTGACTCTAAGGTGCTCAAACACCATAGAGAGGTCATACTGTAGTTGGTGAAAGCCACATGAGAACTTCATTATGAGAACCTCAGAGTTAGGGCATGTGCTTTAATAGGGAGCAGAGTGTCATTAGTCTACCATAATGTGGATCTTCCCAGGACTCGCTCACCCAAGGGCACCTGGAGGTTATACTAGGTGCTGGTGTCACACCTAGATGTGGTTCCCAGAGACAGAAACCTGATTGTCCTTTTATGGTTCAGTTGATAATAACATTTCCATTGAGTCAACCAGATGACATGTCTTTCATGAATTGCATTATGTCACTCAAAATGGTATGTCTAAGATCTATTTCTCTCACTTGTGACATTAACTTAAACAACAAAAGGGTGAATGTTGCCTGCTTAGGAAAAGTGTCTTTGAGGAGGGGTAGCTTATCCTTGACTATCTGGGTGAGCCTGTAACTCATTTCATTAGAATACTGCTGGGGTGATTAGGTGCTAATTAGTCATTTGGTGATTCTCTGTGCTTTGCTTTGAATGCTTGTCCTTTCAAAGGTCATGTAGAAATGCAACTGTTATAGTAGAAGTTTTTAGAGGTGGGGACTTTTAAGAGGTGCTTAGGCCAGGAGAGCTCTGCCCTCATCAATGGATTAATGACACCATAAAGAGGGCTTTCAGGGGGATTTGCCTTCATCTGCCATTCTCCATGTGAGAACAGCATTGGTGCCTTCTGCAGGATACAGCATTCAAGGCACCAGCTTGTGAGCAGAGACAGGACCCTTACCCAGACTCCAAACATCCCATGGCCTTGAAAGTGAACTTGTGCTCCCTAGAATTGTGAGACAAGTTATTACTGTTCTTCATAAATGACCTGGTCTGTGGTATTCTGTTATAGCAGTGCAGAATAAACCTAGACACTGTGTCAGAAGGGCAAAAACCACACCGGGACCACCTTGTAGTAAAAGGGGGTTTATTAAGGGAAGGGGAGAAAGGGAGGAAGGGGGAAGGGGGAAAGGAAAGAAGGGAGAGGGGAACGGGAAAGGGGAGAAAGGAGAATGGGGAAAGAGGAGAAGATGGTGGCGAAAGAGTGGAGCATTCTGGACTGGCCGGGGCTTAAGTACAGAGGGGTGGGAGCGTGACTTGTATGGTCCAGATTGGCTCAGAAAGGGAGAGCCTGCCCTGGGGTGAAGTCCTGCGAGAGGCGAGTATTCCCAGGATCAGGAAGGGTGGGGACTCAAAGCCTGCCAAAGGTGGATTCTCATGAGAGATGGGCACTTCTGGGAAGGCACCTGGGGGTATGGACTGCCAGCCTCAATTTTGTCTAACATTCCCCCTTTTTGTTTTCTTAGGAAGTGTGGCATTGTGTCTATCAGTCTGGCTGCTCCGAGCTGAAAGGGGGCGATGTGGAGTGTAATGAGGGGGGGATGTGGGCATACAAGACAGGCAGGTCAGGCTTGAGGGCAGAAAAATTCCCAGGAGGCAGGCTCTGAAAAGATGAATCTCTGCAGGTGTGAGATGAATGAAGTTTTCTTGAGGCCATAGATCAGTGAGGGGTGTCAAACCAAGCTTCTGGAGAGGTCACTGGGGGAACATGATCAGTCAGCTATCTTCTCGAAGAGCATGTAGGAATTGTAGGCCTTGCGAGTTTACAGGTAGCATCTTAACACTATTATGAAAACAACAAAGAGAAAGAAGGTGAGAGGGATTATTGTCCATAGGCCTATGTTCCACCAGGCAGGACTTACAGTGAAGAGGCCAATGGAGAGTAGGAGGCTCATGAGCAAGGTCATCACAATGAGCAGAGGGTGGCTGGTTGAGGGCCTTTTGGAGCAAGCTGGCCAAGAGTCATCCAGGTGTAGTTGATCCCTTTGGAGTCTGGCAAATTCATCTTGAAGTGATGAGAAGTCATCTGTGGTTTTACAGTTGATAATCCTGAGGAGAAGCTGGTTAAAGGTTTGGTTATAGATTTTACTTAGTTGTCCCTGCAGAAATTTTATGACACAGGGAAGGAAGGCATAGAATAGGAGAACTCCAAATAGAGGTCCCAATATTGGGAGAGCCTAGCTGATGAAAGGGTTTTGTGAAAATGTCCCAATGGGATTGTTGTGCCAGTTGTAATTTTCCCTTTCTAAATGTTCTTGTAATTGTTTAACTTTTGTCGGTGACAAGTTCTGTTCCCCTGAATGTTGAGGTTTGAACACTAGAGAAGAACACTGAGGCAAGCATACAAAGCAAGGTCTATCTAAAAGGGGTAACAAGAGGACCTTTGCTGCTACTTATATCCCAAAAAAGTGAGGCAGGTATCTCCTTCCTGTATGCTGTGACCAGGCCTGTACTGTGACCAGGCCCAGTGGGATGGCCAAAAGGTGGGAAGCAGATGGGCTGAAGCGGGGAAGGGCAGGATGGTGCAGCCCAGGACACATGAATTAAAAACAGTATAACTCCCTGTAGGGAGGGGCAATTCCTGGGACAGGTTACCTTGGCAACAGGTTGGGGCAGGTTGTTGATAAGGGTAGAAGAAGGGCTCTGAGGGAATTAACATTTCAATCCCTCAGGGGATAGTCTCCCAACTTCCCCAAATTGGCTCACTCAAATTGGCTTTTGGCCTGACTTGATTTACTCTCTAATCTTTCTCTCTAAGCTCTTTCTAAGAAAAAGCTATCTCTAATCTTTCTCTCTAAGCTCTTTCTAAGAAGAAAAATCTTTCTTTCTCTCTCTAAGCTCTCTCTAAGAAAGTAGAAGTAAAAGTAGTAATAGCTTTACTCTGCCTCCGAGAGTTTTCCTCCCGCAGAGTTGTGGCTGGCCACGACAGGCAGCTTACAAATGGTGGCCCGTCCGGGGCTCGGCAGGCAGAGAAGAAAAAATAAGATATAAGAACAAGAAGCTAAGATAGTGAGGAGAGAGGAGAAGAAAGCATAGCCTCTGACTCAGTTGAGACCAGCAAAAAGAGTAGTACTCAGTTGAGGCCAGCAAAAAGAGTAGTACTCAGTTGAGGCCAGTTAAGAATTAGCGAAAAGCCAAAGTGAGTAGCCAGCGAGAGCCGGTGAGAAGCCGAAGCCATGAAGCGAGTAGCCGGCCAAAAGCCATAAAAAATAAAGAATCCAGAAAGTAATAGCATGGTAAAAGCCATGCAGAGAAAAAGCCTTGAGCTTTAGCAAAAAGCCATAAAGAAAAAAGCCATGAGCTTAAAAGAAAATAGAGAATTAAAAAGCACGGTGAAAACCATGCAGAGAAAAAGCCATTGAGCTTTGGCAAAAAAGCCATAAAAATAAAGAAGGGACAAGAAAATAGAAAAAAAAAAAAAAGTCAAAGCCGCTTATGCAATTGTGCTTAACTAAGTGCGTTAGCTGCTCCTCAGCAGTAAGCTTCCTTAAAGCCGCAGTATCTCCTCAAAAAGGGCTCAAATATCCACCCTTTTAAAACAAAAGGTGAAAAGCCAGGTAGGGACAAGAAAATAAAAGAAAATAGAGAAAATAGAGAAAATAAAATATAGAAAATAGAATTAAAAAGCACCTTTTAAACTAAAAGGGAGGAATATGAAGGAGCCCCAATTAGGAAGGGCTATTGCGGTCAGCTGGAAGCCATAAGTTCCACCTGATAATAAGTATGTATGTGACGCACCTGTAAATGCACGTGAGGCACCCGCAAAGCTAAAGGTATATAACTGGGTGAAAGCGGTCGGAGTCAGGAGAAGAATGAATTCATTGAGTCAGTCATGCAGTCGCTCGGTCGGAAGAAGAGTTCGGGTCGGAGAAGAAGAAAAGAATCAGAGCGGCCAGAACGTAGGCAGAGCGGTTACAGAAGAGAAACCAGATAGAAGAAGTAATTGCTGGTCAGAGTCAGGCAGAGGCTCCTGAGGAAGAAAGAAGAAAGAAGAAAGAAGCTCTAAAAGCTAAGCTCTCTCTCTCTCTCTAAAGAAGAAATCTCTCTCTTTCAAACTCTCTCTCTTTCTCTCTAAGCTCTAAGAAGAAGAAAAAGCTATCTCTAATCTTTCTCTCTAAGCTCTTTCTAAGAAAAAGCTATCTCTAATCTTTCTCTCTAAGCTCTTTCTAAGAAGAAGAAAAATCTTTCTTTCTCTCTAAGCTCTCTCTAAGAAAGTAGAAGTAAAAGTAGTAATAGCTTTACTCTGCCTCCGAGAGTTTTCCTCCCGCGGAGTTGTGGCTGGCCACGACAGGCAGCTTACAATTTACCTATATATGCTGACTGCCTATGAGATTCTGGCTTCATTTCCTTTCCAAATTTAGGAACTCCTTACTACCGTAAGGGAAAGGGACGACAACCGGATCTGGCTTCTTCGAGTTGAACGGGGGCGGCGAGATGGGGGCAAGTAGTTTGTAGCTCCCTTTTTAGAAGTCAGGTCAGATTGAAGCCTGGGAAGAACAGGATGTAAAGTCATCAGAGATGGGAGCTTCTATGAGACAAACAAAACTCATGAGTACTGAATAAATGTTGCAGCATCTGGAACATGTCAATGTATACCATAAGGATGATAATTTCTCACCAGGAGGTGTGAGGGCTGAGAAGTTGTCCCCACAATAAGGCCAGAGTGGACATGGCCTTTATTTGGGAACATAAATCTTTAACATCCCCAGAGTTATCAGGAATGTAAACACAACATTTAACTTTTGATGTTACAGATGTCCATCCAGATAAGATGGTAGTTAAGCTACTTAATGTCATCTGATCCTATAAAATCTTTCTACTGGCATGACCTCCGTCTAGTAGAGAACCCTTTATTTGTGTTACTTAGGGCTAGATAATCATACTAGTGAATATTAAGCCCACCTGTGTAGGTTAGGAAGATCTGTAGGCCTTAAAATGACTAAAAACTTTTGACTTGGCAGTCACTTAATAGCTGAACTGTTTTTTTTTTTTGGAGTTATCAGGCATTCCTGCTTAAGAATCTCTTTTGGAGCCTTCAGTTTTACCAATTCCTGGGGCTAATACAAGTGTATACCTTAAGTTACATTTAACCATTATTTCTTAAATGCCCAGGAATGGCTGTGTTTCAGTTTCAACTGTTTTTGCTAGGTGTTTGAGATGAAGTAGGTCACACTGACTTTTGCTTTTATCTATTGCTAAGAGTCAGCTGATTTCTCATGGGAGTCACTCTTGGGGGAACTTGAGAGCAACTTTTCTGTTCTGCTAGTGCCTTTTGTGCTCAGATGGGCCCAGGTCTTGCTTGACCATGTGGCTTCCCTTGGAAGCAGCAGGGATGTCTGTCTCCCTTCTCCAAGGACCCTCCTTTTCATAGCAAGGGCACTGATTGGCTTTCTCTTCTCCAGAGGTCTCATAACCTCCCTGGTTGGGAGACCATGTGGCCCAGAGTTGCAAAGCTCTTTAGAGAAGTTCCCTGTTCCCTGGATTTAGACTGACTCTGAGGGCAAGAGCCAAATATTGGTTTTCTTGGCCCTTTTAATTTAACTTAAAGTCTTGATCTTAAACATCTAGCAAATTAGTCTCACCAATCTTAAATTGAGAGCACTGGGCTTTAAATTTAATGTTTATAAACTTACAGTCATTTACCCTTTCTATTAATTGGGGTCTGTGCTCCCTATCTGTCCTGTAAGTGATGGCTTAAATTAACTCAGGTTGTGTTCTTGAAGTGATACCTCTGCAAAACATTAACAGACAACCTTTAGACAATTTATAAAGAAAATACAAAACAAAATTAACAAGAGTAAAAACACATTTAGTTTGTGTAATATCTATCTTGAATTTTGCTTGAGTTATATGTTATAACCCCTGTTTGGATCCTAGTAGTCTTAACAACAAGAATCACTCTTTTGGCCATAACGGTAAATGAATTGAAGTTTGGTGTACTTTGGGGTCATTCTGGCATGTAGTTAAGGTGGAAGGCCAGAGCCTTATCTCAGGTAAGGTGGGGCTCTTTATAAATCTTAGGTCAGGTGTTCTAGTTTTGAAGCTTCTTAAATAGAATTCTACAGAGTTTAAATATATTGTTGCGTGAGTTCCCATGAACATTAGCTAAAACAATATTACATTTAGAACTAATTAAAGAAAGGCTGAGAGCTTTTAACCTTTTGTGGAAAAGTTGAAACAATTTCTTATAATAATTTGAATTTAGACAAATTATTTCATCTTAATAAAAATGTTTTGTTATTTACAGTACTCTTAATTGGAACAGTCTAAACTTTTGAGCCTCTGCGTACACAGCAATCTTTTATAAACCTTTATACAGAATCACACACATCTGTTAAACACTTCATGAGAACACAATGTTCAAATATATAGAATTATAACTGTTGGAACTTTAACCTTTTTCAGTGATGACAAAGCAACCTAAAACCTCTTTTTTAATTTACCAGTTTATGAAAACAATCAATAATGTTACCCAGTGGAATTCAAGGAGTTACTTGATGACATATTTAACAGTTAGCATTTTAACCTTGTAAATTAATCAGATGTTTAACAAACCAAGTTACTCACAAATGAGTAATCCCATGTCAAATCTACTTTACTTTTACCAAAATATCAGACTGAACAGTTCTAGTCATTTCTTCCTTGCTGAAGAGAAGTCCTAGGACCAAACAATATTAGACAACATTTTACTAGTTCTTTGACCTCCTAGAGAGTCTTGTTGTAAAAACACATTTATTTTGTGTAATATCTATCTTGAATTTTGATTGAGTTATATATTATAACCCCTGTTTGAGATCCGAGTAGTCTAACAAGAATAACTCTTTGGACCATAGCAGTAAATGAATTGAAGTTTGTTTCATTTTAAAGGCACCTTTATTTTCATTTGTTTACCCAATTTAAATTGAACACTTTTAAATCAAGTGAATTAAAGGTATTTAGATCCATTTTTCAATTTTCATGAGCAGTCATTTTCTATTTGTCAATCTTGATATCATGTACATGAAATCTGGACATGCGCATGTATAGACATACAAACACATCACACAAGTGTGCACACGTAACAATAGCCAAAATCATGAGCTCAAAAAAAAAAAAATGCCTGGGTGGCATTTAGTAAAGGACACTTTACTTTTTTTTTTCTTCTTCTGGGGCCTGAGCCATCTCTGGAGCTTACAGGCTTTCCCATTTGCATTTCAATGTAAGTCTTAGCTGAGGTCTGGAAGGTGGGAGGGGGAAAACTTATTTTGAGCAGAAACTTCATGTCTAAGGAGTTTAATTTTTTTTTTCTTCTATTGGATTACTTGTTGGAGTTTCTAGAAGTCAAGGCCAATTTGGAACAAAGGAAGAAGTGGGTGAGGGAGTTGAAGAGGAGGGAGGAGGAGGAAAAGGGGGAGGAGCCAAAGAAGTGGAATAGTGGAATGGCAGAATGGCTCAGACTTGGGAAGAGGAAGAGGAGGGGTTTGTGATCCTGCTGAAGGAAAGAGCGCGTGGCTTGAAAACTAGTGCAATGAGCACAAACGAATGGGTTTGAGCGGAGGAGAAAGAAAGCTTGGATATGGGAGTATTATAAGGGGAATGGGTGGTTGGAGAAAACATTTCCGCAGAAGGTAACAGGAGGACTAAGGAAGAAGTGGGTGGCAGAAGAGCGACACTGCTACCGCAGAGGAGAAGGGGAAGGAGCCGAAGCCAGGAGTCAGAATGGGCACGGAAGCCGCAGGGGGAGAAGTTGGAATCTGTGCAGAAACCGCTGGGGGAGAAATCGGAGAAACCAGAGAAACTGGAGCTGCCTCAGAAGCCATAAGGGAGGGGGCTGAAGAAAGATCTGGGGCTGGAACCAGTGTGGCTGGCAGGAAGCCAGCAATGGGAGGGGAGGGGCCAGAAAATAGGTGGGCGCAGAAGGTGGCAGAGAAGGAAGAGGAGGTACAGCATGGAGATTATGGAGGAAGTGGAACCTCCAACCCTGGGTCGGGAGTTAGGCCAAGAGTGACTAGGTAGTTTAAGAGGCATTGTAGCAGGGAGTCGGCTGGGGGGATCAGAGTGGGTATGAGAGTGACAAAGAGTGTGTGATAGCGAAACTGAGGCAGAGAGTCAACCAAAGAAGAAGAAGAAGAAGAAGCCGCTGCCCCCATCTTCCCTTTCCGAACGGGAGAGATATATTATCCTGAAGAGTGTCCCCCTCAAGATATATATCAGAGAATCCAAGTCCGTGAGACCCAGTTGTCACCAGAGTCAAACAGACATGGGGTCCAAAGGGACTGGAGGACAGTGGGCCACCCTATGCAGGGATTTTCCGTGTCCTGTCCTGGATGGGAAGGAGAGACCCAAGTCTGGAGGCCAGAGGCTGGAAAAAGGGGCTTCTTCAACTGCTCCCAGAAAACGAAGAGAGAGAGGGAGGGAGGGAGAGGGAGAGGGAGAGGGAGATGGCGTGTGTGCACTAGAGAGAGCTCCTCCCATCCCAGATGGGAGGAATGAGACCTAAAGGGCAAGGGCGCAGGGATTCCACGAGGGGCAGACTCACAGACTTGTGGACTGGATGGACGCGCACAGATGTGGGCGGGCTGGAAGCATGTTCCCAGAAAAGGAAGAGAGAGAGAGAGAAAAGAGAGAGAGAGAGAGAGAGCGATCGAGCTCCTTGGGGCCCACTGTAACCTTGAAGGTCTTTAGGTGGGGTGTGATTCCCCCCTGTACCGGCCACAAGTGGGCCTGCTGAATGATCAATGGTCAGTTCCCACTGTGAAAGGCCCAATGGGTTTAGGAGCCCTGGGGATGGAGGGGCTTACCAATCTGATGACCGGTGGTGAGTACATCAGAGTTGGCAGTTGGAAAACGGGCAAAAAGCGGTTCCCGGGGGGCTTTGTTCTCTTATTAGAGACGTGCCCCACGTTGGGCACCAAAAGAAGGGCAAAAACCACACCGGGACCGCCTTGTAGTAAAAGGGGGCTTATTAAGGGAAGGAGAGAAGGAGAGGAAGTGGGGGGGGGAAAAGGAAGAAGGGAGAGGTGAACGGGAAAGGGGAGAAAGGAGAACAGGGGAAGGGGAGAAGATGGCAGCAAAAGAGCAGAGCATTCTGGACTGGCTGGGGCTTAAGTACAGAGGGGCAGAAGAGTGGCTTGTATGGTCGGGATTAGCTCATAAAGGGAGAGCCCACCCTGGGGTGAAGTCCCTCAAGAGGTGAGTATTCCCAGGGTCAGGAAGGGTGGGGACTCGAAGCCCGCCAAAGGTGGATTCTCACGAGAGAGATGGGCACTTCTGGAAAGGTGCCTGGGGGTATGGCCTGCTGGCCTGAATTTTATCTAACAGTGTCAGGATTATTTTTCTCCTGTGTTTAAATTTTGATTTGTAGCTCTTGTGTGAGTGGGAATGAATTTTCCGGATTATTTCCATTTGTGACCTCATTTTTTTCTAGTATCGAAGGTTCTGTGAGTTTTTCACCAGTTTTCAATTACTTCTCTTGACCAGCATTAAGTTTAATGATTCCTCTGCTTGTGATTTTAATACTAATAATTCCAGTCAAGAAGGCAGCAGGGAGCATGGCTCACTTGCTTCTTGGTAGATTTTCTGAAATCTTCAGCTGTCCTAAGTCATGTTTATAATCCAAGACACTTCAAAAATTTCAGTTTGCCCACATTTCCCAAATATTGAAGTTCCACTTTTGCCCCAGGCTTCAAGCATCTAATCTCTTCTAGAATATTAAACGGCATTACATGGAAGCAGTAACATTGTATCCCTATGGATATAAATTCTTTGAGCAACTTGATCATCCCTACCACTCTTTGTGTTTGAGTTCATTTTTGTTTTTTGGTATGCAGAAAAACTTATATATTGTTTTATGAGAACCAGCTGTGTCATTTAAAAATTTATCAATTATTTCATATTTTTGAAAATAATGGTGGTAGTAAGGTGTAAACAAACATAATAATGCCATCTTGTCTTGTGTCATTATGAAAATAATACATCAAAGCACCATTTATTAAAAAGAGCTTATATAGAAAGAGTTAACATGCAGTGAAATGTATGATAAACACGTGGAAATATAAAACTCTTTAATGTGAAAGTTTGTAATGAAGCTTAAAAATAGAGAAGTGTCTTCACCTAACTATGGTTGAAATCTGACTGTGTTTACTGGGAGTTTGGATAAACTGCCTTGCCCATGATGTAACTTTTCAAAACTCCATAAAAATCAAGTCTCACAAGTTTATGGACTTATTTATATCTCCTGATGTGGAATAAAAATATAACCAGGCACTACTGTGATGACATTTTAAAAAAGTGCTTATGAAGTTCCAAAAAGGATTAAAGGGTCTGTAGCAGTTACAACCAGAATCGTCTATAGATTGTAGATTGGAATCTGATGAATTAAATGTCCATAATGATGATTAAGGGTTAGGAAACATGCAGTGATTCTTAGTGAAAAACTGAGTGCTTTTATTTTTTTTATTATCTTAGCTACATTTACAAATATGTTGTGTACACCCACATAAAAAACTATGCTTCCATTGTTTCTGTACCCTTGCCCCTATAATTCAGTATCATCCTAGCAAAGGAATTAATCGACCTTTGGTTTTCTGGCATTGGCTGACTTCACTTAGCATTATTTTCTCCAACTCCATCCATTTACCTGCAAATGCCATGATTTTATTCTCTTTTAGTGCTGAGTAGTGTTCCATTGTGTATATATACCAAAGTTTCCCTATCCACTCATCTTTTGATGGGCATCGGGGGGTTGTTTCCACTATCTAGCTATTGTGAATTGTGCTGCTATGACTATAGATGTGGCTTTGGAAGGAGTTGGACATCAATATACTAAGTGCATGTATAAAAACTCAAATGGTATGCAAATACTTTGTGTAAAACCAATGACTTGGAAAACTGTGCTTTTTGTATGTAATATGAAAGGAATTGCACTCTAAAAGCATGTACAACAAAAATTAAAAAATAAATAAAAAAAAAACAATGCTTCCATACACAAAACTAGCATCAGGATTCAGAGGGGACACTGCTTCTACTGAGACTTAAAAAGGGATGATGGAATAAACACTGGGGTGGTACGTGCATGTGTGTGAGTATGTGAAACACGGCCGAGAGAGGCAGGGAATGAGAAGTGGATGTGTCACTTGATTTTGCAGAGCAAGTGACTCAACCCTATTGAATTCTGTCTTATTAGAGTCTTGGCCTTTAAGGGCTTACAGTGCCATAGAATCCAACGAACAATAATGGCCTTTGTCTAATAAGGAGCTTTGGATATTGAGTCCCCAGGGATACAGAACTGCAAATACCCTGTGACCAGACAAGAGCCGGGAATCCCCTCAGAATTCATCTCTTTGGCACAAGCTCAGTGTCTCACTCTGTCCCTCTGCCTCCCTGATGATAGACCTGCTGTGTCCATCCACCATTCAGGGGAGATGACCAGCATTACTGCGCAATGATGGCGGCCAGGTAACCTGGAGTTCCTTAGGCAATGAGAAGGAAGCAGGGGTTGAATACAGTTTGATCCTGGTGATGGAGCTGTGAGGAAAATACTTGAGGGTGGTCAAGTCCAGGTCTCCCAGGGGCTCTGTGCCTGGCTGTCTGACACCATGGTGACATGTTCTTTGCTACCTTTGTAAACTCACTCAACACCGCTCTCAATCTGGTGGTCTCCTTTGTCTACATAATGACAAGTATCATTTTTTCTTGAGCATAAATCTTCCCTTTTCAAAAGGGATGAATGTGGCTAAATTCTCTGGCATTTTTCTTGTGACCTCTGGGTGGTGGAGGGGAGATGCGTTGTTCACCTTTACCTTATCTTTCTATCACCTGCTCCTACATCTTTTTGAAAGAACTTGGGTGTCATCTCTGTTACTGTCTGTGAGGACCCTGGGGAAGGATGCAGAGACCTAGGCAGACCCAGTAAGCTACTTCCCGTGTCTACCTGTTTTCTATTATAAAACCATAGACAGCATGTGACAGCAACAGAGAGTGTGTAATAGTAATTTAAAATATCCTACGTTCACCATTTCCCAGTTCTCATAAATGCTGTTACTCCATTATTATCAGTTTAATCATTTTTAAACCAAAGTGATATGTACTGTGGTTGGAGTTGTGGATCAGTGGTAGAGCACTTGGATAGCACTTGTGAGGCACTGGGTTAGATTCTCAGCACCACATTAAATAAATAATATAAAGGTTCATTGACAACTAAAAAAAAAATAAAAAATATATGTACTGAAGGCCTCATTACATATTTCACCGTATTCATTGTCTCTTCTCAGAAGCAAGACCAATGCAACAATTTTCCTTGTGCATTTTTTTTTTCAGATTTTATGTGCTTCCATCTTTATATGTAGAGTAAAAGGAAATTGGTATAACATCAGTGAGGCAGAATATGGAGAAATAAATTGAGAGGTAATAATATAGCAGAACACTCTGTGGCAATTAAAGTTAATGAAATTATCAACAGTAATTTTTAAAAATCACACAAGGAAGTCAATTGTAAAATGACACAAACAACAAGATGCTTGTAATACAGACCTTTGTAAAATAAAATACTATACAATTCCTTGTGGAAGAATAGTATGAAATACAATAAAAACAGGAGGGAATCACATATATGGGTTAGTTAAGTTATAACTCTTCACCCTGTGAACAAAAGAAATATGATTGTATGAAACACATTCTTCCACATACACATGTTTAATTTATTGAAATGACAAGGGCTAAAGTGAAAATGGAGAAGGGTGTGAATTTGATAATTGACTGGTGGCTACTCAGACCTCCATTGTTATTTTGTATGGTTTTTTAGGGTAGCATATTCTACAAAAATAACCCCTGTAGAGTTTTGATAAATATTTAAACATTATTTTCATGAAGGACTCCGTGCATCACCCAATTTTTACTCTCTTATGACTTTTCAATGTTTATATTGATGCATCCATCTAATTTGTTTTCATCATTTAAATAATTTTATTTGTATTATGTCTATCCCAAATTAATAGTGATGTTATTAATATGATTTCCTTCCTCTGTACATGAGCACAACTCCCACAAGGAACTAACACATGAAATATGCTGCCCTTCAACTTGGCAGTTATAATTCCAAGGACGTTCTGTCTCTCTGTCCTCTTTTCTCATTTGTCCCACTGACAACTACCCTCCTAGACAAGAAACATGCCACGTTTATGTGTTGCAAGACACAAATGTCCCAATAGAAAATGTCATGGTGAGGGCCCCGGGTGCCCTGTGAGTGATGGCCCACTTTGGTCTTTCCAGTTCTCATCACTGTCACAACTCTATGAGTTGGAGGGGAGGCCCTGTGACAGCGATGAGGACATTGGGGCTATTTGAACAGTTGAAGAATTTTCTTCTATTTATAAAACAAATGTTGGAGTATGGATTTCATTTTGAGTGTGTGAGTCTAAGAATTAATGGGGATGAATTAGTGTGTCCAAGGAAGGATTCGAGGGAGAGGGAGGATGGAAAGAGAGAGAAGCAGAGGGAAGGATGTCAATATTCACCTAAGTTAAAAATACAGAACAGAGTTTTTCCAGAGCCCCATTCTCAAATGTGACCATGGGTGGGAGGGAGAGCATGTTAAGTGGCGGATTGCTGGACGTCGTCCCTGGAGCTTGTTGTCATATTTATGGAATGGGGTCCAAATATCAGCATTTCTAACAAGATCTCAGGTGATGCTCCTAATGCTCTGCCCCCTGAGCTAAGGATTTCATTGTCCTGTCATCCCTCTTTTGCATCAAATTCACCAGTAGCACCCAACCCAGAAACCACACAGCTGATTCAGAATTCCTGCTCCTGGAACTGACAGATGACCCAGCACTGCAGCCATTTCTCTTCAGCCTGTTCCTGTCCATGTACCTGGTCACGGTGCTTGGGAACCTGCTCATCATCCTGGCCATTGTGTCTGACCCCCACCTCCACACCCCCATGTACTTCTTCCTCTCCAACCTGTCCTTGACTGACATCTGTATAAGCACAAGCACCATCCCCAAGATGCTGGTGAACATCCAAGCACAGTGTTGGACCATTTCCTACACAGGCTGCCTCTCCCAGATATTTTTTCTCATGGCTTTTCTTGTTCTCTGGAAAATTGTCTCCTCACAGCAATGGCCTATGACCGCTATGTGGCCATTTGTCACCCACTGATGTACACCGTCATCATGAATCCTTCCTTCTGTGTCATGCTGGTTCTGATCTCTCTCTTAGTCAGCACTGTGAATAGTCTGCTCCACACTGTGATGGTGCTGCAGCTGTCTTTCTGCACAGACTTGGAGATACCTGACTTCTTCTGTGAACTTTCTCAAGTCGTTAAACCTGCCTGTTCGGATACCCTCATCAATCATATTTTGATTTATTTTTCCTCTGTTGTTTTGGGTGGTAGTGCTCTCTTTGGGATCATTTTTTCTTATACTCAAATTATCTCTTCTCTTTTGAGAATGCCATCAGCTGGTAGAAAATACAAAGCCTTTTCCACGTGTGGATCTCATCTCTTAGTTGTCTCTTTGTTCTATGGGACAGCTTTTGGAGTGTACATTAGCTCTGCAGTGATGGAGTCATCCAGGAAGACTGCAGTGGCTTCAATGATGTATTCTGTGGTCCCTCAGATGCTGAACCCCTTTATCTACAGCCTGAGGAACAGGGACATGAAGGAGGCATTGGAAAAAATATTTAGTAGAATAACATTTTTAAGGTAATTTTCATCATGATTAAACCTGGTTTCTAGAATGCATTTAAATTATCATTTAGCACTCTCATGTAAAACTTTTAAGTGTTTCCCTATGAACTAAACCATTTTCATATGGAGAAAGGCTTCCATTTTTTTGTGTGGGTACTGTTAGGTTTGAAAAATAAGGACTGTCCAAGAGAAAATGGAGATAGGTAAGATTAATGGCCATCATTTTCTAAGAAGGCAAAAAGCAGTCCATAAGTCAAAATGATCTCTCCATGTATAGAGTGTAAATAATGAATTCTCACAGAAGAATCTGAGAGCCTGTCATTGGGGCAGAGCTGGTGTTTGGGCTCAAGGAAAAGTGTTCAGCACCATCATCAGTGGACAGCTCTATGCTTGGATTCCATGATGTCTTCAAGAGTAGAGGTTTTCTGTCTACAGAGCCCCTGTCAGGGTGAGTCACCTGAGGACTACATGCACACTGCACATTCATTGGTATCCCCTCAAAACTACTAAGTTTGAATCTTTGGGGGGATATGTTGCAAGTATGTGCTTTATGAGTAAGTTCTGTGTGAGATTCTGATAGTGTTTCAAGTCTGAGAATATAGAGATGAATATTCTAAGAATAGAGGACAATGTATTTGTAATATGCAACATGGAAGAACTTGGTTTCCATTTGCTTGTTTATACATTATATATTTGGTATATAAAACTTATCCATAGTTTAAAAATTGTGTTAGTATAATAAAAACATACATGCAAATCAATGGTTAAGAGGAATCGTGGAATATTTTTGGAGAGTTCTTCACTCATGCGTTTCTCTCTGGTCTCTAATATTAAGAGTTTTGCTGAATTCTCTTTTCATCACTTAAAAATATTCTTTTGGAGAACAGTAGAAGAGAAGAAGTTGGGATCAGGGAAAGAGAGGAAGGGATTGAATGGGTATATACTTGAGAACAAAACTGAGCAAATTATTTTATGTGCCTCTAAAATATATTACAAGGAATTCCAATATTATGTATAATGATAATGAACCAATAAAACTGAATAAAAAGAAATGTAAAACATTGTTCAATTACTCTGAATCCTATGAAATTGTCCAGAGTTGATTGTGCAACATCCATATCATTTTTGTGGGAATTATTTACTTGTTTAAAAATGTTTTTATTAGTGGACTGTGGTTATACACAATGATGTCATTTACTGGGACACATTCATCCATGGATGTAATAGTTCTAATTATTTCTTTTCTTTCTTTCTTTCTTTTGTTTTTCTTTTTTGTGTGCGGTGCTGTGGATTGAATCTCAGGCCTCATGCATGCTAGGCCAGTGCTCTACCACTGAGCTGCACCTGCAGCCCTCAATTGCATGTTTTTATCCCCCTTGCATGTATCATTGCAAAATTTATGAGATTCTTTTACTACAGAACTTACCTCATTTTGAACTAAAGACTTTAATCTTTGTGTATAAATTCTGTTTATGATTGTTTTTGCATCATTGTGCTTTGAGATTCAAAGCTGCTATTGATTGAGGCACCAGTTAATTTCTTTGAATGCCATATAGTTTTACATTGTATATGTTGAAATCAAAATATGGTCATCCTATGCTGGGGTTGTAGCTCAGTGGTAGAGCACTTGCATAGCATGTGTGAGGCACTGGGTTCAATCCTTAGCATCACATAAAAACAAATAAATAAAAAAGGTATTGTGTCCATCTACAACTAATAATATTTTAAAAATATGGTTGTCTTATGTTGATGCAATGTTCATATTATAGTCTGAATTTAATCCATATAGATTATAAATTATAGATTAGAAATTATGGGTTAATGAAATATTGATTAATAAGAATAATAGGAATACAAGTATATAGAATTAGTAATGTTAAGGTACTCCAGCTTGCCATAGTTATAAGTTAAAAAAAGTAACCACACAACAATATAACCACTGTAAAACATAGGATTTAAGTTGTTAGCAATAAGATATAAATAATGTAAGGTGATAAGTGTAAGCTCATAGGTCTAATATAGTTACATATAGTTATAGATAAATATATTGGTTACTAGAACAGTAGTTAAATATAAGAAATAACGATAGACAAGCATCAGTGAGTATAGCCATAGAGACTCCATCTTCTTGGTTCCCATGAAAAAACTTGTTACATAGGCTGTTTTCAAGATGTTATTTTAAAATTGTTTTTGTGTAGACTCATACAAATGAGGATGTAGACTCCCATAACTGAGGACGTGGTTTTCTGTTTTTGATCTGCTAACTGTATTTTTAAAAATTTTTTATTCAGTGTTGTATATATAACAGTAGCATGCTTTACAATTTGTAATATACATAAAGAGCATCTTTTTACATATCACTGTTAGTATACAAAGTATACTCATATCTTTCATGTCTTCAAACATGCATTTAGGGTAACGATAACCCTCTCATTCTACCATCTTTTTTTTCTTCCTCTCTTTATACCCCCTTGTTCCTTCCCTTACCCTCCCTCCCCATTGAACTTTCTGGTTTTCCTCTAATCTTCCTATGCTCCCCAACCCAACCCCACTGTGAATCAGCTTCCTTGTATCAGAGAAAACATTCAGTATTTGGATTTTTGAGATTGGCTAACTTCAATTAGCATTATATTCTCCAATTTCATCCATTTACATGTGAATTCCATTATTTTATTCTCTTTTATTGCTGAGTAAAATTCCATTGTGTTTATATACCACATTTTCTTTATCCACTCATCTACTGAGGGGCATTTAGATTGGTTCCACAATCTAGCTATTGTGAATTGTGCTGCTATAAACATTGATGTGGCTGTGTCTCCATAGCATGCTGTTTTTAAGTCCTTTGGAAATAGGCCCAGTAGAGGGATGACTGGGTCATATGCTGGTTCCATTCCGAGTTTTCCAAGGAATCTCCATACTTCTATAATGACTGCACTAATTTGCAGTCCCACCAACAATGTATGAGTGTGCCTATTTCCCCACATCCTCTTCAACATTTATTGTTGTTTGTGTTCTTAATAGCTGCCATTCTGACTGGAGTGAAATGAAATCTTAGAGTAGTTTTGATTTGCATTTCTCTAATTGTCAGAGATGTTGAACATTTTTTCATGTATTTGTTGATTGATTGTATATCTTCTTCTGAGAAGTGTCTGTTCAGTTCTTTGGCCCATTTAGTGATTGGGCTATTTGATTTTTTGGTGTTAAGATTTTAAGTTCTTTATATATTCTAGAGATTAGTGCTCTATCTGATGTGCATGTGTTAAAAGTTTGTTCACAATTGCTCTCTATTCACCTCACTGATTGTTTCTTTTGCTGAGAAGAAACTTTTTAGTTTGAATCTATCCCATTTATTGATCCTTGATATTAATTCTTGTGCTACAGGAGTCTTATTAAGGAAGATGGGACCAAGTCCGATATGTTGGAGATTAGAGCTTACTTTTTCTTCTATTAGGCGTAGTGTCTCTGGTCTAACCCCCTAGGTCCTCGATCCACTTTGAATTGAGTTTTGTACATGGCAAGAGATAGAGATTCAGTTTCATTTTGTTGCATATGGATTTCCAGTTATCCCAGCACCATTTGTTGAAGAGGCTATCTTTTCTCCAATGTATGTTTTTGGCACCTTTATCTAATATAAGATAGCTGTAGTTGTAGGCGTTAGTCTCTGTGTCCTCTATTCTGTACCATCGGTCTACAGGTCTATTTTGGTGCCAGTACCATGCTGTTTTTGTTACTATTGTTCTATAGTATAGTTTAAAGTCTGGTATTATGATGCCCCCTGATTCACTCTTCTTGCTAAGGATTGCTTTAGCTATTCTGGGTCTCTTATTTTTCCAGATGAATTTTATGACTGCTTTTTCTATTTCTATAAGGAAAGTCATTGGGATTTTGATTGGAATTGCATTGAAACTGTATAATGCTTTTGGTTGTTGCCGCCTGAAGCGCTCGGAGCAGCACCGGAGCCGCGGGAAGAACTTCAGAAGCAAACTGGAGACAAACAGCTTTTTATTCTGATAACTTTTCTCTCTGGTTCTAAACAACTAACTCACGCCAAACACACCACTAAAATGGCGCTGACCCGATCAGCAATTTCGGCCAAGTCACTCCAGATCCCGCAACAAAATCCCGTGAGACTACGGGTGGCGACAATGGCCAAATCTCCACGGCTCATAGTCAACTGCAATTCAAGCCAATCCCCAAACAGGGCTCCTGCATTTGGTAATATAGTCATTTTGACAATATTGATTCTGCCTATCCAAGAACAATGTAGATCTTTCCATCTTCTAAGGTCTGCCTTAATTTCTTTCTTTAGTGTTCTGTAGTTTTTGTTATAGAGGTCTTTCACATCTTTTTTGTTTAGGTGGGCCCCGGGGTACTGGGCCCCGTGCCCGTTTTTTGAATTCCTGAACAAAGGATTTCCATGGATGTCAAATTTTGAATAGCATTTATTGGCCCAATGATTTCCCTTTTTACACCTGGGGCAGCGGCCTGGGGCATGGTATGAGCTTGATCTTATTTCTCTTTTGGGATTTTGCCTAGAATTGCCTGATTTGATTATGATAATTTTGCCTGGAATATCCTGATTGATTATAATGTCTACGTTTAGCCTTTGTGAAATTTCGAGAGGAAGCACCTCTCATTGAGGCTGCAATCACATTTCCTGTGACAAAGGCGCCATTTATATCTTTACATAGTTGTATATATACGGAAAGATCCTTTTTAGTTCTCCATGGCCTGATGGCTGCTTGGCACCATTTATTTGCATTTTCATAAGCTAATTGAACAACTAAAGGCATAGCTTGGTCAACATCTGCAAACACACTACCTGCAGTTCTCAAAAGTCGATCAGCAAAGTCGGCATACGGCTCATTAGGTCCTTGAATCACTTTTGACAAGCTACCTTGTAGATCCCCAGGTCCTTGTACAGTTTTCCATGCCTCTAAGGCAGCTGCATTTATCTGAGCATATATATCTGAGTCATAATCTGTTTGAGCCTGTAAGTCTGCGAATTGCCCTTCTCCTGTGAGCATGTCTATATTATAGTTTTCAAACCCTGCAGCCGCGTTTCTTTTAGCCGTTTCTATACAAAGTTCTTGGAATTGCGATCGCCAAACCAAGAATTGCCCCCCGCTTAATGTTGCTTTACATAGACTTTTCCAGTCTGAGGGGGTTAAGCTAAAGGTGTTAAGGGACTCCAGCATACTCAACGTGAAAGGAGCTTGGGGCCCATAAGTCATTACTGCCTCTTTGAGATTTTTTATTGTTTTGAAATCTACTGACTGATGGACACTCTGTCCATTTTTCTTTTCAAATGCTGGCGGTTCCCAATGTATCTGTGAGTTGTCCTCGAGAGCGCATAAGCGATCAGAAAGACTTTTTATTTCTGTTTCTAGGGTATGCAAATGCCTAGTAATACCCTTCATATTTTCTGTAATGGATTCCACCCATGGGGGAGTAGTCACTTCCACAAGTGACTCCTCTGCCTGACGGACCTTTTTCTCGGTCTTTTTTAATTTCTTTTTCCTCATTTTCTCAGGATCACTTTTACTAGATTCCTCACCACTGCTAATTTCACTGACAGCAATATCCTGAGGCCCAGGTTCCAGTGAGAGCAAGTATCCTTCAGCTTTCGCCAATAACTCCCGAATAGCTTTAATAGCTTGGATTTTTGTCATTTTTGGGTCTCTTCTAATACTCTCTTTACTGGTCTCAGTTGGCCCAGTGGAATCTACACTTTTTTGATCACTTTCATTTTTGTCTATATACTCCTCACTGAGAACAGAGTCAGGTATATCAAGGAGTCTTTGCATAGCCTCTATCACTTGGGATTCAGTTATATTCGAACCCATCTTTAGAGACCTTTCAGTTCTTACCTGTCCGCTCCGAAGTTCCCCGTACGGGCCGCCACCTGTTGCCGCCTGAAGCGCTCGGAGCACCGGAGCCGCGGGAAGAACTTCAGAAGCAAACTGGAGACAAACAGCTTTTTATTCTGATAACTTTTCTCTCTGGTTCTAAACAACTAACTCACGCCAAACACACCACTAAAATGGCGCTGACCCGATCAGCAATTTCGGCCAAGTCACTCCAGATCCCGCAACAAAATCCCGTGAGACTACGGGTGGCGACAATGGCCAAATCTCCACGGCTCATAGTCAACTGCAATTCAAGCCAATCCCCAAACAGGGCTCCTGCATTTGGTAATATAGTCATTTTGACAATATTGATTCTGCCTATCCAAGAACAATGTAGATCTTTCCATCTTCTAAGGTCTGCCTTAATTTCTTTCTTTAGTGTTCTGTAGTTTTTGTTATAGAGGTCTTTCACATCTTTTGTTTAGTTGATTCCCAAGTATTTTTTTTTCTTGATGCTATTTTAAATGGGGTAATTTTCATCATTTCCCTTTCAGAGGATTTGTCACTGATGTACAAAAATACCTTTGACTTATGGGTGTTGATTTTGTATCCTGCTACTTTGCCAAATTCATTTACTAGCTCTAAAAGTTTTTCCGGGTCTTCTAGGTATAGAATCATATCATCAGCCTATAGTGCTAGTTTGAGTTCTTCTTTTCCTATTTGAATCCCTTTAATTTTGTTCGTCTAATTATTCTGGCCAGAGTTTCAAGTACTATGTTAAATAACAGTGGTGAAAGGAGGCATCCCTGTCTTGTTCTAGTTTTTAGAGGGAATGCTTTCAATTTTTCTCCATTTAAAATGATGCTAGCCTGGGGCTTTGCATAGATAACTTTTATAATGTTGAGGTACATTCCTGTTATCCCTAATTTTTCTAGTGTTTTGAACATAAAGTGGTGCTGTTTTTTGTTGAATGCTTTTTCTGCATCTATTGAGATGATCATATGGTTTTTCTCTTAAGTCTATTGATGTGATGTATTACGTTTATTGATTTCTGTATGTTGAATGAAACTTGCATCCCTGGGATAAACCCCACTTGATCGTGGTGCACTATCTTTTTGACATGTTTTTGTATTCGATTTGCCAGAATTTTGTTGAGAATTTTAGCATCTATGTTCATTAAAGATATTGGCCTGAAGTTTTTCTTTTTGGCTGTGTCTTTGCCTGGCTTTGGAATTAGCTAATATGTACCTCATAGAATGAGTCTGGAAGAGTTACCTCTTTTTCTATTTCCTGAAATAAATTGGAGAGTATTGATATTAGTTCTTCTTTGAAGGTCTTGTAGAACTCGGCTGTGTATCCATCTAGTCCTGGGCTTTTTTTGGCTGGTAGCTTTTTGATGGAGTCTTCCATTTCTTCACTTGAAATTGATCTGTTTAAATTGCGTATAGCCTCCAGATCCAGTTTGGGTAATTCATGTGACCCTAGGAATCTGTCAATGCCATCAATGTTTTCTATTTTATTAGAGTATAAGTTTTCAAAATAATTTCTAAATATCTTCTGTATTTCTGAGGTGTTTGTTGTGATGTTTCCTTTTTCATCACGGATGTTAGTGATTTGAGTTTTTTCTCTTTTTTTTCATTAGCATCTCTAAGGGTCTGTCAATTTTATTTAATTTTTCAAAGAACCAACTTTTAGTTTTTTCAAGTCTTTGAATTGTTTCTTTAGTCTTAATTTCATCTCTCATTTTAATTATTTCCTGTCTTCTACTGCTTTTAGTGTTGGTGTGTTCTTTTTCTAGGGATTTGAGGTGTCATGTTAAGTCATTTATTTGTTGTTTTTTTCTTCTTTTAAGGAATGAACTCAATGTAATAAATTTTTCTCTTAATACTGCCTTCATAGTGTCCCAGAGATTTTGATATGAAGTATCTGTGTTCTCATTCACCTCTAGGAATTTTTTAATCTCCTCCTTGATGTCTTCTTCAACCCCTTTTTCATTCAGTAGCATGTTGTTTAGTCTCCAGGTGTTGGAGTAACTTTTTAAATTTTATCATTTATTTCTAATTTCATTCCATTATGATCTGATAGACTGCAGGGTAGTATCTCAACTTTTCTCAATTTTCTAAGAGTTGCTTTGTTGTATAGTACGTGGTCTATTTTAGAGAAGGAGCCATGTGCTGCTGAGAAGAAGGTGTATTCATTCACTGAGGGATGAAATATTCTATATATGTCCATTAAGTCTAAGTTATTAATTGTATTAATGAGGTCTAAGTTTTCTTTATTTAGCTTTTGTTTGGGTGATCTATCCAGTGGTGAAAGAGGTGTGTTGAAGTCTCCTAGAATAATTGTGTTGTGGTCTATTTGACTATTGAACTTGAGAAGGGTTTGTTTGATGAATGTAGGCACTCCATTGTTTGGGACATATAGATTTATAATTGTTATATCTTATTGATGAATGGTTTCCTTAAGCAGTAAGAAATATCCATCTTTGTCCCTTTTGATTAGCTTTGACTTGAAGTCTACCTTATTTGATATGAAAATGGAAACCCCTGCTTGCTTCCATGACTCATGTGAGTGGTAAGATTTTCCTAGCCTTTCAACTTCAGTCTTTTTCTATGAGGTGAGTTTCTTGGAGACAGCATATTGTTGGGTCTTTTCTTTTAATCCAGTCTGACAATCTGTGTCTTTTGAATGGTGAGTGTAGGCCATTAACATTCAGGGTTAATACTGATACATGATTCATATTCCTGTCCACTTTTGTTTATGGTATTTAACTTGATTTGGTTTCTCCTCTGGTTAGTATTTTCTTTAGTTTAATATTTCCCTTTGCTGATTTTCATTGTTATTTTTCTTCTTCTTCATGGAATATTTTGCCCAGGATGTTCTGAAGTGCAGGCTTTCGAGTTGCAAAATCTTTTAACTTTCATTTGTCGTGGAAGGTTTTTATTTCATCCTCAAATCTAAAGCTTATTTTTGCTGGATATAATATTCTTGGTTGACATCCATTTTCTTTCAGAGCTTGAAATATATTGTTCCAGGATCTTCTAGCTTTTAAGGTCTGGCTTGAAAAATCTGCACATAACCTAATTGGTTTTCCCCTTATGTAATCTGATTCCTTTCTCTTGTGGCCTTTAATATTTTTTCCTTATTCTGTATGTTGGGCATTTTCATTATAATGTGCGTTGGTGTGTATCTGTTGTGATTTTGTACATTTGGTGTTCAATAAGCCTCCTGAACTTGGTTTTCCCATTTATTCCTCATGTCTGGAAAATTTTCTACTATTATTTCATTGAATAAATTACTCATTCCTTTGGTTTGGAACTCTATTCCTTCCTAAATCCCAATAACTCTTAAATTTGGTCTTTTTAGGTTATCCTATATTTCTTGAATTTTCTGATCATGATTTCTTACTATTTTCGCTGTGTGGTCTACATTCTTTTCCAGATTATATATTTTGTCTTTATTATCTGAGGTCCTATCTTCCAAGTGGTCTAATCTGTTGGTGATGCTTTCAATTGAACATTTAATTTGGTTTATTGCTTCTTTCATTTCTAGAATTTCTGTTTGGTTTCTTTTTAGAACCTCTATCTCCCTACTGAAGTAGTCTTTTGCTTCTTGTATTTGTTTATAAAGTTCTTTGTCAAAATGATCTTTTAATAGCTGTATTTGATCCCTCAGATCATTCTTGAGGTCATTAAACATTTGGATTAGGTACCTCCTGAACTCTTTCTCTGACTTTTGATCTACTCTGCTTGCCATGGGATCTGCTACGGAGGTATGTTGATTTGTTTGGGATACTGTCTTCCCTTGTTTTTTCATATTGCTTGTGTGACTTCTCTTCTAGCACCATGGAACCTTGACTTTTTCATTTTTACCTTAAAGCCTTATGATGCCCTTATAGTACAATGTTATCAGATCCCCATATAAACACTTTACACTCTAAAACCAGGCATTTTTCTATTCAGATATTCACAATTTGGTCAAAATGTACAGAATTAGTGAATTCAGATATTGTCTTCAATAAACTTTTTAGGTTTGTGATCAGGTTTATAATTTCTAATATTGGACACCGAGGTGATATAATTAGGAGGGAGGAGGTGAGGATATTGAGTTGTTATTTCTTAGGAAGTGTGAAAGAGATATCTATGGATGTAATTTGATAACAGCAGAAAGGAGAGGTAATGAATTGGAGCAAACTTGTTAGAGGGGAGACCAATTTATATACAAACCAAACTTATGTATATGTTGAGAGAAAACAAAGTGTCAAAGTAATAGAAATTAGTGACAAAGAGAAGAAAGATAAAGTGAGTCAAAAATAGAGAAGAAACTATATATAACTCCTATTTGATGTATTATTGAATTGCCTCAGTTCTCAAGTTCCTATTTCATGTATAGACTTGTTTTCACCTATGTTGATAGTGCAAGGGCGAGTCATAAATAGAGAGATGAAAGATAAGGTAAGAAATGAAAAAGAAGAAAGGAAAAAATAATAATAATAAAAAATAAAGAAATAAAAAAATAAAAAAATAAAAATAAAAAAAGAAGTGGGGGAAACAAGACTAACTAAACCAAGCACTAAGGAATAAATGACACAGAGAAAAAATGCTCTTTCATGTGCACACCCCCCCCCACACACACACAGAAAAGAAAAAAAAAAGAAAGAAAAAACCAAACAACAACAACAAAACAAAAACAAAAACAAACAAAAAACCAAAACCACAAAGTTGAATCCACAAATTAATCTCAGTCAAGATTCTTTAGGGGGAAGATTTTTCTGGGTCCCTTCATAGTGAGTGGATGCGGATGTTTGATGCTGATTTCCCGGTTTCTCTTGTCCCCCTCCAGTCAAGTTATCACAGAAACCACTCTGTCTGTTGTGGAGGAGTTGAGGCTGCCAGTCTGTTTAGCCCAGTAAGTTGGGCTGCCAGTGCGTGGCGCTGGAAGATGACGTATCACGATGCATCAGCACTCCGCGACACTCCACAGTTGCAGAGTCCTGGGCCCCGCACGCTGGATTCAGATATGCTACTCGTTCCCACGCTGGCTGATTTTGGCCCAGCTAGAGGTAGGCTGCCCTCAGGGTCTGCTCAAACTCCTCGGATACTGCAGGGTCCCACTTCTCCCTTTTGTCCCCCCCTTTTCTCCGTCCGCTGTAACCCCCTTTGAAAATGGCAGTGAGGGGCTGGGGTTGTGGCTCAGCGGTAGAGCGCTCGCCTAGCACGTGTGTGGCCTGGGTTCGATCCTCGGCACCACATACAAATAAATGCATCGTGTAGAACTAAAGCAAATAAATAAATATTTAAAAAAAAAATAAATGACAGAGAGAAAAAAATGCTCTTTCATGTGCACACACACCCACACACATGCACAGAAAAGAAAAGAAAAAAAAAAAAAAGAAAAAACAAACAACAGAAATAAAAATAAAAAATAAAACCAAAAAAACCCCCCACAAAGTTGAATCCACAAATTAATCTCAGTCAAGATTCTTTAGGGGGAAGATTTTCTGGGTCCCTTCACAGTGAGTGGATGCGGATGTTTGATGCTGATTTCCCGGTTTCCCTTGTCCCCCTCCAGTCAAGTTATCACAGAAACCACTCTGTCTGTTGTGGAGGGGCTGAGGGTGGGGTTAAAGGCTGCCTGTCTGTTTAGCCCAGTAAGTTGGGTCGCTGGGGGCGTGGCGCTGGAAGATGACGTATCAAGATGCGTCAGCACTCCATGGCGCTGGAAGATGACGTATCAAGATGCGTCAGCACTCCGCGGTCGCTCCACAGTTGCAGAGTCCTGGGCCCCGCCAGCTGGGTTCAGATATGGTACTCGTTTCCACGCTGGCTGATTTTGGCCCAGCTAGAGGTAGACTGTCCTCAGGGTCTGCTCAAACTCCTCGGATACTGCAGGGTCCCACTTCTCCCTCCACCCCTTTTTCTCCGTCTGCTGTGACCCCCTTTGAAAATGGCAGTGAGGGGCTGGGGTTGTGGCTCCGCGGTAGAGCACTTGCCGGGCGTGTGTGAGGCACTGGGTTCGATCCTCGGCACCACGTACAAATAGACAAATAAAATAAAGGCCCTCTGTGCACCTACAACTACAAAGAAAAAGAAAACGAAAATGGCAGCGATCAGCCACCCCGGGCGTTAGGGCACCTCCCCGGACCCGACAGAAGTTGCCGACCAGCGTTCCCGTGTGTGCGACCCCGCTGGGTGACTGGTGTGGAAACAGGCTGTGCCACTCAGCCGTCCACGACGATTTTTCTGTTCTGTTAATGCTGCCGTGTTTTTGTTCTTCTGTGCCATTTCCCGCTGGCTCCACCACCAATATTTCTGCTGCTGTTTGTTTCCCGTGCGGGGTCCGCGTGAGTCCGCAGTTTGGAGACTCACCCTCGCTGTAAGCTGCCCCCTCAGCACCCCACGGCTGCAGTAAATTCACTGGTAACGCTGCCATACTGCAATAAATTCACTGGTAACGCTGCCGTACTCTCACTATGGCACCTCCGTCTACTGACAGAAGCCCAGTGTGGTCCGCTATCTTTCTCCTCCCTGCTAACTGCATTTTCAACTTCTGTATTCTGTTTGCTTGCAATTTGCAAAATTTACAAAATTCCATACGAAAGTTCCCAGAGTCTGGTTCTCTTCCCTATTTTTTATTCCTTAAATATTTTGGCCACAAGCAACTCAAGACTGTTCTATCAGAGAGCCTTGACTCTAACAGAAACAGTCCCTGGCCAGAATAAAATTCTTTGATTTGTTTCAAATTTGGACTAATTTTGTTTTCTGAGTGGTCTCTTCTGCACTATATGGCTTTTTAAAAAATGGTGCTGGGGATCAGACCCAGGGCCTTGTACAAGCTATACAAACACTACCACTGAGTTGTATCCTCAGTACAAATTTTTGACTATTATGAATTAACATATTTAAACAATCTTGCACATGTCCCCTTCTGGAAATAAACAAGAGTCTTACTCTTGGAGTGGAGTTATTTTGTATACAGGAGCATCTCTTTTCCTTTGGATAGTTCCAAAATGCTTTCCCAAGTGGTAGAATTGATTTATATTCCTAATAGAATGTTCTTGTGATCCAGATAATTACCAGAAAGCAAAAATGCTGGTGAACATTCAAGAAATATCTAGTCAGGTCTTTTGTACATTTTTTAATTGGATTATTTGGGTGTTTATTGATGGGGAGAAACTTGTATATTTTGATGAGTCTCAGGGAAGTTTTTATTGGTCAGTCTCAGAAGAGTGAAAGTAGTTGAGGGTGTATAGGTCAGAAGAAGGCAAAAGAGGCTGTTGTCCTGTCTGGAGGCTGGTTTCGGTCCTCACTGCCTGTCCAGGGTCTTGTCCATGGCACCCCAGGAGAGGCCCAAAGTGCAGAAAGGGAGCCACATTCTATACACAATTCAATAATTATTGAGACCAGTCACTAGTTGACCATATTCTTCTGAGGGTAATATCAGCATCTAACATACTCAGTTAGTTAGGTTATCTCAACATTTAAGATAATGGTAAGGATTTAAAATTATCAGTGGAAGACACTGAAGGTTCCAATAAAAAGGAAGCCTGACTCTAATGTGCTCAAACAGTATGGAGAGGTCATACTAAGGAGAACTGACTGGTTGTAGCTGCCTGACGTACAGCCACAATGCCACGGGAGAAAAACTCGGAGGCAGAATGAAGATACTTCTACTTTTACTTCTACTTTCTTAGAGAGAGCTTAGAGAGAGAAAGAAAGAGATTTCTTTCTTCTTCGGCAGCCTCGGCCTGACTCTGACCAGCAATTAGAGAGAGAGAGAGCTTAGCTTAGAGAGAGCTTAGCTTAGAGAAAGATGAGAGAGAGAGAGAGAGAGAGAGAGAGAGCGCTTGAGAGAGAGATTCTTTCTTCTTTCTTTTCTTCGGCAGCCTCGGCCTGACTCTGACCAGCAATTACTTCTTCTATCTGGTTTCTCTTCTGTCCGAACTCTTAACTGCTCTGACTCTTATTTCTTCTTCTGACTACGTTCTGGCCACTCTAACTCTTTTCTTCTTCTCCGACCCGAACTCTTCTTCCGAGCGACTGCATGACTGACTGAATGAATTCATTCTGCTTCTGACCGCTTTCACCCGGTTATATACCTTTAGCTTTGCGGGTGCATCACGTGCATTTACAGGTGCATCACATACATACTTATTATCAGGTGGAACTTATGGCTTCCAGCTAACTGCAATAGCCATCTCCCTGATTAGGGCTCCTTCAACTGGTGATTGGTGAAAACCAAGGAAATCTTGTTGATGAGAACCTCATTATGGGAACATCAGAGTTAGGGCATGAGCCTGAAGAGGGAGCAGAGTGTCATTGGCCTGCCATAATGTGCATCTTCCTAGGACTCGCTCCTCCAGGGGCACCTGGTGGCTATACCAGATGCAGGTGTCACACCTAGATGTGGTTCCCAGAGACAGAAACCTGGTTGTCCTTCCCTGCGTCCGTTGATAATAACATTTCCGTTGAGTCAACTAGATGACATCTGTTTCATGAGCCATTTTATGTCACTCAAAATGGTATGTGCAAGTTCTAATTCTCTCACTTGTGATGTTAACTTAAATGACAAAAGAGTGAATGTTGCCTATGTAGGAAAAGTGTCTTTGAGGAGGGGTTGCTTGTTCCTGAAAATCTGGGTGAGTGTGTAACTCATTCCATTAGAATACTGCTGGGACGATTAGGTGCTAATTAGTCATTTGGTGATTCTCTTTGCTTTGAGTGATTGTCCTTTCAAAGGTCATGTTAAAATGCAACTCTTATAGTAGAAGTGTTTTGAGAGGTGGGGATCTGTAAGAGGTGCTTAGGACACGAGAACTCTGCCCTCATCAAAAGATGAATGATGCCACACAAAGGGCTTTCAGGGGGGTTTCTCCTCATGTGCTGTGTTTCCATGTGAGAACAGCATTGGTGCCTTCTGCAGGATGCAACATTCAAGACACCAGGTTGGAATTAGTGACGGGACTCTTAGCCAGATTCCAAATCTCCTGTGACCTTACATATGAACTTAAGTAGTCCAGAATTGTGAGAGAAGATATTTCTGTTCTTCATAAATTACCTGTTCTGTGGTATTCTGTCATAGCAGCACAGAATAGATTAAGATACTATTTTGGGATTATTTCTCTTCTCTGTTTAAATTTTGATTTGAAGATCTTTTTGTGAATGGAAATGAGTTTCCCCCCTTATTTCTGTCCGTGACCTCACTTTTGTCTAGTATAGTAAGTTCTCTGAGGTTTTCACCAGTTCTCAATTACTTCTCTTGCCTTGCATTAAGTTTAATGATTCCTATGCATGGAATTTTAATACTAAAAAATGCCAACAAAGTAGCCAGCAGGTAGCATGGCTTCTTGGTAGATTTATTGAAATCTTCAGCTGTCCTAAGTCATTTTTATAATCTAAGACAGCTCAACAATTTCAGTTTGCCCACATTTTCCACATATTGCAGTTCCACTTTTAACCAGGCCACAGCACCTCATCTCTTCTAGAATGTTTAACCTTATTACATGGAGGCAGTAACATTTTATCCATATGGCCATAAATTCTTTGAGCTCTTTGGTCATTCCAACCACTCTTTGTGTTTGAGTTCACTTTTTTTTTTTTTTTTTTTTTTTTTTGGTATGCAGAAAAGCTTACATGTTGTTTCATGAGAACCAGCATTGTCATTTAAGAATTTATTCACTACTTCATGTGTTTAAAATTCATGGGGGTTAGACGGTGTAGACTGACATAATAATGCCATCCTGTCTTCTGTCATTATCAAATAATATATCAAAGCACCAGTTATAAAAAGTAAGTTCATGTAGAAAGAGGTAACACAGTGAAATGTATGATGAATGTGAAAATATTGAACTCTTTAGAGATTAAATTTTGTAATTTAGTTTTAACATGGAGATGGGTCTTCATCTAACTATGGTTGAAATCCCACTGTGATCACTGGGAGGATGGATAAACTGCACTGACTATGATGTAATTTCCTATAACTCTATAAAAAATCAAGAGTCCCAAGTTCATGTGTTGTACTTATTTATTTCTCCATATGTGAAATAAAATGTAACCAGGTGCTATTGTGATAGAAATTAAAAACCTGGTTATGAAGTTGAGAAAGCATCAGCCCATACATCTGTATCAGTCATGGTCAGAATTGTCTACAGATTGTAGATTGGAATCTGATGAATTTAATGTCCAGAACGAAGATTAAGGCTAAGGATACATTGAGTGATTTTTACACATAGTTTGAGTGCTTGCATTTTTACATTATCTTAGCTATATTTACAAATATGTTGTGTACTCCCACATATAAAAGCAACATTTCCATGTTAAACCTAGTATCAGGATTCAGAATGGCCACTGCTTCCACTGAGGAAAAAAAAAAAAGATTCGGAAAAAGTTAGAGAGGGGTAGTATGTGCGTGTGTGTGAGTATGTAAGACATGGTGGTGAGCGTCAGGTGGTGAGGAGTGGATGAGACACTTGGTTTTGCAGAGCGAGGGACTCAACCCTATTGAATTCTGTTTTTAGAGTCTTGTCCTTTAAGGGTTTACAGTGCCATAGCATCCAAATAACAATAATGGCCTTTGTCTAATAAGAAGCTTTGGACATTGAGTCCCCAGGGATACAGAAACCACAAATACCCTGTGACCAGTCAGGAGAGAAGAGCTGGGAATCCCTTCAGAATTTATCTATTTGGCTCGAGGTCAGTGTCTTACTCTGTCCCTCTGCCTTCCTGAGGACCGACCTTCATCCACCATCCAGGGGAGATGACCAGCATTACTGCACAATGATGCCAGCCAGGTAACCTGAAGTCCCTTAGACAATGGGAAGTAATCAGGAGTTTGATACAATTTGATCTGGGTGATGGATCTGTGTGGAAAATACCTGAGGGTGGTCAAGACCAGGTTCCCAGGGGCTCTTTGCCTGGAATTCTGCCACCATTGTGACATGTTCCTTGGTACATTTATTAAAAAATGAAACAAACAAACAAAAACTCAACAGCTCTCAATCTGGTGGTCTCCTTTGTTTACATAATGACAAGTATCATTTTCTTCTTGAGCATAAACCTTCCCTTTTCAAAGGGATGAATGTGACCAAGTTCTCTGGCATTTTTTTTGTGCCCTTTGGGTGGTGGAGGAGAGATGTGTTGGTCAGGTTTACCTTATCTTTCTATCACTCATTCCTATATCTTTTTGTGGAAGAATTTGGCTGTCATCTCTGTTTCCTGGCTGTGAGGACATTGGAGAAGGATGCAGAGACCTAGGCAGACCCAGTAAGCGACTTCCCTTTTCTACCTGTTTTCTATTATACAACTAGACTATTTTTAATTGTGACAGGAACAGAGAGAGTGTAATAATAATTTAAAATATAGCACCAATCGCCCTTTCCCAGTTCTCATAAATGTTGATGTTCTACTATTACCAGGTTCATCTTTTTTTAAATTAAAAATAATAGGTACTGAAAGTATCATTACATATTTCAGCACATTCATTGGCTCTTCTCAGAAGCATGAACGATGTGACAGCTTCCCTTGTGCATGGTTTCATATTTTATATGTATCTAATATAGAGTGAAGGAAAACTCTATAATATCAATCAGGCAGAAAATGGAGAAATAAATTGGGATGTGAAAATATAGCAGAACATTCTGTGGTAGTTATAATTAATGAAATTATCAACAGCAATTTAAAAAAATCACACGAGAACATTGAAAATGACATGAACCATATGATGCTTGTAATAGAGGCCTTTTTAAAATAAAAAAAAACTTATATATTTACTTGTGGAAGGGTAGTACGAAATACAATAACAACCAGGAGGGCATCACGTATATGTACTAGTTAACTTATATCTAGTTGTCCTAGGGAATGAAAACAAATATGATTGAATGAACACATGCCATCACATACACACATTTTATTTTTCTTTTAATGAGAAGACCTAAAGTGAAAATGGAGAAGGGTGTGAATTTGATCATACTTACTCAGTCTTTTTTGTCATTTTCTATACTTTTTGTTGTGCTAGAGAAATCTATAATAGGCAAAACTTCCCCAAACAGTTTTGATGAGTAAAGATTTGTTTTTCTTTCTGTCAAGGTCCCTGTGTATCATCCAATTTTTACTCTCTTGTAACTTTTCAGTGCTCATATTGACTCATACATCTAATTTGTTTTCATCATTCAAATCATTTTCATAATACTATATCCATGCCATGTTAACAGGGATGCTATAAGTACAGATTTCTTTGCCTCTGTACATGACCCAGACTCCCACGAGGAAATTAATATGAAATATGCGGCCCTTCCAAATTGCAGTTATAAATCCAGGGATGATCTGTCTCTCTTTCTTCTTGTCTCATTTGTCCCAATGACAAGTTCCCTCCTAGTCAGGAAACATGCCAGACGCATGTGTCGTAGCACAGAAAATGTCCCAATAAGAAATGTCATGGTGAGGGCCCCAGGTGCTGTGTGAGTGCTGGCCCACTTTGGTCTGCCCACTTCTCCTCATTCCAATGACTCTGTAAGTTTAATGAGAGGCCCTGTGATAGCGATGAGGACTCTGGGGCTATTTAAACAGTTGAAGAATTTATTTCTATTTACAAATCAAGTGCTGGAGTCTGAATTTTATTCAGAGTGCATGAGTCTAAGAGTGACCCCAAATGATTGACATTCTAAAGGCCCCTCAGTCAGGTTCTCCAGTGTCATTCCTGTTAGGACGGCTCATGCCAATGTATTTATGTATGTCCCTGTCTTCTGAGAATCGGATGGTTGCTATTTTCATATTTATTTTTTATGAGCCAATGTTCTCATTATTTTCTCCTATTCAGTTATTTTTGTTTCTTTTAGTCTTGGCCACCTACAACCTTAGTGAAAAACTTCCGTAAGAGAGCTGATATGATACATACTTCATGATTGTATTTATGTATTTCTGTTTGTTGAAGGTACAACATTGTTTTGAATGAAAAGAGCCATCTCTATTCCATGGCACAGTGTGTAAATGGGTTTGTAATCAATTAAAATTGGGCTGACTTAGTGTGTCCAATGAACAAGGTATGTGAGAGAAAGAATGAAAGAGAGATAAGCAGAGGAAAGGATTCAAATAATCCCCTAGGTTAGAAATCGTGAAGAGAGTTTTCCTTGATGAGCATTCTCAATGCGGCCACGTGTGGGAGGACTTGTTAAATTGCTCATTGCAGGTCCTCATCCTTGGTGCTTGTTGTCAGTAAGAATGGAGTGTGTCCAGATATCAACATTTCTAACAAGTTCCCAGGTGATGCTCCTAATGCTCTGGCCCCTGAGCTAAGGATTTTATTGTCCTGTCACCCATCTTTTGCATCAGATTCATCATTAACACCCAACCCAGAAACCACACAGCTGTTTCAGAATTCCTGCTCCTGGAACTGACAGATGACCCAGCACTGCAGCCGCTTCTCTTCAGCCTCTTGCTGTCCATGTACCTGGTCACGGTGCTTGGGAACCTGCTCATCATCCTGGCCATTGTGTCTGACCCCCACCTCCACACCCCCATGTACTTCTTCCTCTCCAACCTGTCCTTCACTGACATCTGCTTGAGCACAAGCACCATCCCCAAGATGCTGGTGAACATCCAAGCACAGAGTCGGAGCATCTCCTACACAGGCTGCCTCTCCCAGGTCTTCTTTCTCTTGGCTTTTCTTCTCCTGGAAAATTGTCTCCTCACAGCAATGGCCTATGACCGCTATGTGGCCATTTGTCACCCACTGATGTACACCGTCATCATGAACCCTTCCCTCTGTGTCAGGCTGGTTCTGATCTCTCTCTTTATCAGCACTGTGCATAGCCTGCTGCACACTGGGATGGTGCTGCAGCTGTCCTTCTGCACAGACTTGGAGATACCTGACTTCTTCTGTGAACTTTCTCAAGTCTTGAAACCTGCCTGTTCGGATACCCTCGTCAATTATATTTTGATTTATTTTTCCTCTGTTATTTTGGGTTTTAGTGCTGTTTTTGGGATCATTTTCTCTTACACTCAAATTGTCTCTTCTCTTTTGAGAACGCCATCAACTGGAAGAAAATACAAAGCCTTTTCCACATGTGGATCTCATCTCTTAGTTGTGTCCTTGTTCTATGGGACAGCTTTTGGGGTGTACATTAGCTCTGCAGTGATGGAGTCATCCAGGAAGACTGCAGTGGCTTCAATGATGTACTCTGTGGTTCCACAAATGCTGAACCCCTTTATCTACAGCCTGAGGAACAGGGACATGAAGGAGGCCTTGGGAAAAATATGTGGTAGATTAACATTTTAAATTTTATTTTCACGATAATAAAACCCTGTTTTTAGAATGCATGTAAATTATCATTTAGCACTCTCACACAAAACTTTTAACTGTTTCCCTATGGTTTAAATAAATTTTATATGGGGAAAGGCTTCCATTTTTTTAAGGCACTGTTAGGTATGAAAAGTAAAGATTGTGCAAGATAAAATGGAAACAGGCAAGATTAGTGGGCATCATTTTCTAAGGTGGCAAAATGCTGTCTGTATGTCAGAATCATCTCTCCACGTATAGACTGTGAAGATGAATTCTCACAGGAGAATCTGACATCCTGTCACTGGGGCAGAAGCTGATGGTTGGGCACAGGAAAGTGTTCAGCACCATCATCAGTGGACAGTTCCATACCAGGATTCCATGATGTCTTCAAGAGTAGAGGTTCTCTGTCTATAGAGCACCTGTGGAGGTGAGTCACCTGAGGACTGCATGCACACTGCATGCTAATTGGTATCCCCCAAAACTACTAAGTTGGAGTCTTTTGGGGATATGTTACAAGTATGTGCTTTATAAGTAAATTCTGTGTGAGATTCTGATACTGTTTCAAGTCTGAGAATATACAGATGAATATTCCAAGAATGGAGAAAAATGTATTTGTAATATGCAACAGAGAAGGCTTTGGTTTCATTTGGTTGTTTATATATTACAAATTTGGTACATAAAACTTATCTGTAATTTAAGAATTGTGGTAGTATAATGAAGACGCTTATACAAATCAATGGATTAAGAGGAATCCTAGAGGGTGAGGGTTGTGGCTCAGCGGCAGAGTGCTCGCCTCTCACGTGCACAGCCCGGGATCGATCCTCAGCACCATGTAAACATAAAATGCATTGCATTGTGTACAACTAAAGTATATAAATAAATATTAAAAAAAAGAAAAAAAAATGAGGAATCCTAGAATATTTTTGGAGAGTTCTCCACTCATTTGTTACTCTCTAGTGTCTACTATTAATAGTTTTGCTGAATTCTGTGTTCATCGTTAAAAATATTCTTTAGGAGAACAGTTGAAAAGAAGAGAAGAAGTTGGGTTCAGGGAAAGGGAGGAAGGGATTGAAAGGGTATATACTTGGTAATGAAACTGAGAAAATTATATTATGTGCCTCTGAAAATATATCACAATGAATTCCAATATTCTGTATAATTATAATGAACCAATAAAACTGAATGAAAAGAAATGTAAAACATTGTTCAATTACTCTGAATCCTATGAAATTGTTCAGAGGTGATTGTGCAACCTTTGTATCATATTTGTGGGAATCATTTGCTTGTTTTAAAAATGTTTTTATTAGTGGATTGTGGTTATACACAATGATGGCATTCACTGGGACACATTCATACATTGATGCGATATTATAATTGTTTCTTTTCTTTCTTTCTTTCATTTTTTTTTGGCACTGGGTGCTGTGGATTCAATCCCAGGCCTCATGCATGCTATGTCAGTGCTCTACCACTGAGCTGCACCCACAGCCCTCAATTGCGTATCTCTATCACCCTTGCATGTTTTCTCGCAAAATTTATGAGATAGTTTTACTAAAGAACTTGCCTCATTTTGAACTATTTATAGACTTTAATCTTTATGTATGAATTCTGTTTATGATTGATTTGCATCCTTGTGCTTTGAGAGTCAAACCTGCTGTTCATTGAGGCACCAGTTAATTTCTTTTATTTTCTTTTTGTTAAATTATATGATTTTATTATTATTATTATTATTATTATTATTATTATATTCTAATTTGTTATACATGCTTGCAGAGTGCCATTCATTTTGTATTACATGTAAAGAGCACAATTTCTCAACTGAATGGTTTTACATAAAGTATTTTCACACCATTTGTGTTTTCATACATGTACTTAGGGTATTGATGTCTAACTCATTCTGCTGCCATTATTCCTATCCCCTTGATCCCTCCCCTCACCTCTCTCCCCTTTGTTCTATTTAATGTTCCTTCATTCCTTCCATCCACCTCCCTTGCCATTATAAGCCAGTATCATCATAGCAAAGGAATCATTTGCTTTATTTTTTTTTTTGGATTAGCTAAGTTCACTTAGCATTATTTTCTCCAACTCCATCCATTTACCTGTGCATACCATGATTTTATTCTCTTTTAGTGCTGAGTAGTGTTCCATTGTGTATCTATACCAAAGTTTCTCTGTCCATTCATCTCCTGATGGGCATCAGGGTTGTTTCCTCAATCTGGCTATTGTGAATTGTGCTGCTATAAACATTGATGTGGCTGTGTCCGCATAGTAAGCTCTTTTTAAGTGTTTTGGGTATAGACTAAGGTGGAATTTCTGGGTCAAATGGTGGTTCCATTCCAAGTTTTCCTAGGAATCTCCATACTGCTTTCCAGATTGTCTACACCAATTTGTAGTCCCACCAGCAATGTATGAATGAGCCTTTCCCCCCACATCCTCACCAGCATTTATTGTTGTTTGTGTTTTTGATAGCTGCCATTCTCACTGAAGTGAGATGAAATCTTAGAGTAGTTTTGATTTGCATTTTTCTAATTGCTAGAGACATTAAACATTTTTTCATATATTTGTTGATTGATTGTATATCATGTTCTGAGAAGTGTCTGTTCTTCCTTAGCCCTTTTATTGATTGGGTTGTTTGTCTTTTCAGTGTTAAGGTTTTTGAGAGATTTATATATCCTTGAAGTTAGTGTTCTGTCTGATGTGCTTGTAATAAAGATTTTCTCCCATTCTGTAGGTTCTATATTCACCTCACTGATTGTTTCTTTTACTGAGAAGAAGCTTATTAGTTTGAATCTATCCCATTTGTTAATGTTTGGTATTAATTCTTGCACTATAGGGGTCTTATTGAGGAAATAGGGGTCTTATTGAGGAAGTGGGGGCCTAATCCAACATGATGGAGATTTGGGCCTACTTTTTCTTCTCTTAGGTACAAGGTCTCTGGAAGAATTCCCTGTAAAAACTGGAACAAGACAGGGATTCCCTCTTTCACCACTCCAATTTAATATAGTTCTTGAAACCCTAGCCAGAGCAATTAGACAGATGAAAGAAATTAAAGGGATATGGATAGGATAAGAAGAACTCAAATTATCACTATTTGCAGGGTAATATAATTCTATACCTAGAAGATCCAAACGAACTCCACCATAAAATTTTCTAGACCTAATAAATGAATTCAGCAAAGTGGCTGCGTATAAAATCAACACCCATAAATCAAAGGCATTTCTGTATATCAGCGACAAATCCACAGAAATTGAAACTAGGAAAACAACCCCATGTACTATAGCCTCAAAAACAAAACAAAACAAAGCAAAACAAAACAAAACTTGGGAATCAACTTAACAAAAAAAGTGAAAGACATCTACAAGGAAAACTACAGCTCGGTAAAGAAAGAAATTAAAGAAGATATTAGAAGGTGGAAAGATCTACCTTGTTTATGGATAGGTAGAATTAATATTGTCAAAATGACTATTCTACCAAAAGCACTATACAATTTCAATGCAATCCCAATCAAAATCCCAATATCATTCCTCATAGAAATAGGAAAAGCAATCATGAAATTCATCTGGAAAAATAAGTGACCCAGAATAATCAAAGCTATTCTTAGCAAGAAGAGTGAAGCTGGTGGCATTACTATTTCAGACCTTAAATTGTACTACAAAGCAACAGTAACTAAAACAACATTGCATTGGCACCAAAATAGACCAGCAGACCAATGGTATAGAATAGAAGACACAGAGACTAACCCACACATCTACAATTATCTTATATTAGACAAAGATGCCAAAAACATACATTGTAGAAAAGACAGCCTCTTCAACAAATGGTGTTGGGGAAATTGGAAATCCTCTTGTAATGAGATGAAATTAAACCTCTATCTCTCTCCATGCACAAAATGTAACTCAAGATGGATCAAGGATCTAGGAATTAATTTCATTTAATGCCATATAGGTTTACATTGTATATGTTGAAATCAAAATACAGTCATCCTGGGCTGGGGTTGTAGCTCAGTTGTACAGCGCTTGCATAGCATGCATGAAGCACTGGGTTCAATCCTCAGCATCACATAAAAACAAATAAATAAGAATTGGTATTGTGTCCATATACAACTAAAAATATTAAAAAATATATTTGTCTTGTCTGATGTTCATGCAATGTTCATGTTACAGTCTGTATTTAATCCATACAGGCTATAGGTTATATAAATTATAGATTAAAATTTATGGTTTAATGAAATATTAATTAGTATGAATAATAGAATTATAAAATAAGCATTATAAATTAGTTATGTTAATGTACTCCAGCCTTCCATAATTATAAGTTTTAAAAAAGTAAAACACGATATAATCACTGTAAGACAGAGGATTTAAGTTGCTAGCAATAAGATATAGATGATGTAAGGTGATAAGTGTAAGCTCATAGGTCTAATATATTTACAGATAGTTACAGATCAATAGAGAGATGGATATAGGTTGCCAGAACAATAGTTAAGTATAAGAAATAACGATAGACAAGCATCAGTATGTATAGCCATAGAGTCTCCATCTTAGTTCCCATGAAAAATTGTTGCATAAGCTGTTCTCAAGACGTTATTTTAAAATTGTTTTTGTTAGACCCATACAAATGAGGATAAAGACTCATATAACTGAGGATGTGGTTTTCTGTTTTTGCTCTACTAACTGGATTTTCAGCCCCTGTATTCTGCTTGCTTACAATTTGCAAAACCTTTCAAAATTCCATATGAAAGTCCTCAGGGTGAGAGGAAAGAGCCCGGGCCTGCAAGCTCCCCAGTAGGCTCCCTGCGGTAGACTTTCCTGGCCAGCCAAGGGCAGAGAGGCGGTCCCAGCGTGGGACCCCAGCAGAAGTATCCCAGGCCTGCAAGCTTCCCACATTCTGGTAACTTCCTGGATGTGACCTGGGACAACTGGCTTAAACTGGATGGGGGAAAAAAAAAGAAGGACTTCACATGGCGCTGTTTGACTGAGATCTGTTCCTGAGATTTTTTTCCTGGGTTTGACTTTGGTGTTTTTTATCTTTATTTTTTATTTTTATTTTTTTAATCTTTATTTTTATTTATCTTTTGTTTTCTTTTGTTTGCCTGTTGTTGTTTGATTGTGAGTTTATTGGTTTGTTTGCTTTTATTCCTCTTTTCTTTCTTTTCTTCCTTCTCACTTTTGTCTCCTTTCTTCTTTTCTCATCTTTTTTATTTATACCCTACCATTGCATTCTCAACAGAGGTGAAAACAAGTTATATGCAGAAATAGGTATTTCTAGAACAGGGGCAACTAAATTATACAGCAAAGCGGAATTATATATAATTTATTCTCTTTTTTATTTTCCTCACTTTCTCTTTCCTCAGTTTTACACTAATCCCTACTTCTTTGTCATCTCTCTCTTTTTTTCCTTTGTTCTTCTTCCTTTCCATCTTTCTTTTTTTTTTCTCTCAACGGTTGCATAAGTTTGGCCTATAAATAAATTGGTCTTTCCACTAAATCATTCACTCTTTTTCCTCTCTTGTCTGCTGATACTAAACCACTTCCATAGAATTCTCTTTTCACACTTCCTAAAAAAGATCAACCCAATACCCTCACTTCTTTCTTCCAAAACTTATCACCTCTGTGTCCAACACTTGAAACTATAAAACCCATCACAAACATACAGAGTAAATTGGAGACACTATCTGAGTTAACTAAATCTGTACATTGTGATCAAACTGTGATTATCTGAACAGAGAGTATCTGGTTTTTAAAAGTGTAAAGTATTTATAAGGGAATCTGATAGCATTGTCCTATAGAAGCATCATAAGGATTTAAGGTAAAAATGAAATAGTCAAGGTTCCACAGTGCTAGAAGAAAAATCACACAAGCAATGTGAAGAAACAAGGGAAGAAAATGACTCCAACAAATCAACATATCTCCTCAGAAGATTCCATGGCAAGCACAGTTGGTCAAATGCCAGAGATGGAATTCAGAAATTAAATATGCCAAATGTTTATGGAACTTAAGAACAAACTGAAAAATGATATAAGGGAGCAAATACAGGTGGTAAAAGATCATTTTGACAAAGAACTCCAAAAACAAATACAGGAAGTAAAAGATTACCTCAATAGGGAGATAGAGGTTCTAAAGAGAAATCAAAATAATATTGTCAAAATGTCCATACTACCAAAAGCATTATACAGATTTAATGCAATTCCAATCAAAATCCCAATGACATTCCTCATAGAAATAGAAAAAGCAGTCATGAAATTCATCTGGAAAAATAAGAGACCCAGAATAGCCAAAGCAATCCTTAGCAAGAAAAGTGAAGCAGGTGGCATCACCATACCAGACTTTAAATTATACTATAGAGCAATAGTAATAAAAACAGCATGGTATTGGCACCAAAACAGACTGGTAGGTCAATGGTATAGAATTGAGGACACAGAGACTAACACATATAATTTCAGCTATCTTATATTAGACAAAGGTGCCAAAAATGTACAGTGGAGAAAGGATAGCCTCTTCAACAAATGGTGCTGGGAAAACTTGAAATCCATATGCAGCAAAATGAAATTAAACCCTTATCTCTCACCATGCACAAGATTCAATTCAAAGTGGATCAAGGACCTAGAATTAGACCAGAGACAATATGCCTAATAGAAGGAAAAGTAAGCTCCAATTTCCAACATGTCGAATTAGGCCCCAAGTTCCTTAATAAGAATCCTGTAGCGCAAGAATTAATACCAAGAATTAATGAATGGGATAGATTCAAACTAAAAAGCTTCTTCTCAGCAAAAGAAACAATCAGTGAGGTGAATAGAGAGCCAACTATTTGGGAACAAATATTTAATACATGCACATCAGATAGAGCACTAATTTCTAGAATATATAAAGAACTCAAAAAACTTAACTCCAAAAAAACAAGTAACCCAATCAATAAATGGGCCAAGGAATTGAAAAGACACTTCTCAGAAGAAGATACAAAGTTAATTAACAAATACAAGAAAAAATGCTCAACATTGCTGGCAATTAGAGAAATGCAAATCAAAACAACTCTAAGATTTCATTTTACTCCAGTCAGAATGGCAGCTATTAAGAACACAAACAACAATAAATGTTGGAGAGGATGTGGGGAAAAAGGCACACTCATACATTGCTGGTGGGTCTGCAAAATGGTGCAAGCGTTATGGAAGGCAGTATGGAGATTTCTTGGAAAACTGGGAATGGAACCACCCTATGACCCAGCCATCCCACTCCTGGGTCTATTCCCAAAGGACTTAAAAACAGCATATTACAGTGACACAGCCACTTCAATGTTTGTAGCAGCACAATTCACAATAGCTAGATTGTGGAACCAACCTAGATGTCCCTCAGTAGATGAATGGATAAAGAAAATGTGGTACATATACACAATGGAATTTTAGTCAGCAATAAAAGAAAATAAAATAATGGCATTCACAGGTGAATGGATGAAGTTGGAGAATATAATGCTAAGTGAAGTTAGTCAATCTAAAATATCCAAATACCGAATGTTTTCTCTAATATAAAAAGGCTTAACTCACAGTGGTGTCAGGTTGGGGTACATAGGAGGATTAGAGGAATGCTAGAAAGGTCAAAGGGGAGGGAGGGGAAGGGAGGGGAGTAAGGGGCGATGGAGGGGAAAAAAGAAAAGGTGGTTGAATAAGATGGATGTCTTTATTCTAAATACATGCTTGAAGATTTGAATGGTACAAATATACATTATATACAAGCAGTGTTTTGTAAAAAGATGCTCTATATGTTTATTATGAATCATAATGCATACTAATATTATAAATACAACACCTTTGAATAAAAAATAAATTAAAAAAATAGCACACTACAGGGACACAGCCACATCAATGTTTATAGCAGCACAATTCTCAGTAGCTATTTTGTGGAACCAACCTAGATGCCCCTCAGTAGATGAGTGGATAACGAAAATGTGGTATATATACACAATGGAATTTTACTCAGCAATAAAAGAGAATAAAACAATGGCATTCGCAGGTAAACGGATGAAATTGGAGAATATAATGCTAATTGAAGTTAGCCAATCTCAAAAATCCAAATGCCAAACATTTTCTCTGATATAAGGAGGCTGATTCACAGTGGGGTTGGATTTGGGAGCACAGGAGGATTAGAGGAACACTAGAAAGGTCAGTGGGGAGGGAAGGTAAGGGGGGGTGCAAGGGGGTATAAAGGGAGAAAAAAAAAGATGGTAGAATGAGAGGGATATCATTACCCTAAATGTACGTTTGAAGACATTAAAGATATGAATATAATTTGTATACTAACAGTGATATGTAAAAAGGTGCTCATTATGTATATTACAAATTGTAAAGCATGCTACTGTTACATATACAACAACATTGAATGAATAAAAAAAATAAATGAATAATAAAAAAAAAGAAGTCCTCAGGGTATGGTTTTCTTCCCTATTTTATTCCTTAAAATACTTTGTGCACTAACAACTCGGGGCTGTTCTTTCAGAGAGCCTTGACTCTGACAGAAACAGTCCCTGGCCAGAATAAAATTTTTTGATTTGTTTCAAATTTGGACTTAGTATGTTTTCTGAGTGGCCTCCCCATAACATTCCATGGCTAGTTTTCTGCTCCTTATGGATTTTTAAAAAATGATGCTGGGGATAAGACCCAGGGCCTTATACTTGCGATACAAACACTACCACTGAGCTGTATTCTCAGTACGAATTTTTGAGTATTGTGAATTAACATATTTGAACACTCTTGCACACATCCCTTTCTGGAAATAAGCAAGAGTCTTACTCTTGGAGTGGAGTATATTTTGTATTTCGGAGCATCTCTTCTCATTTGGGTAGTTCCAAAGTGCTTTCCTAAGTGGTAGAACTGATTTATATACCTAATGGAATGTTCTTGTGATCCAGATAGTTACCAGCACAAAAAGATGTTGGTGAACGTTCAAGTACATCATCAGAGATACAGAGGAATTAATCTGACAAAATTATATTACATGCTGTAATAATATATAATAATGAGGGCTGAGCATATATCTCAGTTCCTAGAGTGATTTCCTTGCATGCACAAAGCCCTGGGTTCAATTCCCAGAACCCCAAAAATAAAATCACAGTGAATCCCAATATTATATATAATTATAATGCTCCAAAAAAAAAAAAAAAACTCAATAAAAAAGAAAAGCAAAATCTTGTTCAATTACTCTGAATCCTATGAAATTGCCTGAAGTTGATTGTGCAACATCCTTATTATTTTGGTAGGACTCATTTGCTTCTGTTAAAAATGTATTATTGGATTGTAGTTATACACAATGATGGGGCACATTGGGAAATATTCATGCATGGATATAATAATTCTGCATCTTTCTTTTTGTGTGTGGGTGCTAGGCAAGTGCTGTACCACTGAGCTCTACCCCTAGCCCAGATCAGATCATCACCTCCTCAGGATATCTCCCCCAGATCTTGTTTGGTTTGGATGTAGCTGGCTTGGAAAACTGTCTTCTTGCAGCAATGACCTATGACAGCTCTGTGGCCATTTGTCACCCTCTGAGCTCTACAGTCATCATGAATGCCCGCCTCTGTGGTCTGCTGATTTTATTTTCCCTGGTCATCAGCCTTGCAAATGCCCTGCTGCTCAGTCTGATGGTGCTGCGGCTGTCCTTCTGCACAGCTCTGGAGATCCCCCCTTCTTCTGTGAACTTAATCAGGTCATCAAGCTGGCCTGTTCTGACACCCTCGTCAATCACACCCTAATATATGTTGTAGCTGTGCTATTGGTTGGAATTCCTGTCTCTGGAATAATTTTCTCTTATATTCAAATTGTCTCTCTGTTTTGAAAATCCCTTAGTAAGAGGAAGGTATGAAGCCTTTTCCACCTGTGGGTCTCCCCTGTCAGTTGCATCCTTGTTCTATGGGACAGGTTTGGGTGTGTACATCAGCTCTGCAGTGACTGACTCACCCAGGAAGACTGCAGTGGCTACAGTGATGTACTCGGTGGTCCCTCAAATGCTGAACCCCTTTATCTACAGCCTAAGGAACAGGGACATGAAGGAGGCCTTGAAGAATCTCTTTGGTAGGATAGGTTCTCTGCTATGATGTGCCATTTTCTTTGGATTTGAGTTTTAAGGCAAAATGACAGGAATCCTGGTGAGCCAGAATGCCTGACTCTTCTGTCAACAAGCTTCTTCAAATAATTAGATTAAAAAAAAATCTAAATATATGCCATCTTGGGTTCATTACCAAATTTTGCTTGTCTTTCTAGATCCATGATGTTTGACAAATGGTTTCAACTCTTTAAACTCCATTTCTTTGTTCAGGTCATAGAGTCAGAGGCTGAGCTAGGTGTTCTAGCTTTAGTGATTTTAATTAATATGTTTATTTACATATGTTTTTTTCTTGACAAATAGCAGTTACACATTTTTATAGACTTCATTGTGCTGTATAAATAGATCGGGTGAAGTGGTATATCAATGACCTCAAATATATTTCTTTCTCAATATTTATTATTTCTTTTTTTTTTGGAAACATTCAGAATCTTCTCATTTTGAAATATCTATCACTTGTTGTCACCCACAGTTATTCTACTTCAGTATAGGACATAGAAGCTGTTTCTCCTATCCCACTACACCTCTGTATCTGTTAACCCTCCCTTTCTCCCACATCTTCTGAAACTCTGGTCTCCACTTTTTGCTCTCTCCTCCTATGAGACCAGCATAGCAGCCACATGTAAGTGAGAATGTGTGGTATTCTTCCTTCTGGGCCTGACTTCTTTTCACGTAATATCTTCTGGTTCCATTCATGGTGCTGCAAATAACAGAATCACAACTTTTTAATATCTGAATAATACTGCACTCTGTATTGCACTTTCCTTGCCCACTCAGTCATTGACTGGCACCTCATTTGATTTTTTTCTCTTGCATACTGTGAAGAGTGCTGCAATATTCAGGGGTGTGATGTCTCTTTCATGTACTGATAAAATCACCTCTGGATACAGAGCCAGTAGTGAAATGACCAAATTGTGTGGAAGTTCTATTTACAGTTTTTTAAAGAAGTTGCACACTGCATTCTATAAGGGGTGTGGTAATGACAGTTCCACCAACAGTATATGAGTTCCCTTTTCTCTGCATCTTGCAAGCATTTGTTATTTATTTTCTGTGTAATGAGAACCATTCTGATTTGAGACGATATCTCTGTAGGGTTTTCATTTGGGTTTCCCTGATGATTAGTGGAATGGAATATATTTTTTTTTCATACAGTTGCTGTTCATACGTATATATTCTTTGAGAAACATCTAGTCAGGTCTTTTTAAAATTGGATTTTTTGGTTGTTTTTTGAGCGGGAGGATCTTTGTATATTTTGGTGTGTCTCAGGGAATTTTTTATGGGTAATTCTCAGAGGTGCGATAGGACTAGAGGGTGTATAGGTTAGAAGAAGGCAAAAGAGGCTGTTGTCCTATCTGGAGGCTGGCTTCTGTCCTCACTGCCTGTCCAGGGTCTTGTCCGTTGCACCCCAGGAGAGGCCCAAAGTGCAGAAAGGGAGCCACATTCTATATGCAATTTGATGATTATTGGGACAGTTATTCACTAGTTGACCATATTCTTCTGAGGGCAATATTAGTATCTATCATAGTCAGTTAATCAGATTATCTCAGCAGTTGAGATAATGTTAATAATTTGAATTTACTATGAGGACACTTAAGGTTCTAATAAAAAAGGAAGCATGGCTCTAATGTGCTCAAACAGTATAGAGAGGTCATACTAAAGAAAAGTGATGATTGGTGAAAACCAAGGAGAACTTGCCACAGAGAACCTCATGATGAGAACCTCAGAGTTAGGACATGTGCATGAATAGGGAGCAGAGTGTCATTAGTCTACCATAATGTGGATCTTCCTAGGAATTTCTCATCCAGGGGCACCTGGTGGCTATACCAGATGCAGCTGTCACACCTAGATGTGGTTCCTAGAGACAGAAACCTGGTTGTCCTTCCCTGGGTCAGTTGATAATAACATTTCCATTGAGCCAATCAGAAGACATCTCTCTCATGGATTGAATTATGTCACTCAAAGTGATATGAGTAAGTTCCAATTCTCTCACTTGTGACATTAACTTAAATGACAAAAAGGTGAATCTTGCCTATGTAGGAAAAGTGTCTTTGAGGAGGGGTAGCTTATTCTTGAAAATCTGGGTGACTCTATAACTCATTCCATTAGAATACTGTTGGGATGATCACTCCTAATTAGTCATTTAGTGATTCTCTTTGCTTCGAGTGATTGTTCTTTCAAAGCTCATATTGAACTGTAAGTGTTATAGTAGAAGTGTTGAGAGGTGGGGACCTGTAAGAGGTGCTTAGGCCATGAGAACTCTGCCCTCATCAAAAGATCAATGATGCCATACAAAGGGCTTTCAGGGTGGGTTTGTTCTCAGTAGAAGACAGGAAATAATTAAAATCAGAGCCGAAATCAATGAAATTGAAAAAAAAAAGAGGAAATTAATATGAAATATGCTGCTCTTCAAAGCTGCCTTAAAATTCCAGTATGTTCTGTCTCCTCTTGTCCTCTTTTGTCCATTCGTTCCCACTGACAAAACTTTCCTCCTATTCAGGAAACATGCCAGAACGCATGTGTCGTAGCACAGAAAAATGTCCAATAAGAAATGTCATGGTGAGGGCCCCAGGTGCTGTGTGAGTGCTGCCCACTTTGTCTGCCCACTTCTCCTCATTCCAATGACTCTGTAAGTTTTATGGCACGGCCCTGTGATAGTGATGAATACATTGGGGCTAGTTAAACAGTTGACAAATTTATTTCTATTCAAAAAGCAAGCACTGGAGACTGAATTTTATTCAGAGTGCATGAGTGTAAGAGTGACCCCAAATGATTGACATTCTAAAGGCCCCTCAGTCAGGTTCTCCAGTGTCATTCCTGTTAGGACGGCTCATGCCGATGTATTTATGTATTTCTGTTTGTTGAAGGACAACATTTGTTTGAATGAAAAGAGCCATCTCTATTCCATGGACAGTGTGTAAATGGGTTTGTAATCAATTAAAATTGGGCTGAGTTAATGTGTCCAATGAACAAGGTATGTGAAGGGGAAAGAATGAAAGAGAGATAAGCAGAGGAAAGGATTCAAATAATCCCCTAGGTTAGAAATCGTTATGAGAAGAGAGTTTTCCTTGATGAGCATTCTCAATGCGGCCAAATGTGGGAGGACTTGTTAAAATTGCTCATTGCAGGTCCTCATCCTTGGTGCTTGTTGTCAGTAAGAATGGAGTGTGTCCAGATATCAACATTCTAACAGATTCCCAGGTGAAGCTCCTAATGCTCTGGCCCCTGAGCTAAGGATTTTATTGTCCTGTCACCCATTCTTTGCATCAGATTCATCATTAACACCCAACCCAGAAACCACACAGCTGTTTTCAGAATTCCTGCTTCCTGGAACTGACAGATGACCCAGCACTGCAGCCGCTTCTCTTCAGCCTCTTGCTTCCATGTACCTGGTCATGGTGCTTGGGAACCTGCTCATCATCCAGGCCATTGTGTCTGACCCCCACCTCCCACACCCACATGTACTTCTTCCTCTCCAACCTGTTCCTTCACTGACATCTGCTTGAGCACAAGCACCATCCCCAAGATGCTGGTGAACATCCAAGCAACAGAGTCTGAGCAATCTGCCTACAAACAGGCTTGCCTCTCCCAGGTCTTCTTTCTCGTGGTTTTTCCTTGTCCTGGAAAATTGTCTCCTCACGAGCATGGCCTATGACCGCTATGTGGCATTTGTCACCCACTGATGTACACCGTCATCATGAGCTCCTTTCCCTCTGTGTAGGCTGGTTTCTGATCTCTCTCTTTATCAGCACTGTGCATGGCCCTGATGCACACTCTGATGGTGCTGCCAGGTGTCCATCCTGCACAGACCTTGGAGATACCTGGACTTCTTCTGTGAACTTTCTCAAGTCTTTAAACCTGCCTTTTCGGATACCCTCGTTCATAACACAGAAAATGTCCCAATAGGGAAATGTCATGGTGAGGGCCCCAGGTGCTGTGTGAGTGCTGGCCCACTTTGGTCTGTCCATTTCTCCTCATTCCAATGACTCTGTAAGTTTTATGGCAGGCCCTGTGATAGTGATGAGGACATTGGGGCTAGTTAAACAGTTGACGAATTTATTTCTATTTAAAAAGCAAGCACTGGAGACTGAATTTCATTCAGAGTGTGTGAGTCTAAGAATGACCCCAAATGAGTGACGCTCCGAATGGCACTCAGTCAGGTTCTCCAGTGTCATTCCCGTTAGTTCCTCTCATGCCGATGCAATTACGTATGTCCCTGTCTTCTGAGCACTGGATTGTTGCTACTTTCTATTCCTTTTGATGAGCTTATGTTTTTAATTGCTTTTTCCCTATTCAGTTATTTTTGTTTCTTTTAGTCATTGGCCCCCTCAACCTTAGAGAAAGAACTTCCTTAAGAGAGGTGATATGAGACATACTTCACGATTGCGTTTCTGTATTTCTATTTGTTGAAGATACAACACTGTTCTGAATGAAAAGAGCCATCCCTATTTCGTGGCACGGTGTGTAAATGGGTTTGGACTCAATTAAAATTGGGCTGAGTTAATGTGTCCAATGAACAAGGTACGTGAGGGAAAGAATGAAAGGAGAGATAAGCAGAGGGAAGGATTTCAGTATTCCCCTAGGTTAAAAATAGTGAAGAGGGTTCTTCTTGATCAGCAATTCTCAAGTGTGGCCACATGTGGGAGGACTTGCTAAATTGCTCATTGCAGGTCCTCATCCTTGGTGCTTGTTGTCAGTAAGAACGGAGTGTGTACAGACATCAGCATTTCTAACAAGTTCCCAGGTAATGCTCCTAATGCCTTGGACCTGGAGCTAAGGATTTCATTGTCCTGTCACCCCTCTTTTACATGAGATTCACCAGTAGCACCCAACCCAGAAACCACACAGCTGTTTCAGAATTCCTGCTCCTGGAACTGACAGATGACCCAGCACTGCAGCCGCTTCTCTTCAGCCTGTTCCTGTCCATGTACCTGGTCACGGTGCTTGGGAACCTGCTCATCATCCTGGCCATCAGGTCTGACCCCCACCTCCACACCCCCATGTACTTCTTCCTCTCCAACCTGTCCTTCACTGACATCTGCTTGAGCACAAGCACCATCCCCAAGATGCTGGTGAACATCCAAGCACAGAGTCGGAGCATCTCCTACACAGGCTGCCTTGGCCAGGTCTTTTTTTTCTTGGCTTTTCTCGTCCTGGAAAATTGTCTCCTCACAGCAATGGCCTATGACCGCTATGTGGCCATTTGTCACCCACTGATGTACACTGTCATCATGAGTCCTTCCCTCTGTGTGTTGCTGTTTCTGATCTCTCTGTTCATAAGTACTGTGAATAGTCTGCTGCACACTCTGATGGTGCTGCAGCTGTCCTTCTGCACAGACTTGGAGATACCTGACTTTTTCTGTGAAATTTCTCACGTCATTAAAGCTGCCTGTTCTGATACCCTCATCAATCATATTTTGATTTATTTCTTCTCTGTTATACTGGGTGGCAGTGCTCTCATTGGGATTCTATTTTCTTATAGTCAAATTGTCTCTTCTCTTTTGAGAATGCCATCAGCTGGAAAAAAATATAAAGCCTTTTCCACCTGTGGATCTCATCTCTTTGTTGTTTCCTTGTTCTATGGCACAGGTTTTGGTGTATACCTTAGCTCAGTTACTGAGTCATCCAGGAAGACAGCGGTGGCTTCAATGATGTACTCTGTGGTCCCATCAATACTGAACCCCTTCATCTACAGCCTGAGGAACAGGGACATGAAGGAGGCCTTGGAAAAATATTTGGTAGAATAACATTTTAAATTTAATTTTCATCATAACTAAACTCTGTTTTTAGAATGCATGTAAATTATCATTTAGCACTCATATAAAACTTTTAAGTGTTTTCTTATGAGATAAATCATTTTTATACGGATAAATGCTTCCAATTTTTTTTTTTTTTGGGTGGGCACTGTTATGTATGAAAAATGAAAACCATGGAAGAGAAAATGGAAACAGGCAAAATTAATAGCCATCATTTCCCAAAAAGGACAAAATGCTGTACATGAGTTAGAATGATCACTCCACATATAGAGTATAAACAGTAGATTTCTCCCAGGAGAATATGGAAGCCTGTCATTGGGGCAGGATGTTGTCATTGGGCACAAGAATAAGTGTTCAGCACCACCATCAGTGGACAGCTCCATGCCTGGATTCCATGTTTTCTTCAAGAGTAGAGGTTCTCTGTCCATAGAGCACCTGTGGAGGTGAGTCACTTGAGGACCGCATGCACACTGCACACTCATTCGTATTCCCCCAAAACTACTGTTTGAATTTTTGAGGAATATGTTGCAAGTATGTGCTTTATTAGTAAGTTCTGCGTGAGGTTCTGATACTGTTTCAAGTCTGGGAAAATAGACATTAATATTCCAAGAACAGAGGATAATGTATTTGTAATATACAACATAAAAGGCCTTGGCTTCCCTTTGCTTGTTCAGACATTATCTGTTTGCTGTATAAAACTTATCTGTAATATAAAAATTTTGGTAACATAATGAAAACATACATACAAATCAATGGATTAAAAATAATGCATAGACTATTTTTGAAGAGTTTTCCACTCATATCGTCCTCTCTGCTCTCTAATATTAATAGTTTTGCTAAATTCTGTTTTCATTGTTTAAAAATATTCTTTAGGAGAACAGTAGGATAGGAGAAAAAGATGGGTTTAGGGAAAGTGAAGGAAGGATGAAAACTGGATGTGTGCTGTATGATGCTTTGAATCTGATCAAATTATATAATCCTTTTTGCAGTTGTTTCCTTTTTTGTATTGTAGTGTGTGCTGATGGGGGGGATTGAATCCCAAGAATCCCCTCATTCATGTCAGGCAAGTTTTTTTTACCACTGAGCCACACTCCCAGTCTTCAACTGCACGTTTTTTTATTGTACTTGCATGTGTCCTTGCAAAATTTATTATATCAGTTTACTAAAGAAGTTGCCTCATTTTGAACTAGTTAAAGACTTTAATCTTTGTGTATGAATTCTGTTTATGATTGTTTTTGCACCATTGTGCTCTGAGATTCAAACCTGCTGTTGATTGAGGCACCAGTTAATGTCTTTAATGCCATATAGTTTTACATTGTATATGTTGAAATCAAAATATGATCTTCCTGGGCTGGGGTGGTGGCTCAGTGGTAGAATGCTCGCCTAGCATGTGTAAGGCACTGGGTTCAATCCTCAGCACTACATAAAAACAAATTTAAAAAGAGGTATTATGTCCATCTACAACTAAAAATATTTTAAAAATACATCTATGTTGTCTGATTCTGATGCAATGTTTAGTGGCTAGTTTTCTGCTCTTTGCGGATTTTTATAAAAATGTTGCTGGGGATCTCACCCAGGTCCTGAACATGCTATGGAAACACTACTACTAAGCTATAGTTCCAGTCCAAATTTTCTACTATTATGAGTAAACGTATTTGAGTAATCTTGCACATGTCCTCTGGTAGAAATAAGCAAGAGTTACACCTGGAGTGTATTTATTGTGTATTTGAGAGCATGTCTTCTCTTGGGTAGTTACAAAGTGCTTTCCTAAGTGGTTGAGCCAATTTATACTACTGATACAATGTTCTTGAGATCCAAATAGTTACCAGTCCATTTTTATTAACTATTAAAATCTAGTGTATGAAAAATATTATTTAATTAAGTTTACATTTTTAAAAAATTTCAAGTTTGAATGTCTTCTCAGACACAACAGACCATTTCATTTCCCCACTTTTTGAAATACCTGTTTGTGTTATTTCTATTGAATTGCCTTTTCCCTTTGTAGTTCATATGATTTTAAAAATGTTTTTATTCATGTATTATGGTTATAATAATATTTGATTTTATTGCCCCAAACATAATGGGTGGTAGTGTTGGTACTGAGCTATATGCCCAGCCTAGTGGTGAGAAACTACACTCCAATCCAAGAATAATTTCATCCCATTCAAACCTTCCTGAAATTTTCAATTTAAAGGATAGGGGAGATGAAAGCCTCTAGCTCATGACTCAGCTCATGTAGTTATGGTTAAGGAAACCTGTACCTCTGTTTCAGATCATTCACCCCCCATAGCAATAGTGTGGAGAAATAATACAACTGCAATGCACACAACACATACCAATGACCTAAGCATATTGAGCTTCGATGTCTTTAGGGTGCAATCTCTGAGAACTCTACAGAAGTAACCAAAGAAGATGCACTCCACATACACAGCCATCTAAAACACACTTTCCTGAATTTGCAGAGGGTTCCCAATCTTGCAAAGCCCATAGAGAAATGGGACAATAGGCTCTGACACAGTTTGCACTGTGTTGAAACCCACTAATTACAGCTAAAGGAGCCACAGGAAATGACCCCAAGAAGTTCATTTGGGAATAAATTCAATGCTACACAAAAACTGGTTTCCCTGAGCACATCATTGAGAGAAGACTCCTCACATGAAGTGGAAGAAAGTTCTATCCCAACAGATGCATTAATCTCAACATAGAAACCCAAGAAATATGAAAAAACAAGGCAACATGACTCTTCTAGAAATTAATAGCCACTTAGACACCAACACTGAAAATATTGAAATGGCTGAAAAACTGGACAAGGAACTGAAAAGACTGATTTTTAAAATGATCAATAAATCCAAAGAGGATATGAATAAAAGCTGAATAAATTAACAAAAAGAATGCAGGATATGAAAGAGAAATTTAATAAAGAGAAAGAGATCCTGAAAAGTATAATATACAGAAATTTTGGGAAAGACAAGCTCAATAATTCAAATTAAAACTCAATTGAATCTGGGCACATGCTTGTAATCCCAGTGTCTTGGGAGGCTGAATTAGGAGGATTGTGAGTTCAAAGCCAGCCTAAGCAATAGTGAGGTGCTTAGCAACTCAGTGAGATCCTGTCTCTAAAGAAAATACAAAATAGGGCTGGGAACGTGGCTCAGTGGTCAAATGCTCCTGAGTTAAAAATCCCCAGTATTAAACAAACAAACAAAAACAAACAAACAAACAAACAAACAAACCTCAACTGAATGTCTTGCTGGTGGGCTAGATCAAGTGAAAGAAAGAATATCAGGGATTGAAGACAAAGTAGACAAACTATCACTTCAGACAGTATGAAACACAGAAAAGAAACTATGATAAAATGATATGGGGAACTCTGGGAAAACATTAGAAGACCAAATGTATGAATCGTAGGATTAGATGAGGGATTGGAGTTACATGCTAATGGCATAGGAAACCTATTGACTGAGAAAATAGCAGAAAATATTTCAAATCCTATACATGATGGGAAATCTTGAAGAAATGGATTAATTTTTGGACATTTAAGACCTACCAAATTGAACAATGAGGACAGAAAAAGCATAAATAAATGAGATTGAAGCAATAATATAATGTTTCCTCATAAAGAAAAGCCCAGGGCCAGACAGACTCACTATTGAATTTTTCCATATTTTAAGGGAAGAGCTGATGCCAACACTTCACTATTCCATAAAACAGAACACACACACACACACACACACACACACAAACACAAAACAAAAAAAAAAAAAAAAACCAAAGTCTTCCAAACTCATATTATGAAGCCAATGTTTCCCTGCTGCCAAATTCTGATAAGTATACAACAAAGAAAGAAAACAATAGGCCAATATACTTAATAAACATAGATATAATAAAAATCCTCAATAAAACGATTGCTGATTGAATTCAACCTCATATTAAGTAAGAAGATCATACACTGTGATAAAGTTTGTTTCATTCCAGGGATGTAAGATTGATTCTAAATATACAAATCAATGTATATAATATACTACATAAATAGAATCAAAGATAAAAACCAGGTGATTTTCTCAAGAGATTCAGAAAAAAAAAAAAAAACTGCTGAAGAAGAAATAAGGAAACCTATCCCACTCACAGTATTCTATAAAATATAAAATACTTGGGAATAAATCTAAGCAAGGATTGAAATTTCTCTACATGAAAGAAAAGGACACAGATGAAATTGAAGAAGACCTTAGATGATGAAAAGACCACTCATGATCCTATATCTAGAAGACACAAGAAACCTCAACTAGAAGACTTCTAGAGCTGATAAAGGAATTCAGCAAAGAAGGAGGATATATTTACATTCATAAATCAATGTCTTTCCTCTATTCTAATAGTGATTCTGAAATTAAAGACCTTAGAAGATGGAAAGACCTTCCATGTTCTTGGATAGGCAAAATTAATATCATCAAACTGCCTCTATGACTAAAAGTGTTATACAGACTCAAGTGCAATCCCCATCAAAATATCAATGACAGACCTTTCAAATGTTTTATTAGTGCATTATAGTTATACATAATAATGGAGTTCATTTTGATATATCCCAGCACTATTTGTTAAAAAGATATTTTTTTTTCTCCAACATATATTTTTGGCACCTTTGTCAAGTAACAGATGAATGTAAGCATGTGGGTTTAGCAATGTGTCTTCTGTTCTGTTGGTCTTCATATTTATTTTAATGCCAATACCATGTTGTTTTTATTATTGTAGCTCTGTGTTCTGTAGAATAATTTGAGAGTTTGGGTATTGTGATGCCTCATACATTGCTCTTTTATTTTTGGGGTACTGGGGATTGAATTAAGGGGCACTCAACCACTGGGCCACATCCCCAGCCCCTTTTTGGTTTTTATTAGAGACAGGGTCTCACTGAGTTGCTCAGTGCCTCACCATTGCTGAGGCTGGCTTTGAACTTATGATCCTCCTGCCTCAGCCTCCCAAGTGCTGGGATTACAGGTGTGCACCACTGTGCCCGGCTTTACATTGCTCTTCTTGTTCAAGATTGTTCTAACTATTCTGGGTTTCTTATTCTTCCAAATGAATTTTAGGACTTTTTTTTAAAAAATAGTTTTATGGAGGATGTCATCAGTATTTTTATGGGGATTACATTAAATTTGTATTGCCCTTATGGTAATATGGCTATTTTGAAAATATTAATTCTGACTATCTAAGAATGAGGGAAGTTCCATCTTCTAAGATTTTCAATTTCTTTCTTCAGTGTTTTATAATTTTTATTGTAGAGATCTTTAACCTTCTTGGTTAGATTAATTTCCAAGTAATTTTCTTTTTGAGGTTATTTTTAAAAGAAAAGTTTTCCTGATTTCTTTCTTATTAGAATTGCTGTTGGCATATAGGAAAGCTATTGATTTATGAGTGTTGATCTTGTATTCCGTTATTTTGCTGAATTAATTGATCATTTCTAGAAGTCTTCAGGTGGAGTTTTTGAGTCTTCTAGATGTAGGATCATATCATTAGCACACAGAGGTAGTTTGTCTTCTTGTTTCAATATTTGTAGCCCTTTAGCTTACCTTTCTTGCCTAATTGATCTATCTAGAGTTTTGAGAATTATATTGAATTTTGAATACAGGTGGTGAGACTGGATATCTTTGTCTTAGTTCTGATTTTAGAGAAATGCTTTCAAATTTTCTCCATTCAGTATGGTCTTGCTTTGGGGTTTGTTATATATAGCTTGATAATGTTGTGGTAAGTTCCTCCTATCCCTAGTTTCTCTGGTGTTTTAACCTGAATACGTGCTGGATTTTATCAAATTTCACTTTTGCATCTTAATGTGACCGTATGATTCTTGTTCTCAATTATATTTAAGTAGCAAATTACATTAATTTATTTGGCTATGTTGAATCAACCTTAAATTTCTGAGATGAAACCCACTAGGTCATGGTGCATTATCTTTGTGATGTATTTTTAAATACAGTTTGCTAATATTTTATTAAGTATTTTTGCATCTATGTTCATCAGGGGTATTGATCTGAAGTTTTCTTTCCTTCATGTGTCCTTGTCTGGTTTTGGTATCATAGTTATACTGGCTTCACAGAATATATTTGGGAATGTTCTCTTCCTTTTAATGTCTGGTAGAACTTTAAAGGTCTGGTAGAACTCAGCTGAGAATACATCTGGTCCTGGGCCATTCTTGTTGGAAGGCTTTTAATTACTATTTCAATTTCATTACTTGATGTAGGTCAGTTTACTTTTTGCATATCTTCCTGGTTTAATTTGGGAAGGTCATATGTACCTAGAAATTTGTCAATGCCTTCTAGATTTTCCAATTTATTGGAGTATTAATTTTCCAAATAGTTTCTAAAGGTTTTCCAGATTTCAAAAGTATCTGTGATGATATCTCCATTTTGATGTCTAATTTTGTTTATTTGTGTTTTATCTTTCTTTTGGTTAGTTTTATTAAGGGTTTATCAATCTTATTGTTCCCTTGCTTTTTTATATTCTTAGTATTTCTACTCATATTCTGGGAGGGTTATGTCTTCTACTTTTAGTTAGCTGCTTTCCCTTTATGTTCTGGTTTTGGCAAATGTCTTGTTGTCAACATTTTCACTCAATTTGAATTTGCTTCTGTGTACAATTTCTAACACCACATTGAAAACAATGCCGTATACTAATAAATCTTTAGTGAGGAATTACTAAATGAGTTCTCTAGTAGTATACCCATGTGTATGGCAAATGGGAGTGATTTTCTTGAATTTGTTGAGAAATTAGATCATAAAGAAGGTAAAATTGCTTTAAAACTATATTTGGCACTCTGGTCAGCTGTTCTCTCATTGCTTTAGTTCTGGGTTGCACAGGAGTCAAGACTTACCATTTACCCTCCACCATTATTTTGGAACAAGTTTATTTGTTTATTTATTTGTCTTGATGAGGTCTTAGAAATATCATATTTTCTTTCTGGGACTTCTGTTATTGAGTAGTTTGTTTATCCTCAGCTCTGACCCAAAGTGGACAAGCTTGTCTGTGTGCAGATTTTTAGTGCTGGATCTCACTCCTTTATGGCTGTACAGCTCAAATACACCCCTCTTTCTGGATGTCTAGATCATCTGTTGTTTCAAGGAGAGTGGGCTTGGTCAGCCTACCCTCCAGCCCTTTCTAGGCTTGGAAGAAATGACTCAGGGAACACCAGATTTGGTCAGAATTTAATCAGTCTTAGTTTCCCACCCTACTTACTGTCAACCAGTTCCTTACCTGAGCTCAGACTGCCTGTTTCCAGTTACAGAGTTCTTAGCTCTTTTCAGCTTTGTAGACTCAATTTGACAATGTTGAATTGTTGTTTTTTAAATAATTTTTGTGGAGCTGTTATGATTGTGTGGTTTCCTTTGAAGCACCTTATTCCATTCCCCCAAAGAGGTCAACTATATGGATTAAAAGGAAGTTAAAATAGAGTTCATTGCAAGTAAAGAAGTTATTGTATGCAGGCCAAAGAAGGTTGAAATAATCAAAAGCTGACAGGAAAGAAAGTGAAGGCAATGAGAGAGGAAGTGCAGTAGAAGGGAGACAATCAGAAGTTTCACAGCTGGAGGGAGATATGAGAAAAATAAGAATAATAAACAAACATATAGAGCTACACAACACCCTCGATAAAATTGAACTCAAACACACAACAACAACAACAACAACAAAAACTAAAAAAATAAACCTCAAACAAAAATACTACCTCTTAGAAAAATTGAACAATATAGTAAAAAGTTAATAAAAGGAAAGGAAACGATAAAATAGGGTATAAAAAAACCCAGAAATGTGTATACGTATCCACATGAAACAATCTGTAAATATCACCAGAACAACAAACACGGATTACAAATATGTATTTCTATCATCTTAATTCCAAACAGCAGAGCAGCTGGGAAGTGCCTTGTTCCTCTACTCTGCCATCGTGTAATTCTCAAAGATAACCTTTTGAATGAATGGCGCTGGGAAAACTGGACATTCACAGGTAGAAGAATGAAACCAGATTCCCATCTTTTGTTCTACACAAAAGTTAACTCAAAGTGGAATTTGCTCAAGACTAGGAATTACACCAGAAACATTAAAATGGCTAGAAGAAAACATGAGCTAAGCACTCCACAATTTGGCACAGGCACTGACTTCCTTAACAAGAACCTTAAAGTTTAGTGTATAAACCCATTGAATCAATATGTGAAATGGAATCTAATTCAAAAGCTTCTGTACAGCAACAGAAAGAATGAAGAACATAAAGACAGTGTATACGTGATGGGATAAAATATTTTTTAGCTACTCCTCCAACAGCGATTAATGTCTATAATATGTAAAGAACTCAAAACACAATGTCAAAATCCTACAAATAACTAAATCAGTCAATGGGCAAAATATCTAAACAGACTCTCTCAAAAGAAGAAATACAAGTTGTCAACAAATATATGAGAAAATATTCAACATATGAAAAAATGTTTAACATCCTTAGGAATTATGGAAATGTAAATAGAAACTACTTTGAGATTTCATTTCAATTCAGTTAGAATGGCAGTAATCAATAATTTAAATAATAAAAAATGTTGGTGAGGATGTGGTGGTGGTGGGGGGGAAGTACTGCAAATAGTTCAACCAATTTGGAAAGCAATAAGGGGATTCCTTGAAAGATTAGGATTGGAACCACCATATGACCCAGCTGTTCTACTTTATGGCATTTATCCAACAGAACTAAAATGAACATACAATCATTGTAGAGGTACATCAAATGCTTATAGCAGTGCAATTCACAATAGCCAAATTATGGAATCAGGCCAATTGTCTGTCCACAGATTAGTAGAGAAGAAAATGTATATACACACAATGGTGTTTAAGTCATAAAAAAGGAATGAAGTAATGGCATTTGCTGATAAACTAATAGAAGAGGGGAACATTAGGGTAAGTGAAATAAGTGGGACCTAGAAAGTCAAGGGTCAAATGTTTTCTCTCATATGTGAAAGCTAGAGTAAAATAAGGAGAAAAGAGTGAGGGCAGTCACATGAAAATAGAATAGAGATCAGTGGAGTAAAGGAAGAGAATTCACGGGGAAGGAGGAGGGATGGCAAAGGCAGGAACTGTAGAATAAAATTGATCAAATTATGCTCTGTACATATGTAACTATACCACAGGAATTCCACATTTATGTATATCTTCAAAGCCCTAGTTTAAAAAACAATCAATAAGCTGGTTTTGATGGTGCATGCCTGTGATCCCAACACTTGGGAGGCTGAGGCAGGAGGATTGCAAGTTCAAAGCCAGCCGCAGCAATGGTGAGGCACTTAGCAACTCAGTGAGACCCTGTCACTAAATAAAATACAAAAAAGGACTGGGGATGTGGCCCAGTGGTCGAGTGCCCCTGAGTTCAATCCCTGGTACCAAACAACAACAACAACAATGACAACAACATCAATAAATAGAAGGCAGACCAGAAGAGTAGAAGGGAAGGAGGAAAGGAGAGGAAGTGGAAGTACTGGGAACTGAAATGCTGCAAATTATGATCCATATTATATGATTATGTTAAAATGAACCCTTATATTATGCGTAAGTATAATGTACTAATAAAATATTTTAAAGGATACTAAAGAATTTAACAAGTTCAGAATGACACAATTTATTTAATGAATTTATTTAATACATTTTGTGCGTGCTTATCTAACAAGGGTGACAAAATCATGCAGTTGAATCCTGTGAAAATGCCAGTGTGTTGGCACACATGATACATGACTGCTAATTTCAAAGGATACAGAGAAATCAAATAATATTGAAAATAATAAATACAAATTTCAGTGAAGCTGTTCACTGGAAGAGGAGAGAGGAAGATGTAGCTGGATGGTTCTTTACATATATTCTATATTTATTTTTAATCTGATGGTCTGTACTTTTTTTTTTGTTTGTTTTTTGGTGTTGCTGTGGATTAAACCCAGAGCCCTGTGCATGCTAGGCAAGCACTCTACCAACTGAGGTATATCTCCAGCCCCTGTATGTTTATTACATTACAACACAATTAAGCCTGCATGTGAGTTTTATACACTGAGTGTATGATACTTGATAGCATGTTATTTGAGGCATATGGAAATGCATTCTTTTTTTTCCCCTCAAAATATTAATACCTGTCTTCCTAAAGGGCTTATTTATGAGTCATTACTTTAGACATCTCCACAAAGATTCAAACTCAATAATTCTTGAGTGAGATCAGTATGAACATGGTCCTCAGGTGACTGACTGATCCCTGAAGGTGCTCTGTGGGCACCAGCGGAGGAAGCTCTGCTCTAGAAGAGACTACAGGGATGGCAGGGAGCTGTCCACTGATGGGAGTGCTGAATGCTCTTCATATGCCCTGCCTCCCCGCACTTCCCACACCAATGACAGGCTTTCATATTCTCCTGTGAGATTTCATTTCCACACCTGGAAAGATGGCTCTGAGAAGTCTTTTCTGCTCATCGGAAAAATAAATGATCTTTAATCCTACCTGATTGTTTTCTCTTTCACTGCTTTAAAAAAAAAAAAAAAAAAAAACACTTAATATTTCCTCTAAAAGTGACATCTTTCTCCACAGAAAAAAATGGTTTTCCTCACAAATACAACATTAAAAAGTTTTGCATGAGAGTCCTAAATGTTCACTGGATGCACTTTGGAAAACTGGTTTGAATCTGATGACAATCACCTGAAGAATGTTATTCTACTTAATATTATCCTCAAGGCTTCCCTCATATCCATGTTCCTTAGGCTGTAGATAAAGGGGTTCAGCATTTGGGGGACTGCAGTGTACATAATAGAAGCCACTGCAGTCTTTCTGGATGACTCAGTAACTGCGGAGCTAAAATACACACCAAAACCTGTGCCATAGAACAAGCAAACAACTAAGAGGTGAGACCCACAGGTGGAAAAGGCTTTATATTTTCTGCCAGCTGATGGCATTTTCAATAGAGAAGAGACAATTTGAGCATATGAGAAAATGATTCCAAACAGAGAACTACCAGCCAAAACAATAGAGAAAAAATAAACCAAAATGTCATTGATGAGAGTGTCAGAACAGGCAGGCTTGATGACTTGAGCAAGTTCACAGAAGAAGTGGGGGATCTCCAGGTCTGTGCAGAAGGACAGCTGCAGCACCATCAGAGTGTGGAGGAGGGCATCCACAGTGCTGATGAACAGAGAGATCATAACCAGCATCACACAGAGGGAAGGACTCATGATGATGGTGTACATCAGTGGGTGACAGATGGCCACATAGCGGTCATAGGCCATTGCTGTGAGGAGACAATTCTCTAAGACAAGAAAAGCCAAGACAAAGAAGACCTGGGAGAGGCAGCCTGTGTAGGAGATGCTCCGACTCTGTGCTTGGATGTTCACCAGCATCTTGGGGATGGTGCTTGTGCTCAAGCAGATGTCAGTCAAGGACAGGTTGGAGAGGAAGAAGTACATGGGGGTGTGGAGGTGGGGGTCAAAATTCACAGCCAGGATGATGAGCAGGTTTCCCAGGATGGTGAGCAGGTACATGGACAAGAAGAGGCTGAAGAGGAGGGGCTGCAGTGCTGGGTCATCCGTCAGTTCCAGGAGGAGAAATTCTGAAACAGCTGTGTGGTTTCTTGGTTCCATGCTAACGATGAATCTAAAGGAAATGATGAATGACATGACAAGAAAAACTCTGATTCCTGGGCCCATGCTGCAGCAGCAGCATGACCTAGAAACTTGTTAGAAGTGCTGTTATGTGGACCTCACAGCAGAACTACTGATAATGAGCTCCGGAGGTGAGGAACAATGATTTAACCAACTTCCTCACATACTAATGTTTGAAAATCACGGCTCAAGGTTATCTGTCTCTTTTTAAAAAATATTTATTTATTTGTTTTAGTTGTTCACAATGTCTTTGTTTTTACATGGTGCTGAGGATTGTTCCCGGGCCACACACATGCTAGGTGAGTGCTCTACCGCTGAGCCACAACCCCAGCCCCAAGGTTCTCTCTTTTAAATGAAAACCCAAATGAATATCAAAATCCTTCCCTCTACTTCTCTCTCCTTCCATCCTTTATCTTCTTCACCTTCCCTGTACACATTTATTCACCCTAGTTTTTATTGAGAATTAACTTTCTTATACCTGGTAAAAAGTTCTGAGAATGCAATAAATAGAGATTACTATTTTGTTTTGGAACTATTTTATGCTTTCAAACAGAAATATATACACAAAATTATAAAGTCTGTTACATCCTTAGTTAATTTATTTCCCTATGTGTGATATCTTCATGAGGCAGGGCAGGCGGAGCCCCCCCCCAGCCAAAAATCAATTTTTCATGAAAGATACCATGGTGCTCAAAGAGTTAACAACTTTGACTGCGTAAGTTCTCCTATTTACTTGCTGTTCTGTTCTTTATTCATACATGTGGCCACCAGGTATCACTATTTCAATTACTTATAATGAGACTAATTTTATAAATTAATTTTTCTGGAATCTAGAGCTAAAAACATAAAAACCCTTTTCTATACTAAAATAACAGGTTTCTAATTAAATAGCTTTAAGAGTCTTTTTGTGATTGAAAGTAAATCCCTCTTATTTTCAAAACAATTTGATGTAGTAATACAAATCTTTAGAACAAAAGTCCTTCAAAGCTGCCTCTCCCTTTCCCTGTTTCTTGTTATGAAAAACAATAAGTGCCTTAAAATTCCAGTCAGAAAAAATTAACTTTTATCAAACAAGTTCGAACAACATGCAGAAAGAATGACTAAGTTAGAGATATGAGGTAAAAATTATAACACATGCAGATAGAGTTACGTACAGTTCATGTAACTCTCCATCTGTACAAACCTCGATACGTATGATATGTAATCAGTAAATGATTCAACCTCTTTCCTAAGTTTTATGATGTAAAAGAATGTGTAATGCCAAAAAAATGTTGCTTATATACTTGTACAAACTGAAAACAAACCAGCAGAAGAAGCAGAAGATTCCACAGCCTAAGTCATGTGTGAGTGCTGATTTCTTCTGCCACCAGCTGACTCCTTTACTTCGTGCTACGTTGAGCGCTGGCGTAGTACCCCCCAGCTGTCAACCCACTTTGGCAGCACACCCCCCCCCTCGATAGATCGTGCCACTCTGCACCTCCGGTGGAGACCACCACGGACCTCCGCACCTATGGTTGTAGGTGGCATATGATTGAAAGAAACAAAAATAACTGAATGAGAGAAGAAATAAAATTTGTGGGCTTTTAAAAATGCACAAAAAGCAACAGTTTGTGCTCAGGAGACAATGACATAAAAGAGCACTAGCATCAGCTTTCTTACAGGAACTCCCTGTAGAACATGGGTCTTCTTCAGGAGAGAGAGGAGTAGCCATCAGCACATAGATAATTTAGGGGAATTATTAGACTCTCACGTGCTTTATTATTTTCATCTTATAGCACTCGTTTTGTAAGAGAGGCTAATTCTTTAATTGGGGGTGGAGGACCTGCAGTCTATGATTCAACAAGCCCTCTGAATGTCTTTGATGATTTTTTTTTCTTTTTTGGTATCAGGGATTAAACTCAGGATGCTTAGCCACTGAGCCACATTCCCAGCCCTTTTTTATTTAGAGACAGGATCTTACAAAGTTGCTTAGGGCCTTTCTAAGCTGCTGAGGCTAGCTTTGAACTTGCAATCCTCCTGCCTCAGCCTCTCAAGCTGTTGGAATTAGAGTCATGTGCCATCCTGTCAATGTATGAGGCATTCTAAGAACCACTTCCCTAAAAAATAAAACAACAAACAACAACAACAACAAAAATCATGGGTACTGTGTACTTAAGTGAATTTTATGATATTTTCCTCTGCTGCTTTCTCCCTCTATCCCTTTTCAATCATTCCTCTTTTCCCTTCACTCCCTTTATTTCAATAAATTTGATGGATTGTCAACCCTCTTTAATGTGCAAAGTGCTGAGAATAAAACAAAGGACAAGGCATAACCTTCCAATCAAAATGATTCAAAGATATTTTTAGAAGACTAGAATGAAATTTTGAATTTTGTTTTCGATAGAATTGGTTCCCTTTGGCTTTAGACCATCTGCAGGTCTTGTAAAATTGTACATGTGTTTGATAGTATTATCCTCACTAATCCATGAAGAAACTAAGGTAAGGTGAGTTTGCTACTTGAACGTGACATCCGCAGAGACCAAGACTTGGTTTGGGCTCAGATATTCTGAATACTGTGCTGATTCTTGACCAAGCTGTTCATGCCTCTGAAGAGTACAGAACTTACATCCTTAAATGATGACTCCGACCTCATAGTTTTCTTGTGCAACTTTAATATTTTCTTCCTGACCTCGTCTTTCTCTTGCCTTAAAAATATGTCAGTCTCTATCCATAAAATTAGTGGTAGCAAGTAGATGACATCCATCTCTGTGAATCTGAGGAAAGATTAGAAAATGGTGCCCCTGTAGTCAAAGCTCAGAAAACTACCCTATATTATCATAAGCCATCACCTTTAGCAGTTAATTCTAAGGAATTCAGGGAACTCTTTATGGGATTCTCTGTTTCATTCTAAGGGAGTTCTTCTCTTAAGCTGATAGGTGGCATATCATTTTTTTTAAAAAAAAAAAATCTGCTGTGAAAATACATGAAATAGACATTTAATAAGACAGATGAAAATATGAATGATTTTTTGATATTCAGAAAAGAAAATATCAAAAGACGAACACACTTGTAAGTTAATGAGGGTCCAACTACGAGCATCCCTGCAGAGCAATGGTCCCTGTCCTCACGGGAAAGATGTTATACAGCATTTACCATTTGTTGTAATATTGCTCTGAATGTGATCAAGACTCCCTCACATGCTTATGAAGGGGAAATCAACAACTCTTTGAGAAGCCTGAATGTTATTTTCGCACAAGGGGAACTATGTGGTGGATGTGTTAATTAACTTGATTGACGTCATCATTTATATATATATATATACGTATGTTTGTGTATGTATAGTATGTATATTATTATACAATGTGCACACACACACATATATATCCAAACATCACTTTGTATGCCTTGAATATATGCAAATTGTATTCAATTATGCTTAAATGAAACTGGACAAAATTTTAGAGGATGTTTCATAATGAGAAATGAATAGAACAAAGTATTTCACTTATCATACTCTCATGCTGACCTTTCCTTATGGGTTCTTTATGGAAAGTCATGAACAGGTGGCACTATTCATTCATCATAAATGGGCAGTGTGTCAGGGCACTTGAAAAAAGAGGACCATACCTAACTTGATGAATGCAAATAACAGGGAAGCATTTAATGTATTAAAACTACCTCTGGGAATGATGATCAGGTAGGAAAAAATGATGGAAACATAACTGATACCAATATTCATTTAGTATGAACATATGATGAAATACATATGAATTAAAATTCATCAGATGGGCCTGGGATTGTGGCTCAGTAGTAGAGCACTTGCCTTGCACATGTGATGCACTGGGTTTGATCCTCAGCACCACATAGAAATAAATAAACAAAATAAAGGTATTGTGTCCACCTACAACTTAAAAAATACATAGAAAAATTTATAGTATTATCAGATAAGAAACAAATAAGATACATGAACAACACTTTCAAAATAATGAAAGGACTCTAGTTACATGATTGGCTTCAAGAAGAATGCTGTTCAACATCTCACCTGGATATTAAAGATGGAAGATGTGTCCTCAGGAAATGCAGGCAGACTGAATGAGTCAAGGGAATCCTGGCTAGGAAGAGTTACTGGGAAGAGGCTCAGCTGTTGCTTCCTGGCTGGGGCAAGGCTGTTGATTGAGGTGGTCCCAGGCTGACTTCTATAGTCTCTGTATCTCTGGGGCTCAATATCCAAAGTTCCTCATTAGACCACATATTTTACTAAGCATTTTGATCCCAAGAGGGCACATCCTTGAAGACCAACTCTGCAGAAGTGAGGGATTCAGGGTGGCTGATTCCTGACCCCTGAGGCCATGTTCACACCACGCAATCCTCTCCATTGTTTCTGTTCGACTTCATCTCGCAAACTGTGCTGACCTAACTTAGGGCATTCCTTTAAGGAATTCAACATCTCCTTTTAGGTCAAATCAAAGTCATGTCTATTTGATTAATGCCTTTAAGAATCTTGGTTCCATTTTAGCTGTGACTATGTCATATATAGGTGGGTATAAATTATATATATATATATTTTTTGAAAGAAAAGCTGGGTGTTTATATTATTTTTTAATTTTTAAACTTATTTTAATTAGTTATACATGACAGTAGAATGCATTTATGCACTGTGATACATCATACATAGTTGGGATATAATTTCTCATTTTTCTGAGCATACATATTGCAGAATCATGTTGGGCATGTAGTCACAAATATACATATAGTAATAATGTCTGTTTCATTCCACTATCTGTACCATCCTCACAACCCCTCACTACCCTCCCATCACTTCCCTCTACCTAATCTAAGGTAATGCTATTTTTCCTTAGTGCCCCCCTACCTTATTGTGAATTAGCATCTGCATATTAGAGAAAACATTCGGTCTATGGTTTTGTGGGATTGGCTTATTTTGCTTAGCATGATATTCTCCAACTCCAACCATTTACTGGCAAATGCCATAATTTCACTCTTCTTTAAAGCTGAGTAATATTCCATTGAGTATGTATACCACATTTTTTTTTTTAATCCATTCATCTGTTGAGGGACACCTAGGTTGGTTCCATAGTCTAGCTATTGTGAATTGAGCTACTATAAACATTGATGTGGCTGCATCACTATTTATAAATATCTGATAAAATATTTTTTTAGTCACCTTTCTGTTGCTGTAACAAAAAACACCAGATAGATCATTGAAATAAGGTAAGGTTTACTTTTGGTCATGGTTTTATATATTTGTTTCATGGTTGATTTGCCTATTGTTTTGTGCCCATAACAACTCTGTATATCACAGAAAAAGTGTGTGGTAGAGGAGGTGTTGGTTTGGACTTGGAATGTCCCCCTCTAAAGCTCCTGTGCTGAAATCCTTGTTCCTGGATGAACAAGGTTCGGAGGTCATACTTTTGGACAATGGTTGGTTAATGAGGACTCTGACCTCATCAGTGGATACTCCATTTGACATTAATTTATTAATATCTGGATGGATTACTGGGAATCAGGATGTAGCTGGAGGAAGTAAGTCACTATTGTCATTCCCTGGAAGGTTTATTCTCTCTCTGCCCTCCCTGCTGCCTGGCTGCCACAAACTGAGAAGTTTTCCTCTTTCAGGCCGTTCCAGCATGAAATGTCTGCCTTGGAACCAGCTGACCATGTACTGAATCCCCTGACACGGTGAGGCAAAATAAATCTTCACTTCTCAAACTTGTTCATGTCAGGTATATTGCCCATGGCAATAAAAATCTGACTCACACAAATGTTGGTAGAGAGAATTGGGGTCATTGGTGTGACTATATCTGACCATGTTGTACACAAGCTTTTGGAACTGGTTTGTGAAAAAAGTTTGTAAAATCTTTGAGATGTAGCACAGAGAAGCTGTAGAATATAGTTTGCAGAGCTTAACAGGAAATTCTGTGGGAGCTCGGAAGATCAAAATTTTATTAGAAACGTGAACAGTAAAGATTGTGCTCTTAAGTTTTCAGATGGAAATGAGGATTCTAAAGGGAGTTGGGCTGAAGTCCCATTTATGTTAAATTCTGTCAAAGAACTTGTCTACATTTTGTATGTGTCCAGAGACTTGAGGACATGTGAGACTATATTTAAAAGTGTTGGACTAATTAAGCTGAAAGAGGAAATTACAAGACAGCACAGGATTCAGGCAGTTGTATGAGTATAGATGGATGCTTTAGTCAAGTTTAACATAGGAAGCAGGAGTTAAAGAGAACACAAAGCTTCAGAAGTGTTGTGTTTGACCGAAAAGCCTGTATAAAATTGGGGCTCAGGAATGTGATGTTGCTGAAGAAATTACTGCCCCTACAGAGAAGTTACGTACTCTGCATCCTGACTATACGTAAGATGCTTTCAGAGAATCTCAGAATTGACGACACTGCTCATCTCAGGTGTAAGGGTATAAAAATAAAACGCACTTGAAAATTTTGCTCTAAGAGGAGATTGGCAGCCAGCTGTTCACACAGGGTCACCTAAGAAGTTTTCTCATCAGCATTCATTTCCCTGGGCACACGAGCTGCCCATGCACTCAAGTCCACTGCAGCTGTGGTCCAAGGCAGATACTCCTCAGGCTGATGACAAAAACACCACATGGTGTCTTGGAGGAGACTTTGGACTTGGACTTTTTAGCAATGTTGGAACTCTGAAGACTCTGGGCACTCTGGGAAGTAGAGTGAATGCATTTGACATGGTGAATTGGTCAAGAACATTTCAGGAAAAGAGGTAGAATATAAGGTTTGGATTTCAAGCGTCCTGTCTACAACCCAATTGTACCAGGTCAGTGGGGTAGATTGAAGACAGTGCATGGAGGTGGCGTGTGAGACATATGATCTATTAAGGAAAGCTTACAAAAGATCAGTGACTGCACAAAGAAGGGGTGAGTGTCAGTAGGCTGAACCCAAAGCACCCCTATTCCTAGCAGTGTTTGCCAAGCAGCACCTCCTCTCCTTCATGGGGATTTGGGCAGAAGCAGCTGTAGGACAAGTGACACATCATCTCCACAGTGGCCCAAGTTCCACCCAGCCCCCACTCAGAGAGGGGTCTCTTGTGTTACCACAGAAGCAGCAATATCACTAGCATTTAGTTGCTTTTGTGACCAGGACTCTGAGGCACGAATGTCCCAGCACGCACACAAGAAAGCATCTTCTCCAGGTAACACTCACTTCCCCTAGTTCCCAGTGTGCATGAGAGAAATCCAGTGTCCTTCAGATAATATGTGACTGGACATTCAAGCCTGCTCTTGCTCTCCTTGTTTCTTTGTCTTGTCTAGGTCTTGGGGAAGAAAAAAGGGAGCCTACAGGAACATGGGGTTTTGTTGAACCCCGTTTCTTAGATATTATGCATACACAAAACTCAGGCATTGAAAGCCTGGTCCCCAGTGCAGCCAAGAATAAAAGTGGGACTTTTAGGCAATGATGGATCATGAGAGCTCTGACCTCATCTGTGCATTGATTGGTCCAATGGCTGGAGGAATCATAGCTGCGGATTACTGGGAGGTGGGACCGAGTTGGAGGAAGCAGCTCACTGGGGGCATGACTGGGGGGCCTGGACCCTCTCTACAGCACTTTCTCACTGTCTGCCTGCTCCCCAGTTGCCATGTGATGGGCAGGTTTCCTCTGTGCATTCTTCAGCCTTGATGTACCTGCCTTGGAGCCTCCCAACCATGGACTGAGTCCTCTGAGTCCATCAGCCAAGATAAACCTTTCCTCTGAGTTGTTCATGTGAGGTTTTTTTGTCCACATCAACAAAAAGCTGAATAACACAGGTGGCCAGCAGAAACTGAAGAGACGGATAGAGATAGAGATAGAAAGAGAGAGAGAGAGAGAGAGAGAGAGAGAGAGAGAGAGAGAGAGAGAGAGAAGGGGGGACTGGATTTCAACTGTCTCCTTCAAGAGCATGCTCACAATGACCTACCCACATTCCACTGTGGCCACCTACAAAAGGCCCTCCAACCCCACCACCACTGTAGGCTAGCCATCAAGCATTTCATGCACCGGCTTTTGGGGAATAAATACCCAGACAGAAGGACCGTAACAACATCATCAGAGGTTTTCTACTTACTCATTAATAGATGTTTGCTGACTTTAAGTCTTCTTATCTGTATTTTTTAAATCAAATACTAACAAATGCTCTTCTTAAGTCATTGGATATTTGCTATTTGTGAATTTCATTCTCTCTCTCTCTCTCTCTCTCTCTCTCTCTCTAGTTTTTGGTTTTATTTGTTTATTGGTGGTGGAGATTGAACCCAGGGTCATGCACATACTAGGCAAGTGCTCTGCCACTGAGTTATGTCCCCAGGCCCTTTTTGTTTAATTCTGAAACAAAGTCTTGCTGAGTTGCCAAGGCTGTCCTTGAACTTGCAAAGTCGCCTCACCCACGAGTAGCTGAGACTACAGTCTGTACCACTGTGTCCAGCTTCTAACTCTATACCCTGGACTGCAGATTCCAATCTGTTTTCTTTAGTGACGGAATGCAAACATTATAGTCAGGGCTGTTTCCCCCTGTTTAGACTTTTAAAAAGAGCTTTTCCAACTCCATCACAATACATTCAATGTATAGTTTGTTTTTCTCATATTAGGGAAATATGAGATAAAATTATGGTTCTTTGTTGTCAATTCAGATATAATTTCAATTGCAAAGTCACCAAATCCAGTGGTATGTGGACATGTCCCCACACTCTGCACACTTGGGCAGATTTCAAGTCTCATTTAGGAGGTAGAAATGGAGGTCCATGTTGATGTTCATCGTAAGAGTTTTAAAACTTATATAACTTTTGTATTTAAGAACTTCAATATTTCACTTGTTGATCAATATACATTATGCAACATTAACTCACACTACCTGAATTTGTACTTTTCAAGGTAGACTATTTAGAATTTAAAGGAAGATGGCACTGTGAGGTCTTTCATCACCATTTCAACACCATCGAGCTTTTAATAGAGGAATAGTTGATAAATGGAGAAAGTCAGCAAAGGGCTTACAAAACAAGGTCAAGTCCCAGGAGAAGGAACTCTGAAACAGCTGTTTTGTTTCTGGCTTTCATGTTGGTGAAAATCTGAAGCAAAAGTTGGGGTGTAAGATAATAGCATGCATGACCAGCAGTGACACCATCATTTGGAAACATGTTAGAAAACCACTCCCTGTGGACACCTTGATCTTCATATTTCTAAACTCCAGAATGGTGAGAATTTAAACTTTTATTGTTAAACCACTAAGACTCTGCTGCTTGATTATGGCAGCCCTAGCATACACAAATGCACATACAAACCCCCTTCCCAACCTCTCTACACAGTTCAAGTGCATTTCAGCATGCCATGTAACAATCATCATGTTTGAGAGAGAGCTGGTTTCTGCTCCAAAGGAAACAGGCCCCTCCCTTGTACAGGGTGAGACCAGCAGCATTAGAGCTGGGGGAGCACCAGGGTTAATATTGTGCCCAGAGAATGAGACAGGGACAGGAGAGCGTGAGGGACTTGCTCCTCATCATGTTTCTCCCTCCCTTGGTTCGTACCCTCCTCGCTGCTTCCCAGGAAGAAACTCGGCTGACACACTCTCAGCCTCCTTTCCCAAGCATTACGTAAGGGACTTGAGTTCATGGTTGGCTTCCAGAGAAATAATGTTCAGTATCTCACAGGGACATTGGAGATGGAAGATCTGTCCTCAGGAAGTGCAGAGAGACCAGGTGAGTGAACACGCACCTGTTCAAGAAGACTCATCTCTGGGAGGAGGCTCAGGTGCTGCCTTCTGGCTGGTGCAGGGCAGCTGAGTGAGGTGGTCACAGGCTGACTCCTATCACCTCTGTTTCCCTGGGGGCTTGAGTCCCAAAGCTCCTCATTAGATCACACACTCACTCTCATTCTGATCCCAGGAGTGCTTGTCCTTAAAGACCAATTCTGTAGAAGTGAAGGTTCAGGAGGGACGAATTCCTGACACCTGAGGCCAATTCTACACCTTCAATTGTATCTTCTGTTCCTGCTCATCTCCATGTCATGGGCCTGGCCTTCTTGTAACAACTTAGAACTTCTCTAATCAATATTTGTTTTAAGTTACAAACGAATCCTCACAATTTCTCATATCAAGAACACTTATTCTTATGTAAGGGGGAAAAATACGTTCTACACGCATGGGTGTAAATTTACCATTTATTTGTTTATCAACTAAGCTAATGCAAAAATACAAATAGCCAATGGAGTATTTTCCTATGTATCACTGATGTGTACTGAACCTTAATTTGCACTTTTTATATTTGCACAGAAGTTTCTCTTCCTTTTTTGTGATCAATACTGACTGCAAAAACAAACAAACAACAACAACAAAACAAACAACCCCCCCAAAACAAAACAAAACAAAACAAAAACATAAACAGGGCCATGACTCCTTGGTTAGAACCTCATGCATACCATTTTCAATATTGTCACAAGGGTTTCCATAGTTTTCTTTACCAGTGGACACTGTAATTTGAAATTATGGTCCTTGATCTTAATTTAGCTCAGTAGTAAAGCAGCCCTGGGTTAAATTCTCAGTACAAAGGAAAAAAAAAAACAAACAAACAAAAAACAAAACAAAACAAAACAAAAAAACAGAGAGTATTATACCAATATGTCTATCAACTCAGCAAATTAGATTAGATTAGATTTCAACCATGATGGCCTTGTGGTGGCTTTATCATCTTGGTCACATTTGCTTTAAAAAAGGAGAAATGATAGATAACATATATAAAGATATCAATCTGATTATTTAAAAAATATGCCAATGACTCCATCACCCACAAGAACAGTCACATTAAAATACTAAGTAAACTTATCCTGATTACCAAAACAAAATACTGACATGGCATAAGGAGTGGGTTGAAGTGGGTTCAGTGTTATCTGTTTCCATAAGCAAGGAAGTAGTGTGTGTGTGTGTGTGTGTGTGTGTGTGTGTGTGTGTGTGTGTTTTAAAGCAACGAGGACTAAATGCTTTGGAGGAGATTGGTTCTCAAGTGCACATGTAGAATTTACTTTTAGAAATTTATTCATTCATTTTCAGATGTCCTTTCTTTGTGCAAATTTCTGAGTTAACAATTTGCTGTTTTGATTCTGTTATCTGTTTGGTACTTACTGATCAACTCATCTTTCTATGCTTGACTTATTTAACTGAGTGTCTTCTGGGTTTACCTGTGTCATTGCCAATGACAGGATTTCATGCTTTTGATGGTTGAACAATATTGGTCTTTGTATATATACCTCCTTTTCTTCACCCATTTCTGTGTTGATGGGCATTTAGGATGATTCAATATACTGACTATTGTCAGGTAAGGTATGACTGGAGGAGGTGGGTCATTAGGGGAATGGCTTTGGGGTTTCTATTTTGTCTGTGGTGAGGGGAATCTCTCTCTGTTTCCTGGTGTGATGACCTAAGCCACTTCCTCTATCCCATTTTTCTGCCATGATTTTTTACTTTAACTAAGACCCAGAGCATCAGAATCATCCATCTATGGACTTAGACCTCTAAAACCTTGAGCCCCCAAATAAACTTTTCTCCTTTAAATTGTTCTTCTAAGTTCTTTTTGTCACAGGAGGAAAAAAAAAAAAAGCTAAAACATATGGTAAAGAGGGAAAGAGACCATTGGCAGAGATGCCTGCACATGCCAGTAGTTGCTAGATTTGAGGGAATTAAAATATTTATTCAATACAAATGTCTCAGCAGAGAACTACTTGGTGAGAGCAATATTGTTGTTATGCAAGATTATCACAATCCAAGGTGGAGGAAATGGACTTGAATATGACGCCTTGTCTCTCAAACTTTTATGAGGCTAGTTACACTCTTTCAGTCAATGATTCCACCCCAGTTATACAACAATATTCCAATCATATCAGGAGACATGAAAGAATATTCAGTCTGTTTAATTCACAATGGTAGAAAAATAGCTATCCAAATTTGACCAATATGAGAAAATTGCCTATTTTTTAGTGACCATAAGATAGAGAAAATAAGTGAGTAGTTGCTAAACCCAAAAATCATGTTCTCTTAGAAGTGCAAGATGAAAATAACAACAAGACACAGAAATCACTTATGACCTTGAAATATTATTAAGGTCAAAAAGGAGAAAATTGATGTAATAAATTATGCAGGCATATATAAAGGTGATAATAATGGGTGATAACACTGGCTTAGAATTATACCAAATAAATTTGAGACAAGTATGTCCAAAACAGACTATATAAACTATTGACATTCATTGAATATTTGTGTCTATCTTATAAAAATGTGAGATTGCATTTATGCCTATGAGATCATCTGAAATATGATGATTCACTGAAAAAAAAAGTAACTTTAGCTCTCTGTGTTAGTCAGCTTTCTTCATCACTGTGACCAAAATAATTGAAAAGAAAACCATAAAGGAGAAGAAATTTATTTTGGCTCATGGTTTCAAAACAAACATAGCTACAGAAGTCTCTGAGTGCCTGGAGAGCTGAGCATGGTAAATCCTGGGGAAATGACTTCTTAGGCATCCACATGCAGGTTGGGAAACCCTGTGCTCATTTCTCACAGCAAAGTCTTTCAAATAAGCTCACACTTTTACATCCTTGAACCTAAGATGGGTAGGATCTGGTCAATTCCTCAGAAGTCTTCAAACTATCCTTCCAATTGTCCCAGAGAAAAGTACTTAGCTTCTGTTTAGTGGCACTAATCCCTTCAGAAACCACACATTCCTTGATTCCAATATTGCACATGCTTTTCTGCCCAGACTGAAAATTTTGTTCAAATATTTCTTCTTTTCTTCTCCATATCCTCACTGTAAACCTAGGTTAAACCTGCCAGCAATAATCAGCCCAATGCTTAAATGTAGTGTTTCCTTGAAATTTCTGCCACCAGATTAATTATTCCACTGATGTTAAATTCAACCTCACACAAAGTCTCCGGACATGGGCAAAATATTGACAAGTTCTTTGTCAGATTGCAACATATGTGGCCTCTGGTCCAAGTTGCCCAACAGAGTCCTCATTCTGATCTGAAAACACACAAGCACAATCTTTATTGTTTGCAATGCTATTTGCATTCTGGTCATCCAAGATTTCCAAGAGTTGCCCGTTAAGGTCTGCTTACAACATTCCTAAGGAGTTTCCAAACTCCTTTTGCAAACCAGTTCCAAAGGCTTATGAACCACATGATCAGGTATAGTCACAGAAATGACTTCACTTATTGGTACAATTTTCTCTGTGGCTGGCTTTTCATTATTGTGATCAAAATACCTGTCAAGAATAAATTTGAGGAGGAAAGATTTTGACTCATGCTTTTGGGGGTTGGCTATCTCTGTTACTTTGGGCCTGAGGCAAGGTGGAAGGGTATATTGAAGGAAAGCTTTTTAGCTTTGGTAGCCAGAATCAGAGAAAGAGGGAAAGCTATAGCGAAAGGAAGGGGACAGGGATAAGATATATTTCCCAATGGCATGCTCTCAAGAGACTTTCTTCCTTCAAAAATGCCCCACCTGACTATAATTTCTAGCACCACACAGGAGTCTAGTGAATTATTAGTGGATTAATCCTTTAGGATTCAACCACTTCTAAAAGTTCTCCCTCTGCATATTTTTGCACTGGAGACGAAATCTTCAAACGTGAATTTTTGAGGGGTACTGCATATCTAAACATAACACCATCTCATCATGTAAGTTCATAATACTAAGTAAGGAAGATTAGGATGTGGAAGTAACTTTTTGAGGGCCAGCATTCCAATTATGGCAGAGATATTTCTTGTGACTCCATAGATAGGTTTATTATCAGTGGTTAGAGTGAAGGGCATTCAGTTTTCTATCTCTGACATCATGTCTAACAAGAGAAATAACAACAAAAACCACCTGAATCTTCTGCAACCACCTGATGTGTCTAAGGAAAACCACTTCTTGGAAGAGGCCATTGCATGTAGGACAAAATGAAGTCCTAACCACCAATCTATACATTTTTTTTTCTTCCAAAATCCCTGTAATGAGCAATAAATCTCTTGGCCATCCAAGGATGTTAGGGTTAGAGCTAACATTTCTTTGAGAACTGACAACAGCATCACTAATAAAGTCCCAATATTATACATCCATCTCAACCACTGAGATATTATAACTATATGGATATGGGAAATAATGAAATTGAGCAAGGTGGATGCTAATGTGACCTCATAAGTACACAGTTTGCCAAAAACCAAACCAGTAATTACTCAATCAGATATGAAAAGTGAGTTAGTTGGCCTTACTGTAGTTCTATCTGTGAGATGTAGCACATGTGGCTATAAACATGGGATCAGGCTGAATGTAGGTTCCAGATGTGACCTTGACATTGGGGAAATGTTTTTGTGTACTAGCCAACTTCTGCAACTCTCCTTCTTCTGAGACTCATCCATACAATATCACTAAATTAGAACCCCCACATGCTTGCTCAGACTGATGGATCCTGTGATCTTTGACAAAGGGTTCATTTTCTAACTTCTCTCTAAAACTGTACAAAAACCAAACACAAGTTTGAGGTTCAAATAGAAGAGCACTTAGCTATCATATTCTTGCAACCAGATGATCAGGGAGAAGCAATCCTCTACATATTACCAGAGCTTTGCTTAAATATTTTCTGAGTCTATTCATATCCCGCAAACTTGCCTTTCTAAGATTGCATCTAACAAAATTGGCTAAAATTAGAACTCTTCCTTCAGGCTCTGCTTCTATGAAACCAGAGCAAAGAAACTGTGTTTGGAGACATTCAGTCACATGTCAAATATCAGAGATCGACAAAAAGAAAAGTGAGCTTTCAAGCCAACCCTGAAATCCATATGATAATCATGCTCTCTCATTCATTTAGAAGAATGCTATGACCGAAGTGAGGCACTTTGTCTCACCATGGTCCTGTCTGGGACTTTAGAAACACAAGTTCAAAGCAAATGCTAAATCAAACAAGAAAACCTATTCTACCTATGAGCTTCCTCAAGGCATCTTTCATATCCCTGTTCTTCAGGCTGTAGATAAAGGGGTTCAGCATCTGAGGGACCACAGTGTACATCACTGAGGCTACTGCAGTCTTCCTGGGGGAGTCAGTCACTGCAGAGCTGATGTACACCCCAAAACCTGTCCCATAGAACAAGGAGACAACAGACAGTTGCGACCCACAGGTGGAAAAGGCTTTATGCTTTCCTTCTGATGAGGGCATTCTCAAGACAGAGGACACAATGTGAATATAAGAGAAAATGATCCCAGAGATGGAAACACCACCAAACGTGCAAGATGAAATAAATATCATGATGTTTACAAAGAGGGTATCAGAGCAGGTGAGCTTGAGGAACTGAGTAAGTTCACAGAAGAAGTGGGGGATCTCCAGGGCTGTGCAGAAGGACAGCCGCAGCACCATCAGACTGTGCAGTAGGGCGTCCACAAGGCTAATGGACAATGAAACCACAACCAGCAGGACACAGAGGCAGGGGTTCATGATGACCATGTACCTCAGGGGGTGACAAATGGCCACATAGCGATCATAGGCCATTACCGCAAGCAGAAAATTTTCCAAGTATCCAAAAACTATGACCAAGCCACCTTGAGTGAGGCAGCCTGTGTAGGTGATGCTCTGATCCTGAACTTGGATGTTCACCAGCATCTTAGGGATTATGCTTGTGCTTAAACAGATGTCGTTAAAGGACAGGCTGCAGAGGAAGAAGTACATGGGCGTGTGCAGGTGGGAGTCATTGCTGACAGCCAGGATGATGAGCAGGTTTCCCAGGATGGTGACCAGGTACATGGACAGGAACAGGCTGAAGATGAGGGGCTGTAGTGCTGGGTCATCTGTCAGTCCCAGGAGAAGGAATTCTGAAATAGCTGTGTGGTTTGTGCTCTCCATGTTGCTGAAAAAGATGGGTAAAAATTAAATGAATGGTTTTTGGATGAGCAGCAAGAGTGTCCTATCACACCTTGGTACTAATGAAAATTTTTGTTCCACCACGGACTTAGGACAAGCTCTATATTTTAACAAACCATAAATCAATTTGATATCTCTAAATATTGATAACCAGTGCTTTAAATAAAAATGAAAAAATATCCTCTTGTTACCTATATAGTGTACTTAAGAGGATATTAAAATGTATTTTTTTTGCTGAGTTCTCCCTCTATTCCTCTGCTCCAAAGCTTCCTCTAACTTCCACTTTCTTTGTTGGGCACCAGCACTTTTTGCACACATTCTTAAGTGATGAGAGTGTCACAAAGTATAAGACATTGGATCTTATTCATAATTTTTTTCTATAACTTGAAGAAAAATAATTGAATGCACTATCTTCTAGAGCCACGGTCTCCAATGTTGGTGTGCCCCCAAATCATCAGAAGGGCTTTCTGAATTACAGATGAGGCAGTTCCTGAACCTGCCAGCCCTGGGGAGCCAGAGGATGTGTTGTGGGCATGACACACACAGTGTTCAGCAAAGTCTGGACTAGTCAGTACATCTGACTCCTGAGTTGACTCTCACGACCACTCTTTGATAAGGCCTGAACAGAGTACAGAGTTCACTCTCCTTAATCACCTCTCCGTTGTCACAATTTCCTTTTATCATTGGAATATTTTCTTCCTAAACAAAGCTTCAAATTGTCCCCTGCTTCCGGGGTGCATCTGCTTCTGCCCGTTAATTGTAGCAAGTGAAAAGCACTCATCCAGATGGTCATGAGAAAGTGTTAGATAGAACACATTGACTTTGAACTTGAAGTTCATAAGACTCTCCCTGGACACTGAAACAGTCTTCCTTAACAGTTATTAATAGAAGCTGGTTAAGTATGTTGATGGTCTATCATATGCTAATGAAATTTTTTCCATTAGTATTATAGGCAGCATATCATTAAACTAAATAAATGAGCAAACAGAAAAACAGGTAAATAAGAGACAGAAGTAAATGCATATAGTCCTGTAAGAACAGAAAGAAATCAAAAACATGTTTTATCTTCAGATGACAAACACAAGATAGCACAGGCTTAGATGACCAGGCTTCGCATCAGGAGTGTCCCTTGAGAGTAGTGGCCCCTCTCATGTGGAGCCGTAATGTCAAAACTCATCATTTGGTTTAATATTAGACTTGCAGACAGCATGGTGGCACTTGCCAAGGATAAAAAGATCAAGGTCAGCCCCGGGCAACTCAGCAACAGTCTGTCTCAGTAGAGATGATAGAAAGGGCTGAGGATGTAGCTCAGTAGCAAGACATTTGCCTAACATGTTTAATGCCCTGGGTTTGGTCCTCTGGAAACACACACACACACACACACACACACACACACACACACTAGACTTGCACATCTGAATTTAATCCAGGCTCCTGCCTTACCTGTATGGATGGGAGTAGTCTTCAATGGCTGATGAGCCTGGATGTCCTTTTTTTTTTTTAAATAATGGGATCTGCCTGATGGATGTGTTCTCTAGGTGCGGTGTGGTAATCTTTTCATGAAGGACACTTCTCTAAGCATCACACTGCTTATCTTGGATATGCAAGAATTTATTTGTTCAATTACATCTCAATAAAATTAGGGGAAAAAACTTCTTGCAAATGTTTAAGTAATGAGAACAGAATACAGAAAAAATAGCCAACATAGGGCTGACCAGTAGAGTCTCTCCTACTGACATTTCCTGTGCTGTGTGTGTGTATGTGCACACATACGTGTGTTTCACATGAGCAAATTGAATGCACTTTTTCCCCTCTGAATGACTGAAACATTGAGTGTGGAGAGAGAACATCTCTAGTTTGACGAATGCAAATTTCAAAAAGGACCGAAACTATGTCTGGGAAATTTGGCTACATGGAAAATTATGGAAGAAAAGAAACATCAATGAAACCAATATTTATTTGGACTTGATACAGAGCATATATCATAATGAAAAGGAATTAAATAACACATGAGTTAAGCAAATGGATCGTAAAAATTATGAACATGTATTACCAGATTATTCCACTATGTCATTACAAGACAATTGGTTTCTCCTTTTCTTTTTTTGGTTGGGAAAAATATTGTAGTTTAATATGAACTGTGAGAAAATAAAAGTACACCCTAAAAACACAAAATGATGAGAGTACATACAAGTAGTCTGTAATCAGAGCTGACGTAACAATTAGAAAACATCTGAGCTCCTCTGCGTCATTTATACTGAGCTCAGAGTGAGATCTATACAATGGCTCAAATTGTCCAGCTCAGGTTTCACTCAGTGGTTATACGTCCATGTATTATATTTTGGAATGATTGACTATCCTTTAACATATTTAGTTTTTCTTTTTTATATATATATATATTTATTTTTACTGGTTAGTTGTCAGTACACAACAGTGGGAATCATTCAGCCATATTTGTACACACACCTAACATGATTGGCTCAATCGTATCTCCTCTCATTTCCTGGTGGAAAACAACTAGTTCTACATTCCCATAACTAATGCATAGCAAGGTTACTGCTTTCCACTTGTGACCACACATACCAGAGACAAGGATGGGGCTATAACCATCAAGGTGGCAGACCCTGGAAGGGAGGGAGAGGAATGGAGGAGAAATCCCGGGGGGTGTGCTCTTTATGCTCCTCCGTCTATTGCTTTGATTAAAAAGACCCAAAACCATACGATATCAATACTTCACGCTTCTGGGGAGAGGAGTAGGTGGTGAAGTGTTGCTCTCATTATTTACACAAACTCTGCAGCTCCTTTTGAAATACTTGGTAGTTTAAGAAAGGAAAACACGAGGAAGCTGCTGGCATCTCTACCTTCTTCCCCAGAGACCTCACAGCCCCAGATGCTGGGACAGGACCCTGTATCACTGTAGAATGATGAATCAGGAAGTGGCCAAGGGAATGAGAGAGGAATGGATGGTATGGGCTTCCCTGGACATTCAAAATTCATACATGGAAATCTTGGATTTGAATACCACAGACAGAGATGCATTTGGAGATGGTTCCTTGATTTTGTTAAGCCGGTCGTCATTGGAGTGAGACCTACTCCAACATGACTGGGGTCCTGTGATAGAGTAAATTAGGACACGGACACCCACAGAGGGAGGGCCATGTGGAGACACTGGGAGAAGAGGGCCATCTGCCATTGAGGAGAGAGGCCTTGGGGGGATGAAACATGGTGGACATCCCCATCACTCAACCTCCAGCCTCCAGATCCAGGAGCAAAGAAATTTCTGTTATAACACCGCCTAGGCTAAGGGCAGTTCTAGAGAACTAAGGCATTAACCAAAACTCCTCCACCAGCACCAAACAAATTAGCAGCAAGTAACTAGGAGAATACTTCTAAGAGCCATCATCCTTGAGGTGGGACAAATTTCTCTTTAGGAGCAAATGACCCCTGAAGCTGTACAGAGAGAGCAGGGGCTCAGCAGAATGGAAGCTGCTGGAATATTGGTGAACATGTACAGAGAACGTTTCGAGAAGGAGAAGTCAGGCAGTCGTCTCACAAGACCTGCTTCTCCTCATCCTATGCCCCCATAGTCTCATAGCTTCCCTGGGAGGAAGCTGGAGCAACACGCCTGCCTTCATGTCCAAGTCATTAACTAAGGGATCTGGAGTGGTCTGGCTGGCTTCATTGAAATGCTGCAGCATCTCACCTGGATGGTGAAGACAGGACCGGAAGTGTGTTCTCAGAACCCTTGGAGTCGGTGGGCTCTGGATCAAGAAGGACCATCTCTTGGAGAAGGCACAGCTGCTATTTCCTGGATCCTCAGGGCTTCTGAGTGAGGCTTTCATTAGCTGACACCTACAGTCTCTGTGTCCCTCAGGACTCAATATCCACAGCTCCTCATTATACCAGAACCATTGCTGTCATCCTGATCCCAGGAGTGCACGTCCTTACAGACTAAATGTGTAGAAGAGAGGAAATCAGGATGGCTGATCTGACCCATGAGGCCAGGCATATCCTGTTTTCTCCAATGCTCTGCTGAACTTGATTTCATGAACATTGCACACAATCACATTGAACTTTCCTAGTAAATACTCACCTTCCATTTTACCTATCTTCATCCATTTCATCATATCAGGAAGCCTAATTGAATTTCATGTGTGAAAATAAAGCTTGCACATATATAGTTACACATAACACAATCATAAATAGAGCTAAGATATAAAATTACAAGCATTCAAAATGGCTCTCCGTAAGTGTAATAATGTTTGTTGAATCTTAAGTTTTATTCTCTAGATTTTGCAAATAAGATTCTTATCACCAAGCTTGGGGGTGCATGCCTGTAATCCCCATGGCTCAGGAGGCTGAGGCAGAAGGATCACAAGTTCACAGCCAGCTTCACCAGCTTAGTGAGGACCTAAACAATTTAGGAATAACCTGTCTCAAAATAAAAAAAAAAAATAAATAGAAAGGGTTGGGGATGTGGCTCAGTGGTAAAGCACCCCTGGGTTCTACCTCTAGTGCCCTGCCCCCAAAACTTCTTATCTATTTTTGTTGAACACTTGTCATTATACTAAATTGGCTATGATTTCATAATTATAGTTTATAAACACTCTTCCAATTCTGTCACAATATTTTAGTAGATATTTTTCTTCATTTTAGGAGATGATGAAATGGAATTATAGTTCTACATATTTAATTGAAGTGTTAATTCATTCATAGTATCAGCAAAAGCTTAAGTATTATCAGATGTGTCAATTTCAGGAGGTTTGATTAGATTTCAATCTTCTAGAGAAGGTCCTCCGTGGGAGTAATCAATTTAAAATGTTTGTAATTAAGGACGTCAATATTTTGTCTTTATTCACTCTTTTTACCATACGTTAATTCTATTTAAACTTTCTTAATCTATACTTTTCAAATATATTATTTTAAAGGAACTTAGGAAAATATGATGACATTGGAATGTCTCTCTTACCATCTTCTACCCAGTAACTTTCTAAACACATGAATAGTAGATAAGCTATAAGAAGACATCAGAGGCATTACAAAATAAGACCAAGTCTTCCACATGCCACTCAGAAAATGGTAAATGTAAAAAGAAGATGTTTTTACAGATAGGAAAAAAATAAATCAGACAGTGTGCGGAACGGGCAAAAGCCAAGGGGCCCTGTGGACTTATCCCAATAAGTAAGAAATTGATTCTTCTTTCCAGGTAATGAGGACTTAGTGCCCTAAAAGGAGAGCAGTGCACAGGCAGAAGTGGGGCTTCTGTATTGGAGCAACGTGTATGGACTCAAGATTCGAGCGCTGTCTAGACCATGGCTGTGGACATACAACACCTGGAGGTTTGGGGAGATTCTCCCAGGAGGAAATGCCTGAGTCAGCTCCTTGCTTAGTGGATGGATTTGTAAATTCTCCCCACAGTGAGCAGTGGGATGCAGTTCACAGAATTCAGGAGTAGAGACCTGACTGGGGATTAGCTCGGGCAAGAGTGACCCTGAGAGAAGTCAGGCCCAAGCCTCGTTGGGCTGATCTCAGGAACATGTGGGAGAAGAATTGAGGGCTGTGGGTGGAGATCCCTTCTGAGTTTCTGTCATGTAAGAATAGACAGAAATGAATGGGAGTGTTGAATAAGAGAAAGAGAGAGAGAGAGAGAGAGAGAGAGAGAGAGAGAGAGAGAGAGAGAGAGAGATTTTCATGGTACATTCAAACCTAGACAAGGGTGACTGGGTTCTCTGCATGAGAGTTGATCTACACTAAATTTGTATACAACTGAACACATTTCTTTCTCATGAAAATAAGTAAAGCAAATCCTCTTGGACTCATGAAGCATTTTAAAATCTTCAATGTAGAATTACCCAATAAACAAATGGAACTAAACAATTTTATCTAGAAAGTCTATCAATCACCTTTTAAGAGTCATTTACAATACGCAAGGAAAAAATTCAGCAAACACAGGTCAGGAAAATCCTAACTCATTGTGTATAAGGACACCATAACAAGGATCCCAGATCACACAAGCTAAGCACAAGACAAGAATAAACACAGTTTCAGGCTTTAACTAATACAGTATGATACATGTACCAAATAGTTATCCAATTTTTCAACAATGTATAAAAACTTAAAAAAATTGATGTCCTGAGAGGTATATTGGTTAATGATTGAAAGTTATTTGGAAGTAAAAGGATCATCTCTTTCCCTCACTACACATACATATGCATGCGCGCGCGCACACACACACACACACTCAAAACATAGTGGGTTGAACTTTAGGTGTTCATTTTTTCTCAAATAGCATGTTTTACAATTATTCAAAGTATTTCCTCATTGGTTAACTTGACTTCTGAGTTTCTGTCATGTAAGAATTCATCTCACTCTGAGGTTTTCTTCATTTGTAATAAAATGTGAAGAGGGGCTACGTATAGGATATAATAATACTAAATTTTATGCAACAATCTATGAAAACTTACAAAAACTGATATCCTGAGAGGTATATTGGCTAAAGATTGAATGTTATTTATCTTCCCTTCACAATACACACACACACACACACATATACACACACAACTTTCTCTCAAAACACAGTGGATTGAACTTTACGGGTTCATTTATCTCAAGCAGCAAGTTTTACAGTTATTCAAAGTATTTCCCTTGAGCAATGAGTTTCACGTATATTCTGGAAGATGAAGAGTAAGTATTTTTTCATGTAATCACTGGAAAACTTGGCTTTTAAGTCTCTCATGTCAGAATTCATCTCACTCCAAGGTTTTCTTTATTTGTAATAAAATAAAAGAGGGGATAAGTATTGAATACAATGATAATAAATTTTATTGATATTTACTATTTGCCAGGAATTGTGCCAAGCTAATTCCCAACATAATTATACACCCTGTGCCCTCTTTTCAAGAGGCAATCCTCAAACTCTCCACATGCCCATCACCCATGGTCTTGTTCTATGTGCACATTCCTGGGTGCACCCCACACTGCTGAAGAACAATCTCTGAGGATTGGCTCAAGGATCCTGTGTTCCCATGAGCTCTCTGTGATCCCAATGCACAGTCAAGTTTGTGAACCCCCTGGATGCCCCCTCTAATCTCCTGGTATCCCATTCCTCCCTCCAGGGCCAGGACTATGGATTTGTCTGCACTATGATAGGTGAAAGGATGTTTGCTGAATGCCAACGGGGAAAGGTCTTTTCTCTTTTGAAACAATATCCAAGGAAAATATACTCATCTTTCTATCTGTAGGTACCGCTTCAGAATATGACTCCTGTGATCCATTCAGGCACCCAGTGACCACAAGGGGAACCACCACCAGAATGAACCTCAGTCAGGGAAGCCAATGGACTCTACTGTGCGGGGCCTGCAGACACATCCTTGTTTCTTTTACAGCAGTGTCATTGCTGTACTATTGCAGATGGCTGCTAGATTTTAACTTATTTGTTTTCCTTTTTGATAACGTTAGTGATTCTGATTTCAGTTTTTCATTTGTTTTACTTTCGTTTTTCCTCATGGAACATTGTTGAAGGACTCAGGAATATGATACAAAGGCAAAGCAAAATTTAATTTTGTGCATTGTTTGGTAATTGTTTTTCGGTAATTTTTTTGTAACTAAAAAGCTTTGCTACAAAATTATGCATTTCATTCATCAGCAATCTGCTTATTTGGTTTCCTAAACATAACTGTGGATCCTGAAAAAAAATGAACACCATAATTAAATTTCTCACAAGAACTAGGATGTCTGTTTCTATATCTTCTTTGTACTGTGTTTTAACACTGTGTATTACTTAGGTTATGTTGTTTTGGTTAAAAGTGACTCAAGTAGAAAATCAATCCCATTCATTTAAGACAGTGTCAAAACCATAAGTAAAATGAGAACAGTGCACTGTCATTTTAGACAGCTAGATTTGGCCTTTTATTTCTTCGTTTCTACAGAAGGAATTTGTACCTCTTATTGCAAGGAAGTTACTGCTGTGTCTTATTTTGTCATCTCCCTAAGCTGCTGAGACTGGCCTTGAACTAGCAATCCTCTTGCCTAAGCTTCCTGAGTAGCTGGGATTATAGGTGTGTGCTGCTGTGTCTCACAACCTTTTCCACTTGATGACCCTGAATACATTTTTAACTGTTGAATATAATATGCATAAGCAGAATCAGTGTTCCATGAGTCATCCATAGAATTAGCCTCATTGTGTGTGTGTTTTTAGCATACATTTATTGTAGTATCATATGCAGGTAATGTCACATAATATCCAGTCATATAAAGAAAGTATTTTGCAGTCTGAAATGTGGCGTGGCATGAATCTTCCTGATATTATTGTTAGAATAGAATTGCCCTTGAATACAAAAAGAAAACTAAAATCCAATAACAGAAGGAAGATGTGTTGGGTGTGCATGTTACTTGAAGCAGATGTGAACTTACACAGGGAGGGAAGAAGACATCCGCTTGGCCTCTCTGGGTGAAACAACCAGCCAAGCACAGTTCTCCATCGCCAAGCCTGGTTCCTTAAGGAACTGTGTTGCTTGGAAATCACATGGGACTAAGAGTTTGACTAATGAGGAACTTTGGATATTGAAGACCCAAGGGCCACAGAGATGGCAGTCTGCCTGCAACCACCCACCCGTTACACACCTTGCCCAGAGGAGTACGCAATTCACCTGGCCCTGGTCTCATGAACATCATTTCCGCATAAGAGGCAAGTGTCACACTATCTTTCTGAATTTTTTAAAATAGGTCTTCCATCCACCTTTCTTTTTCACATCCAAGAAGGAAATGAATGTCACTCCTCAGTGCTGGCTCCAGGTAATCTGAAGCCTCAAGCTTATGGTTTACCATTAGTAGCAGGTCTTTGTCTGCCAGTCCATTTTGGGCAGCTGTAAGGTGAGAACATGAGGGAGATGGGAAGAACTAGGTCACCTGTGAGGTGTCTGCCTGATTGTCTGTCATCTTCACATTTATTTTATTCAAATTCACCAAGAGCTACAATTCTCATCTGCTAGTATCTTACTTTAACTCTAAAGTCCAGGGATATTTTCCATACTCAAGAGCAACCTGCTCTTGCTCACTTTGGAGAATGTTCTAGAATTCTCTAACATTAAAAAAAAATAATTTGGCAAAGGAATTTGTCTTCTAGGCTCATAGCACTCCTTTGTTGAGTAGATCTTAGGCCAATATGGTCTCCTGTTGGTGATACTCTGAGAGAGAGCAAGGTACATATATGTGAAAATGTATATGCATAAATATATATGTTTAAAATTATACCGACAGATCTCAAGACTATAAACTGGTCTACCCATTTCTCCACATTAATCTATGAACTACTGCAAACTTTTAAAAGGCAGAATATAACAAAAGCAGAACAAATAAACATGCATATATACTTTCAGTATTAGCCAGTGATGATTTGTTGCCATCAAAGCTATTTTCTTAAAATAAAAAAATAGCACATATCAATATAACATAGCCTTTATGTTCCACTCATTCTCTCTCTCTCTTTTTTTTTTTTTTTTTTGCAGGAACAAACACAATCTTTACTTAATTTTTCTCCATATGTTTCTTGAAATTTTTACACATGGTACATTTTTACATTTGAATGTGTTTCTATGCCTATAAATGTATGTTTGTTTATTATATAACTGTACATATGTATGTGTTTACATATGTAATGTACATATATTCTGTGGGTATAGATTTACAATGGATATATATGTGTAATACGTGTCTATATTCATATGTGATATAATAAGACATTGATATAAGGTACAGTCATTAAAATTATTGAATCAGAGAAAAATATACCAAGATTAAAAAGAGATTAAACATATTACTTTTAAAGAACTGAGGATAAAATGCCTTATACAATAAGGATCTTTTTTTTTTTTTTTTTTTTTTTTTTTTTTTTTTTTTGGTATCAGGTTTTGAACTCAAGGGCACTCAACCACTGAGCCACATCCCCAGCCTTATTTTAAAATTTTATTTAGAGATAGGGTCTCACTGAGTTTCTTAGTGCCTCGCAGTTGCTGAGTCTGGCTTTGAACTTGTGATCCTCCTGTCTCAGCCTCCCAAGCCGCTGGGATTACAGGCATGTGCCACCACACCTGGCCAAGTGTAAGGTTTTAAGATGTAAAACAAGTACATGATCTGTCTTCTATATGGAAGCTAAAAATGTTGACCTGAAGGTAGAGTAGTGATCTCTACAGGTTGGGAAGGTGTGGAGAGAGAAGCTAGAAGAGGGTGACTGAATTCGATCAGTGTTTGCTGTATACATGCATGAAAATATCGCCTCAACTCTATTAATATGTAAAAATAATATATGTTAATTTAAAAAGAAAGTAGAAAAAGAAAGTAAAACAAGAACATGGCTCTCAGAATCACTCAATACATTGAAGCTCTGGGGAATAGTCAATATGAACTTCATTACCGTGGATCCTTTGGGGGAGAGAAAATATGTGATCTTAGTAGGATTGAAGCTATGCAATAATAAACACAATAAACATGTCACACTGTATTTCTTTAACAATAAAAATGCAAGCATTCACAGTCTACTTTAGTGGTGAGAGGCTGATACTCAAGTCTTTATTTTTAAATATGTGAAATATTCTGTAAGGAATTAAATGTTTTGTCTGTGATATTTTGAAAATCATTTAAAGTTTTTCATGCTGTAGATATGTTGTTAAGAAAATTATTTTTGTTTATGCTTGGGTTATTATGTTGCTACATCTACATCTTTTTTTATTTATTTTAATTGCTAGACATTTTATTATATGCCTATGTGAAACAAACCTAGAGGTCATTGATGTTCATTGAGTTGTTAGTCTTCTTTCTTTTCTACATATAAAGGATTCTCAGTGGGAATTTCAGCATATTGATTCTACTATTATTATTATTTTTTTTTTGTACAGGGGATTGAACTCAGGTATGTTCTACCACTGAGAAACATCCCCAGCCCTGTTTTAAAATTTTGAGACAGGGTCTCACGAAGTTGCTTAGGGCTTTGCTAAGTTGTTGAGGCTGGCTTTGAACTCATGATCCTCCTGCCTCAGCCTCCTGAGCAGTTGCGATTACAGGTGTGTGCCACCATGCCTGGCTAAATTTGCAATTATAAACAGAGGATAAGCTTTTTTTTTTTTTTTTTTTTTTTTAAAGAGAGTGTTCTCTTCTTCTTTTACCTCCGTATATTTTGGTCCACCTATCTTTCCCTAAAATATTGTACTGTGCCGGTTAGTCTGGTTATGTTCACGGCAGAAATGAATCACAATAGAAATATAAAGTGCCTCATACATCAAGCCCTATTCAAAAATATTTTGTGTTCCTGTTCTTCATCCTCGCACTGTTCCCAGAAGGATTGACAGTGGCTTTCCCCATTGTAGGAATGAGGAGACTGAGGCTTCTCCTATATTTCAAAGCATTTTCTTGTTTACAAAGCAAGCCCCGGAGCGTGAGTTGAAGATGTGATTGAAGCTGTTATTGGTTAAGACTTAATATTGGTTCTTCCTCTGCTTATATGTGGATTTGGAGAGTTCTCTGCTTTGTTCTTATTTTTTGGTGCATAGTGGAAAAAGTACATTTTCAGCAAGTAAAATATGGATAGTTGGAAAGTGCAGCAGAGTGGGGAGCAGGAAGAACAGAAGGTGTGAAGGGAGAGAGAGGCAGAAGCAGAGGGAAGATGAGTAACACGGACTTTACGATACAGCTGGGAGAGTTTTCTAAAATAAGGGATCTGTGATGCATAATATCAGCTCTATTGTTTTTCCATCAGACTCCTCAACAGCATGGAATCAGAAAACCAAACAGGTGTCTTGGAATTCTTCCTCCTGGGCCTCTCAGCGGAACAAGAACTGCAGCCCTTTATCTTTGCACTGTTCCTGTCCATGTACCTGGTTACGGTTCTTGGGAACCTGCTCATCATCCTGGCCATCGGCTCTGACTCCCACCTCCACACCCCCATGTACTTCTTCCTCTCCAACCTGTCTATCACTGACATCGGTTTCATCTCCACCACAGTCCCCAAGATGCTGGTGAACATCCAGAGACAGAGCAAGACCATCAGTTACACAGGCTGCCTCTCCCAGGTCTGCTTTGTGCTGGTTTTTGCTGGAATGGAAAACTTTCTCCTCGCGGCAATGGCTTATGACCGTTATGTGGCCATCTGCCATCCACTCAGGTACACAGTCATCATGCATCCCCGTCTGTGTGTCCTGCTGATTCTGCTGACCTTGACAACTAGCATTGGGGACGCCCTGCTGCACAGTCTGATGGTGCTGCGACTGTCCTTCAGCACAGCCCCGGAGATCCCCCACTTCTTCTGTGAGCTTGATCAGGTTATCAAGCTGGCCTGTTCCGACACCCTCATCAACAACATCGTATTCTATTTAGTGTCTGGCATATTGGGTGGTGTTCCTCTTCTTGGCATTATTTACTCTTATACTAAAATTGTCTCCTCTATTATGAAAATGCCCTCAGCTGGGGGAAAGCATAAAGCCTTTTCCACCTGTGGGTCTCACCTCTCAGTGGTTTCCTTGTTCTATGGGACAGGTTTTGGGGTGTACATTAGCTCTGCAGTGACTGACTCTTCCACAAATACTGCAGCAGCCTCAGTGCTCTACACTGTGGTCCCTCCGATGCTGAACCCCTTTATCTACAGCCTGAAGAACAGGGACATGAAGGAGGCCTTGAGGAAGCTCCTCATTAAACCTCCTTTGTGATGACTGTATCATCTGCTTTGTCCTTGGGCTGCTAGTCAGAGTCAATGTGCAGGGACACTGGGCAGCCAGCCACAGTTCTTATGCTACAGTGATTAAACAGCATAAAGGCTAAGGGTGTTTCAATTTAGGTTTGAAACCTGACGTGGGCCTTCTTTAGCACTGGGAATGTTGAAAATACATGTGACCCTTTTGAGCTTGATTTCTTCGTAAACTTCCATGGAAAATAACCTCAGAAAATGATTGTTTTGGTGATTTTAGTGGGGTGGTGGTGGTGGTGGTGGTGGTGGTGGTGGCTCTCTCAGGAGAATGTCAGCACAGTAGGACAAGGGAAGAAGCTAAGCAAGGATTTCACTATAGCTGAAGGAATAGCCTCTACTTTAGCTCAAGGATATTCCCATGTTTATGGCTTCTCCAAATACTCCCACTTAATGCCTGTTTCATAGTTTCAGGGAATCCTGGGCTATATCACTTGAGGCTTCTGTTGAGCTGGGTATTCATTTCTCCAGAGATCAGAGCAGTATGCATGGTGTCAGTCAATCCTGGTGGCAGCTGGAGTGGACTCAGTGTTTGGTACATGTTCTGCCTGCATAGAAGTAGCAGTGCCCACGTCTCATCCTGGAAATTAGTGTATATTCTGTCTTCCAGGATTTGACACACTTATGATATATTCGAACTTCATCAGTGAGGATGGTTCTAACTCAAATTAAAAAAAAAAAAAAAGCTGTCACTCAAGTTTGCTCAAAGCACTAAGAAGATCATCTTGAATAAATTAGAGTTCCAAAGATGTACCTGCAGACCCAGCACGCTAGGGTCCATTGTCCTTCCCCATGTGAGCTTCATCCTGGTGCTGGTCCTCCTCATGGTCACTGGGTGTCTGGAAGGATCACCGGTGTCATATTCTGACATGGTACCTAGAGATAGAAAGATGAGTATATTTTCTTGAGTACTGTTTCAAAAGAGAAAAGGCCTTTCCAAATTGTCATTCAGCAAACATCCTTTCACATATCATAGTTCAGGCATACCCATAGTCCTGCCCTTGGATTGGTAAATGGGATACCAGGAGGACACTAGAGGGATCATCCATGTAGTTCACGAAATTGACTATGCATTGGGATCACAGAGAGCTCATGGGAACACAGGTTCCTTGGTCCAACCCTCAGAGAGATGCTTAAGCAATGTGGGGTGCACTCAGGAATGTGCACATAGAACAAGACCATGGATGATGGGAACATGGATAGATTGAAGATTGCCTTTTGAATAGTTGGGACAGAGTGTATAGTTTTGGTGGGAAGCAGCTTGGCATAATTTCTACAAATAGTAAATATCAATAAAATTTAGTATTATGGTATTCCATACTTAGCTGCTTTTCTTATTTTGTTATGAACAAAGAAAACCTCAGATTGAGATAAATTCTTCCATGAGAGAAACTCAGAAGTCAAGTTAACCAATGACTGCATGAAAAATTACTTATTCTTCATATCTTGGTAGATACATGAAACTCATTGCTGAAGGGAAATACTTTGACTAACTGTAAAACATGCTACTTGAGAAAAATGAACACCTAAAGTTCAACCCACTATGTTTTGAGAGAGAGAGAGAGAGAGAGAGAGAGAGAGAGAATGTGTGTGTGTGTGTGTGTGTGTGTGTGTGTGTGTGTGTGTGTGTGTGTATTTGCACTCAAATATGTGTGTGCTGTGAGGGGAAGGGATGATTCTTTTACTTCCAAATAACTTTGCATCATTAGCCAATATACCTCTTGGGACATCAGTTTTTGTAAGTTTTTATAGATTGTTGAAAAATTAGATAACTTTTTGGTACAGGTATGTGAGTGTATTAGTTAAAGCTTGAAACTGTCTTTTCTTGTCTTGTGCTTGTCTTGTCTGATCTGGAAATCCTTGTTATGGTGGCCTTATACAATGAGTTAGGATATTCCTGACCTGTGTTTGCTGGATTTTGCCCTTTCATCTTGTACATGTCACTGAACACGTGATTGGAAGGATTTCTGTATAAAATTGTGTAGTTCCATTGGTTTATGGCATAGTTCTATCATTGGTAATTTAAAAATACTTCATGAGTCCATGAGGATTTACATTTATTCATTTATTTTCATGAGAAAGAAATGTGCTCAGTTGTTTATAAACTTAGTGTAGACCATCTCTCATGCAGAGAACCCAGTCACCCTTGTCTAGGTTGGGATGTTCTGTGAAAAATCAATCTCTTTCTCTTTATCCACCCCACCCCTTTCATTATTCAGTGCTCCCATTCAGTTCTCTCTCCCTTCTTCATATATGGCAAAACTCCTCAGAAGGGATCTTCACCCACAACCCTCAGTTCTTCTCCACATGTTCCTGAGGTCAGCCCAGTGAGGCTTGGGCCTGACTTTTCCTCTCTCAGGGTCACTCTTGCCCTAGCCAACCCCCGTCAGGTCTCTACTCGTGGATACTGTGAACTGCTTCCCACTGCTCATTGTGGGGAGAATTTACAAATCCATCCACTGAGCAAGGAGTTGACTCAGTTATTTCCTCTAGGCAGAATTACCCCAAACCTTCAGGTGTTGTATGTCCACAGTGATGGTCTAGACAGTGCTCAAATCTTGAGCCCATACATGTTGGTCAAATACAGAAGCCCCACTGCTGCCTGTAGACTGCTCTCCTCCCAAAACAGTGAGTCTGCATTACCTGGGAAGAAGAATAAATTTCTTGCTTATGGAGGTAAGTCCACAGGAAAACTTGGCTTTGCCCATTCCACATGTCTGATTTATCTTTTGGTACCTGTAAAACTTTATCTTGTTTTTACGTTTACTATTTTCTGTATAGTATTTGGAAAACAGGTCTTATTTTGTAACCCCACTGATGTATTCTTATAGCTTACCTATTATTCATGTGTTTAGAAGTTTAATGGGTAGAAGATGGTGAAGAGACATTCCAATGTCATCATTTTTATAAGTTCCCTTAAGATAATATATTTTGAAAATAATAGATTAGGAGTTTAAATAGAAAGAGTGAACATATGGTAATATGAGTGAATAAGCACAAATCATTGAAGTTTATAATTACCAAAGATTTAAATTGATTATTACCATGGGGCACCTTCTCCAGCTATTCATGGATGGTTGAGACCTAATCAAACCTCCTGAAATAGACATATCTGGATACTACTTAAATTTTTGGTGATATTGTGAATGAAGTAACATCTCAATTTAATTTGTAGATCTATAATTTCATTCCCCAATCTCCTAAAATGAAAAAAAAAAAGTGCACTGAAAACATTGTGACAGAATTGGATGAGTGTTTACAAAGTGTAATTATTAAATTGTAGCCAATATTAATATGATGAGAAGTGGTCAGTGAAAATAGGCAAGAAATTATTTTTGGCAGTTTAGAGAAGGTAGACAGGGCAGGAATAGTATCTAAAAAGCAGGGTGAAGGGGAAGAGAGTGAGGTTTGATCAACAGGTGTTACATTTTTGTTTGACATGAAGAACCAGTTCTGGTGTCTTATGGCCCAACAGAGGGGATATAATTTGCAACAATATATTATATACCTTAAAAATAGTCAAGGGAGAAATTCAAATGAACTCATACGAATAATAAAAGTTTAAGGTGACATGTATGCTAATGGTCTAAATTGCTCAATAACCAGTTTATGTAAAAATCCAAATATCCCACTGTATCTGCTATATGTGTAGAAATATTATGAGTCAACAAACAATAAATAAACTAAAAAGCAAAGATTAAAATGAAGCTCTACATCTGTCCTTGGCAATTTCCTCCTAAGACATGTTCTCATGACCTGAAAAGAGAAAGTACTTTCTTGTTTATGGAGATACATAGAGATACTTTGGTCACCCGTTAGAGGTCCAAGGCAGTCCCTTCACAAGGGGACAATCGGACATCAGTTCTCCCTAGGCAGATCCTTGACTTTAACCACTGGAAAGAATTCCAAGATACATCAGAAGAAAGACTCCAAGTTTCAGATGTTGACAGAAAATGTATATACATCCCCAAAGCAGATGCCCTTCATCTTTGAGAAGAAAAGAGGGTGATGTAGCAGGTTGAGCTCTCTGATTATATATGTATGATTTTCTTGGAATAGATGTGCAGGTTCATAGGCAACCTTTTTTTTTTTTTTTAAATAATGTCTCATATCAATAATTTGGTATTTAGATTTCAAAATGCTTCTTTCTGGTTAAGGAGTCTAGCCACAAATCCTTTCTGGGACATCACATAGGTCTTTGAATGGGAGGCATTTAAATTGATTATGGTTTTGTTCTAGTTGATGTGGTACAAGCATATGCTGGGGGTCTTGTTCACCTAACTAACGGGATGAGTGTGGCTAGTCATTCTCATAGATCAGGGTCCTCCTGTACTGGGGGTCTTTTTCTCCCCCTGAGAGCCCCTTATCTCACTTTGGCTTCAGCCCGCTCACCATGAATGTTTGCCTGTTTTACTATTCCCATTGCCATTCATGGAAAACTAGACCTTGTTTTGTAATCCCTTTGCTGACTTTCCCCATTTATCAACTCTTCCTCCATGAAAAGCTCAGTGGTGTTGAGATGGTGATGAACGACCTCACAGTGCCGTCTTCCTTTAAATTCTATTTAATCTACTGGAAAAGTATAAATTCATGTAGTGTGAGCTGACATGGTATAATGAATATTGATTAACAAGTGAAATGTTGAAGTTTTCTGAAATGTAGAATTTATATAAGTTTTAAAAGTTTTATAATGAGCATCAATCAATATGGACCACCACTTCCACCTCCTAAATGAAGCTTGAAATCTGCCCAGTTGTGCAGCATGCAGAGACACATCCACATACTCCTAATTTTGGTGACTTTGATTTTATCTCATAAAATCCTAATATAAGAAAAACCAACTGTACATTGAATGCTTTGTGATGGAGTTGGACTAGGTATTGATAAAATCCTAAACAGGGGAAAAAAGCCCTGTCTATAATGTTTGCACTCTGTCATTACAGAAAACAGGTTGGGATCTGCAGGAATATATAGAGAAGGAGGTTGGGTACAATGGTGGAGCTTGTAGTCCCAGCTACTTGTGGATGAGGTAGGAGGATGCAAGTTCAAGGTCAGCCTTGCCAACTCAGTGAGACCACGTTTCAAAATTAAATGAAAAGGGCTGGGGATATAACTCCGTGTTAGAGCACTTGCCTAGCATGTGCATAATAGCCCTGGTTTCAATCTCCACCACCAATAAAAAAAATAAATAAACCAAAACGAGAGAGAGAGAGAATGAAATCCACATATATTCAGCAAATATTCAAAGGTTTTTAAGAAGAGATTTTGTTAGTATTGGCAATCTTACAATATCTTTGTTGATATTCATATTATTTATTCTTACACACAGTATAAGTATTTTATAGTTGAAATTGAATCAGGACTTCCAAATTTGTGAAGTATATGGGGATGCTTTTGTGTATAGATGAAATGCATGATTGGAATTTATGGAAAAGTGTCCTGTGAAATGTGTGCCAGTCCCTGTAACATCAGTAAACATAAACAATGGAGAGAATTGAGTATTGTAGGCTGGGCCTCAGGGGTCAGGAAATCAGCCTTCATGAACTTCCAATATGCGTGGAGGTGTGGATTTGTCTTTAAGGATATTCTCCCCTGGGATCAGAATGAGTGTAACACTGCTGGTTTAATGAGCACTTTGGATTTGAGCTAAGGGATACATAACTGCAGGATTCAGCCTGTGACCACCTCCCTCAAAAGCTCTACCCCAGCCGGATGCAGCACCTGAGCCTCCTCCTAGACATGAGCCTTCCTAATCTGGAGCCCACTGGCCCAATCAACATGCCTACTCATTTTGAGAACATATCTCCTGTCTTCAACATCCAGGTGAGATGCTGAGCATCATGGTCAGTGAACTCAGCCAAGTATGACAGTCCCTGAGTAAGTGCTTTGAAATGATTCAGACAGGTGTTTTATTACAGTTTCATGCTTGGAAGCAGGAAAGGGAGGGCTTGCATAAGATGATGCAAATCAGATCCCCCAGTGAGATTGCTGTCTGTCTGTCATCCTTTGACACATTCTTGTGTATATTTCCACCAGTATTCACCCAGCTCTGATTCTGATGGTCTGCACTTTCCTCAAGGACAGGGACCCATTTCCTTCTGAGCAGAAATCAGCCCTTCCTCAAACACAACTGTTCCATAATATTACGGTATTTAGTTGAATTTTTGTGGTGGTGTTCAGAAGGGGTTTTGGTCAGTGTGTGAGTTTGCTAGGTTTTCTTTCTTTCTTTTTTTTTTTTTTTTTTTTTTGGTACTGGGGATTGAACTCAGCGGCACTAGACCACTGGGCCACATCCCCAGCCCTCTTTTGTATTTTATTAGAGACAGGGTCTCACTGAGTTGCTAAGTGCCTCGCCATTGCTGAGGCTGGCTTTGAACTCGCGATCCTCCTGCCTCAGCCTCCCAAAGTGCTGGGATTAGAGGCGTGCGCCACCACACCCGGCTTGCTAGGTTTTCTATAACAAAGTGCCACAGACAGAGTTGCTCTACATTGGAAGCATATTTCCTCACAGCTCCGGTGCTAGAAGTTCAAAGATGAAGGAACCAGCAGGAGCGGTTTCTTGTGATGCATGGCTCCATGGCGTATAGATCTGCATTTTCTGTGCTCTAATGTGCCCTGGCCTCCTTGGGTGTCTGGGTCCTGATGTCCACTTCTTATAAGGACCCCAGTGATGTTGGATTCAGGCTCATTCTAAGGACTGCATTCTAAATCAGTCATCCCTTCAAAGAACCATCTCCAAATACAGTAATGTTCTGCAGTATTGGTGGTTAACCTTTCCACATGTAAATTTTCTGGTGAGTAGAATTTAGCCTGTAGCAATCAGTCCTGGCCTATCCTTGCTGGTTCTTGATCCATCATTGTCTGTAGAGCTTTGTACTAATTGCTTCTTGGTCTTTTGGCTAAGATCAAGTGTAGAGATTTTACTAACCCTTCAGGGTCTGTGAAGACTGGGGAGGGAAGGGGAGATGCTGAAAGTCTCACCCAGCAGCTTCCTAGTCCCCATGTTTCGCTTTCTAAAACTACCAAGTTTTTCAAACAGGAGCAGCAGAGACCGTGTGATTAACACCAATGGCAACACATGGCCATGCTCAACCTCTTTCCACAATTAAACACTGTTGATATTTTGCTATATCTGTTTCAAGGCTTCAGTTTTTAAGTGCCGGGATCTAACCCAGGGTTTGTGCATGCGAGGTAAGTGTTCTACCATTGAGTGACACCCCCAGTCCTGTTTCAGGTCTTTTTGAAATGAAGTGATAATAAGCATACAGAATCCATTGCTTGGGAACTCCCCTCCATTTTTCCTCTTCTCTTCCCAAGGCATGCCATCTGGAATGAGTCTCTCCCAGACACAGCTCTACATGGGACAAACAGGTATAAATAAAAGGCAGTAACACAACAGCTAGCAGGGATGATAGAAATAGATTATGTTGTGACCATATGACAGAACATTGTGGTAGTAAAGACCAAGAAAGGAAGACTAAATATATAAACATCAACAAAAATATAGATTTTCTCAGAATGCCATTTACGAATGTCATACACAGTGGGCTTCAGTTTACATAAAAGGTTCAACATGCATCACATTGCAAATTTATCATATACAATAATACTATCAAATGTAATAATGATGGAAGAATTATTGGAAGAGTAGTATATCATACTAAAGTGGTAATTTCCCCAGAGAAGGAAAAAATTCAAGCTTATGTGCATACATGAAGTGAGGCTTCAAATATCCCTTTATTATTTCTGGTAACAAAAATGACTAAAGAAAGGATGGAGAAGTTTGTTTTTAGTGCTGACTGTTGGTAGCCAGCCCTTCATGATTCTCTGGGCTTCCTATTATGCATGCATATTCCATACTGAAAACAGACATACCTGTGTGGGGACAGAAATAATTAACATTTTATCATGGTGTGGACTTTTCTCATATAAATGTTCCCAGTGTAGGTATTCATAATATTTGTGATTCATGCACTTAATTCACTTTCCATTTAATTCAATTTCATTGCTATGTTTGTGATAGTATGTCCAGGCCAAATGAATATTGGTGTCACTGGTGTTACTTTCCTATTAGGAAACTACCTCTCCAGAGGAAGTTACAGTATAGAAACTCTTCCCTGAGATTTGCATTTATCAGCTGGAGATGGTCCCCTTCTTTCCTCTTAACTCAACTCTCCAATGCATCATTTCTTTTTGAGGGCTGAAAAGTGACCTGTGCTATTGCTCATGGAAGATTCCCCCCATACACACACACACACACACACACACACACACAACAAACAAACACACACACACACAACACAAAGACAGATTAATGACAGACAATGTCAGAAAGAGGATCCCACACACCCAACACCCAACACATTTTCTCTGCTCATTTCTCACCATGGGGACATCTCCAGGAATTTCTCCCTCTAATGTATTGAGATATGATGACACAAATAAAAATCGCGAGTCCTTAAGATATGCAGTGTGATGGCTGGAGAAGTGTATACTGTGAAGTGCCTACCACACCATAGCTCATTGACACACCGTCAGGCAGTTCCCATTAACCTAGGAAGGACACCCAGGCTTCTTATCTATTCGTGAGGTTCATGGTGGATTCCACGTTAAATTCAGAGTGCGTGAGTCTAATATCACACCAAATGATCATCTCTGTCACAGCTGCTTCTTTCTTTCCCCGGAGACAGAAACCATGGCTTTCCGGGGACATTCCTATTGGGAAGCCTGATTACCTAAATCTTTTTTCTTGTAATTCCCTGTCTTCTGAATACCAACAAATGTTCTTATTTCCATTTGTTTTCACAGAGGCATCCTGTATTTTATTCTTTCTCTTGTGTAACTATTTTTTAAAAATTTTTATTTCATGGTACGATACTTATTTCATTCTGGGAAGACATCCCCTTAGGACAAGACAGATAATCTCTTCAACATTGTTACACAACTTATCTTAGGATTAATTACTAAACCCGTTTGCTTGTATTTCCAAGGGAGAAACTTATGAGCTTCCAGTTTCTAGGCAACATATCATATCCCATGTCCACCTGAGAATTCCCTGCTCCTGCTACAATCGACTTAATGGGTAAAAGTGAGCATACCTGAAAATCAAGGGCAAACATGGGGTTATGTTCAGGAAGAAGCTATGCAAAGTATGAAGGGGAAATGTGGGACCTTCAGGATCACTTAGCAGCGCTAGCTCTGTATGTCCAGAGGCATGAAGAGACACTATTCAAGAGTCAACTCAGCAATCTGATGATCTGAGCTCTGACCAGGCCTATGCCAACCCTTAAAAATGTGCCTCATGTCCATGATATGTCCTCATGGGTGCATGGGATATGACAGTATTTGTAATTTGTAAAGCCCTTTGGATGATTTATGCCAACGTTGGAGACCATGGCCTTACAAAAAAGATTTGATGAGTTCATTTTTTATTCTCTTTGTTTGAAGATATTGAATAATTCTAAAGGAAAAATCCATGTCTCATTCTTTGTTATAGACTCAGCATTTGGCCTAGTAAGTGGAAAGGTGTTGGTGTTCAATAAAGGGAATGAAAAGTTAGAGTAGATGTAAACAAGAAAAATGGAAGAACAACATCAACAAAGATTTATATATCCGTGAGGTTCACAATATAAATGAGAAAACAAATCTGGACTACTGTTTTTCCAACTTTAGAGATAGCAACTTTCTTGGGAATGTTAAAAGATATTTTCCTGTTCTTCATTATCTGAGATTTTCAAAGGACGCTCAGTGTTACCAAGATTGTTTTGTTTTATAAATCTCAACCATATCCTAGTCTGCTGTTTATAGTGTACAGAAAACCTTCACATTATTTTATTTTCACCTCATTTTCCCCCCATAAGATTCACCAGCAACATGGAACTCACAAACCACACAGCTGTTTCAGAATTCCTTCTCTTGGGACTAACAGAGGACCCAGAACTGCAGCCTCTCATCTTCAGCCTGTTCCTGTCCATGTACCTGGTCACCATCCTGGGAAACCTGCTCATCATCCTGGCCACCAGCTCTGACTCCCACCTCCACACCCCCATGTACTTCTTCCTCTCCAACCTGTCCCTCACTGACATCTGTATAAGTACAACCACCATCCCCAAGATGCTGGTGAACATCCTGAGACAGGATCAGAGCATCACCTACACAGACTGCCTCACTCAGAATGGCTTTGTTTTGATTTTTGGTGGTTTAGAAAATTGCCTCCTTGCAGTGATGGCCTATGACCGCTATGTGGCCATTTGTCACCCCCTGAGGTACATGGTCACGATGAACCCCAGCCTCTGTGTCCTGCTGGTTCTATTTCCTTTGCTCATTAGCATTATGCATTCTCTGCTCCACAGTCTGATGGTGCTGAGGCTGTCCTTCTGCACAGCCCTGGAGATCCCCCACTTCTTCTGTGAACTCGCTCAGGTCATCAAGCTGGCCTGTTCTGATACCCTCATCAATAACCTCTTGTTATATTCAGTGTCTAGCCTATTTTTTGGAATTCCTCTTGTTGGGATTATTCTCTCCTATACTCAAATTGTCTCCTCTATTTTGAGAATCCCATCAGTGGATGGAAGGTATAAAGCCTTTTCCACCTGTGGGTCTCACCTCTCGGTTGTGTCCTTATTCTATGGGACAGGTTTTGGTGTGTACATGAGTTCAGCCGTAAGTGACTCTTCCATTAAGAATGTGGTGGCTTCAATGATGTACATTGTGGTCCCTCAAATGCTGAACCCCTTCATCTACAGCTTGAGGAACAGGGAAGTGAAGGGAGCCTTGAGACTTCTCATCATGGGGCTGTCTTCACCATGATCACGTCCTCTCCTTTCTCTCTTAGTTACCAAAATGAGTTAGAATGACAGAAAGACTGCTGAGTCAGCAGGCAGGACTCCTTTGTCACCAGGTTCTTCCAGAAGCCATTAGCTAATGTGCATAATAATATTTCAACTTGGGCTTCAAATCTGATTTTGCTTTTGGAATAGCCATGTCATGTTTGCCAAATTATTTCAACATCCAAGCTGACCCACTCTATCAAGCAGAGCCTGAGTTTGGGGTTCTATTTTAGTTACATGGTTTTGAATCCACTCTGAAGAGGGAAAGTTGTAGGAGGTGTGTAAGGCAGGGGGATGTTTAAGCAAAGTATGCTTATAGCTGGAGACCATCTTCAGGCTCTTCCCAAGGTTAAAGCCTAGTGTGTTGGCTCCCACAGGTAGACCTACTGTTAGATAAAGGAACTGGCTTTCCATATTCAATTAAAAAATCACTGAGACATTCCTTGGAAAAGTTTATTCTTATGAGGTCACATTAGCAGCCACCTGCTCAGTTTCATGATTTATGGAGTTCACATAGATTATTTCAGTGGTTTGACCTCATTTTGTGAAACTTCTTTGGTAAAGAAGCCATTAGTTCTCATAAGAAAAAGAAATCCTAAATCTAATGTATGGAGAAAAGGCAGAGAATGGGTAAGTCATTAGGAGAACTTCAGAATTTGAGTATGTGTAGTTTTGGGGGGTTAAGGATTCATTGAGTTCTATGTGAGGTGGCCTCTTCCAAGCTCTTGTTCTGCTCCCTCTCCAGTGGGTTGCACAGTTGCAGCGGTCATACAAGGGCCCTTCCCATGTTCCACTAGAATGGACATTTTGTTGATGCCATGGACAATATAGCTCTACCAGAAATTGGATGGTAGACCAGCAAATGACACTTCCATATTCTCATGCCCTCACTTGTGAATATTACCTTTCATAATAAGGGGTGAGTGGTACTTCTGTCCCAAAGGGGTATTTGCAAAGAGCAGTTCATCACAGATTATCTTGGTGAGTCTTAAATGTAATTTCATGTTTTCTTAGAGAAAGGAGTGAGATATTGGATAATTGTGACTAGGTGTTTATTGTCATCTGTATAAGTACTTGCCACAAAAATCTAACCTCATAGAAATCTAATGCATTGTTATCACCCCTTTATATTTACCTGTCAAACTGATGACATCATTTAGCTTCTTTTTGACATTGACAATTGTTGTAGGTAGCCAGGTAAAGTGGCTTAGACATGCCATCCCAGCTTCTCAGGAAGCTGAGGTAGGAGGATTGTAGTTTCTAGGCCAGCCAGGAAACTAGAAAGATCCTGTCTAACAACAAAAATATTTAAAAAGGTGGAGGATGTAACTTTGTGACAGAGTACCCTCAGTTTCAATTTCTAGTACTATAGAAGAAAAAGGCAAGGGTGATGAATTGATTCCGCATCTTGGTTGTCATTTTTATCCTTGCACTTCTAAGAGTCCATGTTTTGAGGCTCAGTACATGTTCTTTTATTTTCAGTGCTCTCTGTTTTTACATAATGTGTGGTTAAAATAAAAAAGAGTCTTTCTTATGTGGATGAAATTTGAGTAACTGTTTCTGCCATTGTGAATGACACTGCATATGCTCTTCCTTCTCTCCTGGTGAAAATGATTATTAGTTATATCTTTGGGAGTAATTGATTAGCCACGAGAGTCTAGCTTTCCTCATCTGAGTTACAGAGATATAGAATTTTTCAAATTCAGGTCCATCTCCTCCACCCCATAGTCTGATGACCTTACGTACACTCGGTGACCTCACCAGGCATGAGCTCCTATCTGAGTCTTTTGTACTGATTAAGTATTTTAATTCCTGCAAGTCTAATGGCTGTTGACCTATTTAGACATATTTTCTCAGTGTCCTTCTATCTGTCTTTGCAATCTTTCTTTTCTACTGACTCCCACATGTGCACAAGCAGCCTGGACACTGGCGTTGTTGGGAAATTAAAAAAAATATTTTTTAATCCCAATAGTTGGTTTAAGACACAATAGCAAGTTGTTATTATTTTTGTCATTTTTTCCAGAAGTTTGCTTATTTTATGTTTCCTTTAATTCCCCTGTTTGTGTTAAAAAAGGTGCAACATACACTCAATAGCATTGGCTATTGGGAGAATGTAAATAAAAGCCACATGGGATGACCCATGCAGAATGAAAACTGTGAAAAGAAAAGAGATAAGATGTGTTGGTGAGGATATGAAGACAGAGACTTGTACCCTGTTGAAGAGAATGTGAACTAATACAGTCATGGAGATTAGCCGGAAGCTCCTCAAAAAGCTAAAAATACAGTTGACATGCATTGGTGTATTTCCCTTGTGTTTTGCTCTAGCAGTTATAAAATTTCTGGTCTAATTGCTTTGATCCATTTTAAGTTGACTTTTGTGCTGACTGAGAGACAGGAGCTAGGTTTATTCTTCTACATACATTTATCCTGTCTCCCCACTACCATTTGTTTAAAAATCTGCCTTTCACCAGTGTATGTTTTTGAAATTTCGTCAAGGATGAGATAAGCGTATCTGGGTGTGTGTGTCTCCCTGTCAATTCTATTGTTTTCTGTAGGTCTGCAGTCTGTTTCTGTGCCTGTACCATGCTGTTTGTATTATTATAACTCTGTAGTATAATTCAAGGTCAGATATTGTGGTACCTCAGCATTGCTCTTATTGGTCAGAATTGCCTTGGCTATTCTGTGTCTTTTATTCCTTTTATTAAATTTAGAATTGTTTTTCCTAATTCTCTGTAGAATGCTCTTTGCAGTTTGCTGGAGATTGCATTGAATCTGTAGCTTGTCTTTGGTAGGATGGCCATTTTTACAATATTAATTTTGCCTACTGAAACATCTTGTGTCCTCTTTAATTTATTTTTCTAGTGTCCTGTAATTTTCCTTGTAGAGGTCTTTACCCTCTTTGGCTAGTTTTATTCCTAGTTTTTTTTTTTTTTTTTTTTTTTTTTTTTTTTTTAAGAGCATAGTGAATGGAATTCTTTTCCTCATTTCTTTCTTAATGGGTTTATTGATTTTGGGTAGAAAATCAATTAATTTCGAATATGAATGTTGTGTCCTGCTCCTTTGCCAAATTTGTTTATCAGATATGGAATCCTCCTGGTGGATCCTTTAGGATCTTCTAAGTATAGGACAACATCTGTAACTAGGGATAATTTGACTTCTTTCTGTTCTATTTGTGTCCATTTTTTGGTATTTCTCTTGCCTGGATAAAATTTCAAGTACTATATTGAGTAGGTGTCATGAGATTGGACGTTGGTATTCTTCCTGATTTTAGAGGAAATGTTTGCAGTTTTTCTGAATTTCATTAAAAGTTTTTCTGCACCTATTGAGATGATCACATTTTTTTCCCTTGACACTATTCATGTGGTATATTCCATTTATTGATTTCCACCTTCCTGCATCCCTGGATGGATATCATCTTGATTGTGATGTATTCTCTTATTGATGTACTTCTGAATTTGATTTTCAGATATTTTGATAAGGATTTTTGTATCTATGCTTGTAACAGTGGTCTAATTTATGTTTTGATGATAGCCTGTGCTACTCTGCCACTGCAAATAATTTTTAAAATGGACATATTTCTTTCATGTTCATCAAAGATGTTGGTTCATAATTTCTTTCCTTGATGTGTCCTTCTGGGTTAGGTATCAGTATGATGCTGGCTTTGTAGTGTTAGTTTCTATGGAATAATTTCAGGAACACTGGTGTTCATTTTTCTTTAACGATCTCATAAAATTCAGCTGTAAACCCATCTGGTCTTCAGCTCTTCTATGATGGGAGTTTGTTTTAATTACTGCTCCAATCTAATTGTAATTGGACTTTTCAGAACAATATTCCTATGATTTAATTTTGGTAGGTCATATATGCTTAGAGATTTATCCATTTTTGACAGATTTTCCAATTTTTTGGTATATAAGTTTTCAAAATCCTTCCTACAGATCTTCTGGATTTCTGGGTTGTCTGTTTAAACATCTCCTTTTTCTCCTCTAATTTTATTAATTTGGGCTTCCATCTCTTTCTTTTGGTTGGTTTGCCTCAGTTTATCAATCTTGTTCATCTTTCAAAGAGCTAACCCTTTATTACATTGGTCCTTTGTGCTGTTTTATTCTTTTCTATCTAATTACATTTGGCCCTTATCTTTATTATTTCAAGTACTGATTTATCTCAACTATTTATCAGAGCAACTGCAAATTAACTCACACGATATCTAATGTTTACACATACATTATACCCACGTACAAAGGGAATATCTTCATACCTAAAGTTTGATAAGTCTTTCTGAAATCATTAATTTAGAAGAGATGCTTTTGTTTGTAACTTAACAGGAACACTGGAGGAGTGCCTGGTATTGCATGATCAGGGCCTGTGCAATGCAGCTGAGCAGACACAGTGCAGAGAACTGAGTGGTGCAAAAGTGGCCTGTGGGTCAGGAATCAGCCACCCTGAATCCCTCACTTCTGCAGAGTTGGTCTTCAAGGACCTGCACTCTCGGGATCAGATTGTTTGTAAAATAGCTGCTTTAATGAGGAGCTTTGGATATTGAGCTTTTGGGACACAGAGACTATGGGAGGGAGCCTGGGACCTCCTCACTCAGCAGCCCTGCCCCAGCCAGGGAGCAGCACCTGGGCCTCCTCCACAGACGAGCCTTCCTGACCAGGGTTCCACTGCCTCATTCAGTCTGTCCTCATTTCCTGGGGACACATCGCCCATCTTCAATATCCAGGTGAGGTCCTGGACAACATTCTTCTTGAATCCAACTCCTTTAGTTAATGCTTTGGAAGTGTGATTCACGTATTTAATTAATTCACTTTAACTTTAAAAAAGTTTAATTGTTGCATTAGGATTTCACATTCATATATGCACACAATAGAAATTTTAATCTATTTATGATTTAATTCATTTTATTGATGCATATCCATTACACAGAATGGTGGATTACGTTGTTGCTCATTCACACATACATGAAAACACTATTTGATCAATTTTCTTTCCCAACACCTCCCCCACTCTCTCCTCCTCCTTCCCTGTGAAGCCCTTCTTCTATTTTAACGCTCACCCTTCTAAGTTCGTACCATCATCCCTTTCTTCCCTCTACTTTATCCACATGATAGAAAACATGACACTTTTTCTCTGAGTGTGATGTTTAATTTGAATTGTCACCTTGATTGGATTGAGAGAAACCTGGGAAATGTCAAGGACCAGGGACTGCTGGGTGTGTCAATAGCATTTGCAGCCACAATTGACCTGTGGGCTGGCACACTGAGGGGGGCGGGGACACACCAGTCCTGAGGTGGGCAGCACTGTCCAATAGGCTGGGGGCTGCATGAATACAGGCTGCATCATCTGGGGACCTCAGACTCCAGCTCCTCCACTCTTCAAAGATGGACTCCCACCAACACTTCTCCAGGAATCCTCAGAGCTTCAGCCTGTCTCTGCATCATTGGTCCCTCTTGACCTGAGGCTCGAGCTTCCTGGAATGAGTAGCCATGTTTTCCTCTGGCTTTCCATCATGCAGATGGCCACTGTGGGAATATCTTCCTTCTGTGTAAGCCCATCTGAAAAAATCCCCTTTTATGATTAAACATGTACATATCTGGTTGGTTCTGTTCCTGACTAGAAAACCCTGTCTGATTTATTTTGTTCAAAATCACTTGATTTTAATTTGTACGTATTTTGTCATTTGCCCACGCCAAATGAATATTGGTATCTCTGATGGTTTCTTCTTATTTTCTAGATGATGATTATTTCCAGAGTGGCTTTGAGCCCATTAAGCACTTCCCTGATATTTGTGTTTATCATGCTAGCTTTGTTTCCTTGTTTTCTGCACTTCTCAGCTTCCCAGACACATTGTTTCTCTCTGAGGAATGGATACTTCCAAGCGCAAGTTCATGACAGTGAAAAGAAACCAATAGGAAATATCAGTATGAGAGGTCCATGTGGAGAGTCCTGTGCTGGGTACTTGTGTCTTATGCATTTCTCATCAAGAAATATTTCCAGTTTTCTTTTTCCAGATTCATGAGAACAAAATTGAATAAAATTTGTGTGTGTTCATGGTGTACAATGTGACGATCAGGTGCATATTGTGTATATTGCAAAATGCTGACCATTGTCAAGTTAATTACCATATTCACCATGCAGTTCCGATCATACAAATAGAACCTTCAGGCTTCTCATAGAGTTGATGACTTCACCCTTCACAAAGGATGTGATGAAGTCTGGATGACATTCAAAGTGTGTAAAATCAATATTGCACCAAATGGTCAATGCTGTCATAGCATCTTCTGTCTGCCCTTGAGGACAGAGACAATGGCTCTGTGGGAAGCTCTTAGTTGGACTCTGATACTCTTATAATTATATGTATCTTATAAGATTCTTTTTTTCCTGAGTATCAGAAAATAACTTATATTTTAAAACTGTTTTCTTAGATGTCCATTTTTACTTTTCTGTCCTTTAGTGTGTGTGTATATATAAGTATATATATATTTTAAAATTGATATGTCAGCTATCAACTTAAGAGAACTCCCTTAGGATGAGACAGAGAATCTAAGAGATTAAAGTGCCTCTGTGCCCTTTCAATTTTTGGCCAAAGGAGATGACATACAGTACTGTGGAATAGTTCAGTGGGCTCAAGAATAGAGACTGAATTTTCTGTCTTTCTCAGGTAACAGGGACAGGTACCATCCACCCCAGAGATGGACATACTTTTAAGACAAGGGAAATACATAGAATTTGACCAGAAAGAAAATGTTAAAATTGCAAAGGCAAATTATTAGACCTGACTGAGCATGTAAGAAGGCTAGCATTCTCTAGTATCCAGAGGCATTCACAGAGATTGGTCCAGAGTCAACTCAGCATTTGGAGTATCTGAGCTTGGCCCCAGTCTAAATTAAGCATGAACTGTGGCTCTCACATCCATGATATAATCTCACCTCATCTAATGGTCCTTAGAGGTAAGAGGAGAAGACATTAAGGAATAAGACATCCCAACAAAAAAACTCTGGAGACAATTCTGAAGCAAGCTGCAGTCACGGAACCATTTTTTCAGAAGACAGATTTCAAAACTCCATTCTATTTTATATGGCTTAGAAAAGTCCTGATAGGAAACTCTATATTTTTCTTGCTTCATTCTCTGCACTTAGAACGAGGCATGAAACAGTGTTGGTGGTCAATAAGATTTTATTTAAATAAAGGCATGGAGGGAAAAGGAGGGACGAGTGAAGAAGAGTGGGTGGAGAAGCAGAAGAGGAAATATTTGAATGTGGAGTTCAGAGTAACTCTCAGAGAGGTTTTGTTTTTAAAGTACCGGTTCTCAAAATTCAGCATACATCAGAGATATTCAGAGGGCTTGTTGATGCCTATGCTACCACCCTCCTTCCCAGGATGTATTATTAGCAAGTCTAGAGTGAGGACAGAGAATGAACATTCCTATAATCTTTCCAAATGCTGCTGCTGCTCTGTACACTTTTTTTTTTTTTTTTTTTTTTTTTTTGGTACCAGGGATTGAACTCAGGGGCACTTGACCACTGGGCCACATCCCCAGCCCTTTTTTGTATTTTATTAGAGACAGAGTCTCACTGAGTTGCTAAGTGCCTCGCCATTGCTGAGGCTGGCTTTGAACTCGCGATCCTCCTGCCTCAGCCTCCCAAAGTGCTGGGATTACAGGCGTGCGCCACCGCGCCCGGCTTTTGTACACTTTTTTTTGTGTGTGTGCAAGTGAAAGATTTTCTCTTTTTTTTGTGTGTGTGCAAGTGAAAGATTTTCTTTTTCTTTTTGCTTTTTTTTTTTTTTTTTTTTTGGTTCTAATTGGTTATACATGACAGTAGAATGCACTTTGACACATCATAAATAAATGGAGTATAACTTCTAATTCTCCTGGTTGTACATTTGTAGAATCACACTGGTCGTGCAATCTTATATGTACATAAAGTAATGTCCAAGTAATTCTACTATTGTTCTTACCCCCCCCAGCCCCCCTCCCTTCATTCCCCTCTGCCTAATTCAAAGTATTTCTATTTTTCCCTAGGTCCCTACTCACTTATTGTTAATTAGCACCTACATATCAGAGAAAACATTCGGCCTTTGGTTTTTGGGGATTGGTTTATTTTGCTTAGCATGATATTCTCCAGCTCCATCCATTTACCTGCAAATGCCATAATTTCATTGTTCTTTAAGGCTGAGTAATATTCCAGTGTATACATATGCCATATTTTCTTTATCCATTCATCTGTTGAAGGACACATAGGTTGGTTCCATAGTTGAACTATTGTGAATTGAGCTCTGCACACATTTTTCACCCTTCTACTTCATTTTTTTCTTCAGATTCATCAACAACATGGAACCCACAAACCACACAGCTGTTTCAGAATTCCTTCTCCTGGGACTGACAGATGACCCAGCACTGCAGCCCCTCATCTTCAGCCTGTTCCTGTCCATGTACCTGGTCACTATCCTGGGGAACCTGCTCATCATCCTGACTGTCAACTCGGACTCCCACCTCCACACTCCTATGTACTTCTTCCTCTGCAATCTGTCCTTCAATGACATCTGTTTAAGCACGTGCACAGTCCCCCAAATGCTGGAAAACATCCAAACACAGGACCAGAGAATCACTTATACAGGCTGTCTCTCCCAAGCCTGTTTGGTCATAATTTTTGCACTCATGGAAAATTTTCTCCTTGCGGTGATGGCTTATGACCACTATGTGGCCATTTGTCACCCCCTGAGGTACACAGTCATCATGAAGCCTTGCCTCTGTGTCCTGCTGGTTCTAGTCTCTCTGCTCATGAGCACTGTGGATGGCCTCCTGCAGAGTCTGATGGTGCTGAGGCTGTCCTTCTGCACAGCCCTGGAGGTCCCCCACTTCTTCTGTGAACTCGCTCAGGTCATCAAGCTGGCCTGTTCTGACACCCTCGTGGATAACATCCTGATATATGTTGCAACGTGCATATTTGCTGGTGTTCCTCTCTCTGGAATCATTTTCTCGTACAGTCACATTTTGTCTTCTGTCTCTAGAAAGCCCTCACCAGGAGGAAAGTATAAAGCCTTTTCCATCTGTGGGTCTCATCTGTCAGTTGTTTCTTTGTACTATGGGACAGGTCTGGGGGTGTACATTAGCTCTGTAGTGACTGAATCACCCAGGAAGTCTACAGTGGCTTCAGTGATGTATTCGGTGGTCCCTCAAATGCTGAACCCCTTTATCTACAGCTTGAGGAACAAGGACATGAAGCAAGCCTTGAAGAATCTCATAGGAAAGCTGGTTTCATTTGTATGATCTGTCAATTGCTTAGCACTCGTGTTTCTAGAGTCACCCAAAGTGAGGGATTCCTGGTGAGCCCACATGGCTCAAACTCCTCTCTCCACATTCTTCTAAAATAACAAGAAAGTATAGTGACCAGCTGCTTTGCAACTTCTCCTTCAACTTCCCATTGCTTTTTTTCCTAGCTCTCTGATGTTTGACTCATGATTTCAATTCTCTAAACAAAATTTCTTTGCATTAGTTTAAAAAAAGCAGACCCGGAAGGAGGGGTGTAATTTTAGCAAATTATGCCATGGTGCATTCTGAAAAGTAGGAAAGTTGGAGGAGGTGAGTGCACCTCACACAGAGAGTGCAGCTTCCCCAGATCCTGTGGTTGTGAGGAAAAGAGAGTGAAGTGCATTTGTACTCAGAATTCATATTTCTCATTGCTTGTGGTGTTTGCCGAATGATTTCAATCTCCAACCTCCATGTCATTGCTTTGAGTCCATCAAATGCAGCCTGGGTTGGGAGTTGTAGTGTAGTGATATTTTATGGACCAGTCTCAGAATAAGGAGAGTTGTTGAAGGCTTGTAGGGCAGGGAAAGATGTATGCAAGGTCAAGGTCTACCTAGAGACTATCTTCAGCCTGATCCCATATGTGGTGCACATCTCAGAATCAGACTGACACTAAGGCAAATGATGTGGCCGTTCATAATCAAGTAGGTAATCACTGAGATGTTCTATGGGAGGCTGTATCTTTATAAAGTCACAACAACGTCACCCTTCTCAGTTTTAATATTTATAAAGTTCCCATCATTTGAATGTGTCAACGTCTGGAAATTGTTTTGTGGTATTGGCATTTAACACATTGGGTAGGTATGAAACGCCATCGCTTCTCATAGAGAAAGAAACCCTAACTCTGAGACAAGGAAGAGAAATTTTGTTCATTTTGAGGAATTCTGATGTAGGATCATGCAGCTCTGGAGATGATGGCTTCATTGAATCCCATGTGGGGGTGGCCTCTGCAAAGGCTTTCTCTCTCCTCCACTTTCCAAGTTGATTGCAGCTCTGCCCTTGCTCCACAGAGTCCTACAAAAGCCATCTATGCCACAAGATGAGTGAGTGGGAGCCCTCAAAATGACACCTCCCTTTCCCAAATCTCCTCACTTATTCAGTGCACATTCATGATACGAGTGTGAATGTTACTCATGTTGAAATGGAATTTGTTTTTGGCAAAGAATCATCTTACTCCAGATAGGTGGGCCTTAACTGTAATTTCATATCTCATTATAAGATAAACAGAAGTGGGGACAGAAACTGAATTAAGGCAGGCTGTTTTGATTGCCAATATTATACATATTTGTCTCAAAACCTATTCTGTGGGATTCTAACGAATAGTCATGACTCTGTAATATGTGTTGCATAATTTGTTTATCAATTCGCTCCTTTTCAAAATGTTTTTATTTGTTTTAATTAGTTATCTATGACAGTAGAATGCATTTATGCACTTTGATATACCATACATAGAAGGGATATAATTTCTTATTTTTCTGAGTGTACATGTTGCATAATCATATTAATAATGCAGTCACATTTGTACATAAAATAATAGTGACTATTTCATTCTATTATCTTTCCTATTCCCGCATTCCCTCCTTCCCCTCCCCTCCCTTCACTTCCCTCTACCTAATCTAAGGTAACGCTAGCTTTTGGCTTTGTGGGATTAGCTTATTTTGCTTAGCATGTTAATTCACTTTTGACCTTCAATGTTATAAATGGTCTCAGGGTCTTTGTGGCACTTCTGGGGGTCCCTCATCTTACTGGGTTTAGCAGGTGCTCATTCCTTTTCAGTCCCATTCTTAAATGATGTGAGGTTACAACAAAAAATAAGTTTACGTAGTCATTATTCTTAGTTTAAATAAAGCTGGTTGAACATTCTCTCGCGTGTTTCCCGGTGGAGTTTTGGCATAGTTTTGTTCCTGGGGTGGAATTATTCGCTACAAGGCTGTAAATTTCCCACTTCACGCTGCTCTGTGGAGTTTTCTTAAGTAGTTGAACTAACTTGCCTGGCCACTAGGTGACGCTGGTGTACCACATCGTCACTGAACTTCCATCTCCCAGACCACCTGCTGGTGTGAAACAGGGTTTTGCTAATTTCCCCTCCCCCCACCCAAATCATTTATTTTCGTTTTTCCATGTATTAAATGAGCCACTTTCACCCTTTTGGATGAAGATATTTTGTTGAGATTTTTTTTTTTTTTCATACAGAAGGTCTTTATTTAACTTGAGTCAACCCCTTTTACTCATTTGTCTGCCAAGTTTTTTTTTTTTTTTTTTGGTACCGGGGATTGAACTCAGGGGCACTTGACCACTGGGCCACATCCCCAGCCCTTTTTTGTATTTTAGTAGAGACAGGGTCTCACTGAGTTGCTAAGTGCCTCGCCACGGCTGAGGATGGCTTTGAACTCGTGATCCTCCTGCCTCAGCCTCCCAAGTGCTGGGATTACAGGCGTGCGCGACCGCGCCCGGCCCAAGTTTTAATTCATGTTTAACTCCGGGTGCGGTGGAGGCCAGGTGTTCCCTTTAGTATGGTTGAATATGAATGTTGTACCCAATTTGCAGGAAAATAATTCTCACAAGCCACTCACGTAACACCCAAAGAAGACTTTATTCCAGCTGGGGCCACCAACTCCTACCCACAGGAGGCAGGGGGTGGTAGGAGATGGCAACCACTCATAGCAAGGGCGGGGTTTATAAAGCACGGGGTTAAGCTCTCAGGTGGAGGCGGTTTAAGTGTGGGTTAATAGGCCCTCAGGTGGAGACAGTTTAAGTCACCTCTGCTTATCACAGTCTATACTTCCTCCGTTGCTGTGGGCTTGTTACTGAAAGCTTGGTCCTTGTCCCATATGCCAATCCGGTAATGAGAACGTGGTTTTGAGATAAAGGGGAAAAGTTTTTGTGCTTTGCTAGCAAGGAGAAACACAGGGCACTCCTGTCCTATAGGCTGTGATTCTCCCCATCAAGGGGAGCAGGGGGCTTTTAAAGAGGTGATTCAAAGGCCACATTCCATGCCTTCTCTGTCAGATTATAATTCATTCATTCCTTTGGGAGATACTCAATTTTGAGATCTTCTGGTGCCATCTGCAAACTCTGAATTATTTGGTTCCCATATTGGGTGTGTGTGCAAGGACAGATAACTCTGCCTGAGATGGGGAGGAAAGGTAATCCAGTTTCCTGAGATTAGGGAGTAGGAGAGATTAGCAAGGAGGAGGGAGAGGAAGAGAAAGAAACATGTCCTTTTAAAAATAAGTTTCAGTGGCAGAATCAGCAAGGGCTGTGTTCAAAGCATAAAATGGACTAGTGTTACAGGCTCAATAATCATAAATAACAAAAGCTGCAATTCTTTATGACAAAAGATTTAGAGTTTCACAAGTAGTTTAAAGGCATAGAAGCTTCTGGTGTAGCAGGGGTCCACTTCACCTTTGCAATAGAGCCCTCTCTGCTCTCAGGATTATTATAAAAGGGGCTTGTTTCTCTTTTTATTCTCTCCCTCTCCCCCTCCCTAACCTGGGGCCAGGGAACAAGATTACCTTTTCCTTTCCTAGGCCTAGTTATCTCTTCTTGAGCACACACCCACCACAGGAAGGAGAGGTCGCTGGAAAGTCTAGGACATGACTATCTCCCAAATTAAAGAGTGAATCTCAACACACCATTAGGGTGCACCTGGAATGTAGTCTTTGAAGGCCTCTTTTAAATCCCTCTGTTTTTCCTGATAGGCAGAACCACAGTCTCTGGGACAGGAATCTTCTGTGAGTCTCCTTTGCTAGCAAAGCAATAAACCTTCTTTTTTCTTTTTTATCAAAATGGTGTCCTCCTTATTAAATTGGCATTAGGGACAAAGACTGAGTTTTCAGTGACACTAGAATTTTTTTTTTTTTTTTTTTTTTTTTTTTTTTGATGTTGGGCAGAAATCCACAGACATTTTTTGGTCTCCAATTCATCAATAAATAAGTTCTTCATTTATGTGCTCATATTTTTCTGCATTCTCTTTTTGGAATAATATCTCTCTATGAGGATGGCCTTAGCCTAAGCAACTCCATTTCAAACTAAACCTGCCATCCCACCAGGCACAAGCCTACAGAGCCCTCCAATATATCAATCAGGCATAGCTTAATAAAGACAAGTCACATTCTACAACCCCGAGAAGAATCAGAGTGAGGTCACATGTCATTTGCCTTCGCCCTGATAGGAGTCAGAGGTGTGAGATCAGGGCAGAAATCACTAAACCATATGTCCTGACTCTAAAATGTAAATGACTTAGTAATGACTAAGAACCCTGGTAACAGCTGATAGGGACCTAAAGGGCGAGCAGAAGCCCCCAAATTCAGTATAAATGATAGAGCCAATGAACAGACATTAGAGCTGGCCAATACTGACGTCCACTCGCCAGAGAGCCTGCTGAGGACCTGGACTGACACTCCCACTATTCTTGTCATCTGCCTGATCCTCTGCGTCATCACCCTCCCCACTCTCCGACTCTACAGCAGCCTCCTGACCCGGGTGAGAATGGCGACTTCTCCTTACGACCAGCTCCTCAACCAGCCATCAACTCCACCCCAGGAGACGCCTCCATAGGTTCCTGATCTGATCGCTGTGGTCTGAGTGAGTGGGCATCCGCTGGACTTAAGGCCTAGGATGCGAGACTCTAGATCTGGCACTTGAGATTAGCATGCAGAGGGAATGTCGGTCATGAGTCTGTCATGATTAACTGAGTTGGCAGTGCTGAGGATTCACTCAGAATTGTTTGCTGTGGATTGACTCTGTCTCTTGCAGTGCCCAGCATCAAGGGTTGTCATTTTCTTGATTAAGAACCTACAGGGTGAAATTGTATTGAGTGATTTGAGTGAATAAAGCACCGAAAAGGGCAGAAGCACAAGAACGTTCTTTATTTCTCCCCCTCGACTGTATAAGTTGCACCTTTGCCCATTGCGACATTCTCAGTGCCCTAATGTCTTACATCCTGGTTATTGTAGCATGCCAGCCTCCTAAAATTAAGATGACTGTGGTAACACTCCTTTGCCATTCTTTTCCTTACAGCCACAAATGTAGCTCGTACCACAGGTTAACAAATTTTCTGTTAGTATGCAATTTCATGCAAAAATACTGAACACCCATGATTTAAATCTGGGACCTATAGTCTTTAGGAAACACCTGTATTGACGATAAGCCCATAAAACTGGGAACAGTTGGTAGTGTCACTTTGAAAAGCAATGAAACATACTTATATGACACATTGATTACATACGTTTTTTTTTTAGAAATTGTTAAGTATAATAATAAAAAAGGATCCATGTCCACTGTCCCATACACTGGATTATCACTTTGTATTTCTGATTTTTTTTTTTCTGGAGGATTACATTCTCTATATTGTCACCTCCTCCAATTATACAGGAAATAGGTAAATAATCTTTAAAATAATCTTTTTTGGTCATATGTGAGTTAATTCTTTCTCAGTTTTTTTTAAGAGTTACCTTTAAGAATACTTAAAATATGATTTGCAGAATCCAGTAGAGAACAAAGCTGTGTCTGAGTGTGGTTGTGCTTGATTAAGGTGTGAGCAGAAAATGGGGAGGGAAAAGCTACCGTCATGGTGTTGGATTAGCCAACACCAAAGTGGGCAAGTAAGAACTTTGTCAAATTTGAGCCCCTTCCTCAACCAATGACCCTGACTATCTTACATACTCAACACGTCCGTTTGCCAAGGGTGAGTCCTCTGCTAAGTTATTTGTACTAGATGCTAAAGTGCCCATCTCAGTAGTTGCCGAGGTCTGGTCTCAGTGCGGGGTGCAGAGCAGCATGTTTGGGGCAGCTGCCGAAGTCGGGTTATCGGCAGGGGGATACTATAACAGCATCGTGGGATGCAAACGCGAGTGCTCGATGCAGCACAAATGGTAAAGGAGTCAGCGATGGAGAAATCAGCGCACACACACGAGAGTCAGGCTGCTGAATCTTCTGTCTTTTACTTTCACTTTGTTGCAAGTATATAAGCATGTTTCTTGGCTGCCGTGACTGCTGAGTTACTTATTAATAGGGCCGAGGTCTAAAGCTACCCCCCTTTTGGGGCCCTAAAAGGGGGTTCTTTCTGCCAGCAGAAAGAGTTAAAGTAGCTTACCTGGCGAAGATAGGCTTAACGGGCAAAAGTCGCCAAGTGTCTTTATCCCCGCCTGATTGACAGACACCACGCCACACCCGGGGAATTTTGGTAGAAAGCAATGCCAAAAAACTCAAATTTATTGAACAGTGAACTGCACTTATATAGGCCTAAAAATAACCAATCCTTGACCAGTAGGGCGGTTCCGACTCTCACGATCCGTCATAGCCACACCCCCCTGCTTAGCCCCGGTCCTCCAAAGGGCATGGTAAGCAACCAGAGCCCATCCCCTTGGCAGACAGCGTCTGGAAAGTCCCAACACTTGGCAGTACACATTCTTTTTTTGATTACATCACAGTCATAAGACTTAGGAAAGTAGCAACATCTACTGATCACATTTTAGACATATTAAATTTTTACCCTACACATTTCCCAGTGCAGATGGGTCACGTACACCTTTCCAAGGCCCTATACAGATGGAGGTTGTACGTGACTGTCTGGGCATATTATAATTCTGTCACATTTATCTCACTAGTCTGGGTAAAATTCATTTCTCATGGATTCCCTGAAGTCTTATCCTCCTCATACGTGCTCCATTGCCTGATAAAAGTTAATTTTTACTGTCAGGAATTCAAAGTACTATTGTTTTTCTAAAATAGTTTATCTAAAACCTAGAGGCAGGGAGGGGAGGCAAAGCCAAATGTTAACTCTGAGGGACTTTTACCCTAAGGAATTTGTATGCATCTATTTAAAACTACTTTAAAAGTAAAAGGAATCCTTATCAATCACAAAAAGACTCTTAAAGCTTATTAACTAGGAACTAGTTTACTTTAATACAATTATAGAAAAGTTTTTTTTTATGCTTTTAGCTCAGATTCCAAAAGGTTAATTTCCAGAATTAGTCTCGTTCTAAATAATTGAAATAGTGACACCTGGTGGCCACATATAGGAACAGAACAGTGAATAGACAAGAAGTGAAAACAGCCATATACAGAGTTAACTCTGTCAGCGCCGTGCTTCAGTAGCATTTATCTGTAAAATTGGGGGGGGGCTTTCGCCTGGAGCCCCCCCCTTTTTTTCTTTTTTACGACGGGGGCTCCAGCCTGGCCTGTCGTTTGGAAGATGCCACAAGTAGTCACTGAGGTTCCAGGTGCACTCTGGTCACCTGCATGTCCCTGTGCTCTCTCTGCTAGGTTCTTCCTCTTCCTCCTCTAGCAGTTGCACAAGCAGTCTGGACACTTGTATTGTGCAGGAAGATATACAAAGCCTAAACAGAACAGTATTAAGCAATGAAATTAAGATAACAGTTAAAAGACTTCCAACAAAGAAAATCTCCAGGGCCAGATGGATTCTCAGTTGAGCTCTCCCAGACCTTTAAAGAAGAACTGACACCACTCCTTCTCAAATCATTCCACAAAATTGAAAGAGAGAGAGAAAACTTCCAAATACATTCTATGAAGCTAATATAACTGTGATACCAGAGCCAGACAAAGACACATCAAGGAAAGAAAACTTCAGACCAATATCCCTGATGAACGCAGATGCAAAAATTTTTAATAAAATATTTGCAAGCCATGTTCAAAAACACCTGAAGATAGTACACCATGATCATGTGTGTTTCTTCCCAGAGATGCAAGTTTGATTCAACACATGCAAATCAATAAATGTAATTCACCACATATATTGAATTAAGGACAAGAATCATACGATCATCTTAATAGGTACAGAAAATGTCTCTGATAAAATTCATCAACATTTATGTTAAAAATGCTGGAGAAACTAGAAATAGAAGGAACTTATTCAACTTTGCAAAGGCTATATATGACAAACCCAAAGCCAACCTCACACCAAATGGAGAAAAATTGAAAGCATTTCCTCTAAAATCAAGAACAAGGCAAGGCTGTCCATTCTCACTACTGATGTTCAATATAGTTATTTTTAATTTATTTTTGTATGTTCTTTTTGGTATACATGACAGTAGAATATATTCATATATGTACATGGGTAAGTTATGTTTGATTCATTCTACTCTCTTTAATATTCAGTATAGATCTTGAATGAATTCTTAAAAATTCACATTATGTGCATGTATAAATATACCATAGGGAACTTCACCTTTATGCATAGGTGGAAAGAGCCAACCAAATATAAATGAATAGATGAGTGAAAGGAAGTACAGTACAGTAGAGGAAGGAGATTAAGGATTTAAATAATTTTATGTGTATGGATTTATTTTACAATGTGTTAACCCTTTATATATAAAAAATTCATCTAAAAATTTCAAGACCAACTTATTCCAAGGTTAGGCGTCTTTCTTTACCATCTTTACCCTAATAACTTTTTTTTTCTCAAAAATAATGATATTTATTTGGGTCTGGAGTGTTGAAAGTAATATGGTAACAGAAAATTGTGGGTTTCTTCAAAGAGGTTGAGGCAAGGGGATATTTTTAAAACAAAGCAAAGATACCTTGAAACACTGCTTTTTGAGCACAGTGGTTAATGACCAAGCAATTATCCAAGGTCAAACAGACAGTGGCTGGCAGTTGTCTGTGTACAGGTAATTTTTTATGTTTTATTAATGAATTGTAGTTACACATAATATTGGGGTTTAATTTTACATAATTATACATATATGGAATACAATTTACTCTACTTTGGTCTCCTGAACTTCCTCGTTGCCTCCACTCCTCCCTCTCCCTGTTCCGCTATTGGTCTTCCTTTTCTTTATTTATAGTTTTTTTTTTAATTAGTGCTTTATGGATACACATCATCATGAAATTCACCATGGTATATTCACACATGGACACAGCATAATTTGGCCAATGTCATTCCATGGCTCCCACTTTTCCTGTCCTTCCTGTTTCTCCCTCTTTACCCTTCCTCCAATTCACTAATCTCCCTTTAATTTTTCATGGAATCTGCTGGCATTTTGCTATTGAGAGAAAAGATTCAACCACCAAGGATGCACTCACACAGAAGAGCGATCCCAGGAAGAAGCAGCAAGATGGCGGCCACTATTCTTTCCAGCAAGAAGACCCCAGGCACTGGTCCCCCAAGGCCCTGGCTGGTGTCCCAAGATGGAGGTGGCCTTGTGCAATCAAACCTGCAGGCACTGTGGCAATCAATGTATCTCCAGTTAGAATGGCAGACGTCATGAACACAATAAGGCCAGAGAGGATGTGGGGAAGAAGATACACTCACACGTTTTTTATTGGAACTGCAGATTAGCACAACCACTTTGGAAAGCAGTGTGGAGATTTCTCAAAAGACTAGAAATGGAACCATCATCTGACCCAGCTATCCCACTCCTTGGTACTTAGCCAAAAGAACAAAAATCATCATCCTACAGTGATACAGGCATATCAGGGTTCCAAGCAGCACAGTTCACAATAACCAAATTAGGGGAGGAGCAACCCAGGCACCTCTGAACAGATGGATGGAGAAAGAAAATGTGACAAGTATGTACAGTGGAGTTTTACTCAGCTACAAAGAAGACTGAAATGGTGTCATTTGCTGGTAAATGGATGAAACTGGAGAGCATCATGCTAAGTGAAGTAAGACAGACTCAGAAGGTTAAGGGTTGAATGTTTTATGATGAGTTGTAACAGGAGCACCATCTCCAGATACAAAATGAAACTCAAAATTTAATAAAAAAGTATCTCTTTCTCCCTAGTGCTAAGAGCTTTAAGGATATACACTCCTGGGATCAGAATGAGAGTACTGTCTCTAGTATAATGAGGAGCTGTGGATATTGAGTCCTGAGGGACACAGAGACTGTAGGCATCAGCTGGTGAAAACCCCACTCAGAAGCCCTGGGAATCAGGAAGCAACAGCTGTGCCTTCTCCCAGAGATGATCCTCCCTGATCTGGAGCCCCCAGGCTTAGAATGTGTCTTCCATCCTAGAAGATATTTCTGTCTCCACATGCAGGTGAGGTGCTGGGTCATTCGCTGGGCAGCCAGCCAGGGAGCTCAAGTCCCTTAGTTAATGCTTGGATACAGGGGCAGGTGTTTTGCTCCAGTTTCCTCCTAGGGAAGCTGTGAGGAAAGTGCAGGCAGAGGATGAGGAGGAGCAGGTCCCTGGGGGGCTGCTGCCTGACTCCACCTTCCTGACACATTCTCTTTACAGTTTCTCCAACATCCAACCAGCTCTCCTCTTGCCCAAGGTCACCTGCTCTCTCTTTACAGCATCAGGGACTGTTTTCCTCCTTAGGAAAATTCTGTCCCTTCTTTATATGATTGCATTTTAAAAATGGTCTAATATTTACTTGATTTCTTTTGGTGGCATTCGGGAGAATTGGGTCAATGTATTATTTTGCTAAGGCTACCAGAGCAATGTGCCACAGACTGGGGGGATTCACAGTGAAAACTGAACTTCTCACAGACAAGAGGCTGGAGGTTGAGTGATGGAGGATCAGCAGAGTAGGGTCTTCTGGAGGCCTCTCTTCTCAGCATGTAGATGGAGCCAGTGGGCTTCTCCCAGAGTCCTCTCGTGGTCTGCCCACTGTGGGTGTCTGTGTCCTAATTTCTTCCTCCTCCTCAGTCTTCTTCTTCTTCTCTTCTGTCTCCATATCCTTCTCCTTCCTTTTCTCCTTCCTCTTCTTTTCTTTGTCTGAGTCAGGGCCTCACTGTGCTGTGGGCTCAAGTCTTCATTCCTCATGAACTTCGCAATTGGCTGTGGTTCAGATACAAGCCACCACATCCATCTTCAATTTCATGTTCTCATAAGGATACCTGTCAGTTTGGATCCAGGCTCATGATAAACTTTTTTTCTTTTTCTTTTTTATTTATAATAGTAGTATGTATTACAATTCATAATGCACACATAGAGCATCTTTTTACATACAACTGTTTGTATACAAAGTATATAGTACCATTCAGATCTTCAATCATGCATTAAGGATAATGATATCCATCTCATTCAACCACCAATTTATTTTTCTTTTTTTGCCCCCTATCTTCCCCTTGCTCCCTCCCTTTGACCATTCTAGTGTTCCTCTGATCCTATGTACCCCCATCCAACAACACTGTGAACTAGCCTCCTTATATCAGAGAAAACATTCGGTATTTGGATTTTTGAGATTGACTAACTTCACTTAGCATTATATTTTCCAACTTCATCCATTTACCTGCAAATGCCATTATTTTATTCTCTTTTATTGCTGAGTAAAATTCCATTGTGTATATATGCCACATCTTCTTTATCCACTCCTCTACTGAGGGACATCTAGGTTGATTCCACAACCTAGCTATTGTGAATTGTGCTGCTATAAACATTGAAGTGGCTGTGTCACTGTAATATGCTGTTTTTAAGTCCTTTGGGAATAGACCCAGGAGTGGGATAGCTGGGTCATAGGGTGGTTCCATTCCCAGTTTTCTAAGAAATCTCCATACTGCTTTCCATAGTGGTTACACCATTTTGCATTCCCACCAGCAATGCCTGAGTGTGCCTTTTTCCTTTTTAAAGAACCCTCTTCACATGTACCTATGTTCTGTGGTATTGGGAGTCGACATTTTTAACACGATGGTCAGTTCCTCTCATATTCTCCCTGGTTCTTCATCCATAATTCCACAGCGAGGTTCTGTCTTGTTCCTTCAGGGGGCTTAGGCCTCTGGGGAGGGAGGGGGAGATGCAGAAAGCCTCACCCAGTTGCTTCCTAGTCCCCATGTTTCACTTTCTAAAACTACCAAGTATTCAAACCTGGAGCAGCAGAGACGGTATAATTAACAACAGCAATGGCAACACGCAATCACCCAAGTACCTTCCCCAGAATTAAGAAGTTTTTTTTTTTTTTTTTTTTTTTTTTTTTGTATGTAGGATTGAACCCAGGGGCCCTTGACAACCGAGCCACATCTTCAGCCCTTTTTATGTTTTATTTTTAGATGGTGTCTCGCTAAGTTGCTTAGGGCCTCAGTAAGTCCCTGAGGCTGGCTTTGAATTCGTGATCCTCCTGATTCAGCCTTTACAGCCACTGGGATTACATGCCTGACTTTTTTTTTTTTTTCTTCTTTTCTTTGGTGGTGCTGGGTATAGAACCCATGGCCTTGTGCAGGCTGGGCAAGCACTCAACCAACTGAGCTCTACCCCAGCTCACATGCCTGACTTGATGCTATTGGTTGTAATTATTTTAAATGAAGTAATAAAATAAAAAGCATACATATTAATCACCTAGATATTCCCGTCCATTTCCCCTCTTCCCTCCCTATGGCATGCATCTGGAATGAGACTGTGTTCCCCGTGGTTAGCTCTGTATTGCATGCACAGTCAGAAATAAAAGCAGGAATCATAACACCTGGCAGTTTCAGAATGCAGAATCCTATTGTCTTCTAATAGTACAGTGTGATACTCTGGTATGTGAGATTAAGGATAAATATACCGCATTAATCAACAAAATAAGCAGTTAAGAGCACCAGTTATAAATGGCACACATGACTGTGTTCTCTTCATATAAAGCTCTTAGAGTGCAACACAATGCAGTTACCATTTGGAAGAACAATATTAGGCACAATGAGACGCACAGGAGAAGTAATGTCTATAAAGTTAGTGTGGCGTTCCCTGGGAAAGGAAAAGAAACAAGCGCAAGTTGATCAATGCAAGTGTAGGAATCACTGGAAAAAACACCAAAAAACAAACAAACAAACAAACAAAAACAAAAACAAATAACCTGATCAATAAATGGGCTAAGGAATTGAAAAGACACTTCTCAGAAGAAGATACACAATTAATCAACAAATACATGAAAAAATGCTCAACATCGCTGGCAATTAGAGAAATGCAAATCAAAAGTACTCTAAGCTTTCATTTCACTCCAGTCAGAATGGCAGCTACTAAGAACACAAACAACAATAAATGTTGGAGAGGATGTGGGGAACAAGGCACACTCATACATTGCTGGTGGGAATGCAAAATGGTGCAACCACTATGGAAAGCAGTATGGAGATTTCTTGGAAAACTGGGAATGGAACCACCCTATGACCCAGCTATCCCACTCCTGGGTCTATTCCCAAAGGACTTAAAAACAGCATATTACAGTGACACAGCCACTTCAATGTTTATAGCAGCACAATTCACAATAGCTAGGTTGTGGAATCAACCTAGATGTCCCTCAGTAGAGGAGTGGATAAAGAAAATGTGGTATATATACACAATGGAATTTTACTCAGCAATAAAAGAGAATAAAATAATGGCATTTGCAGGAAAATGGATGAAGTTGGAGAATATAATGCTAAGTGAAGTTAGTCAATCTCAAAAATCCAAATACTGAATCTTTTCTCTGATATAAGGAGGCTGATTCACAGTGGTGTTGGGTTGGGGTACATAGGAGGATTAGAGGAACACTGTAATGGTCAAAGGGGAGGGAGGGGAAGGAAGGAAGCAAGGGGGGATGGAGGGGAAAAAGAAAAGGTGGATGAATAAGATGGATATCATTATCCTAAATGCAAGACTGAAGATTTGAATGGTATGAATATACATTGCATACTAACAGTGTTATGGAAAAAGACACTCTATATGTTTATTATGAATTATAATGCATACTACTATTATAAATACAACACTTTGAATGAAAAAAGGATAATAAAAAAAACCTAAAACATAGGTGAGGAGGTGTGTGCATGTTACACTGTTGACAGATGCGTTAGGTGCTTCATGTCTCTCTGTACTCAATCATAATGAATCATCCACAATGGAAATGTGTGCTCCTATGTAGGTTCAGAACTATTTAAAATTTTGGCATGGAGTAGAATTTATTCATATAATTGTCCTAGTTTAAGTATTCATAACTTTAGCTAAAGTCATTTCATTGCTTTTGTATATTATCCTATGACCAGGCCAGATGAATAATGGTATGAGTAATGTTTCTTTGCTTCCTTATTTATTCATTTATTTATTTTTTTTTTAACAAAACCAGAATTTCCAGAGGTAGTTTCAGCACAGAAACTCCTTCCTGAAACCTGCATTCATCAAGGTAGAGAGGGTGTTTCTTCTTCACTTACCAGCCCCAACACGTCACTCTGAGACCTGAAAGGCCTCATGGGCTGTTGCTCAAGAAGACACATGTGTGTGCACACACATGCATGTACACACACACACACACAGCCACACCTCCACACACATACCCACCATGCACTCACACCAAGAGACAGAATAGGTCAGTCTAGCTACTTCGCTCTACTCATTGCTCATCATTGAAAGGTCCCCATGAGGTTTTTCCTTAATTGGGATATAATTGCACCAATACAAAGTTCTCTGCACTTAAGGTGTGCAGTGTGAGGGTCAGAGACGTACACACTGTGGAATGACCTCCACACAGAAACTGCTGAGTCCATCCAGCAGGCCGCTCACCATACACAGAAGAGGACACCTGGCTTCTCAGCCAGCTTAACATTGTCCCCGTCCATAAACCTAATCGGGGGGGGGGAGGCTGGATTAATTCAGACCTGAAAGTCTAGTATTATACCCAATGGTAACAGCTGACATCGCCACTTCCCTCTTCCCCATGAGCAGAAGCCCTCTGCTCCCAGGGACTCTCCTGTCAGGAGGCCTGATGATCCACGTCTGGGGTTTATTGTACTTGTCATCAGAAGATCAAAACACAGGTTTGGTTTCCATCGGTTTTTGTAGGAATATATGCATGTGGAGGTCCTGCCTCGGCAGGGCCCAGGGATTCCCAAAGGATGAGTGGTGTCTGCACGAGGAATGAGACGAGAAGTCATTCCGTTTGAGCAATCTCCAGAGAGAGAACTAATTCTGCTTTCTCTGGGTCCATATTTATTATGCTTTCTTATCATTATGGATTCAGAATCATACGTCATTGATTTACAAAGTCAGGTTGTCTCAAGATTTGACATAGTCATTATGGATATAGGAAAATGGGCCATCAATTTACATTTTACCAGGATGTGACATTCCCTTAATAATTATCATGGGTACAAAATCATCACTAATTTACATTTTTCACAAGATGTAATATTTCTTTATTAATAGATGCCAAACTACATAACAAGACTCTAAGTCTCCTAGCCCATCATTAACCTTTAAGTTTAAAGTACACCTCTACTTTATTTCTAATCTAGGATTCCTATCTGAAAGTCCCTTTAAGTTGAAAAGCTTATGTTAACTTAAAATCTATCAACTTATTCTTAAAGCATCTAAAAAAAAAAAAAAAAAAAAAAAAACCCCATACAAGTAGGAATTAAGATTCTGAAAATGTTTCCCATTATTCTAGATTATTATGTCTAACATTATTCTAAAAATAAATCTTATAAGGGCTATTTTAATTAATGCCTATGTTTATGCTCATAAAATTGTTTGAGCTCCCTTCTCAGAGAGCTTCTGTGTTCCTTAGTCAAAGTGCACTAGTTCTTATCTTTATAATCTCTCTAACTGAAAGGCAAGTTCTAAACATCAGTCAATCTACCACCAATATTAACTATGTTCATCATAAGTCCCTATGTAAGGTAAAAGAGGACCTGTTGGATGGGGAGATGTATTTTATTAACCTTTTATGTCCTGTGTAGATACCACAACCTTCCTTTAATCTAATAAGCTACATATGGTGGGCTTTGTGCAGTAAGCATAATAATTAGGCTTTTAAAGAGGTTGGAGATATGTGCTTGGGTTCTTAGTTGATACAATCAATGTGGTGCCTTAAGTTCCTATGACCTTTCGGAGAATGATTGTTGTCCATTGATATCAATTTTGTCCTCAGTGTACTGAGATAGTAGAACATCCTTCTGTTTTGTCCTTGATAAACTGAAAGGTACCAGGACAGCCTTCAAGGCATGAACTTCCTGTTATGTTCTAGCCACCTGGATTTTAACTTGATTTAGCAATAAGTATACTTATACTTCCTGTCAGGAATATGAACATAAGAATGAAAAAGTCCCAATCACAAAAAAAGAATCTCATGGCTTCGGTTTCCCACAAGTGGACCTTGCCAACACTTGTCATCCTTACTGTGACCTTGTCAAGACATCAGGGGGAGGAATGCCTTCACCACATGCATCTTACTTTTTTTTTTCCCCATTTAGTTATTTTTCTGTTTGCATGTTTATTTAATGATTGCTATCTATCACATTAAGTGAAGAAGTCCTCATAGGAAGAGATCACAAATGTCATCCATATACATACCCAAATCTCTTGGAATTAGTTGCTGAAGCAGATTGCTTGAGTTTCCAGGAAGAGCCTTATGAGCGTCACGGTATTGGGAACAGTGTGTAGTATTTTCACATATCCATTTGGGTGGATGCTCTCCTAGTACGACAGTCAATGGGCAGAAGAAGCTATAACTTGAAAACAAGAGAAAACTTGGGATGTTGTTCAGGAAGGTACTGCTACAGCTATAAAGGGAGATGAAGAAACCCTAGAGCTGATTTAGCCATGTTGATTCTGTACTACCCCAAGGCAAGCCCAGGGATTGGCCACAAGAACCAACCTGGCAGCCAGGCACACTGACTGACCCCGTCTTGGGCAAATGCTGACTGTGCATCTTGTGTCCATGACACATCCTCCTGTGTCCAGATGTTGATAGGTCTGTGAACTACTGCATGTGTAATGTCACAAGGCCTTCTGATGATCTGAATCATGCCCCATTTGGAGACCATGGTTCCACACGATACCATTTGATGATTTCATTCTCACCTTTCTTTTTTGTTTCAAGGCCGTGAAAAGTTCTGAAGGCAAACCAACGCTTTGTTCTTAGCTACAGGGTCCTTCCTTGGTGACGTGTGGCAGTTCTGGTGGCCAGTGAGGTGAGTGGAAGTTAGGGAAGGCAGGAGAGGAGGGAATGGAGGAGGACTAGGAGCGTCTAATGCATTGGAATATTCTCTCAGGTTCACAGTATGCCTTGAGGGAGGGGATTTTTTCTTAAAGCAAATATTTATCTTTACAGGTATGAAATTCATCTGGTTTGTTTATTAAAAGATAGAGTGCCGGTCCTCATCCCCAAGCTTATCATCAGCAAGTCCACTGTGGTGTGAAGAATTTTCACTTCAACCAAGTTCCAGTGTGAAGGTGTTGCTGTTTCATCCAGAAACCATTCATTTTACGTTATTTTCATCCCATATTACCTGTAAGATTCACCAGCACCACAGAACCCATGAACCAAACACTTGTTTGGGAATTCCTTCTCCTGGGATTGACGGATGACCCAGCACTGCAGCCCCTCCTCTTCAGCCTGTTCCTGATCATGTACCTGGTCACCCTCCTGGGGAACCTGCTCATCATCCTGGCTGTCACCTCTGACTCCCACCTCCACACCCCCATGTACTTCTTCCTTGGCAGTCTGTCTTTCAATGACAACTGTTTAAGCACAACCATCATCCCTAAGATGCTGGTGAACATCCTAAGACAGAACCAAACTGTCACCTACATGGGCTGCCTCACCCAGATTGGCTTTGTCCTGGTTTTTGTATACATGGAAAATTTTCTTCTTGCAGTGATGGCTTATGACCGCTATGTGGCCATTTGTCACCCACTAATGTACACAGTCATCATGAACCCCTCACTCTGTGTGCGGCTGGTTATGATCTCCATGCTCATCAGCACTGTGGAAACCCTCCTCCACACTTTGCTGCTGCTGCGGCTGTCCTTCTGCTCAGACCTGGAGGTCCCCCACTTCTTCTGTGAACTCGCTCAGGTCATCAAGCTGGCCTGTTCTGAGGCCCTCATCGATAACATTGTAATACTTGCTGCAGGCAGTCTATTTGCAGGTGTTTCCATCTCTGGGATCGTTTTCTCTTATATTCACATTGTGTCCTCTGTCTTGAGAATGCCCTCCTCAGAAGGAAAACATAAAGCGTTTTCCACCTGTGGGTCTCATCTCTTAGTCGTCTCCTTATTCTATGGGACATCTTTTGGGGTGTACATTAGCTCTGCAGTCACTGACTCCCCCAGGAAGACTGCAGTGGCTTCAGTGATGTACTCGGTGGTCCCTCAGATGCTGAACCCCTTTATCTACAGCCTGAGGAACAGGGACATGAAGGAGGCCTTGAGGAAGCTCATTGGAAAGACAGTTTCTCGTCTATGAAGTGTCACTGATTTGCATTTGGATTTCCAGAGTGAGTCACAGTGACAGGAATCCTGGTTCTCAAACACCTGACTCTGATCACTACATTTCTCTAAAAGGATTGGACAAAATAATGACCATGTGCAGTTTAAATTGACTTGAAACCTGAATGTCATTTTATCTAGCTTGAGATATTTGACACATAGTTTCAATTCTCCAAACAATTTTCTTTGGTTGGGTTTCAGAGAAGCAGAAACTGAAGGAGCATTTCTAGGTTTAGTAAACTGTGCTGTGGTGCACTCTTAGAGAAAGGCAAGTTCAGTACTTGGAGACTCTCGTCATCCTGATCCCATGTTAGGACACATGTGCCTGTCTCACAGGAGAACCTACTCTGAGGCACAGGATCTGAATTTTCATGATCAATTAGGGGAGAAATGAGGCATTTCCTGGAAAACTGTCCTTATGCTATCCCACAATCACCCAACCTACTCAGTTTCATTATTTAAAAAAATTTACATAATTAGATCACCTTAGAGGCTGCAGATCATTTTGTAATATTGGAACTTTATCTGTGAAGATGCCATCATTTCTCCAAGAAAAAGAAAATCTAACTCTATTCCACTGAGACAATAATAAGACCTTTTTTCCACGACAGTGATTTCAGATATGAATGTGTAGTTTCAGGCCTTTGACGTCACTGAGTGCTGCAAGGAGTGGCCTCTGCCCAGAACATGTGCCCCTCAGAGTCCCCAGGTGATTGCAGTAGATGCAGGTATTTTTTCTGGACTTTATCCAGAGACATAAAACTGAGTGTCCTTCCCTTGCTCCATGGGGGTAAGGGAATTCTCTATGGAATCATGCAAATGACATCTGTGTCCCTAGTTGAATGGTGGCCCTCAAAATGAGGCTTCCAAATGCTAAAGCCCCTCACTTGTGAATGTGAACTACATGATAAGAGGGTGACTGTGACTCTTGTCAAAAAGAATGATCTTTTTTTCCAGCTTATGTAGTCAGGCCTGAAACCTAATTTCATTCTTACAAGATTGACAAAAGTGGAGACAGAAATCAAATTGATGCAGCCAGTTTAAAAAAAAAAAAACACACTTTTTTTCCAGCCCTGCATTTGGAACCCAGGACCATGTGCTTGGGCATCTGTGGGTGGTGAGAGTGGAGGGTAAGTGGGTGTCATGGGGATGGGAATGAGCCAAGTAGGTTGCATGCCTATGTGATTATGGCACAATGAAACCCATGACTCTGTGTAATTCATATGCACTGAAAATAAAGGCATTTCCACTGAGCATTTGTCTTTTTGTTCATACATAAAAGTTGTTCTATTTAACTGGAAAGCCAATCCTGTTTTAGTTCTCTGGGTTACCATTTTTTTTTTTTAAACTTATGCGTGTGGTTCATTTTGCATCTGCTTTGCATATAATAGTTTCATATAATAAAAATAATATAAACGAATCACCTTTCACAGAGCCATTCATAGCATTATCTCTTATTGTTCATGGGTTTTCTCAGGGGATACACTGTGTACAATAGCATTGGTTATATAGGCGATAGATGCATATCATTTAAATGAGATTTATTTTTTTTTGTCATGCATTGTTTAATTCTCCCCTAGTAATTTTTTGGGATAGTCTTACCCTTAAAATTGATTGAGAGCTAGCTGATGATTGTCACTATTCTCCAGGAAGAATTCATCGAGGGTCACTTTTCTATTTTGAGTAAAAACCAGAGCTGCATCTTCTGTATCTCTAGGCTAGATTCTGGGAAAGCTTCTATGAAAGTCTGTTTTGCACTGTATCAGTGGAGATTACATTTCAGAGCAAGCTGGCCTGGGTTTTATACATTGATCTGTTTTTTAAAAATATGCTTCCAGCCAGGCACTGTAATCTCAGCACTTGGGAGGCTGAGGCAGGAGGATCATGAGTTCAAAGCCAGCCTCAGCCATGGTGAGGCACGTAGCAACTCAGTGAGACCCTGTCTCTAAATAAAATATAAAAAAGGACTGGGGATGTGGCCCAGTGGTCGAGAGCCCCTGAGTTCAATCTCCGGTACCCCCCCCCCCAAAAAAAAAAATGCTTCCAGGTGGGGAAAAAAAAAGTTTTCCATCCAGTAGCAAGGATAGGTGCACCCAGGTGTGATTGGCACTTGACTCAGAGGAAGGGCAAGGTGGCACATTCATGGTATTTCCAGGAGAGGGATCAGCTAACACCAAGCTGAAAAAGATAAAGGATTTGTCAAGTTCAAGACACTTCCTCAGCCAGTACTCCTCATAACCTTACACAGTAAAGACCACGCTGACCGGGGGCTGGGGGGCTGCTAAGTTATGTGTGCCGATTGAATGTCGAATCCCCACATCCTCACAGCTGTGCTTTGCCCATGTTCTTTTCTTGTTTCCAATCTTCCTCCTCCTCCTCCTCCACCAGCAGCTGTACTGTGTCTTTCTTATCCTAAGATACAGCTTAAGGCACACTACAAATTGCTGCTGATTTCTTCAGGTTTTTAAATCTTTGCACATTTCATTTTTTTCTCGTTATCTTATTTTTGGAAAAACTGTGCAACATATCGCCTTAAGGAGAGGGGTTTGATTTTTAAGTTACAATTGATCATAATGCCTCATCAAAATAAGTCACTTGCATTTCTTCTTTCCAGTAGTATTTATTTCTTTCACTTGCTATTTTTTTTAAAAAAATGATCAACATCCTTAGAAGTCAGGGACATGCAAAGCAAAACTACACAGAGATTTCAACTCACTCCAGCTATAATGTCAATCATCAAGAATACAAATAATAATAAATACTGGTGGAGTTGTGGGGGGTAAATGACATACTTGTACATTATTGGTGGGATTCTATAATTGTACAACCATCATGGAAATAAACATAGAGGCTCCTCAGAAGAGTGAGAATAGACTCGTCACATGACTCAGCTATTCCACTCCTCAGGATTCATCCTATAGGATTCAAACAGGCATGCTGCAGTGATAATGCATGCCCATGTTGATTGCAGCACAATTCACAGTAGCCAAGTGATGGAGCCAACGTAAGTGTCCACTAACAGATGAATGGATAAAGAAAATGTAGTGTGTAAACACAATGGAGTTCTATTTTTCAGTCATGAAGAAGGACAAAATTTTGTTATTTGCAAGAAAATGGATAGAGCTTGAGAGTCTTATGCAAAGTGAAATAAGCCAGACTCAGAAAAGCAAGGATCATATGCTTTGTGGAAATATCTCATGAAAATAGAAGGGAGACAAATGGGGCAGAGTGAGGGCTCATGGGTAGAGGAGGAGAGGAAAAGAGGATGTACTGGGTAATGAAGTTGACCAAATTACGTTATATGCATGTATGAGTTTATAACCAAGAAGTCCACTGTTATATGTAACCATAATAAACCAATAAATAATAACATGAAATAAATGCACAAGATCATCCTAACACCCAAGCCTTCTGGAAACGTGTCCTCTGGTACTGAAAGTGGGTCCTGTTGGAACACTGCTGCTTGCTGTGGACCACCTTTGTGGACAGGGACGTGAAGGTCTCAGTGACTTGAGATGGCGTTGGGGCTGCTCTCAGGTGGAAATTCTCAAGTCACCTGATGGAACCTTGCTGACATGCCATCATCCTAATCTGTCACCGATACTCAGAGGTTACCTCACCTCATGGCGTGTGGTCGACAACAAAGTCTGACATCCTGACTACAAATGTATGGGAATTTCTCTTTTAAAAATCCCTCTCCATTGCTGGTGGGACTGCAAAATGGTGCAGCCATTCTGGAAAGCAGTATGGAGATTCCCTGGAAAACTGGGAATGGAACACCCTTATGACCCAGCTATCCCACTCCTTGGTCTCTACCCAAAGGACTTAAAAACAGCAATTACAGGGACACAGCCACATCAATGTTTATAGCAGTCAATTCACCATAGCTGAACTGTGGATCCAACCTAGATGCCCTTCAGTAGATGAATGGATAAAGAAAATGTGCTATATATACACAATGGAATATTACTCAGCACTAAAAGAGAATAAAATAATGGCATTCACAGGTAAATGGATGAAGTTGGAGAATATAATGCTAAGTGAAGTTAGCCAATCCCCAAAATCCAAATGCCAAATGTTTTCTCTGATATAAGGAGGCTGATTCACAGTGGAGTTGGGACAGGGAGCATAGGAGGATGAGAGGAACACTAGAAAGGCCAATGGGGAGGGAGGGGACAAAATGGTAAAAAAAAAAAAAAAAAAAAAAAAAGAAAGATGGTAGAATGAGATGGATATCATTGCCCTAAGTGCATGTATGAAAACACGAATGGTGTGAATATACTTTGTATGCAACCAGAGATATGTAAAAATGTGCTCTAAAGGTGTAATATGAATTGTAATGCATTCTGCTGTCATATATAACAACTTAGAATAAAAGAAAAGAAAAATAAAAACTACTTTAAGGCTGGGTATGTGGCTCAGTGGTCGAGTGCCTGCCCCTGAGTTTAATGCCTAGAAACCACCACCACCACCACCACCACCACCACCAACATCCCTCTCCAGAGGTCTTATTCTGCTGTTGCTGTGGTCCTGTTTGCCTCTTCCTAAGAGTGAAACTCCTGAGGACATTTGTATTCTTTCTCACTACCTCCCATTCTTCTCCCCTCCCTCCAGAGATGCCAGTTGGCCTCACCCATCTCTAGTCTCTACTCCTGACTTCGGTTCTATGACTTCTGTGGCTTCAAGATATGGAGGATGTCACCACTCCATCCATCAAGCCACCGGTGAGCTTGGCTTGGGTCTTCCTTGGAGATGTTCCTGAAATGTTACACAGCTCCAGGCTGCTCCACAGTCGTGCACCTGGGCAGTACTGGAGGCTTCAGATCACCCACCCTGCTCAAGGGAGGAAGTTCTGAAATAGACTCATGTGCATGATGCTATGGAACACAGGACTGACTGGCAGAGTGTGGACTAGAATCAGCTGAATTGAAAACACAACATGAAGACCGAGGTCCCGGCAACATTCAGTGACTAGGGAGAAGCTCCCCTGGGTGTTAGCATTTTAACAATATATCAACTATATTTATAAGCACATTTTGTACACATGTACACACACACACACACACACACACACACACACACACACACACTCAAAACTATGTTTTTACACCCAATACTAGAATTGGTGCAGAGATGCCTTTGCCTGTAGGAAGACCGGAATCCAGTTAGAGCAGGGAGGGGCATGCATGCGTGTTGCGAGGAATGTGAGTTAGCAAGAAAAGGGGGAAAGCAGTGGGTGAGTGACATGGCTTGGCAGGATAGGGGACTCTGCCATCCTGCATCCATTTCTCCTCTCTAGATCACTGGTGTTCAAGGGTTCACGCTGCCCTGGGACACCAAACACAATGCCTGTCTTTGTCTAATGAGGAGCTTTGGATGTAGAGCCTCCAGGGACACGGACACTGCAAACACTCTGACTTCCCCACTCCAGAGTCCTTCCCAGTCAGCAAGCAACACCCGAGGGTCCCTCGAGAGGGTGTTTGGCAAGGAGTTCTGTGCCTCACTCAGTCCCTCTGCCTTTATGAGGACAGATCTTCTGTGTCCAGCCACCATCCAGGGGAGATGAGGAGCTCACTCCATGTGGATGCCAACCAGGTAAGCCAAGGTCTCAGCCCATGCTTTGGAAATGAGGCAGGTGTTCACTAGAATTTCGTCCTGGAGAAACGGAGGAAAATGCAAGCAGAGGATGAATACTGAGTCTCCCCATGTAATGGTGGCAACTATGTTCCTCTTTACAGCACCCCCCTACTCCTTTGTCAAACAGGATGGTGACGATAAAGTTCTCTGGCTTTTACTTGCCTTCTTGTGGTGGCCGAGGGGAGAGGTGTCAGTCAGCTCCATCCACCTTATCTTTCCTTTACCTCCTGTCTGTGAAGACACTGGGGAAGGAAGTATAGACCCAGACAGACCCAGTAGGTTACCCCCTTGCCTAACTGTCCCTCTTTATAAAACTAGGGAATATTTTAAATTGTCATTAGGGCAGACATACTGTAAAAAATGATTTTTAAAATGCCATCATCTGCCCTTTCCCTGAGTTAACAAATTAAAAAAAATTTTTTTTTTTAGTTGTGGATGGACACAATACCTTTATTTTACTTATTTATTTTTATGTGGTGCTGAGGATGGAACCAGGTATCCTACCACCGAGCCACAACACAAGCCCAACACATTTTGATGTTCTACGGTATCAGCTTCATTTAATTTGTCATGGAAAAGAAATCCCAATGGGCAATGTCACTGTGAGAACCCCAGGTGCCAAGCCTTGTGCTGGCTGTTTTCTGTCCATTTCTCATCACTGCGACGGGCCCGGAATGCTGTACAGAGAAGGACACTGAGGAGACCCATGCCGAAGAAAAATCCCGCTCAGTAACAAATCAAGTGCTAGAGCCCAGAGTCTAATAGGTGCCCCAGATGCTTTACACCCTCAAGGCCAGAAGGAGATCCGTGCTGTACAGGGAGATTCCTGGAAGGACACCAATGCCAGTGTTACCTTCTAAGTCTCATCCTTCTAAGCACCCAAACTATAGTTGCCGTCTTCATATTTTTAAAGAGCACATAGTTTTCATTTTACCTCTCTTTCAATATATTTTTTCCCCCCATCTTTATAGAAAATTCTATTGGACAGCTCTTCCTGCCCACATCCTGTGTGTAGAGTGAAAATGGGGTTCCCTTGGTGGAATGGCTGAGAAATAAAATCTAGGAAAAAATAGAATGAGGAGGAAACCACAGGACACAGAAAGTAGTTTCAAAAGCGGGGACAGGGCGAGCAAGCTGATCAGACAGATCCAGCTCCTAGACTCTGGCCCGAATGGAGCCTGCACCTGCTTTATTTATATCAGGAAACATCAAAGGCCTTCCGTGGAATGTTCTTCACCTAAAAAGGTTAAAGTTTGGCTGTCCAGTTCCCAATGGGTCACACCCATCTCCAGAGCTACTATGAAGAATCTTCCTAGCAGAGTGGAGATAAAAAGTGATTTTTAAAATGCCATCATTTAATAGATTGCATTGGGCAATCTATTGCCATGGGAGAGCCACAGATAGTTCCCAAGGCCAAACCTAAATCTCCTTGGCTTCCATGCTGAGAGAAAACCCTCATGTAATTCACGGATGGCTTCCTGCAGCACTAATCTAGGTTATGGAACAAATTATCAAATTCGAACACCTTTATATCTTAGCTAATTTAACTGTCTAGATGATTACTTGCTTATTGCGTGATAATTGGTAACTTCTATTACTTAGTTATTATACCAAAATAATTGATGCCTTCTATTCCGTTTAGAATCAGGTGATATGTAAATATGTCATTAAAAATAATATCATAAATTATTACAAAATTGATACAAATCATTAGGAGATGTCTGGATAGGTTATCAGACTCATAAGTGAAATTTAAAGATTGATTGCGTCTGTGGTATTTAGATTTACATTATTGCATTTTTTATGAGTCTTGTCTACCTCTGTTAATATGATGCTCCTAACCCTCACACCCTTCTTCCAGTTTCATTTTTTACAACACCTGCAATAGATGTGACTAAGTACTGGCTTTCTCAGGACCATTAGTTGGTGCTGAACATGATGAAGGTGTGATGATTTTGTGCTTCTACTTCTGCTATGCTACCTGTGTTATGGTCACCATTACCAGGTGCAACTACAAGTAGGTGACCAGGTGAGATCCTAGCAGTCACTGCCAGTTCAGGTTGGATAGCAGGGAATGTTTCATATACCACTTGGGAATTAGAATTCAGCCTGGAAATCCTAAAGCAACGTTCATGTTTTATAATTTAGAATTCTTCACACCTATTATTCTACTAATCTGAGCTGGATTTGAAAAAAATAAAATTGGCTTTACGTCTTCTCAGGGTTGATGAGGACACCTACTTTCAAAATGCTTAGGTAAAAATAAAGCAAAAATAACAGTTCCTAGGTCTGATTATATAGTTATAGATTGCTTGGCCACAAATCAGCACGCACCACTTTAATCTTGTTCTTTGCCTACATAATCAAAACATGAAGCTCCCTTTTCTTTAACACATGATTCTTCTCAATCATTGCATGAATTGCCATATTTCTTTAGAACAAAGTAAATGCTCAGATTCATTAGTGATTTGCAGATCAGGTAAATTATTAACCATATGGTTCTTATATATTATTATGCTTACAAAATGTGTTTTAATAAACAGATCAAGGACTGCAAGAGAGAGTTATCCATTACTATTTAGATCTTTGAAATATCTTGTCTACAGCAAGGGCAAACACTTCCAACTGGGTCATATTATCCAAATACTTCATTTTTTTTTAAATCTGAAAAATTACATATGGATGGGCTTTCATGCTATCCAGACCTATCAATTACTATAAAATTGTCACATAGCATTTTGTCCCTACTAGCCTTCCCATTTTTATCAATTACTTGACTCAATTGCCTTTGCTCTACTTCTCAGATTCTAAGAAGCTATGGATTACACAATGTGCTGCCAATTTCATAATAATCTCTCCAAGGGTTGAGGGAGGACTCTATTCAATGATCTCTTTCAATATTTTCAAAATTGTAGCCACCTAGGATCTTGGGGGAAGAACTTCCTAAGCATGAGACAGACGTCATGGCTTTATTCTTGTCTTTTTATTTGAAGGTATAAAAGATTCTGAGAGAATAAAGCCAAACCCTTTCAATTCATTCTCAGCACCTTCCCAGTGTGCTCAACACACACTAGCCAACATTGGTGTGCACCTAGAAGAAGGCAAGGGAGAAAAATGATGGAAAGCAGATGTAAGCACAGGGAAGGCTTTCAAATCTCACTTGCATTTGCAATATAGAAGAGAGAGTTTCTCTAGAGAAGCAATTATCAAACTTTAGCATAGGAGGGAGAGTTTGTTACTTCATGGACTTATTTCATAATTTAAATCATGGATTGTTGATCCCTGCCCCTAGAGCTCATTATTATTAGGGCTGGAGTGGGTTCTCAACATCAGCATTTCTAACAAGTTCCCAGCTGATGCTGCTAATGCTAGGGCCCCAGAACCATGGATTTTATTGTCATGTCACCCATCTTTACATCATATTCATCAGTAGCATGGAACCTAGAAACCAAACAGCGGTTTCCGAATTCCTTCTCCTGGGACTGACTGAGGACCCAGCATTGCAGCCCCTCATCTTCAGCCTGTTCCTGTCCATGTACCTGGTCACCATCCTGGGAAACCTGCTCATCATCCTGGCTGTCAGCTGCGACTCCCACCTGCACACCCCCATGTACTTCTTCCTCTCCAACCTGTCCTTGGCTGACATCTGCATCAGCACAAGCACCATCCCCAAGATGCTGGTGAACATCCAAGCACAGGATCAGAGCATCACCTACACAGGTTGCCTCTCCCAGGTGTGCTCTGTCTTGATTTTTGGTGGTTTAGAAAATGGTCTCCTTGCAGTGATGGCCTATGACCGCTATGTGGCCATTTGTCACCCCCTGAGGTACATGGCCATCATGAACCCCTGCCTGTGCGTATTGCTTGTTCTCTTCTCCTTGTCCATCAGCACTGTGCATGGCCTGCTGCAAGGTCTGATGGTGCTGCGGCTGTCCTTCTGCACAGTCCTGGAGGTCCCCCACTTCTTCTGTGAACTCGCTCAGGTCATCAAGCTGGCCTGTTCTGACACCCTCATCAATAATATTTTGGTTCATTTTCTCTTTACCATCTTGGGTGCTAGTTCTGTCTCTGTGATCATTTTCTCTTATACTCAGATTGTCTGCTGTCTTTTGAGAATGCCATCAGCTGGCAAAAAATATAAAGCCTTTTCCACCTGTGGGTCTCACCTCTTAGTTGTCTCCTTGTTCTATGGGACAGGATTTGGGGTGTACATTAGCTCTGCAGTGACTCACTCCCCCAGTAATTCTGCTGTGGCTTCAGTGATGTACACCGTGGTCCCTCAGATGCTGAACCCTTTTATCTACAGCCTGAGGAACAGGGACATGAAGGAAGCCCTGAGGAAAATAATTAATAGGAGAACATTTTTTTTGATATTGTTATCCTCTTAAAGGTCGGCATCTAGAATGCATCTATGTGTCTGTGTAGGATTGATGAGAACACACACAACACCACATTAAGAGAAGCAAGAACATGCCTGGGGATCTCCCACGCACACCTTCCACTCTCCTCTCTGTGGCTCACTTCTGAATTTTTTCTTTAACCCATTTTTCGTATTCTCCAATTGAACCAAGTCCTATGAAATCACCGCCGTTGATCATGCTGGTTTTCCACCACTGTAACTTTTATAAAGATTCAACTGCATCTTTTTATAATCCCAGTATGCATACATACAAGGCTTATTAAGTACATTTATTTAACATATTCCTCCTGTCGAGCTGCTAAATTGTTTAATGTATGAATTCTGTCTGTTGGTTGTTTTCTGCAACACAGTTCTCTTGAGGTTCCAACCTGTTGCTGGGTGTAGTAGCACTTTTTAAAATCACTTTAGTGCCATCTGGTTTTATGCTGTGTGATAATATCACAAAACGGGTATCCTTCCTGATGGTGATGTGGTGTTCAATAGCTAGCTCTCTGCTGCTTTGAACAAAGGTGTTTGAATAGAGACTTTAATGTCCTTCTTTTGTGGAATATCTGTTATGGTATTCATGTCAAACTGGCTTTTCTTCTTGCTAGTTTGTAAGAATTCAGAAAGTCAAGGGTCTAGTATTCTCTCTCGTATGTGGAAGCTAGAGAGAAGTGAGCCATTTTTAAAAGGTTGTGGGGACCCAACTATTATGTACCCATATAATGCACTAATAAAGAAAAAAAAAGGATGTGAGGGAAACTTATGAAAACAAAGGGAGAACAGTGGAGTAGAGGTAGGAGATGGAGGAGAGGGATGGGAAAGGGAGGTAGAGTGGAATGAAAATGATCAAACTCTGCTGTGTGCATGTAAGCATACGTCACAATGAATTCCACTTTCATGTGCAACTACAATGCACCAATTAAAAGAATAAATAAATAGAAGGGAGACAAATATAGTAGAGAAAGAGAATAAGGGGAGGAAGGAGGCGAAAGGGAATACTACTGGAGACTGAAATGAGCAAATTATGTTTGTGAATTTATGAAAATGTCAGAATGAACTCTGAAATCATGTATAACTATAAGGTAGTAATAAAGAGGTCTTTACTTAAGTGGGACAGTTTTTCACTCAAAAGCATTGAAGATTTCTTCATTAGGAGTGTGCTTTGTTTTATACTTCATTTGTAATTTTTTTTTTTTTAGATGAACACACAATGCTTAAATTAGGCAGAGTCCAATTCACCAATATTTCCTCAGGAGGTCTGGACATGGGCTAAGTAAACTATGTTACTTTGATGCAAAGGGTTTGTAGTTTTGTCTTGTATATTTGAGGCAGGAATTCACTTGGAATTTATTTTTATCTCTGGTGTGTGCTTAGTAACTGAGTACGTTTTTATGTCCCTGTTCTTTTTATGAAATAATACATTCATTAATGGTAATCCCACTTATTCAATAAATAAGCTGTTCAATGATCTGTTTCCCTGTGGGTTCTCATTTCTGACCAGGAGGTCTAGTGTATCTTTCTCTGTACCACTGTATCCTCTTTTAATTATTGTAACCCAAGAATCATCTAAAATAGTTTTTCTTTTGTTATAACCAACAAGTCCCAATTTATTCTCAAAGGTACACTATATCACAGATTAACTGCATCTGTTATGATTTACAATCTACTTACTGTTGCAATATTGATAATCAACCCATGGTCTCAAATGTGAAAAAGAAAGAATATCAAAACTTCCGTGAAAGTAAGAAAGCTTAATGTTGAAATTCCAAACATGTAATAAGCTGCCTTTGTCTTTTATGGTGGTAAAATAATTGTTCCCTGCAGCTTGATCTTTATCCTGAAGCCTCTCTAACACACACCTTCTAGAAACTCCTCCACTTTCCTTCAGGTTTCTTACATGCATTAAACACTTTGTGAACAAAGACCATAATACTTTTATATTTCCAATCTGAATAGCAACTGTTTCTTTTCCATGACTTACTTTATTAACCAGAACCTCCAGTAAAATAATGAGTAGGAGTGAAGAGACCTAACATCCTTATTTTGTTCTGTCTCTTAAGAGGAATCATTAAACTTTCACTTTAAGCAAGATGGTAGCTGAAGGATTTTCATAATGATCTTTATTAAATTGAGGACGTTTCCTCCTTTGTTTTAATCAGGAATAGCTATCGGGTTAAAATGTTTCAATAGTCATAGGTAGGAAATAGTGATATATTTGGAAAAATATGTGAAAGACTTGAACAGAGGCACTATAAGACATTGCTGGGGGAAATTAAAGAAAGTCTGAAAATATGAACACATATTGTGTGTGCATGAATGGGAACAGGCAGAAATGTCAATTTTCTCAAATTAAACAGATTCCTTGCAAAGCCTAGCAAAATGTCAGCAGAATTTTTGATAGGAAGTAACAAGTTGAAAAGGAATTGTAGAACACCTTGAAAAGCCAACACTTTTAAAAATGAAAGAGAAAAATCAGAAACTTTGTGCTATCTGGATTGTAAAAGTACACTAATAAAAGCAGTGTGCTATTGGTGTGGATATAGAAAAATAGATCAACAGCTCCACACACCAAAGGATGACTGATTTTTACAAGATGCACAAAGGTAATTTAGAAGAGAAAGGGAAGTTTGTCCAACAAATTGTATTAAAATTATTGAATATCTCCTCCCACATACAGAAAAAAAAGATATCTGAATGTACTTGATCAAATTCTGTCATGTACAAGATGAATATGTCACAAAAAATCCACTTGTGTATAGTCATAATGCACCACATTTTTTTAAAAAAAAGTTCTATTTTAAACATCTTGCCATGTGCAAAAATGACCTTAAATGGAATTAAATGTAAAAGCTAAAATTACAAGTGTAGAAGAAACCATAGGAGAAAATCTTTTCAATCCTAGATTAGGTGAAGATTTCTTAGTTATGACATAAAAAACTATGATTCATAGAAAAAATTTTAAAAACTGAGTTTACTATTTCTAATGACATTTAAAAGAGTATAAAAAGAAAAGTCACAGACTTGGAGAAAATATTTGTAAGTCATATATTTGGTAAAAATACATACAGAATTCACAAACTCAACCACAAACAATAAAAATGAGGCAATACTTTGAAATATATGATCCATTATAGTTAACGCTATTCACACGCCTGAGCAACAGATGTAGATTTATTCTTCATGCAATTGCAATATTGTACCCACTGACCAATCTTTCTCCATCCTCCCAACCTCATACACAAAAAAGAGGGTGTGGGTTTTTCTCACCACAAAGAAACAATAAATGGTTAAGATGTTGTGGTTGCTAATTACCCTGATTTATTCAACAAACTATTTAAAGCAAAGTTCTTCCTTGCTTAGGTTTTCTCCTTAAGGATTTGGCCCATTCTGTCATCATAGGAGACTACAGGGTTTGACCAATAAGGACCTTTGCCTATTGAAGCCCTAAGGGCCACACAGATAATAAACCCTCTGCCTGTGACCACCGGTTCCATACCTGGTCGAGAAGAGTATGCAGCTCTCCTGTCCCTGATTTGTGCACACGAGGCAGGTGATGCTCTGGTTTGCTGTGTAACTGAGAACAGAGCTTCAATTTCTCTCCTTCATATCCAGGCCAGAACTAAATAACATTCCTCAGTGTTGACACCCAGGTATCTGAAATCTGCTAGTGATATTTTGTCAAAACCGACAGGTATTTTGTCTCTTGGTCCTTGTCAGGCAGCTGTGAGGTAGGGACATCAGGAGTAGGAGCAGAACCAGGACACCTAGGAGGTGTCTGCCTGGTTGCCCACCAGGTTCACGGTTGCCTCCTCTTAGGAACTAACACCCCAGCCGCTCTCATTCCACTAAGTCCTCACTGATGCTGGAGTCCAGGGGTGTTCTCCACACTCAACAGCGATCTGCTTTCTATCAATTTTGAAGGATTTTGCTAGAATTATCTCTCATTTTCTTTAACTCAGTTGGCAAGGGCAAAGTTAACATGGCCATATTCTTACTTATTCTTCCTGATTCATAATACCCCTTGGAAAACTGATCTTTATGAATATTCTGAAAGAGAACATGTGGAGGATAAGGCCAATTCCAACACTACATTTTAACATGTTTTTATTAGTGCATTGTAGTTACACATGATGTTCGGCTCATGTTGACATAATACATGCATGGAATATAATTGGTCATTTCAGTCCCCACTAATTCTCCTTTCTTTCCCCTCGTCCCTCCCCTTACACCTGCACTCTACTCTTTTTTTTTTTTTTGTTATCACAATATAGATGACTTGGTAGGCAAATTGCTTTTTTCTTTTGTCATAATTTCTGTTGCTATATCAATATCTGACTAATTTCTTTTAATTGTTAGACATGTTATCACATGCATATGAGAAACACACAAGAATTCCACTGGTATTCTTGAGTTGTTCACTATTCCTGCTTCTCTCTGCATTCAAGATTACCAGTGGATTTTCAGTTTGTTGATTCTTCCCTAACATTTGCGGTTATAAACCGAGGATGTCATAGCTTTCTTTCACCTTTCCTCATTTCCCTACCCATCACTCCCCATCACAACGTATAGAAATGTTAAGAAAAATCTCATGTGTCAAGCACTCTTCTTTAAGGTTTGTGTTCTTATTATTCATTCTTGCACCATTCCAATGATGTCTTACAATGGTTCCCATTGTGGGGACTGAGGCTTCTCATGCAGTCCAACCACTTTCTCAGCATTAAGTGGATTCATGTTGTTATTGTTGCCTTACATTTAATAACGTTTGGTTTTGGTTCTTCTGCTTGTTTAAGGATTTGGAGAATCCCCAAGACAAATCTACATGTCATTTTCTCATTTATTCCCATTTATTGGTGCATTCTTGGAATGGAGGGACTATTAAGGAAATAAAGTTTGTACAGTCAAATGGTGTAGAAGTGTGGAGAGTGGAAAAAAAAAGAGGTTGAAAAGGGAAAGGAAAGGCAGAAGGAGAGGAAAATATTAGTACTATTTCCTTCACCTTGCAATAAAGATGGTACATTTTTCTAAACTCGGGAATCCTTGTGTATTAATTATCTGTCCTGTCACCTGTATTTTCCTCATCAGCTTTTTCACTAAAATGAAATCAGAAAACCAAACAGATAGAGCAGATTTTCTCCTCCTGGGACTCTCAGAGGATCCAGGACTGCAGACCACCATCTTTGGATTATTCCTGTCCATGTACCTGGTCACAGTGGTTGGGAACCTGCTCATCATCCTGGCCATCGTGTCTGACTCCCACCTGCACACCCCTATGTACTTCTTCCTCTGCAATCTGTCCTTCAATGACATCACTTTCATCTCCACCACAGTCCCCAGGATGCTGGTGAACATCCAGAGACAGAGCAAGACCATCAGTTACACAGGCTGCCTCACCCAGGTCGGCTTTGCCCTGGTTTTTGTTGGTATGGGAAATTTCCTACTTGCTGCAATGGCTTATGACCATTATATGGCCATCTGCCATCAGCTCAGGTACAGTCATCATGAACCCCCACCTGTGTGTCCTGCTGTTCCTGTTGCCCTTGTCCCTTAATATTTTTTTATTTGAAGTTGTTGTATATCACAGTATAGTGCATTACAATTCATAATACACAAACAGAGCACATTTTTACAAATCTCTGGTTGTATACAAAGTATATTCACACCATTCGTGTCTTCATACATGCACTTAGGGTAATGATATCCATATCATTCTACCATCTTTTTTTTTCCTTTATACCACCTTGCCCCCTCCCTCCCACTCCCTCCCCATTGACCTTTCTAGTGTTTCTCTATTCCTCCTATGCACCCCGTCCCAACCCCATTGTGAATCAGCCTCCTAATATCAGAGAAAACATTTGGCATTTGGATTTTTGAGATTGGCTAACTTCACTTACCTTTATAGTCTCATTTTCATCCATCTACCTGCAAATGCCATTATTTTATTCTCTTTTATTGCTGATTAATATTCCATCGTGCATATATACTACATTTTCTTTATCCATTCATTTACTGAAGGGCATCTAGTCTGGTTCCACAGTCTAGCTATCGTGAATTGTGCTGCTGTAAACACTGATGTGGCCGTGTCCCTGTAGTATGCTGTTTTTAAGTCCTTTGGGAATAGACCCAGGAGTGGGATGGCTGGGTCATAAGGGGGTTCCATTCACAGTTTTCCAAGGAATCTCCATACTGCTTTCCATATTGGCTGCACCATTTTGCAGTCCCATCAGCAATGTATAAGTGTGCCTTTTCCCCCACATCCTCTCCAACATTTATTGTTGTTTGTGTTCTTAAAAGCTGCCATTCTGACTGGAGTGAAATGAAATCTTAGTGTAGTTTTGATTTGCATTTCTCAAATTGCCAGAGATGTTGAACATTGTTTTCATGTATTTGTTGATTGATTGTATATCTTCTTCTGAGAAGTGTCTGTTAAGTTCCTTGGCCCATTTACTGATTGGGTTATTTGTTTTTTTGTTGTTAAGATTTTTAAGTTCTTTATTTATTCTCCATATCTATTTTGGTGCCAGTACCATGCTGTTTTTGTTACTATTGCTCTGTAGTATAGTTTAAGGTCTGGTGCTGTGATGCCACCTGCTTCACTCTTCTTGCTAAGGATTGCTTTAGCTATTCTGGGTCTCTTATTTTTCCAGATGAATTTCATGATTGCCTTTTCTATTTCTATAAGGAATGTCATTGGGATTTTGATCGGAATTGCATTGAATCTGTATAATGCTTTTGGTAATTTAGTCATTTTGACAATATTGATTCTACCTATCCAAGAACAAGGTAGACATTTCCATCTTTTAAGGTCTTCCTTAATTTCTTTCTTCAGTGTTCTGTAGTTTTCATTATAGAGAGCTTTCATGTCTTTCATTAAGTTGATTCCCAAGTATTTTATTTATTTTTTGATGCTATTGTAAATGGGGTAGTTTTCATCATTTCCTTTTCAGAGGATTTGTCACTGATATACATAAATGCCTTAGACTTACGGGAGTTGATTTTGTGTCCTGATACTTTGCCAAATTCATTTACTAGTTCTAAAAGTTTTCTGGAAGAATTTTTTGGGTCTTATAGGTATAGAATCATGTCATCAGCAAATAGTGCTAGTTTGAGTTCTTCTTTTCCTATCTGTATCCCTTTAATTTCTTTAATTTCATCTGTCTAATTGCTCTGGCTAGAGTTTCAAGTACTATGTTAAATAAAAGTGGTGAAATGGGGCATCCCTGCCTTGTTCCAGCTTTTAGAGGAAATGATTTCAATTTTACTCCATTTAAAATGATGCGAGCCTGGGGCTTCACATAGATAGCGTTTATAACGTTGAGATATGTTTCTGTTATCCCTAGTTTTTCTAGTGTTTTGAACCTAAAGGGGTCCTGCATTTTGTCAAATGCTTTTTCTGCATCTATTGAGATGATCATATGGTTCTTTAAGTCTATTTATGTGATGTATTATGTTTATCGATTTTTGTATGTTAAATCAACCTTGCATCCCTGGGATAAAACCCACTTGATTGTGGTGCACTATCTTTTTGATACAATTTTGTATTCAAAGTGTCAGAATTTTGTTGAGAATTTTTGCATTTATGTTCATTAAATATATTGGTATGATGTTTTTGCCTGGTTTTGGAATCAGTGTAATATTGGCCTCATAGAATGAGTCTGGAAGAACTCCCTCTTTTTCCATTTCCTGAAATAAATTGAAGAGTATTGGTATTAGTTCTTCTTTGAAGGTCTTATAGAACTTGGCTGTGTATCCATCTGGTCCTGGGCTTTTCTTGGTTGGTAGTTTTTTGATGGCATATTCTATTTCCTCACTTGAAATTGATCTGTTTAAATTGGGTATAACCTCCAGATTTAGTTTGGGCAATTCATATGACTCTAGAAATTTGTCAATGCCTTTGATATTTTCTATTTTATTAAAGTACAAGTTTTCAAAATAATTTGTAATTATTTTATGTATTTCTGAGGTGTCTGTTGTTATAGTTCCTTTTACATCATGGATGTTAGTAATTTGAGTTTTTCCTCTCCTTCTTTTAATTATTGTGGCTAAGGGTCTGTCAATTTAATTTATTTTTTCAAAGAACTAACTTTTTGATTTGTCAATTCTTTCAATTGTTTCTTTAGTCTCAATTCCATTAATTTCACCTCTGATTTTAATTATTTCCTGTCTTCTACTGCTTTTGGTGTTGATCTGTTCTTCTTTTTCTAAGGCTTTGAGGTGTGATGTTAAGTCACTTATTTGTTGGTTTGTTCTTCTTTTAAGGAATGAACTCCATGCAATGAATTTTCCTCTTAATGCTGCCTTCATAGTGTCCCAGAGATTTTGATACAATGTATCTGTGTTCTCATTCACCTCTAGGAATTTTTTAATCTCCTCCTTGATGTCTTTTGCAAACCCTTATTCATTCAGTAGCATGTTGTTTAGTCTACAGGTGTTGGAGTACCTTTTTTTATTTTTTATTTTATCATTGATTTCTAATTTCATTCCATTATGATCTGATAGAATGCAGGGTAGTATCTCTACTTTTTTATATTTGCTGAGAGTTGCTTTGTGGCATAATATATGGTCTATTTTAGAGAAGGAGTCATGTGCTGCTAAGAAGAAAGTATATTCATTCACCGAAGGATGAAATATTCTATATATGTCCATTAAGTCTAAGTTGTTAATTGTATTAATGAGGTCTAAAGTTTCTTTATTTAGCTTTTGTTGGACGATCTATCCAGTGGTGAAAAAGGTGTGTTGAAGTCCCCTAGAATAATTGTGTTGTGGTCTATTTGACTCTTGACCTTGAGAAGGATTTGTTTGTTGAATGTAGGTGCTCCATTATTTGGGGCATATAAATTTATAATTGTTATATCTTATTGATGAATGGTTCCCTTAAGCAGTAAGAAATATCCATCTTTGTCTTTTTTGATTAACTTTGTCTTAAAGTCTACCTTATTTGATATGAGAATGGAAACCCCTGCTTGCCCAGCCTTTCCCCTTCAGTCTATTGATGTTTTTTTTTTTTTTTCCCTATGAGGTGAGTTTCTTGGAGAGAGCATATTGTTATATCTTTTCTTTTAATCCAGTCTGACAGTCTGTGTCTTTTGAATGGTGAGTTTAGGCCATTAACATTCAGGGTTATTATTGAGACATGATTCATATTCCCATCCATTTTTTGTTTATTTTTGGTATTTAACTTGATTTGGTTTCTCCTCTGGTTAGTGTTTTATCTAGTTTAATATCTCTCTTTGATGATTACATGGTTATTTTTCATTTCTTCTTCATGGAATATTTTGCCAAGGATGTTCTGTAGTGTAGGCTTTTGAATTGTGAATTCTTTTAACTTTTGTTTATTGTGGAAGGTTTTTATTTCATCTTCAAATCTAAAGCTTAATTTTTCTGGCTATAAGATTCTTGGTTGGCATCCATTTTCTTTTGGAGCTTGATATATATTGTTCCAGGATCGTCTAGCTTTTAAGGTATGGGTTGAAAAATCTGCACATAATCTAATTGGTTTCCCTCTATACGGAATCGGATTCCTTTCTCCATGGCTTTTAATATTCTCTCCTTATTCTTAATGTTAGGCATTTTCATTATAATGTGCCTTGGTGTGGCTATGTTTTGATTTTGTACTTTTGGTGTTTGGTAAGCTTCTTGAACTTGGTTTTCCCATTCATTCCTCATGTTTAGAAAATTTTCTGCTATTTATTCATTGAATAAGATACTTATTCATATTGTTTCAAACCCTATATCCCAATAACTCTTAAATTCGGTCTTTTTAAGCTATCCCATATTTCTTAAATGTTCTGTTCATGGTTTCTTGCCATTTTCACTTTGTGGTCTACATTTTTTTTCAAGATTATATATTTTGTCTTCGTTAGCTGAGATCCTCTCAGGTGGTCTAATCTGCTGGTGATGCTTTCAATTGAATATTTACTTTGTTTTATTGCTTCTTTCATTTCCAGAATTTCTGTTTGGTTTCTTTTTATAACTTCTATCTTCCTATTGGAGTGATCTTTTGCTTCTTGTATTTGTTTATAAAGTTCTTTGTCAAAATGATCTTTTACTACCTGTATTTGATCTCTTATATTATTCTTCAGATCATTCAACATTTTAATTATGTACATCCTGAACTCCTTCTCTGTCATTTCATCTGCTGTGCTTGCCATGGAATCTACTAAGGAGGTGTGATTATTTGTTTGGGACGCTTTATTCCCTTGTTTTTTTTTTTTTTTTTTTTTTTTTTTTTCATATTGCTTGTGTGACTTCTGTTCTAGCACTGTGGAACCTTGACTTTTTTCATTTTTACCTTAAAGCCTTATGATGCCCCTGTTCAGCTGGATTTCCAAGCTGGGAGGTGTCCACCATGGTAAATGGTGCTGAAATGTGACCCAAGATGTAGGCGTCTACTTTCCACATCACAATATAATTGCAGAGTTATGGGGCCGGTATGCTGGGTTCAGATTCGAGCTCCACTGCTGTTTGTGTGTGGTTTGTGTAGATGTTGGCTGTCTTAAGAGCCAGTGTAAATTCCTCAGATGCATACAGGCTTCTGGGCATCGGTGACTCCTTTTTTTTTTCTTCTTCTTCTTCCTTCTGCAGCAGTCACTTTCAAAAATGGCTGTGATCGACCCCCCTGGGAGTAATGGAACCACACAGGACCTGACTGGCACTTCTGTGCATGGGAATTTGCCAGGTGACTGGCGTGAAAGCAAGTTGGGTAGCCAAACAATCAGCACCCATCGTTCTACATCTTTCCCCACCAGTTCTGCTGCAGGAGGCCTTGTTCTTTTGCACCATTCGCCGCTGGCACCACTGCAGATATCCTTGAGCGCCGTTTGTCTCCTGCGTGGGATCTGCTCGAGTGAGCAATTTGGAGACTCACTCATGCTCTAGGCTGTTGTCCCAGTGCTCCAGAAGGGGACCAAGGACTTGGCTCCTTCGTGGGTGCAGGAGTATCACTAGTAACTAAGCAGTGTTCTCATTACTGAACCTCACTTTACCGACTGACACTTAACGTCACCTGTCTCTGGTCCGCCATCTTCCCAGCTTCCCACATTTTATGTGTCCATTAGTGTTGGGGATGGCCTGCTGCACAGTCTGATGGTGCTGTGGCTGTCCTTCTGCACAGACCTGGAGATCCCCCACTTCTTCTGTGAACTTGTGCAGGTCCTCAACCTTGCATGTTCTAATATGCTATCAACAACATCTGGGTATATGGAGTGACTAGCATAGTTGGGGGTTACTATCCTTGGGATTATTTACTCTTACATTAAAATTGTCTCCTCTGATCTGAGAATGCCATCATTTGGGGAAAAGTACAAAGCTTTTTCCACCTGTGGGTCTCACCTGTCTGTTGTCTCCTTGTTCTGTGAGACAGGATTTGGGGTGTACATTAGCTCTGCAGTGACTGACTCACCCAGGAAGACTGCATTGACTTCAGTGATGTATACAGGGGTCCCTCCAATGATGAACCCCTTTATCTACAGCCTGAGAACAGGAACATGAAAACAACCTTGAGAAAACTCATCACACCTGTTTTGTGATTGTGTAGTCTGCTTTGTACTTTGAATTCTAGAACGAAATGTCCAGGAACAGGGTGAACCCAATGGTGGGCTCTTCCTCCACCAAGTTCTTAGACTTCCATGATTAGATATCACAATGGGTAAGGGTGTTTCAACTTAACGTTGGAATGTGAGTTTGGTCTTTTCTGGCACTAGGGATTTTTATGTACTCATTTTATATGTTTCCAAACTTGATGTTTTTGATCAGCCCCCACAGAAGCAGAAGATAAGGAAAGGATTCTTGTTTTAGAGATTTGTTTTTTTTTTCCCTCAGGAGAATTTGGGTGAGAGAAGGATGAAAAAGAGAAAGGAATTAAATAAACATTTCACTCCAGTCCAAAGACCAGCCTCCACCTAAGCCACATACAGTGCTATGTGTAGGCCTTCCTAGAATTATTCCTATCCGAAGGCCCGTTGTATACCCCTATGATATTCTGAGATTTGTCACCAGGATTGTTATTATTGATTCTCCTGGCAAGCTTCTGTTGAACTCAGGTCATTTTCTAGAGAACAGGTCAACTATGCGTGGCTGATCAATCCTGCCATCAGCTGGGGTGAGCCCAGTGGTTGATAAGCATGCTGTTTGGATATCGCAATGCTATCGGCTACACTCCACTTCCCCTTCCATGAATTGGGCCTATATTCTTTATTGCAGAAGTTGACATTGTGCCATGTGAGCATTATGAATGCACGAGGAGCATCCTCGTTCAAGTCCGGTACAAACACTATTCCTCAAGTTAGCCCCCAATTGAGATAATCATCTTGGTTCAGTTGGAGTTCAGCAGATGTGCATGCAGGCCGAAGGAGAGAGGCATTATTCCTCCTTCCAAGCATCAGCTCATCCTAGCGCTGGTTCCCATCTTGGTGGCTGGATCCCTGGGTCAGTTTCAGGGAATACGTTCACATTTTCCTACAGACAGAAAGCGGACTTTGTTTTCCTTATGGGAAAGGATCCCTTCAAGGAGTCATTTAGGAAGGCTCCTTTCATATAACACAGGCCAGAAGGGACCTTGGCCCATGGGTGAGCTCATCCCTGTGAGGTGAATTATCGTTTACAGGTTAGATCGCAAAGCAAAGTAACTCATGATCTTTATGTGTATTATAATCACTCAGAGAGCTTATTGTCACCTTGTTCCCTGGTTCAAGTCCTCAGAGACTGAGCTTCAGTAGTGTGGGGGTGGGCCTATACATCTGCTTTTCTGCCAAGACCCTGGACAATGCCAACATGGATAATCTGAGATTAAATTTGGAGTGGCACTCTGGGGGTATGTGGTTACTGTCAGCAGCTGCTTGGTTATGTTCCTGGAAACAGTGCTCAGTAAGTTTGTGCTATTACATTCCATACCCCATCCCTCTTTGTCAACCTGGAATCTATTTGCTTCCACACTTTGTTTTCCTTTTCTTTTATCCTAACTTGTTATGTATGAGAGCATTACAATTCATATTACATTAAAACAGCACATTTTTACATATCTCTGGTTGTATACAAAGTATATTCACACCATTTGTGCCTTCATACATGCACTATTCCACTCCTAGGTCTATACCCAAAGGACTTAAAAACATCATACTACAGGGACACTGCCACATGAATGTTTACAGCAGCACAATTCACCGTAGCTAAACTGTGGAACCTACCTAGAAACCCTTCAGTAGATGAATGGATAAATAAAATGTGGTATATATACACAAAGGAATATTAATCAGCAATAAAAGAGAATAAAATAATGGCTTTCTCAGGTAAATGGATGAAGTTGGAGAATATAGCACTAAGTGAAGTTAGTCAATCCCCAAAAATCCAAATGCCAAATGTTTTCTCTGATATAAGGAGGCTGATTCACAGTGGGCTTGGGACAGGGAGCATAGGAGGATTAGAGGAACACTAGAAAAGCCAATGGGGAGGGGTTAAAAGGGTTAAAAAAAGGTGGTAGAATGAGATGGATATCATTGCCCTAAGTGCATGTATGAAGACACTAATGGTGTGAATATATTTTGCTTCCACACTTTTATGCACCCATTTTCTTCAGAAGTTAAATTTGTTGTCTATAATTTTAGTATTTTCAGAGTTTTGGGCAGGTGGAATAATACAATCACATCTATATTTCTTGGAATTTCATGCAATGAGCTAGTTTGAACAAAACTAATTGAATTTCTACAATCTTAGAGGGACTGTACTTTGTTGGGGAGGTTTTGGGTGTGGGACTGGAAAAAGGCAAATGGCAGTTGGATCACTTTTACATGAAGGAGCTAGTCCATGCTGCTCATGGGTGGTTCCTAGGAAATCCAAGGGGTGGGGTTCAAGGACATTTCTGTTCTAGTCATCTGTGGCACCATTGTTTTCAGCACTCTTGCTTAGGGACAGCTCCCAGATTGTCATTCAAGGACTTTGATAGGCTGGTGCTTCTCTCAAACACTGTGGAACTTTCACAGCATCTGAGCTCCCTGTGAAAGCCTCAGGTCCAGCTACATGTCTGTCTGTCCTGCTGTCAGGTGTGGAGTTAGCACTGAGGTTCCCACCACTGCCCTCCAGCATGCTGATGTCAGGGCTGGGATCCTGCACTGCTGAGGGGTCCCAGGTTCCTGCTGCCTTCTCCTCCTTTTCCCAGGCAGTGTGAGGGCCTGTTCCACTGCCTGGTGTGTGGGCAGGTACTTCAGCCCCTCCTCACACACAGGCTGCTAGATCTTCTAGCGCCAGAGGCTCCTGACCGCTGCAGAGATGACCTCTGCAGTGCCTGGGGAAATGACCACGGTGCCCCTCATCCACCTCTGCTGCCCTGGAGTACACAGCCTTTCTTCTGCTGCCACAGTCCCAGGAAAGAGCTGACAGCAAAGGGCAGTCCGCCTCCAGCACTCCCAGCAGCTGGGGTCGTGGTTCTTCCTCCATATAGGGGTCCCAGTGGCACCTTGCAGTGTCCACCACACTCCTTTCCTGTTTATTGACTGTTTCTTTCCTGGTGGATGAAAGTTCTCTAGGAAAGATTCCCTTCAGTCTGTGTCCTGTTACATTCTCAGCACCTAGAGTAGGGCAAGGCTGTACTGTGCTTTCACCAAGTTTCTGTGGATTGAACGAATCATTAGCAACAACAAGAAAAATAGCAGCTGTGTTGTAATAATTCTTCCAACTGCTATTGGATCTGAAATCGCTCTTAATCTCTACTAATGGATGAATATAACTCCCAGTCAACAGTGGCTGCTATTGCAAAATACCACAGACTGGGTAGGTTAAACGATGGACATTTGTTTCTCAAAGTACTGGGTGATTCCATGATGGGTCCCACATACATGACTGCATAGAAAACTAAGTACCTTCACAACCCTACCTCCTAATACCATCACGTTTGGGGGAATTGTAAATCATCAGAAAAGCACTTTAACCAGTTTTGAAATGTACCATTATGATTGTAAACTTAAAAAGCTTGTAGATACTGTTTATTACCACATCAAAGTTATCTTAACTCCACTGGTGTTTTATAATCATTAAAACATGTAATATTAAAACAGGAATAAAGGCTACAACCCTGTTGTTCAGAAAAGGGACTAGAAAAGCATTGACATATCAACAAACAGCCTCTCTATTGCTGAATTTGTATTATAGTGAATGGATGGACTATTTAATAAGAGGGGTTAAGAAATAAAAATAAATTTGATTAATGTCTAACATCAAAGGCAAAAATAAATATCAGGTGGTTTCAGCCTCAGTCAAAAAAGTCAAGACTGAAATATTTTATTAAGGAAGTTAGCTTCAATATCAGAACCTTTTGAGCACAGTTGATGAGGGGAAATATTGACAGAGTAGACCACGTGAAAGCTATGCTCTTGTGAAATACCTTGAAGTGAATACAAATGGGGACACACTCCTAAAGAATAAATTGCAATAAAAATATGTATGTGTACACATATATGTGCATATATATAACAAAGGATTGCTATTATAATTATATAAAGAACTATTATTAGTTACCTTTTAAAAAGATATGCATTTCAATAGATAGGTCACACATTTCTCAAGGGAGGAAAATGAATTGCCAATAATACGTGAAATGCAGACAAATTGGTCATTTCTGATCAGCCAATCATATGTCTACCTCATGATCCATATGCTTCACTCTTCAGTATTTACCAAAAAGAAATGAAAGCGCATGTATATAAAAAATCTGTACAAAAATATCCAGCAATGTCATATGTAATAGCCCAAAACTAAAAACAACTTAATTGTCAACAGGTAAATTAATGGGAAAATCTTGGAATGTCAAAAAATGGAATACTATTCAGCAATAACAAGTAACAAACTATCAATTTCAAAGAGTGGGTGAATCTCAAAACAAGTATGCTGAGTGAATTCATGCAGACATGAAAAATCGTACAATAGGACATAGGAAAGTTTTGAAGGTGATGGGTGTGCTATTATCAATTTTATTTATGATTTCTCTTATGTGTATATATAAAATGCACATTTTTACACACATATACATAGAATTAGCACCTCAGCTAAAAGCCCCACCCAATTCTCTCCCGTGTCTTTCTGAGGTCTTTCCAAAGCTGCTTCAGTCTGGTTACTCTTCCTGAACATTCATGGCTACACTCACCCACCAGCCAGGCCTCTACTCCTGAATCCAGTTTATTGACTTCTGTTGCTGACTTATCTTTTCCTAAAGATACCTCAACAACATGCAAGCTCGAAACCAAATGTTTGTTGCAGAATTCCTTCTTCTTGAATTGACGTATGATCCAGAGCATCAGCCCTTCCTCTTCAGCCCCTTCCTGGGCATGTATTTGGTCCATCCTGAGAGACCTGCCCATCATCCCAGCTGTCAGCACTGACGCCCTTCTTCACAGCTCCACGGACTTCTTTTTCTCCAATCCGTCCTCTACTGACATGAGTTTTAGCATCGTCACAGTCCCAAAGATGGTGAACATCCCAATCCAGCAGGACAGCATCACATACACAGACAGGATATCTCTCCCAAGTTTGCTGTCTCTTCATTTTTAGTGGTTTGGAAAGTTGTCTTTTTACCATAATGGCCTGTGACCACCATGTGACCATTTGACATCTCCTGAGGCACAGGGTCCTTATGAGCCCTGGCCTCTCTGTCCTGCTAGTTCTACCCTCCCTGCTCACTAATGTCGTGCATAACCTGGTTCAGTCTGATGGTGCTGAGGCTGTCTTTCTGCACAGCCCTGGAGATCCCCCACTTCTTCTGTGAGCTTGATCATGTAATTCAGCTGGCCTGTTCTGACACCCTCCTCAATAACCTGCTGGTCTATTTGGTGGCTGGTCTATTTGTTGGTCTTTCTTTCTCTGCAATCATTTTATTTTGCATTCACATTATGTCTGCTGGCTTGAAATGCCATCATTGGGAGAAAAATATAAAGCCTTTTATACCTATGGGTCTCACCTGTCTGTTGTTTCCTTGTTTTATGGGACAGGATTTTTGTATACATTAGCTCTCCAGGGATTGACTTCCCCAGGAAGACTATACTGGCTTCAGTGATGTATCCTGTAGTTCCTCATAAGCTGAACCACTTTATCCAAAGCCTGAGGAACAAAGACGTGAAGGAAGCCTCGAGGAATCTCCTGGGTAGGACAGTGGTTCCTCTGTGATGTGTTATTGTTTTGGACTTGGGTTTCTGCACTGAATCACAATAATAGGATCCTGGTGAGCCAATTGCCTGATACTCTTACCACCATGTTCTGCTAAAATGTGGAGATAATGTAAAGACTGGGGGCATTTTCAGTTCCTTTGAAACTTTCCAATGTCTCATGACCATCTCTGTGAGGTTTGAGATGTGATTTCAGTTGTCTGGGCACAATTTCATAGCTGGAGTCCAGTGAGGCAGAACCTGTAGCAGGGGTTCTAGTAACAGCATCCTTTTTCTTGGGGGCAGTCTCAGAGCAAAGCAAGTTGAGGTGGGAGGCACGGCAGGAATAATATTTAAACAAAGCAGAGAGAAGGGAAAATGGAAAGTTCAATCAACAGGTGCAAAGGTGTTGTTTGATAAGAAGAATCAGCTCTTGTGCTTTATGGCATAGCAAGGCAAATATAATTAAAAACAATTTATTATATGTTGGGAGAGAAAAAGGTATGAATACAATTCTAAATAGGCAGTATCAGACCTGCCTTTAATTTCTGCACTGAACAGACACCAAAGAGAATTGACTAGATCTTCTATGCAAAATTGTAAAGAATGAAAATTCCAACTATTAAGCATACATTCAATGAATTTTAAGATGAGGAACCACGAATGTTTGCATTTTTATAGCATGATTGCTAGTATTTATGTTTCTATTACTTATGTGAACATATTTAGAATGTATGTTCACACTTGAATTTGAATCATCCCTTATGATACCATGCCATGTACAGAGATGCTTTTGTGTAAAGATGAAATGGATGGTGGGAATTTATTGGAAAAGTGCTACCTGAAAGGTGTGCCGGTCCATCTAACAGCTATGAGAAGAAACAATGGAGATAAGGGGATGTTATGTGCTGGGCCTCAAGGGTCAGGGAACAAGACACCCTCAACTCCCCATCTGTGAGGAGGTCTGGAGTTTGTCTTGAAGGATGTTTTCTCCTGGGATCTGAATGAGAATAAGACTGCTGGTCTAATGAGCAGCTTTGGATTTGAGCCCCAGGGATGCAGAGACTGCAGGAGTCAGGCGGGGGCCACCTCGCTTGACAGCCCTGCATCAGTCAGGACACAGCACCCGGGGCCTCTTCCCAGAGATGATGCCTCTGGAACGGGAGCCTGTTGACTTATTTAGCCTGTCTGCCTTTCCCGAGGACAGATCTTCCATCTTCAATATCCAGGTGAGGGGCCGAAATCATTCCTCCCAAAGTCAACCAGGTAACAGAGTCCCTTAGCAAACGCTTTGGACTTGAGGGCAAGGATGTCATTAGAATTTCTTCCTGGGGAACAGGAAGGGGAAATAAAAAAATGAGGAAAGAAAAAAGTGTCCCCTGTGCCTCTGTGTCAGCTGTGTGTCATCCTCTTGGCACATTCTCATAGATATATGCATGAAGTTCCCTTTCTGCTGGTCTTAGACTCAGTACAATGATGATGACAGTTATGGGAATATTCTGAAATTTGCTGAATTCTTGTAGGGAGGTTGGAGAGGGGATTTTATGGGTATTCTCGTTGCTAGGGTTGCCAAAACCCAGTACTATAGACTGGGTGGCACAACAACACAAAGTTATTTTTTCCCCAGTTCTGAAGTCCAGAAATCTTAAATTCAAGGTCTCTGCAGGTGTTGTTTGCTGACACATTCCCAAGTTTTGCTGCTGCTGTCTATACATTTTATTACATTTGTACCGTATGTTTTCCTTCAGATTCTTCAAAAACATGTCAACTACAAACCACACAGCTGTTTCAGAATTCCTTCTCCTGGGACTGACAGATGACCCAGCACTGCAGCCCCTCATCTTCACCCTGTTCCTGTCCATGTACCTGGTCACCATCCTGGGGAACCTGCTCATCATCCTGGCTGTCAGCAATGACTCCCACCTCCACACCCCCATGTACTTCTTCCTTTGCAGTCTCTCCTTTAATGACATCTGCTTGATCACTAGCACAATTCCCAAGATGCTGGTGAACATCCTGAGACAGGATCAGAGCATCACCTATACAGGCTGCCTCTCCCAGGTCTGCTTTGTCTTAATTTTTGGTGGTTTAGAAAACTGCCTGCTTGCAGTGATGGCCTATGACCGATATGTGGCCATTTGTCACCCCCTGATATACACTGTCATTATGAATCCCCGCTTCCGTGTCTTGCTGGTTCTAGTCTCCCTGCTCATTAGTGTTGTGCACGCCCTCCTCCACACTCTGATGGTGCTGCGGCTGTCCTTCTGCTCAGACCCAGAGATCCCCCACTTCTTCTGTGAACTTGCTCAGGTCATCAAGGTGGCCTGCTCTGATACCCTCATCAATAATGTCCTGGTATATCTGGTGGCTGGTCTATTTGCTGGGGTTCCTCTCTTGGGGATCATTTTCTCTTACATTCACATTGTGTCCTCTGTCCTGAGAATGCCCTCATCAGAAGGAAAACACAAAGCCTTTTCCACCTGTGGGTCTCACCTGTCTGTTGTCTCCCTGTTTTATGGGACAGGGTTTGGGGTGTACATTAGCTCCGAAGTGACTGACTCCCCTAGGAAGACTGCAGTGGCTTCAGTGATGTATTCTGTGGTCACTCAGATGCTGAACCCCTTTATCTACAGTCTGAGGAACAGGGACATGAAGCAAGCCCTGACGAAGCTCACAGGAAGGACAGCTTCTCTTTGGTGATGTGTTGTGACTTTCTTTTGACTTGTGTTTCTAGAATACATTAAAACAAAACAAAACAAAACAAAACAAAACAAACAAACAAAAACAGGATTCTGGAAGAATCAAATGCCTGAATCTTTTGTCCCTACATTTTTCTAAACGACTATATAATGTAATGACCAGGTACATTGATATTGGATTGAATCTTGATATTGCTTCCTGCTAACTCTGTTAAGAGACTTGATGCCAAGTTGATTAACACAGAACCTTTTCTGAGGTCCACAGAAGCAGTGTCTGAAGTTGGGGTTCTAGTTTTAGGAAGTGTTTTGTGGTGCAGTTCCAAGAAAAGGTAAATTGAGGAGGTGGACAGCGCAGAACTGGCATTTAAACCAAGCTCTGGTCATGGCTAGCTCACTGTTCCTGTGTCTGGAGCCATGTGAATTGCTGCCTAGAGGTGGTTCTTCTGTCAGGCAAAAGACGGAACATTCATAGCCTGTGAATCAATTTCAGGGACTTGTTACTGATTTGATTGCTTTATTAAGATTCCTTTAATCCTCATAATAAGAAGATTACCTAACATTAATACACTCAAACAATAATAAAAGCTACTTTTCATTACAAGGACATTAGAGAGAAGGTATGTGCTGGAACCGAGGGCAGGACTTCGTTCAGTTTTCTATGGGGTGGATCATCCAGAGCTGGTTCTCCTCAAGGTCTCCAGGCAACTGCAGAGAATGTAGGGGTCAGGTGTCAGTCACACCCAGACATTAAGCCCGAGGCAGAGCCTGAGTGCCTTTTCCTGCTCTTACTGATACTTGGTGTCTCCCTGGGTCACCCAGGTTACATTTCTGCAGAGGACAGGATGGTGGCCTTCAGCATGGGAATAGTCATGTACCACTGAAAGGTGGTTATCATATAGAACAATGGGTCAATGCTTCTTGTTTGGAGAGGGGATTTGCAGAGAAGGAGTCTTTCCTGCATTGTCTCTGTGAGCCTTAAATGTGACCATGTTTCCTTTTAAGGTAGACGAAAGAGTAGAATGCACGGAGACAAAAAGGAGGGATGTTAATCATGGACACTGATTTTGGATTGATGTGGTTGATATTTGATTGATGGCTTGTTCATGTTTTACTCTACAAAACGGACATTGTCATAGGACGTGAATGCATTTTTTTAAATCACCCCTGGAGCTCTCCCTATACAATTTATTACCTAAAAGCATTTCTCTATGACCTTAGTAAATTCAGACTTGAGGAATGGATTCCACATCTTCCTGTAACCCTAATCACTGTCCTTCAGAACCAATCATGGTTCCAGCAGTCATTTATCATCAATTCTGCTCAGTGTTCACTGTGCCTTGAGACATTAAGAGTAAGCAGCATTTCTGAGGCTGATGAATTTTGGTATCTATTTTCTGCTATTGTGAATAAAGCTGCTTGAATATTCTCCATGCCTTATGAAGAAAATCAAAGGTAGCTTTTCACTTGGGGTGGAATTGTTGGCTGTAACAGGGTAGTTCATCACATTTTAGTATTTCCAAAGAGTTTTCCTAGGGGTTGAACCAGTTATCTTCCCATTAGATATTCCTGGCATTTCACACCATCCTCAAAACATTTTCTTTTACTCTGATAATCTAGTATATGTAAAATTTTGTGGAATTAATTCATATTTATCTTATTGTGCTTGGAGAATAATTTCACATTTTATATGCCATTTATTTTCTCTTGTGTGGTACAGGCATTATGATATTTCCATCTGCTTGATTTTCTATTTTAAATGTTTTTATTGATGACTTATAGTTATACATAATAAGTGGGGTTCATTTTGTCATAATCATGCATGTGTGGAATATAATTGACTCCATTTCAGTCCAAAATATTTCCTCTAACCCTTCCTTCCTTCCCTTCCTTCCTTCCTTCCTTCCTTCCTTCCTTCCTTCCCTTTGTCCCCTTCCTCTTCTCTACTGATATTCAATTTATTTAAAAAGTTAATTCATATTTTTAATGCATTTGGGATGGTGGCTTTTGGATTTGGTATACATTGCTATTTAATTTTTAGTATTGAGTCTCCTTTTCATGTGATGTATAGTATTTTATAGATGCACACAAGTGGTAAGTTTCAACATGTTTAATTCTTCAATATTTTCCCTCCTGGTCTGTGCTTCTTTGGTCTTGATATTGAAGCCCTTGCTTGCCTCAATAAAGAACTTAAAGTCTTGTTTACCAGTTGAGACTGAAACCACCTGAAATATATTATTACTTTTATGTGAGACAAAAATGGAAATTAATTTTTATTTCTTTGCTTCTTTTATCAAGCAGTTGAACCATTCACTGTAATGCCAGTTAAGCAATAAAGTGACTGTATACTTAAGCGCTGACATCTGCCGGAGTCTCTTTTTTGAACAATAGGATTGTCGTATCTTTCTCTGTGCTATTTTTCCAGGCCTTAATGACAGCAACACCTCAGTCAGCTAAAACCACATTTGTTGCAATAACAAACAAATTCTAAAACATTTTTAGTTACAATTACAAAGGTACATTGTATCACAGATTAGTGGCTTTCCTGATGGTTTGAAATTTTCTGCAATAATATTTATAACAAGGACTTATAATTTATAATGTGTGTGGGTTCATATATGTAGGTACATATGTATAAATCCATGCATATATAGTATGAATGATTTATATACATATATATGCTACTACGTTGAGTGAAAACTTGGTAGTAGAATTCTAAACAAGTTGGTTTAATATTTAGTACGGTTTGAGTAAAGACAATATACTGAAAGCTGCTCTTTATAATATGTAATAACACACTCAAGTTTCATGGAAACATGCATAGAATTCATTCACCCTACATGCTTACATGTTTATGGCACATTGATGGTATTTTGTGAATTTGTCGTATGTATGCCTACCCACCTATCCACATCCACCTGGTATTTTGAGATGAAATGTGACAATACTGTGTGTAAGTATAGTTGTGCCTCTAAAGACACCTAGGAAAGAGGACAGAGTCCAGAGGAGCTGGAAGGAGGGTCCCTGTGTGGACGGCCTTGTGATGGACACGAGCAGAGGAGGTGAAGGGAAGAGGATGACGCTGGCTGGCAGGTCAGGAAGAGGGAGCAGCCAACACCGAGTTGGGAAAGGTCAGGGAGTCCCCAGATTAACAGCTCCTTTCCTCAACCAGTTCTGCCACTAATCTTACGTGAGATCAAGGGTAAAATGGGGGCACACAGGCATACCTAAATCATAAGCTTTTAATTTTATTTTAAGGTTGTAAATATCTTTTATTACAGTATTTTAATTCTTCTATGTCATTGTTGTGAACATCTTAGCATGTCTAATTTATAAATTAATTTTATCATAGGCATGTAAATCTAGGAAACAAAACATATGTTTTTTATTTTTTTAAAATTTTTATTTATAGTAGTATGTATTACAGTTCATACTATACATATATAGCATCTTTTTACATAAAACAGTTTGTATACAAAGTATATTCACAGCATTCAAGTCTTCAATCATACATTTAGAATAATGATATCCATCTTATTCAACCACTTTTCCCCCCTTCCCCCCTTGCTCCCTCCCTTCCCCTCCCTTCCCTTTGACCATTATAGTGTTCCTCTAATCCTCCTATGTACCCCGACCCATCAATACTGTGAGCCAGCTTCCTTATATCGGAGGAAACATTCGGTATTTGGATTTTTGAGATTGACTGATTTCACTTAGCATTATATTCTCCAACTTCATCCATTTATCTGCGAATGTCATTATTTTATTCTCTTTTATTGCTGAGTAAAATTCCATTGTGTATATATACCACATTTTCTTTATCCATTCATCTACAGAGGGACATCTAGGTTGGTTCCACAACCTAGCTATTGTGAATTGTGCTGCTATAAACATTGAGGTAGCTGTGTCACTGTAATATGCTGTTTTTTACGTCCTTGGTAATAGACCCAGGAGTGGGATGGCTGGGTCATAGGGTGGTTGAAAAGACACTTCTGAGAAGAAGATACACGATTAATCAACAAATACATGAAAAAATGCTCAACATCGCTGGCAATTAGAGAAATGCAAATCAAAACTACTCTAAGATTTCATTTCACTCCAGTCAGAATGGCAGCTATCAAGAACACAAACAACAATAAATGTTGGAGAGGATGTGGGGAAAAAGGCACACTCATACATTGCTGGTGGGAATGCAAAATGGTGCAACCGTTATGGAAAGCAGTTTGGAGATTTCTTGGGAAAATGGGAATGGAAAACATATGTTTTTATTAAATTATTTCTTTGCAGAGACATCTGCAGTGCCGTTGTCCACTGGGGGTTCTTGAAATGCATTTACCCTGGATGACAGGGGACTCGTATATCCGCCATGTGAATGGAAAAGATGAACTCTTCTGGGACAGATGCCAGCACGTGACTATACAGGCTGACTCCCGAGCTTTGCCTTCCTCTTGCCCCACACAGACGTTCAAGGGGGAGGCTGGGTGTCCACCGCTGGCCCATGTCTAGGAAGAGCCCTCCCCTCTGCAGCTGCACCCTCCCTCCCAGTGGTGCTGGCTTAGTAGGAGGTGCCATCCTCCTGACCGAGCTTTCAATAACAATATACTCCATGCTTTTATAATTATGTAAAAATGAATCCAAGTGTTATGTGTAACTAAAAAGAAACGAAAAACGTATAGGGAAGAAGACTTAGCGAGCAAAGATCCGTTAACAAGTAAGGAGAAAGCCTCTGAGAGTCTGTGTTTTTACAGTGCCTCTAAGTATTTGTCCCCCAAGGACCTGTGCACTAAAGGCTGCATGGCCAGCCTGCCCTGGTATTGGAGTTGGAGGACCTTTCAGAGGTGGCCACAGTGTGCCCTTGAAGGGGACAGTGGAAACACAATTCTCTCTCTATGTATATTATTTTCTGCTGGCCTGCAGTGTCATTCAGGCTTTTGTTGCTGTGGAAAAAATACCTGACATAAACAGGAAAGGTTTATAGTGGCCCATGGTTTCAGAGGACTCAGTCCACGGTTGGGAGGCTCCAAGGTAGAACATCATGGCTGAAGAGTGCACAGAGGACGCTGCCGGAACATGATATCTGGGGAGAGGAGAGACAGTGAGGAAGGGCTGTGGAGAGGGTTGAGCTTCCCAGGCATGCTCCCAGTGAGCTGCTTCCTCCAACTGGGTCTCACCCCCCCCACTCGTTCATACAGTGTCAGTGGATTAATCCATTAACTGAACTATCCACTGATGAGGTCAGAGCCCTCAGGCGCCAGTCATTGCCTGGAAGGGCCAGCTGTGAAACTTGCTGCATTGGGAACCACGATTTCAACACATGGCCTTGTGGGGACATTCCAGAGAGAAAACATAACATCTTTTTTTTTTTTTTTTTTTTTTTTTTGCCACACACACAGTCTCTTAATGATGTACAAAGCTGTAACTGGCACAAAACAATGGCCAAGTAACCGTGAACGTAACTCCAAGAATGAGTCAAAATAAATGTTTCCTCTTTTCAGATGTTTTATCTCATGTATCTGTTATAGAAAAACCAGAAAGATGACTGACACAATAACTTAAAATATTTATCAATGTATTATTTATACCCACTTATGTAGGACATATGTTCACAGCTTAAATGGAAGTATTCTTACTGGAAAGCATTAATTAAATAAGGATGCCTTTGATTTTGACTTAAAAGGACCGCTGGAATTTATTAGAGGAATAGCACGTGTTATATCAACAAAGTCTGTGAGACACAGCTGAGCAAAATCAGTGGAGAGAACTGAATGTTGCAAACATGGCCTCAGGGGTCAGGAATCAGCCTCGTGAACCCCTTACTCCTACAGAGTTGGTGTTCAAGGACCTGCACTCTTGGGATCAGACAGTTGGTAAAATATCTGATATAATGAGGAGCTTTGCATATTGAGCCTCCAGGGGTGCAGAGACTTTAGATGGGAGTGAGGCTGTGGCTAGTCAATCAACTGCTCTATCCCAGCAAAGAAGCAAACCTGAGCCTCCTCCCAGACATGATCTTGCTTGGCCAATTCCATTGACTCATTCAGCCTGTCTGTAATTCCTGGGGACACATCTTGCATCTTCAATATCCAGGTGAGAAGAATAGCCATTCTTCTGGAAGCCACCCAGGTAACTAAAGTCCCTCCATTAATACATTTGACTTGCATTCACAGTACCTAGGACAACGTGTTTTGTTTCTGGTGAAGTGCATCTCAAAATTCATCATAAATCAAAGTCACTCAGGGCTTGTCGAAACACAGACTGCCTGTTCTCATCCCCAGTTGAAGGCTCTGCCTCTCTGGATTTCATTCAAAGTGTGTGAGTCTCAGAATTTCCCCACATGATTTATGCACTGATGACTCCCTCTGTCTTCTGGAACGAGATATGCATTCTATAGAGACACTCCTATAAGGACCCCTAATGCTGTGTTTTCTGTGTGTCTCTGTCTTCTGAGTACCAACACATTGGTGCTGTCTTGAGGTGCATTTTCATGACCCTATGCTTTTCATTTTTCTCCCCTTCAGTTATGTTCCTTTCTTTCAATCTTATTCCACCTATCACCTTAGAAAGGAAAATTCCCCAAGGACATGACAGGTTTCCTAAACTTATTAATATATTTATTTCTGCTTGAAGATGTAAAGATATTTATGAAACAAAAGAGCCATTACTATTTATTTGATTGTCAGAAAATGGCACATGTAAACAAGTTTAAACCTCAATAAAAACAGGATTAACAAGTGCAGAGGGAAGAAGTGAGGGAGAGAAAGGATGGAAGGAGAGACAAGCAGAGGGAAAAATTTCAACATTCATTTGGGCTCACAAACAGAAGAGAGTGTGTCTCAAGCAACAGTTTTCAGCCATTTGCAAAAATGAGTGAATGTGTTGGTTCATGGATTGTTGATCCTCCTTGTTGGAGCTCATTATCAATATGTCTGCTGTGGGTTCCACATACCAACATTTCTAATCAGTTACCAGGTCATTTTGCTATGGCTGTGGGTTGAGGAATCTGAGCTTTTCTTGTCATGTCACTTGTCTCTGTTTTAGATTCATCACTAGCATGGAATCCAGAAATCAAACAGCTATTTCAGCATTCCTTCTCCTGGGACTGACAGATGACCCAGCACTGCAGCCCCTCCTCTTCACCCTGTTCCTGTCCATGTACCTGGTCACCATCCTGGGAAACCTGCTTATCATGCTGGCTGTGAATTCTGACCCCCACCTCCACACCCCCATGTACTTCTTCCTCTCCAATCTGTCCTTGACTGACATCTGCTTGAGCACAAGCACCATCCCCAAGATGCTGGTGAACATCCAAGCACAGAGTCCGAGCATCTCCTACACAGGCTGCCTCTCCCAGGTCTTCTTTGTCTTGGCTTTCCTTGTCTTAGAGAATTGTCTTCTTACAGCAATGGCCTATGACCGCTATGTGGCCATTTGTCACCCACTTATGTACACCATCATCATGAGTCCTTCCCTCTGTGTGATGCTGGTTCTGATCTCTCTGTTCATCAGCACATTGGACGCCCTCCTCCACACTCTGATGGTGCTGCGGCTGTCCTTCTGCACAGACCTGGAGATCCCCCACTTCTTCTGTGAACTTGCTCAGGTCATCAAGCCTGCCTGTTCTGATACTCTCATCAATAAGATTTTGGTGTATTTTTTCTCTGTTATATTAGGTGGGAGCTCTTTGTTTGGGATAATTGTTTCATATGCTCAAATTGTCTCTTCTCTGTTGAGAATGCCATCATCTGGCAGAAAATATAAAGCCTTTTCCACCTGTGGGTCTCATCTCTTAGTTGTTTCTTCATTTTATGGGACAGGTTTTGGGGTGTACATTAGCTCTGCCATTACTGAGTCATCTAGGAAAACTGTGGTGGCTTCAATGATGTACTCTGTGGTCCCTCAAATTCTGAACCCCTTTATCTACAGCCTTAGGAACAGGGACATGAGGAAAGCCTTGAGGAGAATATTGAGCAAGACAAAATTTTTCAGGTGACTGATTTAAAACAATTTCCCAGAGGGCATGAAGCTGGCATGTAAGTGACTCGTTTAAAGATCGTAAATGTGTGCTTATGAGGAAAACCATTTTCTGTGGAGAAATGTTCCTGTTTTTGGAGGAGATATTAGGTGTAAAAAAGAAAACAGCAAAAGAGAAAACAGAAGCCTGCCGGAGTTCCAGCAAACAGGAAACAGTTACCAGAATAGTGTTTCCAAGTGCGGTGGTGAAACCAATTAAATTCTCACAGAAGAATCTGAGAAGCTTTCTTTGGTGCAGGAGGTTGTGGGTGATCACCAGGAAAAGTATTCAGCACCATGGTCCACGGACAGCTCCCTGGCTGGCCCCATGGTGTCTTCTAGCGCGCTTCCTCCACTGGTTTCCATAGAGCACCTGCAGGGGTGAGACACCTGAAAACTTTGTTCACACTGCAGGTTCATTGATCTCACCTAAAACTACCGAGTTTGAATCTTTGGGGGCAATGTCTGAAGTGGTGATTCATAAACGTTTTGTGTGATTTTTGAGGCTGTCTCAAGTCTGGGAATATAGGTATCAGTATTTCAAGAAGAGAGAAGAATGCATTTCTGATATACAATATGCCCCAAATGTATGTGTGCAAATAGCATATGTTTAATGTATAAACTTATCTGTCGTCTTTAAATTGTAGTTTCATAATGAAAACATATCTACAGAATGCTGGTTTAAGAATAAATGTAGAATATGCTTGCAGAGTCCTCTAGTCACATTCTCTCCCCTCTCTCTGGTAGCATTGCTATCAAATTTTATATTTATCATTAGTTTAAATTCTCCAATCAGTTTGAATCCTTTGATCCTGAGTGTTGCTGATCACGTTCGTGCAACAACACTGTCATTTTATAGGATTCAACTACATGTTTTTATCACCCTGCTGGGTAATGCACCAATTCATTTTCTTTCAATTTTCTGTGAAGGGCATAACGTGTGGTGTGGTGAAAATTGAACCAGTCATCTTTTCTGATGTTGATGCAGTGTTCCATAGCTAGTGGTCTGCTGTTGTATGAATGTTTTCTTAACTTTTGTTTTTGGTGCTCAGTATCATACCCAGGGTCTTGCGTGTGTTGAGCTTCATCAGAATGGCAGGCTAAGTTTCCTGCCATTGTGAGCAAAGATGTATAATGATCTTGTGCATGTTCCTTGGTGGAAATGAGTGTTTTTCTACCTGGATGGAGTTATTGGGTACATGGGAGCATCCATTCTCCTTTGGGTAGTTTCAAAGCATTTCGTAAGTCATTGAATAAATTTACAGGCTTTAAGAAATATCTTTTATTCCAAATAATTAGCATTTTGACTGTCTTACAATGTGAGGCATGCAAAATATTAGATGAATTTTTGTTTTTCGTATGAGTTTGAGCAACTTCTCATGTGGTGGAGGATTTACTTTTCCTCTCTAAAATATCTACTTGTGTTATTTCTACTCAATTGCCTGGCTTTCTTTGTAGTTAATTAGAGTTATTTATTTTATCTGGATTAATTTTTTAGTTATATGCATTGAAAATTTCATTTTTCAGTTAAATGCATTGAAAATTTCTTTATTAAGTATGTGATTTGCTTTACATATCAATTTTGTGATTTTTCAAGTGAATACAGAGCTTAAATTTAATAGATATATTTGTCAATATTTCCTTGAATACTTTTATCTCAATTGTCAAAATGTCAATTTCCCCTAAGTTGACGCCTGAATTCGGTACAATTCCAAATAACATCTCAGCAGGTTTTTAGTAAGGAGTTGTAAGTAAAAAAGGAAATATAAGGGGCCTAGAAGTGCCAAAATGACTGTGATAAAGATGAGCCAAATTGGCTGAGTGTGGTGGTGTATGCCTGCCATCCTAGTTATTTGGGAGGCTGAGGCAGGAGGCTCACAGTTGGAGGACAGCCTTAGCAACTTAGAAAGACCCCAACTGGAAATAAAAAGGTTAGGAAGGTAAATCAATGGCAGAGAATGTGCCAATCATACAGAAATTCCTGAGCTCAACTCCCATAATGGAATAAAGGAAGAGGAAGGATCACAAAGCCCAAGAATGTATGGTACCTGCCTTCAAGACTTATTGTAAAACTATGGTAGTTAAAGCAGTGTATTATTGGTGTAGGAACAGACAATTAAACCAGTGGTCTCACATACGCATGGATAAATGATTGTTGTAACAGATAACAAGGTAATTCAGAGTAGAAAAATGGTGTTTTCAACAAATCACGTTATGTAACTATTAGATATCCATAATTAAATAAAAAAACTAAAAAATTCCACATCTCTTATCATGTGAAAAAATGAATTCAGATAGAATTGCATGTAAAAACTGAAAGTATAAGTCTAGAAGAAAACACAGGAGAGAACTTTTACAATCTTACATTAGGTGAAGATTTCAAAGTCACAGCAGGAAACCTGTGATTCATAAAGGAACAAATTGAAAATCTTGTGTTTACTGAAATATAAAACCTCCATTTTAAGTGAAGAGAAAGACAAGCCTCAGACATGAACAAAATATTTCTCAATCATTTATTTAATAAATGTCTTATATATACAATATACATGGGATTTTTAAAAACACAAAAACAATAAAATTTCACAAATACTTTGACATATGTGATGTATTATTGCTAAGTATATTTTACCTACTGTGCAATAAAAACCAGAATGTATCCTTCTGATCTAAATATAACATTGTACCCACGGACCAATGTCTCCCTAACCATCCTCCTTAATAGCTAGAAAAGAGTATTTAAACTTGACAAGGGTTTAAGATGGAGATGCTAATTATATCGACTATTTTTACATGATTTATACATTAATAAAAACATTACCCCATGCTCCATAAATGTGTACATTATAAATTAATCAAAAATTTAAAAAGGGCAAATATTTGCACATCTCACCAAAGAAAATATACAGGTGGAAAATAAGCACATGAAAAGATGTTCAACTCATTAGTTATTAGGCAAATGCAAATCAAAACCCCAGTGAATATGAATATAAACTATTAGGAAGGCTACATCTAAAAGACTAACAATACCAAAAATATTAGCAAGAATTTGGAGGGACTAGAATTCTCATAAAATGCTGGTAAGTTAAAAACATGTTGGAGAACACTTTGACCATTTCATCCTATGTTGTGGAACCTCTTGATTGAATTATTTTTTAAAAGGAATTTTTAGTGCATTATAATTATGCAAACTAGTGGTATTCTTTGTTATATATTCATTTATGCACCTAACATAACTTGCTCCATATCAATCCACAGTATCATCCCCTTTCCCTCCCCTTATCCCTACCCCTCATTCCCTTCCTCTATTCTTTGGCCATTTCTGAATCAGTCAGTCATACACCTACCTAATGAACCACACTTTTCAATGTGCAGTGCTGACCAAGAGCAATGAGAGCATATGACTATAAAGTGATTTGTACACAAATGTTCATAACATTTTCATTTTTAATAGCCCCAAACTAAAAGCAATTCAACTGTCTATTAACAGGTGAATGGAGAAGCATGAACCATCCAAACAATGAAATACTCTTTCTCAATAGAAAGTAATTGACTGTTAATATAAAGGCATGGATGGATCTCAAAACAAGTATTCTGATGCAGTAGGGTGTGGAACTCAGTGGTAGAGTGCTTGCCTAACATGCACAAGGTCCTGGGTTCAATGTTCAACACTGCAAAAACACAACAAAACAAAACAGAAACAAAGTATGCTGAATTAAAGAAAGTAGACCAAAAGTTTCACAAAAGGACAAAATAAAATTTTTATGGATGATGGTTATACTATTTTTGCTTTTGATCATGATTTCTCTGATTTATCAAAATACATAAAATTTGCAGGTTAAATATATACAGCCTACAGTGCATCAATAGAACATTAACAATGGTGTTAACTACCCACCCAAAAGGCTTTTTTTGCATTTGATTACAAAAAATGCACTAGTAAGTGTTGAATATATTATGCATTAGCAGAATCAATGTTTCACGAGTCATTCATGTTATTAGTCTTCACCATTTGCATTTTTGCATAAATTCTTTTTATCACATGAATTTATAGAGGTAATGAATATATATACCCATATACTAAAACTGCATTTACAAGCTTAAGTGCTGTGTCAGATCTTCTAAAAGTGCTCTTAGGATAGGGTTGTCCTTAACTATACTAAAAAGGAAGAAGAGAAGAGAATCAAATCAAATAAAGATGTGTTGAGGGGTCTGAGACAGATCAAATAAAATTGAACCAAAGGAAAAAGTGGTGGGGGAAAGAAGAAGGCATCCACTTGGTCTCTCTGAGTGAGAGTCAACCAGAGCCAAGTTCTCCATTGCTCAGGTTGCTCCTTACAGAGGTGCTGCCTGTAATCACAGGAGACTCAAAGATTCAGACTAATGAGGAAATTTGTATACTAAAGCTCTAAGGACCACAGAGACAGCAAGCATTCTGCCTGTGACCACCCACTCCACCCACTCGGCCCCCTGCCCAGGGGAGTGAGCAGCTCACCTGACCTTGGTCTCAGGACCATCATCTCTGCACAGGAGGCAGGAGCTGCACCTCCTGAGGACAGAATTTAAATTGTTGTCCTTCACAAACAGGGAAGGATGAAAGTCATCCCTCAGTGTTGCCACCAGGTAATCTGAAGTCTACTAGCTTGTTTTCCCAGTAGTGACAGGTCTTTGTTTGTCAGTCCATTTGGGGCATCTCTACGGTCGGGGCATGAGGAAGATGGGAAGAGCTAGGTCACCTGTGAGGTGTCTGCCCAATTGTCCATCATCTTCACATTTGCCTCCTCTCATGCACAGACAACCAAGCAGTTTCCATTCTGATAATACCTTTCTCTCTGACCCTAAAGTGCATGGACTGTCACCATTCTCAACAGCCATCTAATCTTGCTTGGTTTTGAAAACTTCCAAATTTCTCTAACCATTTAAAAAAGCAATTTGCATGGGGAAATTGTAAGTAGCCAAAATCTTCGTACTTTTTCCATCTTGCCTCATAATACGCCTTGTTGGACCATACTGCTGGCTGACACTGTCTTTTGTTTGAGAATATGTTCAGTGACAGCAGGTAGATCCCAAGACAACACACTCATCTCCCTTTCTTACATATGACTTTGTGAAGTACTGAAAAATTTAAAAGGGAAAACAGCACAGGTAAACAGAACCAGTAAACATGTATGCATGCTTCAGAAATTAGCCAATGTTGATATTTTGCCACTAGAGTTCTTTACTTAAAATTAACAAAATTGCACGTATCAATATAACATAGGTTTTATGTTTCACTCCATCCTCCTTCCTCTTGCAGAGGCAAATTAAAAAAAATTTTTTTTACACATTGCATGTTTGTATGTCTGAGTATTTTGTGTGTCTCTATGTGCATGTGTATATACATGTAACATATTTGTAGGCATGTATATGTCACATATATATGTATGCATATGTATTGTATATGTCTGTGTATGTGATGGAATAAGACATTGGAATAAGGTAAAGTCTTCAGCAGTAATGAAGCAGAGAAAAGATGTACAAAGACTAAAAAGTGATTAAACATTATTTTTAAACAACTAATTTAAAAATGCCATGTGCAACAAATGAGGTTGTAAAACATGAACCAAGATCACAGTGTGTCTCATACGTGTCAACCTGAAAGTGGAATACTGATTACTAGGTGCTGGGAACCGTGTGCAGAGGAACAGTGGAAAAGGGTGGTTGATTTCGTGAGTGAACACTGAACACAGGTGTGGAAACGTCACCCAGAGCCCCTTTACCATATGCCATCGATATGTGTTGTTTTAAAAGAAAAAAAAAAGTGAAAAACGAAACAAAACAAGAGCATGGTTTATGGATATGTTTGCTCAATATATTGAAACTGCAAGGGAACGATCCACATGAACTTCAGTACGGTGGTTCCCTTGGGGAGGGAGAACACATGATCCTAATATGATTGAGGATATGCAGCAGCAAATATCCATGTTCGATTTCTTTTACAATATCCAATGCAGATATGGTAAAATATAATTCACAGTAAGTGGCGTATACCCATGCCTTTATTGTTTATGATGTGCTTTTTAAGTACTTTAAACTCTATAAGTTTTTAAAATAGAGTGTGTTTAAACATATTTAAATTTTATCATACTATAGATGCCTACTCAGGTAAATAACCTTTTTCTTTAATTTTCTATTATTTTTGTTCCTACATGTTGTCTAATTTATGTACCTATTTACTTATTTTTTTTTTTCCAGTACGGGGGATCGAAACTCTAGGGTGCTCTACCACTGAGCTACATCCCCAGCACTTTTAATTTTTTTTTTTTAAAGTTTTGAGACAAGTTTTCACAAAGTGTCCCAAACTGGCCTCGAACATGCAATCTTCGTGCTCAGTCTCCTAAGTAGCTGGGATTACAGGTGTGCATAACTCTGCCTGGCTTAGTTTATTTATTTTAATTACTAGATATTTTATTATCTGCCCACGAGAAACACACATCGGGGTCATTGGTGTTCACTGAGATGTTCACACTTCTGGCTTCTCCAAGTACTCGAGATTCTCAGTTGGAGTTTCTGGATATCAATTATTCCCTCAAAGTTGAAGTTCACCAACTAAGAATTTTATATAAAAAATGGCATTCTGTCATTCTTTCTTCTTCCTACATCTCCTCCCCACCTGTCACTTCCCTTCTATTGTGAAGTGTGCCAGGTAGTCTGGTCATGTCCCTGGTAGAAACAGACCTGAACAGAATCTACTAAGAGAGGCTCATGTCAAGCACTAGTCTAAAATAGTTTGTGCTCTCATTTCTCATCCTTGCAACATTCTCATAAGGTTTTGTAACATTTTCCATATTATATGAATGTGGAGACTGAAGCTTCTCACAAATGTTGTTGTTCATAAAGGAAATACCAGAACAAGTTGGTCTCAGCTGAAATCTTGACAAGATGTTGCAGTTCAATTAGATTTAATACAGTTTGCTTTTGGTTGGAATGCAGATTTAAACCTTTAGAGAATTCTCAGACTAATAAGTTATATAAAGTTTTCTATAATTTTCCTACGAGTTGGTGCAAAGTGAGAAAAGAATAGGTTTTTCAGCAAATAAAATGTGGATCATCAGTGTGGAGCAGTGGAAAACAGAACAAAAAGAAGGGAAGGGAGAGAGCAGCAGAGGAAAGATACATAATATCAATGTGATTTAACAACACAGCTGTGAGAGTTTTCTAAAACAAGGGTCTGTAATCTGTTACATCATCTTTACTGTCCCCACCAGCCTCCTCAATATCATGGAATCAGAAAACCAAACAGGTGTCTCAGAATTCCTCCTCCTGGGTCTGTCAGAGGACCCAGGCCTGCAGCCCACCCTCTTCGGACTGTTCCTGTCCATGTACCTGGTCACAGTGCTTGGGAACCTGCTCATCATCCTGGCCGTCAGCTCTGACTCCCACCTCCACACCCCCATGTACTTCTTCCTCTCCAACCTGTCCTTGAATGACATCTGTTTCAGCACCAGCACGGTCCCTAGGATGCTGGTGAACATCCAGAGAGAGAACAAGACCATCAGTTACGCAGGCTGCCTCACCCAGGTCGGCTTTGCTCTGGTTTTTGCTGGAATGGAAAACAGTCTCCTTGCAGCAATGGCTTATGACCGCTATGTGGCCATCTGCCATCCACTCAGGTACACAGTCATCATGAACCCCCGCCTGTGTGTCCTGCTGATTGGATTGTCCTTCACCATTAGCACTGTGTATGCCCTCCTCCACACTCTGATGGTGCTGCGGCTGTCCTTCTGCACAGACCTGGAGATCCCCCACTTCTTCTGTGAACTTGCTCAGGTCATCAAGCTGGCCTGTTCCGACACCCTCGTCAATAACATCGTATTCTATTTAGTGTCTGGCATATTGGTGGTGGTGTTCCTCTTCTTGGGATTATTTTCTCTTATATTAGAATTGTCTCCTCCATTCTGAGAATGCCTTCAGCTGGGGGAAAGCATAAAGCCTTTTCCACCTGTGGGTCTCACCTCTCAGTGGTCTCCTTGTTCTATGGGACAGGTTTTGGGGTGTACATTAGCTCTGCAGTGACTGACTCATTCACCAATACTGCAGCAGCCTCAGTGCTGTATACTGTGGTCCCTCAGATGCTGAACCCCTTTATCTACAGCCTGAAGAACAAGGACATGAAGGAGGCTTTGAGAAAGTTCCTCATTAAACCTCCTTTCTGTTGACTGTATCGTCTACTTTGTCCTTGAGCTGCTAGTCGGAGTCAATGTGCAGGCACACTGGGCAGCCACAGTTCTTATGCTATGGTGATTAGATAGCATAAAGGCTAAGGTCATTCCAACTTAAGTTTGAAACATCACTTGGGCCTTCTCTAGCACCGGAAATGCTGAAAATACATGTGACCCTTCTGAGCTTGATTTCTTGGTCAACCTCCATACAAGCAGAACCTGAGCAAAGTGTTGCTATAGTGATTTGGGAGGGGGGAATCTCAGGAGAATGGGAGTGACAACAGGACAATTAGGTTAAAGGAAGGAGCCAAGTAAAGTTTTCTCTGTAGTAAAGGGATACCTCTGTCTCAGCCCATAGATAGTGCCATATATATGGCTTTCCAAAATTACACCCATTAAGCCTGTTTTATAGCCCCATGATATCCTGATCTCTGTCACTGGGGCTTCTGTTGGGCTGAGGTATTTATTTCTCCAGAAAGAAGAGCAGTATGCTTTGCTGTCATTCAATCCTGGTAGCAGCAGGGGTGGACTCAGTGGTTGGTACCTGTACTGCCTGCCCAATGCAAGTAGTGCCCACTGCACTTAGCCTCTCATCCATGAGATTAGCCTGCATTCTGTCTCCCAGGATTTGACCTGATTACAAAATATTTGAACTCCATCAGTGAGGATGGCTCTAGCTCAGATTAAAAAAAAAAAAAAAAGTGCTGTCACTCGTTTGCTCAAACTAAGGTCATCTTGCATAAGTTAGAGTTCTAAAGATATACCTGCAGGCCCCACACACTAGGGTTCATTGGCCTTCCATGAGTGAGCTTCATCCTGGTTCTGGTTCCCCTCATGGTCCCTGGGTACCTGGACTGATCACAGGTGTCATGTTCTGACCTGGTACCTAGAGAGGAAAAGCTGAGTATGTCTTATTTCATTAAGAGGAGACCTTTCCATGGAGTCATCCAAAATACACCTGGACTTGGGACCTCTGCATATGTGTAATCGAATCCCTGGTGATGTGAATGTGAATGGGCTTTTCATAAATTGATTAGATGGACTGTCTCCTAGTTCACAAAACTTACAGCACATTAGACGCACCCAGAGAACTTTGTGGAACACAGTCACTGTGGTCAAAGCCTCAGAGACACTTCAGCAGTGTGGGGTAGGGCTATGAATGTGCATTTCTAACAAAGCCACAGGTGATGCCATAGGGGGCCTTTGAGGTGACACAGCAAGAAATTCTGCTGGGCATCCACTTAGCCCAGTTCCTGGCACAGAGTAAATAATAACATTTCGAGCCACCGTATTATATATTTAGTTCCTCTTACTTCATTGTGAATAAAGCAAACCTTGGCATGGGAGGAAGCCTAGCATGGGAGAAACCCAACTTATCCAATGACCATATGGGAAATTCCTGAGTTATTTTTTCATCTCTCAGAAGATATGTAAAACTCCCTGCTGAAGAAAAATTCCTTAAATATCCCCCAGACTTGCTACTTGAGAAAAATAAACACCTTACAGATTTTATATGTATTGTGTATTGTAGACAATTTGGATAATTAATTGATATATGTTTGTAGGTATTAGATGATCCTTTAAATCGTGTTTGAAAATCTTCCACATACACTTAAACTTCCTGTCTCTTGTTGTGTTATTTACCATCAAAAGATCCGGAGTGAATCAACCCACCGGGATTGGGGATATTATCATTTCCTTGGACTACTGTACAGTTTGTAACCCATTATTGTTTACCTTTAAGATGTGTACAAAAATGTATACCACTGGGAATTTTTACAAGACAGGAAAGGATGTGTTAACCACTGCACACATTGGTCAACAACAACAACAAAAAAAAAAAAACACTCAACCATACCGGTCAGCCACTCCTCAAAGTTCCCTGTCAGCCACTAAACCCCTGATTTCTGCCACCAGAACACAGTACTATGTGGATTCAAACCTTTTCAATAGCTGTACTGAGATGTAATTTACCTGCTGTCACATTGACCAGTTTAAAATGGAAAGTTATAAGGTTTTTAGCACATGTGTAGAGTTGTATGCTTCTCGTACTTGAGATCATATGTAATTATTTGTATCCAACTTCTGCTTCAGACTAAACTCGGTGACATTCATTTGTGTGGTTCTGTTTAGCGGGTTTATTCTCATTGCTGCATTCTTTTCCACAGGGTGAACATGCACAATTTGATTCACTCAGGTGTTTTGGACATTGGGTTCTTTATAGCTGGGGTGTTTTATGAGGACTGGTGCCATGGACATTATCGTACATGTTGTTTGTACACATTTTTGTTAGATAGGTATCTTGGAGTGGAAGTTTTGGGTTGTAAAGAATAAATGTGGATATGTTTGTTCAATCCTAATGAATAAGAACAGTCAATGGTCAGCAATCAGAAATATGGGCCCCAATTGAGATCTTGTTCAAATGCAGAGACCGCGCCAGGAGGCTGAGGGTAGAAATATTAATGGGCACCATGAAGGCCTATTTCAAGCCCACAAGGCTCAAATATGGGATCACTCCAGCCAACTCCTATGTCCCAGAGAGGTGAGAAAATGGAAGGTGAGAGTGAATCCATATGTGAGTTACAAGAAGGATTCATGTTCAGGCCAAAGGACTTGCTTCAACATAGATTTTGATCAATGATCATACCTTAAACCATTTATGCCCCTAAGCTAGCACACCAAAATGAGTTCTCCTGCTATCTGGCTCCTTCCCACATCTCGGGAGTTCTATCTTTTCTTACTTATGTAAATCCTACTCCATTTACTCTTCCCTTCTGTTATTGCCCATGAATTTTATTCTTCAAATTCGCGAGACAAGAAACCAAAAGGAAATTGGTGAAGTGGGGAGTCTAGACTCATCTCAAAACTCCTTTTTTACTACCATACAATTTTCCAAAGTAGTCGCACCAATTTACAATCCTACTATATTTTTATTATATGATGTTGTCTGTCTTTTTCATTTTGGCCATGTTGATGAATATGAAATAGTGCTACATTTTGGCTTATTAATTTTTAAAGCTTTAATTTGAACTAATTTTAGACTTAAGTTCCAAAATCAGTTCAGGGATTTTCTGTCTTCCAGAGTTTCCAAATGGTGAATGCAGTCAGTTTGTCATTTATTTACTTTGTGTTTAATACTTTTTTTGTGATCATTTTGAAATCACTCTTTTCAAGGAAGCCCTAAAAGACTGTCAAAGTAACCAGCAAACTGCTATTTAGTCTTTCATCCCATTCCAGCCTCATTTATCAATGAATTTTAATTGAGAAAGTAAAATTTATTTTATTTTGTTGGTTCTTTTTTTTTACACTATACATAATATTAGGGTTCATTTTGACATAATTATTACAGCATGGAATATCATTGCTCTGATTCAGTCTCCTTTACTTCTCCTTACCCTCCACCATAGCTCTCCCTGTTCCCTTTCCTCTATGCAACTGATCTTTCTGGTGCTCCCTTTTCATTAGTTTGTTTTGATAGTATCTATACATGATGGTGAGATTCACTGTGGTCTATTTGTGTATCTACATAGGAAAGCTCCTCTCTTCCATCCATTCTCCCTCCCCCTCAGTCCCTAGTCCACACAACTTTCCTTTATTTCTTTAAATTTTTTTTTAAATTGAATTATTTGTTTACTCTAATTTGTTATACATGATAACAGAATGTAATTCATTCCATGTCACACATATAGAACACAATCTTACAAGTCACAGGTTGTATACAAAGTATTTTCACACCATTTGTGTCTTCACACATGTACTTAGGGTAATGATGTCTAACTCATTCCACTGTCATTCCTACCGCCTTGTCCCCTCTCTTCCTTTCCCTCCCCTTTCTTCTATCTAAAATTTCTCCATTCCTCCCATGCTACTACTCACCCACATAACCATTATGAGTCAGCATCCTCATATCAAAGAAAACATTTGGCCTTTGGTTTTTTGGGATTAGTTTACTTCACTTCGCATTATTTTCTCCAATTCCATCCATTTACCTGCAAATGCCATGATTTTATTCTCTTTCAATGCTGAGTTATGTTCCATTGTGAATATGTATGCCAGAGTTTCCCTATCTCTTCATCTAGTGAAGGGCATCTGGGTTGGTTACACAATTTAGCTATTGTGAACTGTGCTGCTATAAACCTTGATGTGGCTGTGTCCTTGTAGTAAGCTGTTCTTAAGGCCTTTTGGTATAGACCAAGGAGTGGGATAACTGGGTCAAATGGTGGTTCTGTTCCAAGTTTTCCAAGGAATCTCCATACTGCTTTCCAGATTGGCTGCACAAATTTGTTCCCCCCACATCCTTGCCAACATTTGTTGTTGTTTGTATTCTTGATAGCTGCCATTCTGACTGGAGTGAGATGAAATCTTAGAGTAGCTTTGATTTGCATTTCTCTAATTGTTAGAGATGTTGAACATTTTTGCATATAATTATTGATTAATTGTATATCCTCTTCTGAGAAGTGTCTGTTCAGTTCCTTGGACCATTTATTGATTGGGTTATTATTATTATTATTATTTTTTTTGGTATTAAGGTTTTTGAGTGCTTTATATATCCTGGAGATTAGTGCTGTATCTGATGTGCTTGTGGTAAAGATTTGCTCCCATGATGTAAGTTCTCTATTCACCTCACTGATTGTTTCTTTTTTTTTTTTTTTTTTTTTTTTTTGGTACTGGGGATTGAACTCAGGGGCACTCGACCACTGGATCACATCCTCAGCCCTTTTTTTTGTATTTTATTAGAGACAGGGTCTCACTGAGTTACTAAGTGCCTCGCCATTGCTGAGGCTGGCTTTGAACTTGCGATCCTCCTGCCTCAGCCTCCCAAAGTGCTGGGATTACAGGCGTGCGCCACCGCGCCCGGCTCACTGATTGTTTCTTTTGCTGAGAATAAGCTTTTAAATTTGAATCCATCCCATTTATTGATTCTTGGTTGTAATTCTTGTGCTATAGGAGTCTTATTAAGGAGGTTGTGCCTAATCTGACATGATGGAGATTTGGGTCTACTTTTTCTTCCATTAGGCACAAGGTCTCTCATTTAATTCCTAGGTCCTTGATCCACTTTGAGTTGAGTTTTGTGCATGTTGAGAGACAGAAGTTTAATTTCATTTTGTTACATGTGGATTTCTATTTTTCCCAGCACAATATGTTTAAGAGGCTTTCTTTTCTTCAATGTATGTTTTTGGCACCTTTGTTAATATAAGATAACTGTATTATGTTGGTTAGTCTCTGTGTCCTCTATTCTGTACCACTGGTCTACAAGTCTATTTTGGTGCCAATACCATGTTTTTTTTTTTTTTTTGTTGTTGTTGTTACTATTGCTCTATAGTATAGTTTAAGTTCTGGAATAGTAATGCTACCATCTTTACTCTTCTTGCTAAAGATTGCTTTAGCTATTCTGGGTCTCTTATTTTTCCAGATGAATTTCATGATTGCTTTTTCTATTCCCATGAGGAATGTCATTGAGATTTTGATTGGGATTGCATTGAGTCTGTATAGTGCTTTTGGTAGCATGGTCATTTTGACAATATTAATTCTGCCTATCCAAGAACAAGGTAATCTTTCCATCTTCTAAGGTCTTATTTAATTTCTTTCATTAGTGTTCTGTAGTTTTTGGTGTCAAGGTCTTTCACCTCTTTCATTAAGTTGATTCCTAAGTATTTTTTTTTGAGGCTATTGTAATGGGGTGGTTTTCCTAATTTCTCTTTCTGAGGATTTGTCACTGATATGCAGAAATGCCTTTGATTTATGAGTGTTGATTTTGTATCCTGCTACTTTGCTGAATTCATTTATGAGTTCTAAAATTTTTCTGGTTGGATTTTTGGGGTATTCTAGGTATAGAATCATATTATCTGCAAATAGTGCTCATTTGAATTCTTCTTTTCCTATCCATATCCCTTTAATTTCTTTTGTCTGTCTTAATTGCACTGGTTAGAGTTTCAAGAAACATGTTAAATAAAATCGGTGAAAGGGGGCATCCCTGTCTTATTCCAGGTTTTAGAGGTAATGCTTTCAGTTTTTCTCCATTTAGAATGATGTTAGCTTGGGGCTTAGCATAGATAGCCTTTACAATGTTGAGGTGTGTTCCTGATATCCCTAGTTTTTCCAGCATTTTGAACATGAAGGGGTGCTGTATTTTGTCAAATGCTTTCTCTGAGTCTATTTAGATGATCATATGATTTTTATCTTTGAGTCTATTGATGTGATGAACTACATTTATTGATTTCCTTCTGTTGAACCATCCTTGCATTCCTGGGATGAACCCTACTTCATCATGGTGCACTATCTTTTTGATATGATTTTGTATTTGATTTGCTATAATTTTATTGAGAATTCTTGCATCTGTATTCATTATAGATATTGGTCTGAAGTTTTCTTTCTTTGATGAGTCTTTGCCTGGTTTTGGAATCAGGGTGATATTGGCTTCATAGAATGTGTTTGGAAGTGTTCCCTCTTTTTCTATTTCATAAAATAGTTTGAGAAATATTGGTTTTAATTATTCTTTAAAGGTCTTGTATAACTCAGCTGTGTGTCCATCCATTCCTGGGCTTTTCTTGGTTGGTAGGTTTCTGATGGTGTCCTCTATTTCCTTGCTTGAAATTGATTTGTTTAAATCGTGTTTTAAACTAAATCCTGATTTAATTTGGGCATGTCATATGCCTCTAAAAATTTGTTGATGACTTCAATATTTTCTATTTTATTGGAGCACATAGTTTTATCTTCTGTATTTCTGTAGTGTCCGTTGTGATATTTCCTTTTTCATCATGGATCTTAGTAATTTGAGTTTTCTCTTTCCTTCTTTTCATTAGCATGGCTAATGGTTTCTCAATTTTATTTATTTTTTCAAAGAACCAACTTTTTGTTCTGTCAATTTTTTCATTCGTTTCTTCTGTTTCAATTTCATTGATTTCAGCTCTGATTTTAATTATTTCCTGTCTTCTACTGCTTTTAAGGTTGTTGACTTGTTCTTCTTTTTCTCCATCTTTCTTTCATTTGGAATCCCCCACCTTCTCCCTCTTTCTTTCATCCCCCTTATTTTGGGCTAACATGCGCACTTCAGAGAAAACATTTTCTCCTGAGGGTGACTTTGAGGACATGGTCCCATGGTGCCCTTTGCACCCCTGAGACTTCATCTCTCCAGGTTCTTAAAGGGCTCTGGTCGTCTAGTCCTTTAGCGATCATGTCTCTGAGTATACCGAGGCAAATTTGTCTAAGGCAAATACCTCCATCTCCCTTGAGTTCAGACCCCAGATCCCTGGAGGAAAGAGGACACAAGAGAATGAGGTGCACCTGTCCTCTTAGTTTTGGGAACCATGTGTTGCAAGAGTTCTCCTCTTCTGGATCTCTGTACCTTGAGGGTGTGAACTTCCCAGGGAATAAGTGACAGTACACCTTTGGCTAATGAGGAGCTTTGAGAGTTGTGCCCTCGGAAGGCTGTAAACAGTTGACCTATAACCACGCTATCGTCAACTCAGGCCAGGAAGCAGCCCAGCTGAGTCTCCATCCAGAGAGGATTCCTCCTGCACAGAAGCCCCTTGCCCCAACTGACATTAGCCTTTCCTGGGGGCAAATCTTCCAACATCACTTTTCAATACCCAGGGAAAAGGGGGCACATTCCTCACTGATGTCTTCAAGGTGAAATGAACTTCCCCAGAAATGTTGTGAGAAATTGAACCATTTCTTCCTCTCTCTTTCTCTCGTTCTTATGTTTCCCTTCCTAATGGTTGTCCTTACTTCCTGCTACCCCTCCTCTTTCCCTCCTTTTTTTTTCTTTCTTGATAATATCCATGAATAAGAGAACGGTTACAGGGGTTCAGTAAAAGTGAGTTTGTATCTATTTTTATTGGTGCATATCAATTATGCACAGTGCTGTGTTTCACTGTGGCATGTTTGCTCTAACATGAAGACACAATCTGATCAATTCCACTCCTCAAGGCCCTTGCCCCCTCCTCACCCCTTCCCTTTGTCCCTCCCTCTGCCCCAGTGGTCAGCCTTCTATGTTCATGGTGCCTCTTTGTTCCCTGTAGTTTTCTCATAGGAGAGAAAACATATGGTACTTTTATCTCCAAGTTTGGCTTCTTTCAAAAGTTTACTTCTTAATTAATCTGTGCCTTTCTTCTGATCACACCCCTTTCATGTGCCATCTGCTCTCACATTCACCTCTTACTCTGTTTCCCAAATTCCAAAGACTCCTTCCCCTCCTGGGCATGATTGGGCCCCTTCAGAGAGGATTCTGCAGTTCCCTTAGGGTCCTTCATTCTTTTGGTGGCCGAGGAGCCTGGGGTGTGGTGAGTGTGGCTTTTCAATGTAAGCACTTCTGTTTCCAGAGTGTACCTTTATAGAACTTTAAGGTTCACTGATGCGTAGTGATTGTACATATCTCTAGGACACAACGTGATGATTCAGTACCTATATTCATTATGTTTTAAACAAATCAGGAGAATTAGCAGATTCATTGCCCCCTGCATTTATCATTTCTTGGTGGTGAGAGCACTATCAGTCTTCTCCTCCAGTTTCTTGGAATATAAAAAGCAAAGTCTCTAGCACTGGGGGGAAAGAGCTTGGGTTATGTGGGCTCACTGCACCACCGAAGGCACACCTACTGTGATTCTGTGGTTTATCCAGGCTCCTGAGACATAATTACAGAAATTCTTTAACTCACGAGTTTCTAAGAACAGCTTGTGGATACTTTGACATTGACAGCATATGACATTTCTTTCTTTCTTTTTTAAACCTTTATTTATTTATTTATTTATTTATTTATTTATGGTACTGGGATTGAACCCAGGGCCCTAAGCACTCTACCAACTGAGCTATCTCCCCAACCTAGAACACCTTTATTTTTGTCTTCAAAGAACAAAGACTTCTTTTTCCAAGATAATGAACTTATAAAAATGGACATCTGTACATCTTCAAAACTTCTCCTGGCAACACACATCTCAGTTTCATATGATCTAGGTGAAAAAAAGTAAGTTAAAAAATCCTTCTTTGTCACCGTTATAAAACACAATGGAACCTAGCCTAGTCAGGGAGATCTATGCACACTCGAGCCTTTCTCTAGAACCAGCATCATCACATTATTTGCACTGGGTAAAAACTGGTCTGATTTAGTAATCCTCCTTCTTTCTGGTGTGACTTCAAACTCTGTGGCACCTTCTAGTACCATATGGACAAACTCATAAAATCTAGAAGTGTCCTTGTCACTCTTTGTCACAATGGGAATTCTGTATCTTATCCGTTTGTCCACAAACTCTAGTGGAAGGGGTGGTAAGGTGTTGGTAGTGGCATTAACCAATATGGTGACTCTGGAAGTGTAGTAGGTCAATTCTTTGTTGCCTCTCTGGGGGCTCCAGGGTCCAGTCATAGGAATCTGGCTACATCATAGAGGACAGAGAGGCTCAGGTCTGTTGCTGAGTGATCCATCCAGGACTTCTCCAGGAATCAGGGTTGAAGCTCTGCACTCACTTTGACAAGGGATTAAGGCGGCTGAACCAGAAATAATAGGAGGGAGGATCTGATCAAAGGCTTATTCTTAACATTCTTTTTCCCTAACATTTATGTTGCATGTGCTAAGACAAATAAACATAGGGGGAAGAACTTATGTATAAAAGGATTTAATATTTATGTTCACAAACAGCAATAAGAAAGGGAAAATGATAGCTGGGAGGAACACCAGTGGGAAGCCTCTAGAAAGTAAAGGGTAAATGATCTATCTGGACCATTGATCTATCCATGGAGATGGATTGTAGTCAATGTTGGTGACATTGGAACAGTTATGTGGTTAATTATTCATCTATCCTCCCTTTTAAACCCCTATTCACATTATCAAATGTTAGCATTTTATAACTTTTAATGAATTAATTGCATCTCAATGCATTTAATAATTACTACAAGACCAGCAGAAAATATTTCATGCATATTTATCATGAAAGTACTCAAGGATACTTGCCAAAACATTAAGCTTAAATTCTAATCAACAAATCACAGGTGGGCAATCGGTTTGAGTGAGACAGTAAATATTAAGATTTGTGGGCCACTTTGACTCTGTAGTAAGGGCTCAACTCTGCCGTTGTGCCACAAATGCAGCCACAGGAAATACACAAAGCAGTAGCTATAACCTGATTAAACTTTACCAAGAAAAAACAAGCAGCAGCCTGGACATGGCCCAAAGACCATTTCCCAAAGTGTGCTGTAGAATATAGCCTTGAAAGTATGATTCTAGAATCATTTGCCTAAAGCCATTCTAAGAGAGAGGACAATGCTCCTTTTCTATCTTATTCTCTATAAGTATCCATACTTGAAATAGCATAGTTGCAACATAAAAACTTGGTGACTGTAGCCAACAGAATGAATTGTGCATTTCACCGGAGCTAGGAGAGAGGATTTTGGAATGGTAAACATATGGAATGACAGATACAATAATTTCCCAATTAGCTGATTTGATCAGTACAATTTAATTACACCCATTGCACCCCAGGAATATGTACAATTGTTATGTCCCAATTAAAAATTAAAAAAAAAAAAGAGAAAAGCAATTGGGATAGAGGAAGAAGTGTTGTGGGAAATCAAAAGCAAGGGAAGGGAGGGGAGGAAAAAAACCGGATTTGTTCTTAAACTATAGTTAAGATTTAGGGAGTTTCTCTAGAGTTTTATTTTCTTATAACTCCTGTCTTTTTATATCAGGCAAATCGATGACATGAAACCAGCAAATTTCTCAGATCCAGCAGAATTCCATCTCCTGGGACTCTCAGAGGAACCAGACCTACAGCCCCTCCTCTTTGGACTGTTTCTGTCTGGGTACTTGGTCGCAGTGCTTGGGAACCTGCTCATCCTCCTGGCCATCAGTTGTGACCCCCACCTCCACACCCCCATGTACTTCTTCCTCTCCAACCTCTCCTTGGTTGACCTGTGTTTCATTTCGACCACGGTCCCTAAGATGCTGGTGAACATCCAGGCACACAGTACATCCATCAGTTACTCAGGCTGCCTCGCCCAAATCTGCTTTGTCCTGGTTTTTGCTGGATTGGAAAATGGAATTCTGATAATGATGGCCTATGATCGATTTGTGGCCATCTGTCACCCACTGAGGTATAATGTCATCATGACCCCCAAACTCTGTGGGCTGCTGGTTCTGCTGTCCTTCCTCATAAGCGCCCTGGATGCCCTGCTCCACACTTTGATGGCACTGCAGCTGTCTTTCTGTGCAGACCTGGAGATTCCCCACTTCTTCTGTGAACTGGCTCATATTCTCAAGCTTGCATGTTCTGACACCCTCATAAATAACATCCTGGTATATTTGGTGACTGGCCTGCTGGGTGTTGTTCCCCTCTGTGGGATAATTTTCTCTTACACTCAAATTGTGTCCTCTGTTCTGAAAATTCCATCTGCCGGTGGAAAGTACAAAGCGTTCTCCATTTGTGGGTCACATTTAATAGTTGTTTGCTTGTTCTACGGGACGGGCTTTGGTGTGTACCTCAGTTCTGCAGGTACTCACTCCTCCAGGGAGGGTGCAATTGCCTCAGTGATGTACACGGTGGTGACCCCCATGATGAACCCCTTCATCTACAGCCTGAGGAACAGGGACATGATGGGGGCCGTGAGGAAACTCACCTCTAGAGTAACATCTCTTCATTAATGTGTCTGTGAGTACACAAGATGCTAGGTCACATGGGAAAGATGAGAATGGCAGACCCCTTGGGGTTAAATTCTGCCTGTGCAGTCCTGTACCTATGTTCCCTCTAATAATGTTTTTGAACCTTCCAAGGTCAGTTTGCTGGTCTCTAACATTGGTGTGATCATATCAGCTCCTATACAGACCTGGGCTGGTGTGATGCTGTCTTGACCAGTGATAGGCTGCATTTATGATGGTGGTCCCTTAGGTTATAATGCAGCTGAAGACTTCCTTTCACCCTGTGATGTCACTGCTGTTGTAACATCGTAGTGCAATGCATTCCTCATGTGCTCGTAGTGATCCCGCAGTCAACAACATCTATGCTGCTATCAGTTGTATAAAAGTTGTGCACCACAGACAAGCATATATTCTATGATGCTTGATCATCATGGTAGTAAATGGCTATTTACTGGTTTATGTAATTATTATAATCTACTTTTTAATCAGTGCATATTAATAATACAGAATAAGGGATTTCACTGAAGCATAGCCATATGTGCATAAGACATCTCACGAGCATTTCCACCTCATGCACTCCTCCTCCTGATTCCTTTCCTTTTCTGTGATAGTGTCCCTTCTACTTTCATACCATCTTTGTGTGTGTGTGTGTGTGTGTATGTGTGTGTGTGTGTTCCACATATGAGAGAAAAAATGCAATGCTTGTCTTTCTGAGTCAGACTGACTTCTTACCATTATTTTAGAGTGTAGTCTTTCTACTTACAAAAATCGACCATATACTATATTATGCTGGCAGGAGCCTCATTGACTTGTGCTTACTGCATCACTTGATTACACACTTTCCTTTTGGGCTTGATTTTATCTCACATTGTTTTGTCCATCATGGCCATGGGAGCAACAGGTTATGCCACGTAGCCTTGGTGTGAATAACCTATGTCATCTGGTCGTGCACAAGTGCACCCCATGATTTTCACACAATGAAATTATTGAATGATGCATTTCTCAGAATGTGTCCCCAACATAAAGGACACAAATCTACATTTGGGTAGATTTGAAATACTCCCTACGATCAGTGAGAATGTCCCCAGGTGCAATCAGACAAGAGTTTCAACTCCAATATAGTTCAGTGATTGACTCAGTGCTCATCTCTTCTGAGGAAGAGTTCAGAGACAGGGCAGATCCAGGGAGAGACCCAGAGGGCCATGTCTCACTCCCCTGTTGGCTTCTTTCTTACATTGTCCCTGAGGCCTGAAGGTCATTGATGGCTCCATCAGTGCCGGGCCATGTTGCACACAAAACGAAACAGGACTCACTGCCACTCTCTGCCCTCTTCATGATACAAAGATGATCTTTATATGTTGCCATCCAAACAATTTTTTTTGAAGCTTCATCATTCCCAAAGTTCTTTCATTGGTGCATATTAATTATGCAGAACAATGGGTTTTATCATGGCATATTTGCACAAGCATATAACAAACTTGAGAACATGTAATATTTGTGCAGATCTCTTCAGTACAGTGTGGTAATTCAATATATTGTACAATGTGTTGGGATCAAATCAGGGTAATTAAAATGTTATCTTATTAATCATTAGTCAATTCTATTTGGTGGGAATGTTTGAACTCCTGTCTCATACTATATGTATTTTGAAATACGTAATAAATTGTTGTAGATGGTGGCTACCCATTTTACTACGTATTATTAGAACTTTTTCCTCCTATTCAACTGTATTTTTGTATCCATGATACAACCTCCCTCCTTTCCCCTACTAACAGCCCTTCTTGGCCTCTGTGGCCACTGGTCTACCCTGTACTTTTATCAGACCAACTTTGTTCACTTCTGCAACACATGAGTGACATTACGTGCTATTTGTCTTCTATCCCTGGCTTATTTCACTTGACATGCTGTTTTCCAGTTCCACTCATGTAGCTTCAAATGGCAGGATTTCATTATGTCTCTGGCTGAGTAATATTCCATTTTATACATAGGTCCCATTTTCTGTATCCATTAATTTGTAAGTGGAAAACTTTTATAAGTCTGTATCTTAGCTATTGTAAATAGTGCTGTAAAAACATGGGAATACAGGTATCTCATACAGATATATAATGATTTTATTTCCTATATGTACATACACTACTGTATACATCTATATATATTTTATGCACATGTATGTATATATACACACATATAACATTATATATCATATAACATTAATAATAAAATACAATTATGGATTACTTATCATTATATATATATAATAAGCTGAACTAGGTATAGATATATACATATGCATATATATATGTATAATGTGTATATAATGAAAATTAATTAGGTTAATGGGTCATATGTAGGTTACATATAAATATATATCACATATATTGTAGCTTATTTAAATTTTATATTATAATTGATAGACTATGCATAGTATTAAAATAATTTAAACATAATTAAATTAAAATTTAAAATATTTTTCTCATTCACCTCAGAAGTGAATGAGGAAAGTCATTTCTCATGAAATATTTCTCATGACATTTCTGAAATGTTTTCTTGGTTTGGGACTGTAACTTACTAGTACAGTACTTACCTAGCACATGTGAGGCCTTGGATTCAATCCCCAGCACTGAATAAATAAATAAGAAAAATTAAAATGTCTTCTTTCCTTTCATGTGTGTACCAGATTGAATAGAATCCCCTACTCTTTCTCCCCAAATTATGTTTGCCCAGGCCCAGAAGCTGACGATTTTGGAAACAGTGTCTTTGTGGATATTTTATTTTTCCATTTGGATAAACAACAATTTCTGCATTGATTACTGAATTTATTTTCATGGAATGCCACATGGTCATCAATATACTGTCTGATGCCTCTGCCCTGAATAAAATCTTCATATTGGTACTAGCATAAAGAGAAATATCAATTTTCTCTCTTTGTACTAGCACACCTTTGTAGGCACTGTTTCTCTCTAACATATCTTGATATTTGGTAAGTCAGAACAGAAGACCCAGAGTAGTCAAAGCAATCCTGACCAGAAGAGCAATGCTGGGGGTATCTGAACACTCAACTTCAAGTTGTATGACAAAGCAGTCATGACAATGCCAGCATGGTCCTTGTATAGAAATAGACGTGAAGACCAGTGAAATAGGGCAGAAGACAAAGCAATTAGCCCATACAGCTACAGCCATCTGATCTTTGACAAAGGTGCCCAAAGCATGCATTGGAGGAAAGACAACCTCTGAAACAAATGGTGCTGGGAAAACTGTATATCCATACGTAGAAGAATGAAACCAGATCACTTCTCTATTCCTCTACAAAAAAAAATTAATTAAAAGTAGATCAAAGACCTAAGTATAAGATCTGAAACTTTGAAACTGCTAGAAGAAAACATAGAGGAAATACTCCTAGATATTGGCCGGCAATGACTTCCTGAACAGGACTGGTGTAGCCCAGGCAATAACAGCAAGAATGGATGATGGGGTTGCATTAAATTAAAAAGCTCTGCTTTTTGATCAATCTATGTTATAAGCACATGCTAACAGGCAACTATGAAACCAAAGATGAATAATAGTTAATATGCACCTGTACAAAGAAAATGTGGTTTATATACACAATGGAGTTGTACATTTCCTTTGGAAGGAAAATGGATGGAACTGTAGTTCGTCATGTTAAGAAAAATAATCCAAACTCAAAAAGGCAGGGATCACATGTTTTCTCTCATATATAGCAACAAAAAAAGATGACATGAAAATAGTAGGGAGATTATTAGAGATGAGGAATGGGGTGGGGGGAGGCGAAGGAGGGGACGGTGGGGTAGAGATGATTAAAATTCTTTGTTTATATATGAACATGCTACAGTGAAATCGAACATTCTGTAAATTCCATATAATTCCTATGCACTAATAAAAGCAGAAAAGTAAAGAAAAAGAAAGATCCCAAGATGATTCACTTTCATTTGTCTCTGTTTTGAGGAAAACGTGTCTAGTGTTGCATGTACTCTGTCAAGACCGACATTTCTACCTGTGTGTACAACTCCTTCTCTCCTTCCTAGCTAGGTCCCAGCTCTGGAAAGTCTCTCATCTCTTTTTTTGCATGATTAATTTTCCTATTTGATGACTTCATTTACAGTACCATCTGCTGTCCACAAATTTCTCTTGAAATCAAAACCAGAGTCCTCTCCTCATGCTGCTCTGCTCCAGTCTGATTCTCTTGTCTCTTTGTTGCAAAACTCTTCCAACATCTTTCTACTGACTCTCAGTCCTTCTCTCCTCCCGTGTTTTTGTGGGTTCCATCCAATGAAGCTTTGTCCCGATTTCGTTTGCTTCCTGTATCTGTCAGCAGTCAAGTCTCTACTCCTGACTGCATTTCACTGGCTTTTGGTGCTTGATGGTGTAGAGAATGTCCCAGGCCATCCATCAAGCCGGCAGTGAGCCAGGCCACATTCTTCCTTCGAGGCTCCAAGTCCACAGTCATGTGTCTAGGCAACAATCCACTCTCGAGTTCACCCATATTTCTCAAATAATGAAGCTCTTCCTCTTTCCTTTGGGACTAATTTATTTTACAACCTATAGTCCTCATTGCCTGGAAAGAGGAAGTACTTTCTTGCTCATAGAGATGAAATAAATGAATCCATGGAGTCCCTTGGCTCTTGCCTATCTCCTTCCCAATGTTGGAGTTATACTTCAGTGTCTGCAAAACTCTTGTTTTCACATCTTCTCTTTCTGTTGCCTGGAATAGTTGACCTTTATCTGTAAGGCAATTGGTGTCTTTGTATATTTTATCTCTCACACTTTATTTTTGTCAAGTGAGTAAGCTTAAGAAGGATACCACAATACCATCTTACCATAAATTTCACATAATATATCTTATAAATTTTGAATTCATACAAAGATAATGTGTTGTGAAATAAGTTGACCAACATGAGGAAACAGTCCTTAAATAGGAAAGGTTTTAAACTGTAAATTCACATGAAGCACCATCTGCACCTATTAAAAGTTGGCTGAAACCTGACCATGGTCTTGGTGACTTTGTCATTGAAGCAACACCTCAATTGAAAATGCTGAACCACAGTCTCAACGCACATTTCCCCAGTGTGAGAAAAACGACATTGAAGTATCATGATGGAGTTGGAAAAGGTATTTATAAAACTCTAAATAGGGAGTAACAGCCCTACCTATAATTTCTACACTCAGGTTTCATCAGAGCAAATAGATGAAAATCTTCCATACAAAACAATGACAATAAAAAATTATAGGTCAGCAAAAATTCAGTGACTTTTAAATAGAGACACCATGTTTATATTTTTATAATACCTTACTTATTAATTTTATTTCTTATTTTTAATTGCACACATAGGACATGACTTTATTTCTATTTCTGCAGCTCTGAGTTAAGACACATATTTTGATGATGTGCAGAGACTATTCGTAATGTCTGCATGTCACTTTCTGGTAGCAAAAGCAGGGTCTGTGTGTCAGGAATTATCTTAGGCTATAATGCACTCAGGGGCCATTGATCTAAAAATCTAAACAAAATTCAAAAATAGTTTGCAATTACTGTGAAGGTGGTTAACATCACGTTGGCTAAGTACCCAGCCCAAGTCTACTTGGTAGTGCAAATGATGAAATATGTTGTACATGTTTCAGAAGCTTGTGATTACTCATGCTTAAACAAAAGTGGCAAAGTCTTTGGAAAAGTTGTAGTTTATACCAGTCCGATAGAGAAATTGAGCATTGTCTCTCCTGTTGAGATTACAAGAGTGATATCAGAGCTTCAATATTGGATACCATGGATGACAACTATTTTTTCCCCTCAGTGAACAAGTCATTGAATCTTTTCTTGAACCAGTATTAGCAATATATATGGAGATGAGTCTACCTTATCACTCCTATTAACATAAATATTAAGGTATGTATTTTCATTTTCACCCCTATAGTTGAACAAAACTTCTTGCTATTGTAAACTACAGAGGGGTGCGTTTGCCTATTGCTAAACAGGAAGATTGGAATTTATTGCAGAAGTGCTGAGAATAATGTGTGCAAGGTCCTTGAAATGGAGATAAGCAGAAACAATGGGGAGAGATCTGAGTGTTGTACAGTTGGGAACCGGAGTCAGGAAATTAGACATTGTGAATTTGTCACTTCTGTAGCGCTTGTCAGTAAGGACATGCACTCCTGGGATTCGAATGGTAATACAGTATCTGGTCTGATGAGGAGCTCTGGATATTGAGCCCCAGGGATACAGATATTATAGGACTCATCCTGTGACTGCCTCACTCAACAGCCCTGCCCTAGTCAGGAAGCAGCAGCTGAGCCTCTTCCCAGAGATGAGCCTTGCTGACCAGGAGCCCACCGACACATTTAGTCTGTGGGCGCTTCCTGAGGACAGGTCTTCCACCTTCAAGCTTTAGGTGAGACGGTCAACTTCATTCATTTGAAGCCAACCAGGTAACTAAAGTCCCACAGCTGATGCTTTGTGCTCCTAGAAAAAAATCATCCTGGGAAGTAGTGAGATTCATAAACAAGTGAGAGAGAACCGTGACGAGAATCAAGTCCCCGTGCCGCCTCTGTCAACTGTCTGTCACCCTCTTGACACATCTCATGCGTGTTTGCACTGGTGCTCTCCCATCTCCCGTTCTGCTGGTCTCATTCTGCGTATGAGGATGGCTTACATTGTCTTCAGAACAAAAACCCAATCTTCTCAAACACGATGGCAGTTACAAAATATTCTGAAACTTGCTTTAATTCTGGTGCAGATTTTGGGGAAGTGGTTTGTGAGTACGCGTTGCTAGTACTGCCACAATCAAGAACCAGAGACTGGGAGACTTAACAGAAATTTATGTCCTCACAACTCTGAAAGCCAAGGTGTAGGTCGAGGTGATTGCCTAACATGTTCCAATGTAATGCTGATTTTTTATTTTTTTTATTATGATATTTTCACTCTGTTCCCTGCCCCCCACACTCAGGTTCATCAACAACATGAGCGTGAGAAACCAAACAGCTGTTTCAGAATTCTTTCTCCTGGGGCTGACAGACAACCCAGCACTGCAGCCCCTCTTCTTTAGCTTGTTCCTCTCCATGGTCCTGGTCACCATCCTGGGAAACATGCTCATCATCCTGGCTGTCAGCTCTGACTCCCACCTCCACACCCCCATGTACTTCTTCCTCTCCAACCTGTCCCTCACTGACATCTGTATGGTTACAACCACGATCCCCAAGATGCTGGCGAACATCCAAGCACAGGATCAGAGCATCACCTACACAGGCTGCCTCTCCCAGGCCTGCTTTGTCCTGATTTTTGGTGGTTTGGAAAATAGTCTCCTTGCAGTAATGGCCTATGACCGCTATGTGGCCATTTGTCACCCCCTGAGGTACATGGTCATTATGAACCCCCGCCTGTGTGTCCTGCTGGTTCTGGTCTCTCTGTCCATCAGCATTGTGAATGCCCTCTTCCACACTCTGATGTTGCTGCAGCTGTCCTTCTGCACTGACCTGGAGATCCCCCACTTCTTCTGTGAACTTGTTCAGGTCATCAAGCTGGCCTGTTCTAACACCCTCGTCAATCACCTGGTGCTGTATTCCGTAGGTAGTCTATTTGCTGCTGTGCCTCTCTCTGGGATTGTTTTTTCTTATTCTCAAATTGTCTCCTCTATTGTGAGGATCCCATCAGTTGGTGGAAGATATAAAGCCTTTTCCACCTGTGGGTCTCATCTCTCAGTTGTGTCCTTATTCTATGGCACAGCCTTTGGAGTTCACCTCAGCTCTGCAGTGACTGACTCTTCCATTAAGAATGTGGTGGCTTCGATGATGTACACTGTGGTCCCTCAAATGCTGAACCCCTTCATCTACAGTTTGAGGAACAGGGAGATGAAGGGAGCCCTGAGACTTCTCATCCCTGGGATGCCTTCTCTATGATTATGTCCTGGGCTTAGGGTTCTAGATGACTTGCAATGTCAGGAGTACTGGTGCACCATGATGTCTGACTCTTCCATCACCAGGTTTATCCAAACTGACTGAAGAACATGATAGCTATGTGCATTTTTATGCTTGGACTTGAAATTTGTTTTTTCTTTTTTGATCAGTTCTGTGGTATTTAACAAATGTTTTCAACGGTTAGAGAAGCTCCATTTGAATGCTCTCACTTCATTAAGTGGACACTGAGTAGAGGGTCCTATTATAGTAGATTTATATGACTTTTTCTCAAAGGAAGATTTATTGAAGTTGTTTAGAGGACAGTTCAAGCATGGCCAAGGTCATATGTGGCGTCAGATTCAGACTGTTGCCATGGTTATGATAATGTGGGTTGCATCCATCAGTTAGACATACTTTGAGGCAAATGATCTGACCTCTCATAATTTATTTCTGAGAACTCTTTTAGAAGACTATTATTATGAGGTCATGTAGCGTCCCCCTTGCTCAATCTCACTGTTTATAAATTCACATAATTACATTATGTCAGTCCCTTGAAATGGTTTTTCAACTTAGGGCTTCATGAATGAAGATTTCTTTAGTTATCATAAGGAAAATAAATTCTAACTCTAATATACTGGGACAATGAAGAGAATTGTTATTCAATACAAGGATTCAGAGGTAGGGTTGTGTAATTTTGGGGATTAGAACTTCATTGGGTCCTGCCTGAGGTGACCTCTTCCCAGGGCATGTTCTCCTGAATCCCTCAGAGAGCAAAAGATGCAGGTGTTGTGCCTGGACATGATGTGAGAAGCAGAAAACCAGAAGCCCTTCCCTTGGTCCATTGATCATAGACCTCTTTATGGAGTCACATGAAAGTAAGTCATCTCTGTCATCAATTTAATAATGTCTCTCAAAATAACACTTCCATATCCTGAACCTCCTCATTTGCTGATATGTACATACATAAATGTTACTCATGTCAAGAAATGAATATTTTTTTTTTTTTGTTGCAAAGAACGATCATATTCCAGATTGTATGGGTGGGATGTAAATACAACTCTCTCTCTATTTTTTGGTACACCGGGAGTGAACCCAGGGGTGCTTAATGAATGAGCCACCTCTTCAGCCCCACCTCCCCTTTTAAAAATATTTTATTTAGAGACAAGGCCTCAATAAGTTGGTGAGGCTGGTTTTGAACTCGTGATCCTACTGCCTCAGCCTCCCAAGCTGCTAAGCTTACAGGCTTGGCCACCGTACCCAGCTTAATTTCATATATTCTTATAAGATAGATAGATGTATAGAAAGAAAGTGAATTATTGTGGACACATTTTTTTTCTTTTTTTCTTTTTTTTGGTACGGGGTATTGAACTCAGGAGCACTGGACCACTGGGCCACATCCCCATCCCTGCCCCCCCTTTTTTGTACTGGGGGTTGAACTCAGGGACACTCAACCACTGGGCCACATCCCCAGCCCTCTTTTTGTATTTTATTAAAGACAAGGTCTCACTGAGTTGCTAAGTTCCTCGCCATTGCTGAGGCTGGCTTTGAACTTGCAATCCTCCTGTGTTAGCCTCCCAAGTGCTGGGATTACAGGCATGCGTCACCACACCTAGCTATGGACACATTTTTATTGTCCGTATTGTATGTGTTTGTCTAAAATATTATTTTATAGAACTCTAATGCAGCATCACCTCTTTATGTATGCCTCTGCAATTTATTACATTCATTTTACTTTTGACCTTAATAAAGCTTCAAGGTCATGAATGCTTTCTGGGTCCTAGTTGTCATTTCATCCTTGCACTCCTAAGAGTCCATCAGTTTCTGGGCTTAACAGGTATTAATTCCTTTTCAAAATTATTTTTACATGATGTGTAGTAACTAAAAAACAGGGAGTCTTTATGGTATTGATGAAATTTGGGTAGTTATTTTTTGCTATTGTGAATAAAGTTTATTGACTATTCTCCTTCATGTCTCCTGGGGGAAATGTAAGATAATTTCATCTGCCCACTCACCTTGTTATGTTTGTTTGTTTGGGGTAACTGAAAGGCTTCACTTTATGTTTAAATTAAACTCTGCTCTTTATATAGTACTTAAAACATTGACCTTCTTTACAATCCCATTGGTTTCTTTATGTATTTTATCCTATTTCTAGATTTTAAAGAGAATGAGGCTGAAAGTGTGAAGAAAGTGATCATAGTATTGTATTGCCATACATTCCAACAAATATATCCTATAAATTACAAACTCATGCAGAAAGTTAATGTGTTCTAAATTAAGGATAAATCAATGAAAATGCCAAAGCCCTTACATGCAGAAGTTTTAACATGACCAATAATTTGGGATGCCCTCCAGCTTTTAAATCATAACTAAAATCACACCAAATGCTCCACGTGTTTGGACACACTTGCTTTTCACTGCGTTTTGGGAAATTTTGTAATTGAACTGACATCTCCATGAGAACAAAGAATCATCATTTCGCCTCACAGTTCCTTAATGGGAAGAAAACGTGTTGAAAGCAACATTGATCAAATTACATTTTTGTGTGTACGTGAATGTGTCACATGGAAACCCACCATTCCGTATATTTAATATGCACCAATGAAAACACACTATCATGATGAATTGAAAACAGTGTTTATAAAACTGTAGGCAGGAAGTTACATCCTGTCTATATTTTGGGCAGTTGGCAGTGATCAAAGAGAATGGATTAGAATATCTTCTTTCTAAAAATATAAGGAAGAAAAATCATAGTTCAGAAATTATCCAATGGCCATTAAGGAGAAACACCCTGAGTGTTTGCATTTTTACAGTGCTAGAGATGGGGTAACTGTCCCCCAAAGGCTTGTGTGAAAAAGACTGAGTTGCAGCCTGTAGAGCTACAGGGAGGTGGTGGGACCTCTCAGATGTGGGGAATAAAGGAGGGGAGAAGGTCATGCAGGTCATGATCTGGAAGGGGAGAGTGGGACCTCAGCCCCTCTCTTCTCTCTAACTTTCTGGCAGCCTTCTCTAACATACTCTCTTTCCAGATGACCTGTGCCACCTCGTCCCAAATGAATAGGCCAGGCAACTGTGAACTGACAAACTGACACTTTCCAAATGATGAGACAAAATAAGTCTCTCTCAAGTATTTGCTACAGCAACAGAATGCTAACAATATCTTATCCAATATTGATAAGTATACATGAAGATGAGATATCTGTACAGGTTTAATTACATCAGGCTTTCTGAAGTCATGGGTTGAAAATAGATGAGCATGTTTGCAAGGGAAACGGTGCGCTGGAATTCTAATAAAGATGCCCCGTGTGATCAGGGCCCATGCAATGCAGCAGATGAGCAGAGACAGTCCAGAGAGCTGAGCGGTGCAAACATGGCCTCAGGGGTCAGGAATCACCCGCCCAGAATCCCTCACTTGTGCAGAGTTGTTCATCAAGGACGTGCCCTCTTGGGATCAGATTGTTAGTAAAATATCTGATCTAATGAGAAGCTTCGGATATTGAGCCCTAGGGACCCAGAGACTATAGGAGTCAGCCTGGGACCTCCTCACTCAGCAGTCCTGCCCCAGACAGGAAGCAGCACCTGAGTCTCCTCCCAGAAATGAGCCTTCCTGACCAGGGTTCCACTGACTCATTCAGTCTGTCCTCATTTTCTGGGGACATACCTTCCATCTTTAATATCCAGGTGAGAGGCTGAATGCCATTTCTCATGAATGCAATTATGGAACTAAAGTCCCTTATTTAATGCTTTGAAAGCATTATTGAGCTCATTTTAATTCCTATATATTTCATCATATGTCTTCGCCAAAATATATTGTTCTTAGTGATGTTCCTTTCTATTTTTTTAATAAGTCTGTCATTCCCAGAGGGCATTTCAGCTCATCAAGGCCTTCCCTGATATTTGTATTTACCATACCAGGGGTGTGTTCTTTCTTTCCACTTTCCTCAATTGCCCTGACACACTACTTCTTTCTCAGAATGAATAACACTACATGTGGTAGTTCATGACAGTTAAAAAAAATGGAAATGTGAGTAAAAGGGCCCCATAGGCTATTGTTCTATGCATTTCTCTTCAAGAAGTATTCTGCGATTTTTCCAGCTCCACTGAAGTACATCAAATAAAATTTGCATTTATTCAAGGTGTACCACGTGATGGTTGGACAGTTGCACATATTGCAAAATGATCTCCACATTCAAGATAATTGACACTCCCACCACGCAGGCTCGTTTTACAAACAGGCCATCAAGTCCATGTTGCAGGAGCCCTGATTGGGGAGATGGCAGAGATTGCGTTTTGGCTACATAGAGATGCCCGGACATTGCTGCCTTCTGGGATCTCGCGGGACTTGGCCCTGGATGGAGAGAGACTTAAGCCGAGAGGTGAATCCGGTCGGCACCATCTTGCTGGGGCTCGAGAGAATTAGCCTGAGAGAGAGCGGGTGGAGTGAACGCCATTGTGTATGTGTGTGTGGTGGCTTCTTGTAGGAGTGTGTGTGGTGTTAGAGGTTACTAGAGCCGGAGAGAGGGGAATAAAAGAACTTTTTCCGTTTCCATCCTGCCTCTGAATTTTCTCCTGCAGCATCCCTGCTCCAAGCTGCAATCGCTACTGACAACAACATCCTGTTGTAGTGTGGACGAGTTCCCCATCTCAAACATACTCTAGGGCCGAGGTCTCATTGAGAGTGAGTCATGTGAAACTAATATTCCACCCAGTGTAACTGCTGACTGAGCCAGTTCTGTCTCACTTTAACACAACGACCTTTGTTCCACAGCTACGCTCCTAGTAGGATCTGGTTATAAGTGTGTTGCCTGTTGTTCCTGACTTTCCCAGTATCAGGAAACTGTTCTTATTTTCATCTGTTTTCTTAGCTGTCTGTGCACATCACTTTTTATCTCTCTTAGCTGATTAAAAAAAAAAATGCTATGCCACCTGTTCTTGTAAGGGAAGAACTCCCTTGGGTGGGACAGAGACAGTTGCCCTAGGAGGAAAACATTGCCAAGTATGCACAGACTCACTTCAACATTTCATCCTTATTTTAAAAATAATGGTGTAGAATAATTGTGATGGAAAAGTTGTGTTGTATACTTGCCGTTGTCCTCAGCACTTAGCACAACACATAAAACAGAGCTGGTGTTCAAGTAAACATTTACTTCAATAGAGTGAGGAGTGAATAAGGGAGGAAGTAGCAGAGGAAAATATCTGAATATTCACTTGAGTTCACATCCCCAGGATAAAGGTTTTCTAAGTGAACATTTTATCAATATGAAGCATCTGTCAAAGCAGTTGGAGGGTGTGTTGAAGCATAGACCAACAAGGACACTGCCCTTGGAGCATCTTCCCAGGGCTGCGGCCGTGCTGTCCACACAGCTCTTCATCTCTCATTGCATCTTTGACAATAGATTCATCACCAACATGGAACCCACAAACCACAAAGCTGTTCCAGAATTCCTTCTCCTGGGACTGACGGATGAACCAGCACTGCAGCCCCTCCTCTTCAGCCTGTTCCTGTCCATGTACCTGCTCACCATCCTGGGGAACCTGCTCATCCTCCTGGCTGTCAGCAGTGACTCCCAGCTTCACACCCCCATGTACTTCTTCCTCTAGAACTTGTCCTTTAATGACATCTGTTTAAGCTCGACGGTCATCCTAAAGACGCCGGTGAACATCCAAGCTCAGGATCAGAGCATCACCTACGCAGGCTGACTCTCCCAGGTCTGCTTTGTCTTTATTTTTGTTGCCTTGGAAAGTTGCCTGTTCGCAGTGATGGCCTATGACCGCTATGTGGCCATTGGTCATCCCCTTAGGTACACAGTCATCATGAACCCCTGCCTGTGTATCCTGCCCGTTCTGGTGTCTCTCTCCATCAGCACTGTGGATGGCCCACTGCACAGTCTGATGGTGCTGCACCTGTCCTTCTGCACAGACCTGGAGATCCCCCACTTCTACTGTGAGCTCGCTCAGGTCATCAAGCTGGCCTGTTCTGACACCCTCGTGGACAACATCCTGATATACATTTCGGCTGTCATATTTGCTGCTGTTCCTCTCTCTGGAATCATTTTCTCTTACACTCACATTGTGTCCTCTGTCTTGAGAAAGCCGTCACCAGGAGGAAAGCATAAAGCCTTTTCCACCTGTGGGTCTCACCTGTCCGTTGTCTCCTTGGTCTGTGGAACAGGTTTGGGTGTGTACATTAGCTCTGTAGTGACTGACTCCCCCAGGAAGTCTGCAGTGGCTTCAGTGATGTATGCTGTAGTCCCTCAAATGCTGAGCCACTTTATCTACAGCCTGAGGAACAGGGACATGAAGGAAGCCTTGAGGAAGCTCATCAGTGGAACTACCTGTCCTCCATCAAGTGTCACTTACTTTGGACTCGGGTTTTTATTGAGGATCAAAGTGGCAGAATTCCTGGTGAGTCAGATGCCTGCCTCTCTTGTCACCACATTCTTCTAAAGTGATCAGAGGATGTAATGACCCCATGTACATTAATTTGTCTTGAATCCTGACCATTTTTGTCTAGGTCTGTGATGTTTGGTGATTCCAATTCTCAAACACGATTTTTTGTGCTGGTGTTACAGGAGCAGTGCCTGAAGGGGGTGGGGAAGGTTCTAATTTGAACAAGCGTCTCGGTGGTAATTTGGGAGAGATGACTTAGCTGGGGAAATGTTATGCAATGTCATTCGCTTATGAGAAAGTCAGAGTGAAGTTCGTTTCTACTTAGATGCCTTACTAGTCCTTTGTTTTTGTAAAGCTCTGTGATGCCTGACAATGATTTCAATCTCTAACCTCCATACTGTTGCTTTAACTCTGTCAAGGAGAGCCTTCATTGTGGGTTTTTGTTTAGCGATGCTTTGTGAAACAGAATCAGAAGGAGAGTTGCAGAAGATGGACAGGGTAGGGAAAGGTTTACTGAAGGTCCAGGTCATATATGGATACTATCTTCAGCCCAATCCTGTGGTGAGCACCCAATGTGTTGCATCTCCCAGACAGACATGCAGTGAGGCAGATACACTGAACTTTCATCCTCCATTAAGTAATCACTGAGCTGTTACCTGGATCCTCATGAGGTCACATGAGCACCCACCCTTTTCAATTTCAGTTTTATAAAATCCATGTAATTAGCTTGTCTCAGAGGCTTCAGATACTTTTGCAAATTTAGGACATTTTTTTGTGTGAAGATAACGTCCGTCCTCAATGAAAAGAAATCCCTAATTAAAATATACTGATGCAATGAAGGGTATTATGTTTCATTCCAAGGACATCAGGAGTTAAGAATGTTTTGGGGATCAGGGCTTCTTTGAGTTTTCCATCAGGTAGGCTCTTCCAAGGACTTGTTCTCAGTGTCCCAAGGTTGTTACAGCAGATGCAGGTGTTGTGCCTGGACACAATGGCAGAGAGAAAACCGGGTGTCCTTTCCTTGGTCCACTATCATAGACCTATCTATGGAGTCATGCAGAAGACTTCTGTGTCATGAGCTAAATGGTGACCCTTGAAATGACACTTCCTCTGCTCTCCCCCGCCCCATTGTGATTTGGAGCTTACATGATGTGATAGTGGTGGTTATGCTGAAAACGGATTTCTGCAGACAGTGATCTATTACATGAGACCTCGGTGGGCACGGGAGGTGAGAAGACTGTAACATTCCCTTCACCTCCCAATGCAGACACTGCACTTTGGTCATATGGAGGCTTGTATATCCCTTGTCTTTCCCATCGTCTATATCTTCCCCATCAGGCTCTCCAACAGCACAGACTCAGAAAAGCAAGCAGGCACAGTGGAATTCCTCCTCCCAGGTCTCTCAGAGGACCCAGACCTGCAGCCCAGGTCTGCAGTCCTTGGACTGTTCCTGACCATGTACCTGGTCACAGTGCTTGGGAACCTGCTCATCATCCTGGCCGTCAGCTCTGACTCCCACCTCCACACCCCCATGTACTTCTTCCTCTCCAACCTGTCCTTGACTGACATCTCTTTAAGCACCACCACAGTCCCCAAGATGCTGGGGAACATCCAGAGACAGAGCAAGACCATCAGTTACACAGGCTGCCTCTCCCAGGTTTGCTTTGTGCTGGTTTTTGCTGGAATAGAAAACAGTCTCCTTGCAGCAATGGCTTATGATCGTTATGTGGCCGTCTGCCCTCCACTCAGGTACACAGTCATCACGAACCCCCACCTGTGTGTCCTGCTGATTGGATTGTCCTCCACCATTAGCACTGTGTATGCCCTCCTCCACACTCTGATGGTGCTGCGGCTGTCCTTCTGCACAGACCTGGAGATCCCCCACTTCTTCCGTGAACTTGTTCAGGTCATCAAGCTGGCCTGTTCTGACACCCTCATCAATAACATCTTAGTATATGTGATGACTAGTGTGCTGGGTGGTCTTCCTCTCTTTGGGATTGTTTTTTCTTATATTAAAATTGTGTCCTCCATTCTGAAAATGCCATCAGCTGGGGGACCATCTAAAGCCTTTTCCACCTCTGGGTCTCATCTCTCAGTGGTCTCCTTGTTCTATCGGACAGGTTTTGGGGTGTACATAAGCTCTGCAGTCACAGACGTATCCACAAAGGGTGCAATAGCCTCTGTGATGTATTCTGTAGTTCCTCCAATGCTGAACCCCTTTATCTACAGCCTGAGGAACAGTGACATGAAGGAGGCCTTAAGGAAACTCATTCAAATGTCTTCCTTATGATTAATTCTGTGCTTTGTGCTTTGACTTATGAAATGAATCACTGTCCAGGAACACTGGACAAAAGAGTTCTCTTCTACCACAAAGGTCTTATGCTGCAATGCTTAGTCCCTCTTCTGCTCTGGGTATTTCCACCTAGATTTGGAAACCGATGTGGGTCTTCAATGGTTTGAGATTTTTGAAACTCATGTGACTTTTTGAGCTTAATTTTGTGGTCGGCTTCCATAGAGGCAGAATATAAGCAAAAGGTTCTCGTTATTGTGACTTTGGGGTATTTTTTGAGAGAATGTGAGTGACAGCAGGGCATTAGGACAAAAGATGGAGCTAAGTAAGCATTTTGGTACAGGAGGTGGACTAACTTCTACCTCAACCCATGCATATGGCCATTTCTGGCTTCCCCAAATTATTGCAGTCTTCGTTCCTGTTTTACAATTCACGACATTCTAAACTTTTTCTCCAAGGCTGATAATTACCCTGCCAGTTTCTGTTGAGCTGAGGTAATTCTGCAGAGGACACAGGAGCTATGCAGTGTCAGTCAACAGTGACAGCAGGTGGCAATCAGCTTAGTGTTCTCAACATGCTATTTACATAGCAAAACAGCACCCACTAACTTGGGCTTCCTCTTTCATAAATTTGGCCTAAATTCTAAGTAGCAGATTGGACAACATTATGGAACATTTGAATTTCATGAATGAGGATGGCTCTATTAGCTCAAACCATGAAGCTGATCATCCTGAGTTAAAGTTCAGAAGACATATCAAGGCCCAGCACAAGACCCCTCATTCACTCCTCCACCTGTTAGGTTCATTCTAGCACTGCCCCTCTTGTCATTGAAAGCCTGGATCAGTTCCAGGGGTCATATCCCTCCATTTTCCAGAAAACAGAAAGCAGACTCTGTTTCCCTTAGCTTTTGTTTTAATAGAGAGCAAACCATTTCATGGAGTTATTTAGAAAACATTCTTTCACATATTAAAGTCCAGAATCAGGACCTTTGCTCCTTTGTAAACTAATCTCTGTCAGGTGAATGGGGCTGTTTTCTGGGGTCCCTTCAATGATAAACTCACCCACTTGTGTATAGCCTGTGAAAAGACATAAGGGAGGTCTTCAACTCATCAAGGCACACATCAAAGCAACACCAACAGTAATAATAATTAATAATGATAAACAGGAGAACAGTAGAATAGAACAAGCAGAAGAAAGGAAGACAGGAAAGGGAAGCTGCTAGGAAATGAACTTAATCGCGTTATATTAGGTGCATGTATGAATATGGCATAATGAATCTCGCTACTATGCATTATTATAATGCATCAGTAAAAATGGTGAAACATTCATCAGAACATCTTCTACTCTGTTGTTATTGTGTCGTCTGATTTGTACTTGACTTCGTATTGACTGCTTTCTTCTGTATTCATGAATGAATGTTAGCCTCCGTGAAAGGGGCCTGTCATTGCAAAACACCATAGCCTGGGAAGGTTCAACAGTGGGTGCTTATTTCTCTAATGACTGGGTGTTGCAAATTCCAAGATCCAAGTGACAGAAGGTCAGGCCCTGGCAATGACTCTTCTTGTGGTTTTCAAACTGCTACCTCTTTGTTGTGTCTTCTTTTAGCAGGGACAGAAATTTCTGCTCTCTTCCTCTTGTTTCAAGGGTATGGATCTCATGGTGAAGCTACATGACTTCAGAAAAACCTAATTAATTTAAGAAGTCCCACCTCCTATGGCTGTTAAATATGGGAACAAATTTAAATAATCAAAAAAGTGCTTACCTGTTGTTTAAAAAGTACATTTGTGATTAAGAATTTAAAAAAAAGGGGTTTCAGAGCTTTTTATTACCATAGCAAACTTAGTTTCACCTGCTGGTGTTCTACAGTGATTAAGGGATGTACTTTTGGGGTAGGGAAAGATCACAATACTACTATTCAGAAAAGAGATTCCAGAAAACATCAACCTGTAAATGAACAGTTTATTTCTCAATTGGCATTACAGTGGACAGATGGATTATTTATTTTATTTTATTTTTAATGTTTTATTTTGTTTGTATTAGTTATACATGACAGTAGAATGCATTTATGCACTTTGATATAACATACATAGATGGGATATTATTTCTAATTTTTCTAAGTGTACATGTTGCAGAAGATTATTTAGTCAAAAGTGCTAAGAAATAAAAAAAAATTTGATTCCTGTTTGGGTCAAAGGCAAAAATAAATTTTGTGTGTTTTTTTTCCTAAATTTCGAAAGGTAAAACTAAAAAACCTTTATTGGGGAAAGCAGAAGTTTCAAAATCGAGATCTCCTGATCACAGCCCATGAGGGGAGGTATCTACAAATCACCGCCTTCTGGTGAATACCATGAAGGACAAGCAAAACAAGACACTCTCCTAAATAGCACATTGCAATATTATACATGTATGGGTTACACATACAGAGGATGTTTATTCCAATTATATAAGTAACAATTTCAAATTGCCTTTCTAAGACAGATGAACAATTAAGTGGGTATATCATAGATACATACTTCACAAGGCAGAAAAATAAATGGACAATAATATGTGAATGCACTCTAAGCCTCTTAATGAGATAAACAAATTAATCAACTGCCATTTGCATCCTTGAGATTATCAGAGTAATTTAAATATTAGAGGATAATATGGGAAAACCAGCAATATTTGTTGAGAAGGTAAATTGATTCAACTACTTAGCAAATCCTTTGGAACTATGCAAAAAAATGAACAGCCATTCTACTATAATCCACAAGTTCACTCCTCTATAAAGCTACCTTTTATTTACTACATTAGACATGGAGGAGGATATTGAAATTAATTTATTTATAAGAGAAGAAAATAGATTAAAAAATTTTATCACCATCAACAATATTCCTCAGTTTTACTGGCACCATAATGGGAATATTTGGAATAAGAGAGTAACTTCTGTACCCAAGAACACAATATATTCCGAGGCAACATGATGAGAATAACAGGGAGCTGTGGAATCCATCTGCTAAGTTTGAATTGAGACATGTGAAATGGAAGCACTTTTATGTAATAAGTTATACAGTTATATCTGCATTGGAGATGCAAATGCATTAGCTAGGTCTATGGGAATGACAGTGGTGTAAGGGAAAAACAATCAAATACTGACCACATCAATCCACTTATGACCTGCATAGTTGCAACATGTTCTTTTTGGTGTTTTCTCCCTTCTGGAATCATTTGAATACTTGAGAGCCCAGACCATCCACTAAATGCTCCTCCTCCACAGAGCCCCCATTGCAAACAAGTGCCTTGCACCAATTTGCCATGTAAGTTAGTCACAGTGATTGAGACAGCAGCTGGACACCTGAGTGCCACACCTCAACGCACCTCAGAGATGTGGTCTGCTTCACCCATGGAAAGGTAACCACCAGTGGGCCCATGGAAGGACACTCGGTTTCCTGTCTCTGAGATCATGTCCAGGTGTGACACCTGATGGCAGCGTGTTCTGCAATAACCAGGGACTTAGAGAACCAGTCTCAGGATGCGGACCCCTCTTGGAGGAAGGAATGTAGCATCACTCTCTGTTCTAGGACATTCCTGTCTCAGAGTCGTTGCAAGAAAACACATCTTACTGTTTGAGCTCATTAATATCAGGCTTGCTTTTCCTTATTAGGAGTGAAGACATCTTCACTGATGAGCTTCACTTTCCTATCACACCACTGACATCATCTAATTATGCAAAGTTTATCAACAATGAAACCGAGGGTGGTGGATGCTAGTTCCACCTCAGATGGGCATGGTTTGCCAGTACAGGTCTCGGTATTTATTTCACAGGTCATGTATGTTTTCTACTTTGGCTCACAGTAGCACTACACTAGAAGGTACTTCTATTGGCCCTAAACACATAAGCAGGCAGAAGTTACATGTAAAACATGACAATAACTTTGTTTAAATATTTTCCTGCCATCTATAAAACTCACATTTCCAACTTCTGAGCATGCAAAAAATGTTTAAACTAGAGTCTCCTCCACAAGTTCTGCATCTATGGAAGCCAAGCAAGGAAAGGTTATTTGGAGAATAGAGACAGAAAGCATAACAAAATCAAAGTTAGGTTCAAGCCAAATAAAAAGGACCTAGTCATTACTTGATCATTGTAGAAAACTATGGTGGCAGAAGGTTAAAGTCATCCGGTTCACAAAGAAAAGCGTCAATTTGATTTGCTTGAGAAACCCAAATCCAATTCAAATAAAGCATTATAGGAAAGAAGATGTCCTGCTAATGAGATTCCTCAAGGCTTCTTTCGTGTCTTTGTTTCTCAGGCTGTAAATAAAGGGGTTCAGCATTTGAGGAACCACAGAGTACATCACTGAAGCCACTGCAATCTTTCTGGGGGAGCCAGTGACTTCTGAGCTAATGTACACCCCAAAAGCTGTCCCATAGAATAAAGAGACAACAGATAGGTGAGACCCACAGGTGGAAAAGGCTTTATATTTTCCTCCTGGTGATGGCATTTTCAAGACAGAGGACACAATGTTAACATAAGAGTAAAGGATTCCAGAGAGAGGAACACCACCAAATATGAAAGCTGCAATATATATAAGGATGTTATCAATGAGAGTGTCAGAACAGGACAGCTTAATCATCTGAGCAAGCTCACAGAAGAAGTGGGGGGCCTCCAGGTCTGTGCAGAAGGACAGCCGTAGCACCATCAGACTGTGCAACAGGGCGTCCCCAATGCTGATGCACAAAGAGAACAGACTCATGAGGACACAGAGGCACAGGTTCATGATGACTGTGTACCTGAGTGGATGGCAGATGGCCACATAGTGGTCAAAAGCCATTGCTGCGAGGAGAAAGTTTTCCATTCCAACAAAAACCAGAGCAAAGTAGACCTGGGTGAGGCAGCCTGTGTAACTGATGGTCTTGCTCTGTCTCTGGATGTTCCCCAGCATCTTGGGGACTGTGGTGGTGCTTAAAGAGATGTCAGTCAAGGACAGGTTGGAGAGGAAGAAGTACATGGGGGTGTGGAGGTGGGAGTCAGAGCCGATGACCAGGATGATGAGCAGGTTTCCCAGGATGGTGACCAGGTACATGGAGAGGAACAGTCCAAAGAGGATGGGCTGCAGCTCTGGATCATCTGTCAGGCCAAGGAGCAGGAATCCTGAAACTGTTGTTTGGTTTCTGGACTCCATGGTTTTGGTGAATCTCAAGGAAAAGATGGGGTAAAAAGATCATAAAACATTTGGACAGTAGTAACAACATTATTTGACAAGATGATAGCAGGGCAAATTCTTGGTCCCTCCTTCAGACTCACTGCTGATAAACCCTAAGAATGAGGACCAGCAGTCTGAGTTTCAGCAAGCCCTCTGGGTGGCTTTGATGTGTGCTGAATTCTGGGAACCATTAGAAGAAAAAACCTTATCATTAATACTGTGAACTTGAATGAATGTTTAAACGTTTCCCTCTGCCACTCTCTCTTTCCTTCCCTCTTCCCTCACTTCTTCTTTCTCTCGCCAAATTTATTGAAATGTTTGTTTTACTAAACACCAACAGTTAAGTGTTGAGAATAAAACAATGTGTAAGATGTGGCTTTTCCCTTAGAATTTGTCTGTGTCTTCAAGTAAACAGTAAGAGAAGAACGGTGGTGTGATATCTCTCCTCTTGACCCAAGGTTCCCCAACTTTGGATTTTCTCAGCATCATGTGATGATCTTGTCGAATGGATGATGTGTTAGTCTACACTGCCATTTCATCTTACCTACCCATGAAGACCCTTGAGGAATGGGAGGTCATATTGGGATGTGGGATGCATAATGAATGCTTGGCTAAGACCTGGACCAAGCTCAGGTCGTCTGACTGAGGGGTTGACTCTCCACTAAGCTCTGTTAATGCTCTGGATAGCACAGAACACATATTCCTGAATGGTCACTCAGATCTCATAATCTACCTTTGTAATTTTAATAGTTTTTCTTTTTCAAAGCCTCTAGACACTACCTGGTCCTCAATGTTTGGCCTCCTGTTCCCATGAAATTCATCGTGGCAGGTGGATGGCCTCCTGCCTCTACCCTTGAAGCTCAGAAGACTCGCCCATGGAATTGAAAGTCCTCTCCTTTGCAAATAATTTTGTGAGAATTTGGGCAACTCTGTTCATGTTGTTCATGAGGCTCTTGGTCTCATTCTAAGGGAGTTCTTTGCCGTAAGGTAAAAAGCATCAATAGGAGAGAAATTTGGAGTCCACAGACTCCTAAGAAAAGACATGAGACTATATACAACTTGTTCTTTGGAAAACGGAGACCAGTACACAGACATATTCGTGAGGGACTTTTAGGATGATCAGATTGCTCCCAGGATTACCCTGGTAGGTAGACAGACATGTCTGACAGAGATGATCATTAGGTGTAACTTTGGTGTAATGTCACACACTCTGAATATGATCCAGGCTCCTGAACATGCTTTCTGAATGGGGAAAACCTTCAGCTGCATGAGCAGCCTGGATGTTCCATCTGTACAATGGGAGCTGTGATGGCTGTGTTAATTAGCTTGATTGTATTCAGAGGGCATTAACCATCACCTTGAACATCTTCAATATGTGCAATTTCTATTCAGTCATGTTTCAATGAAGCTTGAGAAAAAAAAAAAAAAAACTGGGGAAGAGAAGTGAATAGATCAACAGCACACAGCACGTGGGAACTTCACACCCACACTTCTCTTGGGCCCTTTATTATTTCTGACCTGAACATTGGAACATGGCACCTTTTACTCCTCAGAAGAAAGCAGTGTGGCAGGGCATGTGAGGAAAGAAGAGAGAAGGAAACCATCCCTTCTCTGGTAAATGCAAACACAGCATAGAAGTGCTGCTGTGGAAAGTTGGTCATGGAGAAGCAAGAAACCGATATTCATTTGCATTGCACTTGGGATGAAATATATAACAACTTAAATGAATTAAACTATAAAGGAGACGGATACGTGAGTCACACCTAAATTCACTTCCAGTGCATTAACTAAGGGGCTGCGTGTTACCTGGTTGGCTTCAAGAGGAATGATTTTCAACACCTCATCTGTGTATTGGCGGTGGACGGTGCACACTCAGGAAGTGGAGACAGACTGACTGCGTCCTAAGGTCCTGGTCAAGAAGGATCATGTCTCTAGGAGGAGGCTCCAGTGTTGCTTCTTGACTGGGCAGGGCTGTGGAGTGGGTGGCCACAAGCCAGCTCTATGCAGTCTCCACACCCCTGGGGCTCAATATCCAAAGCTCCTTGTTAGACTAGCAATTTTACTACCATTTTGATCCCTGGGGTACATATCCTTAAAGACCAAGGAAATCGAAGACAGGCTTTCAGGTGGCTTGTCCCCTGACCACAGAAGCCAGGTGCAGACACCCAGTTCTCTCCACTCTTTCTCCTCTGCTCCACTTACGGTACCTTGCATGCAAGACCCAGGGCAGTTTTCTTGTAAACCCCAAATATCCATTTACCAACAAAGAAGAATGTAGCTATTGCATATCATGTAGCCTGATTCTCTTTTAGGTATGAAAATATAGTTTGTGGATATGGGTAGTACAAACTTGATTACAAATACAACTGTGAAGTAATAATAATAATAATAATAATAATAATAATAATAATAATAATAAACACTTAGGAACATCTCTTCAAGGTCATTAAGGATTCCTGATCCTTAATTTTCATTTTCTCTATGTTGTCCAGAAGATTCTAATCTGGATTTTTATCATTATTACTTGTAGCAAGTATAGACAAGGATACTATTTCCTATAGGTGTTTTACAAAATCCTTTTCTAATTGCATTACAAAGCATATTTTTATTCACATTAAAGGACTGTCAGATGAAATTATGGTCTTCAATTTAAAATGTTAATTCAGTTACAGAATCTCTACAAGGTGACAATCAGCAGACTTGTCCAGATGTTCAGTAGATTTGTATATATATTTAATATATACCTATCATTTAATAGATGGGGATGGAGCACCACAGTAGTGTCTATTTTTAAACCATTTACACTTAAGGACACCAATTTTTTTTTTATGTTTATCAATTTATTTTGCCACAGGTTTCTTGCTTCTGTATGAGTTTATAAAACCTTGACCTGTGACGTCTTTCTTCACTCTCCTAATTCCTTTCACTTAAAAATATCAATAATAGATGAGATATACAAAGACATCAGTGACATTATTAAGAATGGTGAAGTTTTTCCATGTATCATACAGAGAACAGTAATAGATAAAAACGTACTAAAATTTCCCCGGGGAACAACAACAACATCAAAAAATTTTCAAACATATTGTGGTGAGCAGTCAAAACCAATGGGTCCTATAGATTTATCTCCTTTAGCAAGAAAGTGCTTCCTCCTTCCAGGCATTGAGGACAGTGTCCTAGCAGAACCTGAGTGACCATGGACACGGGCAGAGCTGCTTTATTTGAGAAACACGGCTCAACTCTAGAGTGGAGCACTGCCAAGGCCCAGGACTGCAGACTTGGATCACATGAAAGTTTCAGAAAAACCTTCAAAGAGGGACCTACCCCAGTACAGGGTTGGCTTGGTGGGTGGGGTTGTGACCTTCACCACCTGCAGGAAGCAGAGGTCAGAAAACCCAGCTGAGAAGCCAGGCCAGAGCCTGTTTGGACAGATTCCAGAAAACATGGGAGGAGAAGAGTTGGGAAGAGGGACTATCAAGACCATCTTCGTGAATGTTTTCATAAATTGAGAAGAGAATGAGGTTTTAGCTATAGCACGATGAGCCGTCTATAGGCCACTTTCATTTTATTAAGGGAAGTGCACATACAATTACACTGAGGAGGTGCTGGGGAGATAGCTCAGTTGGTAGAGTGCTTGCCTACCATGCACAAAGTCCTGGGTTCAATTCCCAGCACCACCAAAAAAATACAAAATTGCACTGAGGACATCAGTCTTGGCATATGACCTTATACCTCCACCTGCTGTGACCTCTAAGTACCACATTAAGATCACTAAAGTGTCACCAAGATTCCATTACTTGATGACAACTTCCACGTGGACACAGATATACAGGCTTACTTTACCTTCCACTGTCTCCTATTCTCCGACCACATAGGTCCTACCTACCAAGTGTCATGTCAAAACAGGACCCACAATCTGGACCAAAGCACTTGCTTCCCCAAACCTTAGGGCTCATGAACATTATTACTACCAGGGATTGAATCCAAGGGCATTTAACTACTGAGTCACATCCCAGCCTTCTTAAATTTTTAAAGTTTGAGACAGTGTCTTGCTGAGTCACTTACAACCTCACTAAGTTGCTGAGGCTGGCTTTGAACGTGTGATCCTCCTGCCTCAGCCTCTGAGCTGCTGGGATTGCAGGGGTGTACCACTGCACCTGGGTCATGAGTATTGTTTTGAGAGGCATTCTTTTCAGTAATTTCTTGAAGATTAAACCTGTACCTGTTGAGGTGATATGTTGCTTACATTTTTTTTTTCCAAAGCAGAGGAATGAGAGGAAAAAAATCACATGGAGGATTCGAAAAGCCTGCAAACATAGCAGCAATTGTTCCTGTGTCTTAACCTGAAACTTGGGAGGTCAAATACACCATCTTCCCATACCAGTGTCTCTGGTGCTGCTGGTGCAGCTGGTGACGATGGCATTGAGGAAGGTTGCAAGAGAGGAAGTGGATGCCTGAACACCTCAACACCTCTTACAGTTGAGGAGGAGTTTTAAATATTTAAACACAAGTTATGTAGCAGGGAGCTCACTTGTTGAGAGTTAAATCCTTACCCTGTAAGGTGATTGGCATGATTGATTGAGGAACTGAGACTTCTGAGAAAGTCTTCTTCTTTCCCAACCTGATGCTGACTGATCCCTCATCCTGAGATATCCTGGTTGTGTGGTCTTTGTCCTCCACCTCTTTCTGTTCATGTCTGTCGTGAGAGACTTTCACATGTAGAAACACCTTTTGTGTATGCATGATTCTTGTCTTTTTCCTTAGGTAGCTTTAGAATCACAATGACCTTTTTACACAATATCAGGAAGACTGACACAACTTTCAAGTCAAAAATAAAATCTAGATATAGAAGACAGTTATAGTGTATAGTTATAGTGTATATATATTGTTACAACTTGTTTTTGCACAGTTATACATGAGTTACACATATAGTTACAGCTAACTATAGCCTAATGCTATACTTTGTATTTATAATAAACAATAAAAATAGAAGAGGTGACACTGTGAGTATACAATAAAATGCAACATTTGTGGGTAATTCTAGGTATGGCTAAGTGAAATGTGAACCTGATTTGGATATTAAAAAGAAGAATTTCTAACATATTCCCTCCAACCAAATTGACTAAACAGCATGTATTTCATCTCCTTTTTAAAATTTTAGAATTTCACTTTCAAGTTTTCTTTCAAAGTAATATAATTTATATTTTTACACATATGTACACGAACACACTGAGACACACACACACACACACACACACAATGAAGGTCTTACATCCAAATTTTGGGCATGAGTTATCAATTTTATTGCAGAAAATTGCAAAGTATCAGAAAAGCCATTAACTTGGGGTACAAGGCACCTTTGTGATTGTAAATAAAAAAACAACAACAACAACAACAACAAAAAAAAAACAAATGACTTGTTTGTTACCACGCTAAAATTAGTTTAAGCTGGCATGGTGGCACTTGGTGGCAAACACCTGTAATCCCAGTGGCTTGGGAGGATGAGGATGAGGCAGGAGGATCAGAAGTTCAAGGCCAGTGTCAGCAACTTAGTGAGGCCCAAAGCAAATTATTTAGAGACAAGTTCTCTTAATAATAAAAAAAAGTTAAAAAGTGGCTGAGGATGTGGCTCAGTAGTTGAGCAGCTCTAGATTCAATCTCCAATACAAATAAATAAATAATATATAATAGTTTTACCTATCTGAGGCTCTGCAGCAATGAAGCCCTGTGGGATTAGGGAAGGGAAAGATACAATCCTATTGTTCAGGAAGTAATGTCAAGAAGAACATTAAACTGATAAGTGAATCTATTGTTCACAGCTGGACTGGCATCACAGTGAACAGATAGAGCACTTAATAGATGTGTATGAAAATAAGAAAATTTGGTGCCTGTCTCACAGCAAAGGCAACAATAAATTTTAGGTGCTCTCAGCCTCAATTGCAAAGGGCAAGACTAAAAATCCCTTATTGAGACTATTTGTTCTTTCAGTGCTAAAAAAGAAAATACTGAAAAATTAAACTGTAATCATACTGAGTACTGGGGCACCTACTAAACACCTTAAATCATGTACAAGAGAAGACATAATCCTATAGAATGAATTTGAAGTATATATTTAAAGACGAAGGACTGTAATTCCAATTACGTACATGATATTATTAATTAACAATAGATATGCAGCTTGATGCATACATCACTTATGTGTATTACTTAAGAGAGGAATCCAATGACCCATAATACATGAAAAGGCTCATTACCTCCTAACAGAAAACTCTAAGTAAACAGTCACACCACTGAATTTTCAGAGCAAATGGAAGTGTTTTGGGGATGATGCATAACCCCAGAATATACAAGAGGAGAGTAAGTTGGTTCAACTCTTTGAAACTACCCAAAGGTGAAAACTGTTCTGCTACAGCTAGCACCTCCAAACCAAGTATAGAAGTGTGTGTCCCGGTGTGGGGTTCAATCTGAAGGCACTGGCCATGTGTGCCTGTACAATACCACTGAGCTATGATCCCAGCCCTAAAACTATTTTTTATTTACTTTTGGAGGCATGGTAGAGAATATTTAAGAAGTTTATCCAAATACCAGAAAAATGGACACCAAACTTTGTTCAACATCAGAAATGTTTAATGTCATCACAGATGTTTAATATCATCACATACAACGTAAAAAATACAGAGCACCCAAATCAAGAAATAACTTCTAAAACCAATGGAAAGATCATTTCTGAAACACAAGGATGAGACTTGCCAGAAGAAATGGAATTCATCATGTGACATGTAGGAATATCTATAAGCATGATAAATATGTATTGGATTGCTGTAAAAGTGACAGCTTTGCAGGTCAAATGTGATCCAATACTCGCAATCAAATACTGACTTCATCAAACCAGTTCCCATCTCCACAGTCACAAAGTCTCCTCTTGTGTTTTGTTTTCTCCACTCCTATCTTAGGAAAAGTCGCAAGATTGCATTTAGATCCCACTTAGATGATCCACTAAGTGCTCCTCCTCTGCCAGCCCCCTTCTCTCAAACAAGCAACATTCACCATTTGTCCCATACATCGATCACAAGTTGACATGGTTTGAAGAACACCATACAGTCCACTTCAGAAAGGCCAGTGGTTGGTATATGGAGAATTCCTGACTCAAGACACCCAGGAGTGGGCTCTCAGATTGTTGCTTGTGGCATCAGGTCCAGGTATGACAACTGCAATTGCCACTACCACCTGGGGAAGAGGAGGAGACCAGGGCTGGGAAGAGGCCACCTCATGGGGAATTGAATGAACGAAGTTCTTCTCTCTGTGCCAGTGTATTTCCTACCTCTGATATCTTTGGAATGAAAAGTTTTTCTTCTTATTGTCACAGTGTATTAAAGTTATTGTTTTTTAAACTAGGAATGAAGGCACCTTCATGATGGACTACAACTATGTCACAATCATCTCAAACCACTGATCTGATCCATCATGCCAATTTTCATAGATGAAGACATTGAATATGGTCAATCCTATTTTTGTCCCAGAGGTATATGGATGCAAGTAGCAGATCTCAATTATTGCTTCTCAGGATATGAATGTCCACCCCTTTGCTTGCATTAGATTGAAACTGGGATGCAATTCTAATGGTCTCAGCCTTATGATCAGTGGAAGCAATTCTCTTAATATGGCCAAGCGTTGCTTAAATACTATCCTAATTTTGCAATATTTCACTAACTTGCTTCCTTCTGAGACTTCAACACAGAGAAGATTTTAAGACTAGAATCCTTGCTTCAGGGTCCACCTCTGTGGAACCAAAGTTATCTTTGGGGAGAGAAATCATGAGGTAAATATCATAGAACTAGACAAAAAGGAGCACCAAGTTTCAGGGCAATTTAAAATCCACTTGGCCATTATGTGAGTTCACTAATTTAGAGGAGTATACTGACAGAAGAGTTAGGAATTATAGCTCATCACACATGTTGCCTCTGTTAATTATTCCAGAAACCCCATTCAAAAATAAGGCAAACACCACATCACAGAACAGCTCTCCCACTGATGAGTTTCCTCAAGGCTTCCTTCATGTCCTTGTTCCTCAAACCATAGATAAATGGATTCATCAATTGAGGGACTACTGTATACATCACTGAAGCCACTGCAGTCTTCCTGGGAGAGTTGGAAACTGCAGAGCTAATGTACACCCCAAAAGCTGTCCCATAGAACAAGGAGACAATGGACAGGTGAGACCCACAGGTGGAAAAGGCTTTATGCTTCCCTTCTGATGAGGGCATTCTCAAGACAGAGGACACAATGTGAATATAAGAGAAAATGATCCCAGAGAAAGGAACACCACCAAATATACAAGCTACGACATAGATCAGGAAGTTATCAATGAAGTTATCAGAACAGGACAGCTTTATAACCTGAGCGAGTTCACAGAAGAAGTGGGGGATCTCCAGGTCTGTGCAGAAGGACAGCCTCAGCACCATCAGAGTGTGCAGCAGGCCATCCACAAGGCTAATCGACAAGGAAAACAGGGTTAGCAGTCCACAAAGGCAGGGGTTCATGATGACTGTGTACCTGAGTGGATGGCAGATGGCCACATAGCGGTCATAGGCCATCACTGCAAGCAGACAATTTTCCAAGCCACCAAAGACCAAGACAAAGCAGACCTGGGTGAGGCAGCCTGTGTAGGTGATGCTCTTACTCTCTGTTAGGATGTTCACCAGCATCTTTGGGATTGTGCTCGAGCTTAAACAGATGTCAGTGCAGGACAGGTTGGTAAGAAAGAAGTACATGGGGGTGTGGAGGTGGGAGTCAGAGCTGACGGTCAGGATGATGAGCAGGTTTCCCAGGAGGGTGACCAGGTACATGGAGAGGAACAGGCTGAAGATGAGGGGCTGCAATGCTGGGTCATCTGTCAGTCCCAGGAGAAGGAATTCTGAAACAGAAGTTTGATTTGTAGCTTCCATGTTGGTGATGAATCTGAAGGAGAAGAAAGAGTCAAGGGGCCGGGTTGTGGCTCAGAGGTAGAGCGCTCGCCCAGCACGCATGAGGCACTAGGTTGAATCCTCAGCACCACATGAAAATAAAATAAAGATGTTGTGTCCATGCGTAACAAAAAATATATATAAACTTTAAAAAAGAGTCAAGATATAATAAATCATAAGGACCGCCAGTAGCAGTATATCATGTGTTAGAATACTCCTCCTTGGACACCTTGTTATCTGTAAGTTAATCTTCAGAAATGTGAGAAAATAATTTTCCATTGTTGTGGTACTTGGTTATGGCAGTCACAGCAACTATTAACACCTGAAGAATTCCCTGTCCTATACCAGCAGAAGAATACAAGTCAGTGTGAGAATGCTTTGTAACTGTTACAATGTTTCACAAGGGACAAATTGCTGCTCTGCAGGAAATGGGATCTGTTATTGTGGAGAGATGGAGGAAGGAAGAGTGAGAGCTGGGCGAGTCTTGGTGCTGACCCAAGAGAATGTGTCGCAAAGATGACATCCAACAGGAGCACAGTGGGCCACTGCTTTCTCCTCATCTCTTGTATTTCCTTTTCTTGTTGCTGCTGCAGGATGAGGTTTTCATGAAACATCTGCATTCACTTCCTGACCATTATTTAGGAGGCCTTGCGCTCCCTTATTGGCTCCAAGAGGAATGAGGTTGAGCACCCTACCTGTATACTGAAGATGGAAGATGTGTCCTCCAGACATGCCAACACACTCTGTGAGAGCCTGGGATCTTGATCTGAAGGCTCATCGCAGGGAGGAGGCTCAGGAGCTGCTTCCTGATTGGGGCAGGGCTGTGGAGTGACATCACAGGCCAGCTCTTATGTCTCCATATCCCAGGAGGCTCAAAACACAAGGTCCTCATTAAACCAGCTATTTCACTGTCATTCTAATCCCAGGAATGGTGTTTCCATTCCTTGTCTTTTGAGAAATATCCATATCACTTTTCAGAGTGGCTGTAGTGATTTGCTGTCCCACCAACATACATATAAGAGAATCTTTCCCCATATCCTCTCTAGCACTTGCTATTTGTATATTGATAATTCCGTCTGAACTGGAGTGAGATGAAGTCTTGGTGTAGTTTGGGTTTGCAGCTTCCCGATTGCTAAGGGAGATGAACCTTTTTTCATATACGTGTTGGACAGTTGCATTTCTTCTTGTGAGAAATGTCTCTGCTCATGTCCATCAAAAGCACCACTGACATATGGACACCCTTCCTTCTGTACTAGCTTCTGCTTCTCTTTCAGGGTCTCTTGAGAGTCACAACTATACTCACGAATGAAATCAGGAAATCTGACTTTGCAGTTCAACTCAAAATAAGATATGCACAAATGTATCAATATATAAATACAAATGATAATACAGAGAGTACCATAACAATACAACCCTATAGGGTCCATTCTATTTATTGCTCAGTGAAATTTGAATTTGTTTCTGAATATTATAAACAGACTTTTCTAGTACATTATCTGTAATTATAATGGACTAAGAATTTAACAAATTTTTTACTTCCTTTTTAGAATTTCACTACCAAGTTTTCAAAATTTCATAGTATTGGTTACAGAGTAAAAATGTTTTGTTTATCCCAATTTACAGGAAATTCCAAACTATCAGAAAAGCAGTTAATTTGTGGTACAAAGCACCTTTGTGATTGTATGCAAAAATCTTGAGAGCTTCTTTGTTACCACAGCGAACTAGATTTAATTGATTGATGTGTTGTAATCAGTAAGACAGGAGCTATTGTTGCAAGAATATATAACGTTATCTTATTATTAAAAAAAGGGAGTCCAGGAAAAAATTAACCCATAAATGAATGGCTTCTTTATTGCTGAATTGGCATTACAGTGAAAGGATGGACTATTTCATAATGCAGGCTAAAATGAAAATGAATTTGGATACCTTTCTCTTATCAAAGACAGAAATATATTTCAGGTGGTTTTAACCTCAATGGCAAAAGGGAAGATAACAATTTATTTTTTGAGGTGATTCTTCATTTCAATGTCAAGACTTAACTGTGTACAAACCAAGAGGGAAAATACTGATAAATTAAATCATGCTAAAAGCAAGCACTTTTGGACATACATGATATAGTATAAAGCACATAGCATAGGCAGTGCACTCCCCCCCCCCCAAAAAAAAATCTTAATATTACAAACTACAAAGAATTGCTATTCCAAATGCATAAATAACTTGTAAATTAGGAAAACTATAGGCAGTTAATTGGAAATATCATAAACATTTATTTAACAAGGGAAGAAAATAAATGGCTCATAATATGTGAGTAGACTCTCAATCCCATAATAAGAGATGTAAATTAATAAATATTTTACATCCATTAGATTGTCAAGGTAAATAAAGTATTCTGATAGTGATGTAAAACACAAGGAATATCTAATTAGAACTTAAATTCATTGAACCATTTAGAAATATTCTCTTTCCAACCCCAAAGTTACTGTGCAATAGCTAGTAATTCCACCCTGTATGTCAAAATATGTTTATTTCCTTCAGATTACATGGAGGAGAATATTCACACAGCTTTGATCACAACTTAAGAAAAATAGATACCAAAATTACACCCATATTAAAAAAAATGCCCTTTATCTTCAAGGTCTCAGTTCATAACTCAAAGATAGAGCACTGAAAATAGATGGGTAACTGCTAAATAGATAACAGCAGGATTGATGGAGAAGCTCAATGACAAGATGAATGTGATGTGATTAATTCTTTCATTAGCAGGGGTGGACATTGGCACATGATTTCTATTCTCTAGACATATCTTCTCTGCTTTTGTTCCACAGAAGCAGAGCCTAAAGCAGAGTTTATAGTTTCAGCAATATTACTGTGGTACATTCTCACAAAAGGCAAGGTCAAAAAGAAGCAAATTAATGTGATGGAAAGTATAGAGATATCTGCAAGGGTGGTAAAAATGAACTAGAGTGGAAATCACAATTATGCAGGTGAAACAATGATCAAATGGTGGTCAGTACTGGCTGGCTCAATAGAATTTCCATCTCCACAGATAAAACGCCTCCCACTTTTCTCTGTGTCTTCTCCACTTCTATCTTATAAAGAGACATCATTACACTTAGGGTCAGCCAGGTAAACCAGGATAAGTTTATCTTCTGCAAATCCTGTTTCCTCCCATTATCATATAAGTAACATTCACATATTTATCACATAAGATAAGTCCAAGTTAGTGGGACAGGAACTGTGTGCATTTGGAGGGCTACCATTCAGTCTGCTACAGAGATGCAATCTGGTAGATCCATAGAAAAAAGGACCAAGGGGAGGACCCTCAGTATTCTATCTCTGGCATCATGCCCAAGTGTGACACCTGAATTTGCTCCTATCTCCTGGGCTCCTGAGGGAGACCCAGCCTTGGGACAAGCTCACCTCAGGGAGGACTGAAGGAAGCCCTGCTCTCTGTCCCTGTAGATTCTCTGCTCAGACATCCATGATGTGAAGGGTAACTCTCTTTGTTGTTTCAGTTTATTGTCATTGAATTTTATTTTCTTATTAGGAATGAAGGCATCTTCCTTGACGAGTTTCAAAGTTCATCCAATCATTTCAAAACACTGATATGGAATGAAACCATTTTAATTATAGAAATTAAAGTGGAGTATGATAGATGCTGTTACTACCTGAGAAAGATATTTGCTGCCAGTAACTTGTTTCAGTACTTGCTTTATGTAATTCCTTTACCTCACATTAGTATTAAGTCTAAGGAGGAAATTCACTTCAACCTAACTAAGTGATCAAGTATAAACTATTCCTTAGGTACGAACACCATTGGGCTTATGGTCCCTGGCTTGTCCACTAAGTCTAACTTGCTTCTTATGAAGCAGAACCAGATTTGTTTCTTAAATTTTGAACTCAGATATAGGCTCTTCTTCCCTGTAACCTGAGTAAATAGTGGTATTTAGAGAAATGAAGTCATGCATCTAATATTACAGGGATAGACATAAAGCAAAGTGAGGTTATAAGCCAAGTCACAGGGCACCCAGTCATGTGATATAATTATTGTAGAAGGTGCCCTCTAAAGAATGTAAGTGACAGGGATTCAGGACCACCGGTAATCCTGTCATTTTGACTTAATGGAGAAACCCTAATGCAAAGCTAATGACTCATTATCTATGAGCCAATATCCTGCCAGTGAGTTTCCTCAAGGCTCCCTTCACGTCCCTGTTCCTCAGGCTATAAATAAAGGGGTTCAGCATGGGGGGGACCACAGTGTACAGCACTGAAGCCACTGCTGTCTTCCTGGGGGAATCACTAAATACTGAGGCAATGTATGCCCCAAAAGATGTCCCATAGAACAAGAAGACAATAGACAGGTGAGATCCACAGGTAGAAAAGGCTTTATGTTTTCCTCCTGATGATGATGCTTTTAAGACAGAGGAAATAATGTGGATGTAAGAAACTATTATTCCAGAGAAAGGAATACCAACAAATATGCAAGCTAACAGATATATCAGGATGTTGTGAATAAGGGTGTCAGAACAGGCCAGCTTGATAATCTGAGCAAGTTCACAGAAGAAGTGGGGGATTTCCAGGTCAGTGCAGAAGGACAGCCTCAGCACCATCAGACTGTGCAGAAGGCCATCCACAATGCTGATGAACAGAGAGACCTGGACAAGCACAACACAGAGGCAGGGATTCATGATGACCATGTAGCTCAGGGGGTGGCAAATGGCCACATAGCGGTCATAGGCCATCACTGCAAGGAGAAAATTTTCTAAGAGAGTCAAAAGCAAGACAAAGAAGAGCTGGGAGATGCATTCTGTGTAAGTGATGGTCTGATTCTGTGTCTGGATGTTCACCAGCATCTTTGGAATCATGCTCGTGCTTAGGCAGATGTCATTAAAGGAAAGATTGGAGAGGAAGAAGTACATGGGGGTGTGGAGGTGGGAGTCAGAGCTGACAGCCAGGATGATGAGCAGGTTTCCCAGGAGGGTGACCAGGTACATGGAGAGGAACAGGCTGAAGAGGAGGGGCTGCAGTGCTGGTTCATCTGTCAGTCCCAGGAGAAGGAATTCTGAAACAGCTGTTTGGTTTCTAGTTTCCATGTTGTTGACAAGTCTTACGAAATTGATGGGGTGAAAGGTAAAGATATTAATTGACTAGCAGGTGCAGTCACCTGGGAACAGGTTAGGACCACCCTGGTAGACTCCTCAAACTTTACATTTCCAGAACTATGAGTATGTAAATTTGTATTAAGCCACCCAGTGTGAGGTAATTGGCTATGATAGCCCTAGGAACTAATATACTCACCACAATCCCCGCTCAACACTAGTACAAGAACACAAATACATTTCAGAACATTTTGTAGGTCATTATGTTTAAGAAGCGGCAGCTTTCTGCTGTGCAGGAAAAGCAATGTCTCCTCAAGGAGAGCGTAAGCCTGGAAGGTTGAGAGCTGGGCAGGTATCAGTTCAAACGTGGTGGAAATTGTTGAGTAAATTACAGTTGACAGGAGTGGCCTAGGAGGACTGGCTTCTCATCATCTCAGGGTGTCTTGTCCTTGCTGCTTCCCCAGGTTGAAATTCTTATGACACATCTGCTGTGCTTTCCAAAGCATTGATTAAGGCTGCATGTTCCCTGTTTGGATTAAAGAGGGATGTTGTTGAACATCTTACTTAATGTCTTTTTTTTTTTTGTGTGTGTGTGTGTGTGTGGTTATGGGGATGGAATCCAGGGCCTGACACAGGCTAGTGCTCTAAGTGCTCTATCACCGAGCCACATCCACAGTCCATCTTACCTGAATGTTGAAGATGAAAGACGCATCCTTAGGAAACGCAGACTGATTAGATGCGTGGATGAGATCCTGGTCAGGAAGGATCATCTCTGGGAGGAGGCTCAGGTGCTGCTTCCCATTTGGGGAAAGACTTTTGAGGGAGGTAGTCACAGGCTGCCTCCTGCAGTTTCTGTGTCCCGGGGCTCAATATCCAAAGCTCCTCATTAGACCAGATATATCACTATTATTCTAATCTCAGAAGTGCGTGTCCTTAAAGACCAAGACTGGAGCTGACGGGTTTAGGAAGGCTGACTTACTGACCTCGCAGTCCAGATATTCTCATTCAGTTCTCCCCATTATTTCTACCCATCTTCATTTCTGAGCCCTTGACCATGTAATACACACCACTTTTCATAAATCCCAGTGTTCCTTTTGACTAACAAACTAAGCCATGTCTGTTTATTTCATGATATCTGGAAGCCTGGATCCTATTTTAGGTATAATACGTCTTATCTATGTGGGTCTAAATGGCATCATTCAAACTGTAATCTAAATATTATAAAATACAAACACTCAGGGATGGTTTTTCTTAGCTATCATTGATGTTGAAGTTTTGCTTTTATATTGAACACAGAGGATTAAAATCTATTTTGTAGGATCACTGCTGATGGCCCAAATTATAGACAGGACCATGACTCTTCATTTAGAATTTGATGAACACCTTCAATTTTACCACGAGTTTCAATAGTTTTCTTCATATACAGAGAGGGTAGTTGAACTTACAGTTCTTCATTTTTACATGAAATTCTAATTCAAATTTTAAAAAATCACCCAAAGTTAATGTGTCCATATATTTAGCACATTGGCTTGTATTTCAGCCATCAATTAATGGAGTTGATGTTCATCACTGATGGTTGTTTTAAAAGCTTTCACATTTAAGTATTTGCCTATAATCATATGTTTATCCAATTACTTTACATTTATCTTCTTTACATGTGAACTTATAATTCACTGGCTATATTATTTGCAATTTTTAAGGAGATGGATTGTGATGGTTTTCTTCAATGTCTCAACTCTACTAATTTAAAAAAGGAGAAAGAATAGAAAAAAATGTAATAGGTATTCAATGGAGTTTTGTTTAATTTTTAAGAGAAACTCATATACATTGGATGCTACTATTGATGATCTCATCAAATCAGAAAAATATGATGCAGAAAAGAGATGAGGGATTTCTAGAACTATGTCTTAGAATTAATGGGTTCAATGCAAGATGGGAGTATTGGATTTAATTAAATGCACACATTTGTCTCAATATAACACAGAAAGCAACTTGTCTTGGAAACAAAAAGTAATTTAATGTTTATCAATAATACAACTTCCCATGGAACATCACTGGCCTCACAAAATTTTATATAGAAGTTCTTCCCAGCATTCAGGAGAGTTGATTTCAATATTGAAGGGCAATTTCAGAAAATATGGGTCAGGAATATGCTCTATATGATCCACAATGTGAATGCCAGGTATAGACAACTTTAATACACAAAAGGGAAACCCAAACTTACTCAGCAGCTTTTCTGGCAGAATTTTAGAAATAGGAGTCCCGCAAAGAATACAAAATGTGACCATTTTTTCTTTCTTTCTTGTTTTCCTCAAGGAATGCAAGGTTGGTTCTGTCTCTACATAACCATATAATGTGCTCTTGACTATACCAGGTCTTTTCTCAAATGCCATCTTCTCAGTGAAGCATCTCATTGCCATCTTTTTAAAATTAAATAATTCAGCATCATTGTATTTCCTAACACATATAACACATAACATTTCTTAGCACTTAAAAGAATGTGATCCTCATATGAAAACAGGTTGGGCTACCAAGAATAAGATAGAAACAGAGTTTTATACTGACAGGTTATTAGCATGTGCAACTGGGATGAGACCCTGTGGAAGAGAAGAGATGTAAAATTGATTAGGCTGAGGGATAAATCGTACTGGGGCATTCAGCATCTCCTAATAGGTGTCTTGTTACCTACTAAGGGTTAGAAAGTTGAGATGTACCTTCAGATTTGTTCCAAATTAGGGCAAGTGAGTTAGGTCTTTAAATTGCATAGTTTGGCCATGGATGCAATTTGGGAAGGGGAAGTAATCTTGGTTTAAAAGGTCAACCTCTTTTATTTCTAAAAATTAATTAATTAATAAATTTATTTATTTATTGGTGCCGGGGATTGAACCCAGGGACACTTAACCACTGAGACACATCCCTAGGCCTTTTTTTAATTTTTATTTTAGCAAGGTAGGGTCTTGATAAGTTGCTCAGGGTCTCGTGATCCTCTAGCCTCATCCTCCCAAGGGTCTGGGATTACAGGTGTGTGCCACCGCACCTGGTGCAGTCAATCTCTGCTACGGTGGCATTCCCAGGAGGCGTGCCAGTGTGAAGGGCTGTGTGCTAGTAGCACTCTGCTGCTGTGGGGATAAGTCCATTTCTGCTGACAGGAGATCCACCTGGCACATCACATGACCATCGTGCTTGTTTTTCCTTGTGCATTGCCTATGTCTCCTTTCATGGATTAATCAGGCTATCATCGATGAGGGCACCAGACCGATGGGCTTGATGATCTGAGTTCACAGATGTGGTGATCTCCAGGTCTGTGCAGAAGGGCAGTCATGGCACCATCTGACACATCAGGCCATCTACAGTGCTGGTGAACAAAGGCCAGAACCAGCAGGACTCAGAGAGGCAGGGGTTCGTGGTAATGGTGTACCCAAGGGGTGACTGACAGCCATGTAGTCGTCACCATGTAGACATGACTGCAAGGAGAAGATTTGCTAAGACAGCAAAAACCAAGACAAAGCATGGCGGGGAGAGACATCATGCTTAAGTGATGCTCAGGTCCTATGCTCAGACGTTCCCAGCATCTTTGGCATTGTTATTGTGATTAAACAGATGTCAGGGAAGGACAGGTTGGAGAGGATGAAGCACAGCTGGGTGTGATGAGGGGAATCTTATACATGCATTGCTAAAGTAATTTTTATTTCATTCTGTGAATAACCATTTTAATAACTATTTTTAATCACAGTCTGACTTAAGCATGAAATGCACCTTCAAAGAACTGCTGGAGCACCTGAGGGACTCTTGTTGCACATCATGACTGAATCAGAGGGAGACTTCATTCACCGCAACTCATGAAAATGCTGGAGAACACAGATAACCAGTGAGTTTGAGCCTGGTGATGATGGGGCCTGGGGCAGAGGAGAGGTGTGTGCCAAGAAATCTGTGCCATGGCCACACGGATCTGGCATTTGCTTCCAAACGTAACGTAACTGACATCATGCAGCCAGCAGGCATCCCGTAGTGGGCAGTGGTTTGTGGCTATGCTCAATATTAGTTTTCCACTCCATATTGGGTAAGGTGTATGAAATTGCAGTCAGGTGGGTGTTTTCCACTGCAGACCATGTGAGATCGCTCCCTCCAGCATTATGTCCCAGTTGACCTTTTTATATTTCTTGAAGCCAATAACAAAATCCCTGTGATGGAGCAAGAACCACTGTGAAAATGGGAGGGTGGCCCAAGGCTTCACAATCCACACAGGGAGTCATTCAGTCTGAGGTGGCTACAGTTCACCCTCAGGAAGAGGATTCACCTCTGCTGCCTCATGCATAATGGAAAATAAGAAATAATGTCTTCCAGTTCACATACATAGAGATACAGCTGTGATTGTTTCTCTCCAAAGGGAGCCAACGCTCCTGACAGCAACAAAAATTTCAAGTACCAATAGCTCAGAGGCATGTTGTCAAGGAACTATTAGGCCCACACCCCTCCATGTTTGTGGAACGATTACCCCCTACCCTACATGTATAATCTTCTCTGCCGTCTCCATCGTGTGAGCTCCTGACCATTTCCCATTCCAGATACACCATAGCACATATCCTTCTTCTTCTTCTTCTTCTTCTCTCTCTAATTGTCTCTCTTTTTGGGTGATGGTAATTTTATGTCACTGTTTAGGATGGTATTTGGAAGTATTTTAGTGTATCACATGCTTGCATGTGCATTCCATGAATTTTTATATTGTATGATCGGTGTATTCAATCTCTAACCCTAACCCTAACCCTACTAAACATTGACTACTTCTGCTAACATAATTGGTAAAACAAAACCTAATATAAAAGGAATTCAGGTAGATCCTATGAGGATTTATGTATATTTGGACTTGCCTTTTCCACTATCATTGTTATAATGATAAAACTAGTGTTATAAAACTAGTCACCTATTTGTTATAATACTTATCAATGAATCCTCAAATTTAGAAAAAGTTTAATATCCTGACTCTCATGAACCATGTTCCCCGGTACAGAACATGTTATATATATATATAGATATATAGATATATCCTGGTGTGTGTGTGTGTGTGTGTGTGTGTGTGTGTGTATATATACATATATATATATACTGTCACATATGCTATTCATATATATATATATATATATATATATGTATATATACTGTCACACATGCTATTCCTAGTACATTCTTATGAGTACTCTGATGTTGGAAGATACAAATTCCCTAACTATAACACTCACCATAAAATTTGGCTGAACAAAATTCAACCTAACCTAATGTGACCTCCATAATATAACAAGTATATACATAAAAACATGAGCAGCAAAATGAATATTTATGTGTACTTTGAATGTATATATCCAATTATCAGTGGCATGTTTTCCTATCTCTTGGTATATACTCATGTATATAAGTACAGTCCACAAATTAATAAATATTTAATATATGAAAAAATAGTGTTACAAAAAGGCAACATATTTATTCTTCTTTACCTTCTTTTGGACACTTAACTCAAATTCTTGGAACTTGTACAAAGTTTGCATATGTATAAGAGTTTCTCTGTCCATGTGAATTGAGCAAAGCACTGTCTACCTACTGATTAAAAAGAATTTCTTCCTGGTGCATTGCCAAGGTCTTTATTTTATTGTTTTTTAAATTTTATTTTATTTCAAATGACACAATTGTACATTTTTACAGGTTGCAGTCTATGATAGTTTTTTACATGTGTACCTTATATAATGATCAAATCATTCATAGGGGGAATCTAAAATGTTGATCTCATAGAAGTAGAGAGTAGAATAGTTGCTACTAAAGTCTTGGGAAGGCAGGGAGGAGGGAGAGGTGAGGAAGTGTCAGTCAACAAGTGCAACATTTCAGGTGGAGAGGCGAAAGAAGTTCTGGTGTTCTATTGTGCTGCATGGTGACTATGGTCAATAATATTATATACTATATTTCATAGTAGAGTCTTTGAAAACAGACAACATATATTACCATATTTAAAATTATGTTCAAATTCATCCCACAGCTTTTCATTTTCATAGGTCAAAATAAAAGTTTAATCACTATACATCACATGGATTGAATTTGAAAATGCAGCATAATTTAAATGTCTTAAGAATATTTCAAACAAAATATTTTCCGTGTAAGATTTTCAGATTGCATTTGTCTATGGGTAACTGCAGAGGAATCACAGATAAATAGGGACTACTGTGCTTTTATCATATGTGAAGTGGTGGAGATGATAATTTACTTGACTATAATAATCATTTCACATTGTGTACTTTAAGTATATACAAAAAAAGTAAATGATAGGGCTACTTACATAGTTAAAAGATGATTACATTGTAAATCATGATGTATCATGCAGATATAAACAGCATTGAAAATGAACTCTGACACACAACAATGTCAGCAAATCTCCAATACATCAGGGTGAGTATTAGAAGGCATAGTTCATATGTTATAATTCAATTCTTGGTACTGAGGATTGAACTCAGGGTGTGCTCTTCCACTGAGTTGCACCCCAACCCTTTTATTTATTTATTTTGAGACAGTCTCCTCAAGTGGTCCAGGTTGGCCTAGAACACTTGCAATGCTTCTGCCTTAACCTCCTGAGTTGCAGGTATTACAGCTGTGTGCCACTGTGCCTGGCAGAATTAAACTTGTGACAAGCTAAAATGAAGGTAATTTTGTGTATCATATCATAGGTCAACCACATGAAATGCTGGAAACAGGAATAATGACTAATACACAATTGAATTCTAGAGAGTGGGCACTGTGGGAGAGGCATCATGTCAGACCTGCAAGCAGTCCAGACATCCAGTGACCACAAAGGGAGCCAAGCCAGCGGGAAGATGAAACTGAATCATGCAGGGACAGATGGACTCCAGGTGCTGTGTATGGAGGTCCATAATTAACTCTAATTTATTTAAGATGATCATCCTATTTGATCAAAGTTGAGTAGCATTTATTTCTTATTTGAGATAGAGCCATCCTCATGGGTAGAATTCTCAAATTTTATAGCCACGTCAAATCTGTGAGTAGATGGGCTCAGCCCAATTTCCTGGACAGGAAACCAAGAGCAGTGGGTGATCTTGGAGCTTGGAGCTGTGCAGGCAGAATATTTATCAGCCTCTGAGGGTGCACAGACAGCAATGCACAGCTGTTCTGTTCTGTGGAGAATTACCTCAGCTTGACAGACTCTTGTCTAGATAACTAGTCCTCAGTGAGAAATCTCAGAATGTTAATTGGGCTATTAAACTGGGAATAATATTAGGAAGCCACAGACATAGTGCTCTATATGAGATGAGAGGACATCTAGTTATTCAGCTACACTGAAATCATTCCTTCACTCCTCCCTTTGACCTGCTGTCTCTAATAAAGGCATGGCTTTGTTTCTTCAGAATTATTTTTTCCTTTCAAGCAAGAAGAAAGAAATGCAACAATAAAATCACTTAACCCTGTCTCATCATTAGGAAAGGACATTCCCTGAAATTGTAGGTGGCATAAAATTAGAAGGAAAAAAAAAAAATAACCTAGTGGGAGAAAAACTGAAAACCATGGGCTTATAAAATTGAGAATAGCAACATTTTTCTGATGCTCAGAAGACAGAGGCGTGCTTCCATGGTCTTGGTCTTCAAAGACACATACTCCTGGGATTAAAGTGACAATAAAATAGCTGGTCTAATGAGGAGCTCTGGATACTGAGAACCAGGGAAAAGGAGACTTTGGAAGACAACCTGGGACCACCACAGTCAATCGTCCTGCCCACCCAGGAAGCAGCACCTGAGCCTCCTCTGGGAGAAGAGCCTTCCCAACCAGACTTCCACTGGCTAGTTCGGTCTGTCTCCACTTCTTAAGGACATACTTTCTGTGTTCAGTATTCAGGTAGGATGCTCAACATTGTCCTTCTTGAAGTCAACCAGGAACAGAAGGTCTCTCAGAAAGCACTTTGGAAATGAGGACTGAGCTTTTATGAATTTTTTTTTTTTCCCTAGGGAAGCGGTGAGGAGAGGGTGTGCATAAGATTTTGAGAAACCAGTGCCCTATGACACTCCCACCAACTGTCCGTCATCCCCGCGAACACCTGCCACATACATTCACACTGATGCTTACCCGGCGGCTATTCCTCCAGTCTCACACTCTCCATAAGGAGAAATCCTGCTTTCTCCAGAGCCAAATTTTACCCCTTGTCAAACATAATGACCATTGCAAAGGATTTAGACATTTCCTTATATTCTTGGACTTGTGTTGGGCAGGAAGTCTTGTGAGTGAAGGAGTTGAAAAGGGTACCATAATCAAGAACCCCAACTGGATAACTTTAAAAAAAATTATTTTCTCAATGTATGGGGAGGTAATTTTCAGAGACCAGGGTGTCCACCGTGGTGTTTCTCTAACACATCCCCATGTTACCAGATGCTGATCTAATAGTTTCTCATCTTTTCATCACTTCTGTTCCATCAGATTTATCAACATCATGGAATAGAAAGATTGAACAGCTGTTTCAGAATTCCTTCTCTTGGGGGTTACAGAGGACCCAGCACTGCAGCCCCTCCTCTTCAGCCTGTTCCTGTCCATGTACCTGGTCACCCTCCTGGGGAACCTGCTCATCATCCTGACCTTCCGCTCTGACTCCCACCTCCACACCTCCCTGTACTTCTTCCTCTTCAATCTCTCCTTCTCTGACATCTGTTTAAGCACTGCCACAGTCCCCAAAGATGCTGGTGACCATCCATGTAGGAGATAAAACATGTCTTACATAGGCTGCCTCTTCCAGGTCTGCGTTGTCCTGATTTTTTCCTGTTTTGGAAAATTTTCTCTTTGCAGTGATGGCCTATGACCACTATGTGGCCATCTGTCACCCCCTGATGTACACAGCCATCATGAACCCCCGCCTCTACATCTTTCTTCTTCAATTCTCTCTGCTCATCCTTCTTCCACACGCTGATGGTGTTGCTGCAGTCCTTCTGCACAGACCTGGAGATCCCCCACTTCTTCTGTGAACTAGTTGAACTCCTTGAACTGGCCTGTTCTGACACCCTTATTAAAAACATCCTGGTATTTGTAGCAGCACATATATTTGCTGGTGTTCCTTTTTTGGGGATCATATTTTCTTACATTCACATTTTATTCCTCTCTTTTGAGAATGCCATCACCAGGAGGAATGCATAAAACTTTCTATACCTGTAAGTCTCACCTGTCTGTTTTCTCCTTGTTCTGTGGGACTGGTTTTGGGGTGTACATGAGCTCTGCAGTGACTGACTCCCCCAGAAAGACTGCAGTGGCTTCAGTGATGTACTCTGTGGTCCCTCGGATGTGGAAGCATTTTATCTACAGCCTCAGGAACAGGGACATGAAGAGAACCTTGAAGAAGCTCATTGGTAGTATAGCATTTCCTCCATGATGCGTCATTTGCTTTGGACTTCAATTTTAGAAAACATTGTAGTGATAGGATTTCTGATGAGACAGAATGCCTACTTTTTCTATCACTACTTTCGTCTAAAGTAATGACATAATGAGTAGATGCATTTTATCTTTGGTGTGAAACCTGACTTTGCTTTATGTCTTGCTAGGTGAATTTGAACTTCATTTTTTTTTAGGTTATTTATTTACTTATTCATAATGCACAAGTATATCATCTTTTTACATACAACTGCTTGTATACAAAGTATATAAGTACCATTCAGATCTTTAATCATGCATTTAGGATAGTGATATCCATCTCATTCAACCACCATTTTTCCCCCTTCTCTCCCCCTGCTCCCTCCCTTGCCCTCCCTTTCCTTTGACAGTTCTAGTGTTCCTCTAATCCTATGTACCCCCATCCAATCACACTGTGAACTAACCTCCTTATATCAGAGAAAACATTTGGTATTTGGATTTTTGAGATTGAGTAATTTCACTTAGCATTATATTCTCCAACTTCATCCATTTACCTGCAAATGCCATTATTTTATTCTCTCTTATTGCTGTATATATACTGCCCCTCAGTAGATGAGTGAACTTCATTTTTAAAATCATTTTTATTTCCTTAAAATACAATCTCTTTATGTGGGTTCACAGGAAGAAGAGCTTAAAACAGGGTTTATAGTTTTAGCAATGTTTTTGCACACTGATTTTGGGTAGCACAAGCTGTGGTCATATCTAGAGCGTGGTTTTGACCAGGTCATTTAGTTAGGTCCAGTGGAATGTCCTCTGTAGATTGAGTCCTATTTTGAGGCAATGGAGGGAAATTGATATCCTGTGAAGAAATTACTGAGACAAAAGCTGGCAGCAAATATCTTTCTCAAGTAGTAATAGCTTTTTACCATACTCCTTTTTATTATCTATCATTTTGGCACAATTTCCTAAAGTCAGTGGATGGGATGATGATGTTAAACTTTTTGAAAATTACCAAGGAAGATGACTTTATCTTAATAAGGAAAAAAAAAAAAAAAAAAACCTCTAACATTAATAGGCTGAAACAATAGAGTTAACTTCCATATCAAGGATTTCTAATGTCCAAAGAGAGATTCTACAGGGACAGAGAGCAGGGCGTCATTCAGTCCTCCTGAGCTCACACAGGACTAGTTCCCTTTGACTTCCCACAGTGACAGGGACAAATTCAGGTGTCATTTCGACATGGTGGTAGTGGCAGAAAACGGAGATTCCTCCCACTTCACGTGCTGATATTTAATGTTTCCATGCATCAACCAGACTGCATTTCTATGGTGGATTGGATGGTGCCCCCCCCCCACGTAAGCTCAGATCTGGTCCCACTCACTTGTGCTTATCTAATATGAAAAATGGGCAAATATCACTTCCATGATAAAGGGGGAAAGTGGTTTTCAGAATAATTTTTCCTGGAGTGTTTTAGTGGATGCTAAATGTAAACTCATGTTTCCTTTTAAGATAAGAAAGAGGGGAGAAAAATGGGAGGCACTGTAACTCTGGAGATGCATATTGTACTGATTGCCAGGGTCTGATCCTTTTTCCCTGCAACACTGACATTTTCAGTCGACTATTGTATATTTTCATCATCCTTGTAGATAACACTAAGGTTCCTTGTACCACAGATTAGCTGCTTTGCTGTTAGTTTACAATTTCTTGTAAAGATATTGGTAACCCAAACACAATATTTCAATCTATAGCCTTATGTGTGTGTGTGTGTGTGTGTGTGTGTGTGTGTGTGTGTGAGAGAGAGAGAGAGAGAGAGAGAGAGAGAGAGAGAGAGAAGTATGAGGACTACGATGTTTGGAAAACTTGACAGTGAAATTCTAAAAAGAAAGTGAAATCTCAGCAGCAAAAGTTTTCATGCATTAGGATTATGGCGACTGTATTAGAAAATTTTATGTTTAAAATATGCAGGCTCAAATTTTACTGAACCCTAAATTCTATTAAACTTACATGGTTGTGTTTTATTTATTATTCTATTTATCACCACTTGTGTTTATGTGTGTGTGTGTGTGTGTGTGTGTGTGTGTGTGTGTGTGTATGTAATGTCCGTATGTGTGCATATCTTATTTTTGACATGAGCCATGGAGTCAGACTTTCTGACACCATGTGTGACTCTAAAGATACCTAACAAAGGGAGGCAGAACCTAGTACCGAAGGAAGTGTGTCCACATGTGAGGGGTGCCTCTGGTGGCCATGAGCAGACAGATGGGAGGGACAAGATGACATGCTCATGGTGTCTCAGGATGAGGGATTGCCCAAGACCAAGTTAGGAAAGGTCAGGAATCAAAGTGTCTCTTGCTTCAAACGACTATCCCAATAATCTTACATTGCAATGATTTCACTGTCAATGTGTGAGTTCCCTGATAAGACACTGGATTCCGTATTGGAAGTCCCTCAACCACTACACCTATTGATGTGCCCATGCATACTTGAATCAATGTCATTTTCCATCTTTGAAATTATGGCTTCTTACTCTTCCAACTTCAGAAGCAGCCTAGACACTTGTCTTGGGAGAGTGCCTTTATCATTTTAAAATTCAGTGCAGGATGCAACAATAAATCTTTGCAATTTTTTGTTCCACTTTTTCAAAACCCTGCTTATTATACTTTTTTCTCTCCTCTGCTTTGGAAAGAAATTGTGTGCAATGTATCACAAGAAATAATGATTCATACTAAAGGATAATTAAAAGTAATGGCTCATGGGAATAGTAGCCATGACACCTGGAAGTTTGAGGAATCTGCTCTGGGCCTGTTTTGATGCTCCCCCATGCTCAAGACAACTATGTGTTCAGAGAGCTGGAGACCTTGAAAGCTGAAGGTCATCTCTGATGCTCTGTTCAAGTAGATATCAAGAGGCAGGTGATGGATTCTTTCTGACTTTGGTATTGCTAATCCAGTAGCATCATAGGTCACCACACATGATGGTAAAGAGTCCATTCCAAAATCTGATATCATGTGTCAAATGGTCAGGGATTTCTCTTTAGAAAAGCAAAGTAATGAAATTATCTCATTTGCTGGCAAATGGAAGGAACTAGATAACATCGTACTGAATGAAATAAGTCAAACTCAGAAAATCAGGGGTCTAATGTTTTCTCTCATATGTGGAAGTTAGGAAGGAAAAAGTAAAGGAATAAAAGGATTTCATGAGAACTGAAGAGAGACCAATAAAGTAGAAGAAGGGGTGGAGAGGGAGGGAGGAGAGGAGAGCTTGGGAATAAACTGGTGAATTAATCTACTAATTATGATCTGTCCATGTACCAATATACACAATGAACTACAATTTTTACATATAATTTTAATGCACTAATGAAAACAACAACAACAATAATAGGAGTGATATTACTAGAATAGAGCAAGTGGATTAGAGAGAGTGAGGACGGAGGGAAAGGAAGTAAGACCAATCTAATCATGTTATGTGCACAAATCCCATTAGGTATAATTATAACACAACAAAAAAGGTTTTAAAAAAACCCAAACAATAAACTTTATGTGGGCTGCATGTCCTGATCTAGTTACAGTCTCATTCTTTTCTTCCTTTATAGCAGAACTCTTCAAGAAACTCCCCCTATATCTTCTCCACCCATATTTTTTCTGAGGTCCATCCAATGAGGCTGTAGCCACACTTGTCACCTTCAGGTTCACAGATGCTTTCACCAGTCACCAGTCAGGACCATACCCTGACTCAGGTCACTGACTTCTGCTGCTCGATGATGTGGACACTGTCACAGATCTGTCCATCTGGTGGACAATGAGCTTGGTTAGACTCTTGGGGGATTTTCTGACACTTTGTGGTGCTCCAAGTCCAAGTCCTGGGTCTGGTCTAGGCTGTGCTTCACTCTCGAGTTCATCCGTATTTGTCAGATAAAGAAGCTCTAACTCTGCCATTGGCAATACATCTTCTCCTGGGGTGTTTAGTCCTTATTACCAGGAAAGAGAAAATCCTTTCCAGCTTATGGGAATAAAACCAGAGTTCCTTGACTTCTACCCATTAAACATGCTTTCTCTGAGTTCTTTTGTAAGTGTGTGGAAAACCTTAACTTTTTTTTTTTTTTAAAACAATAACTGTTCTCTTTCAGATATATGGGAAGATTGGCCTTTTATTATCTCAATGATATCTTTGCACATTGTATCTATGATGAATGTGATTTAAAATTTAAAATGGTGAAGATGCCATCTTGCCACAAATCTCAAATAACATACCTTGAAAATTACAAGTAAATACAGATTGAGTGAACATGGGGTAAAATGTTTTGATAGCACTTGAAGATATTGAAGCCTTAAGTAAAATATTTTAAAATGAACATATATGTGGGGCTCCACCTCTGCCTGTTAAACAAAAGTTTAAATTCTGACCCCATGTACTGAGTATATGGCCATTGGCACAGTCAGCCCTTTGGTGATATCTAAAACATTTTCCTTTTTATTGGTTCTTTTTAGTTATACATAACATTGGGATTTACTTTGACATAATTATAAAGGCATGAAATACAATTTCCTCAGCATTTCCCCTTTCCCTCCCCTTGTTCTCATACCCTCTTCACTTTCTTCTTTCTACCTATCTTTTTGGTATTTATTTTTATTTTATTTTAGTTTCTAGTTAGTGTTTTGTGAATATACATGATGACTGTTGCATATTTATATATGTACAAAGGAAAGTTAGGTTAGATTAATTCCACATTTCTTAGCTTATGGTAAAATGTCACTATATATAAAGATATGTGTGTGTGTGTGTGTGTGTGTGTGTGTGTGTGTGTATGGTATTGTCACATCTGAAATAGGAACCAGGCTTTAACGTGTAATTAAATAGATAACTGAGCCTTAGTTTTTAACTTGAATGGAACACTGGGATTTCATATAGAGGTGATAGACATTATGAGTTCAAGGTCTGGGAAGTGGGGACTGGTAGGAACCTTGGGAAGAGCTGAATGGTGGGCAATTGGCCTCACGGGTCAGGAAATCATCCATCCTGAATTCCCTACCTCCAACGTCTTTAAGGATGGGCACACCTGGGGTTAGAACAACAGTGAAATAGCTGGTCTAATGAGGAGCTTTGGATATTGAGACCCCAGGGAAATAGCATCAGGATGCAGCATCTGACCCCACTCCACAGCCCTGCCTGCTCAGGAAGCAACACTGAGCCTCCTCCCAGAGATGACGTTCTCTGACCAGGATCCCGTTATCCATTTAGTCTGTCTGCACTTCCTGAAACAGAATTTCCATCTTCAGTATTCAGGTAAGATGTTCAGCATCTTCCCTCTTGAGGTTATAAAGGGAACACAAAGTCTCTTAGTTAATGCTCTAGAAATGAGGGAAGACGTGTTTTGAGAAGCTCATCCTGGGGAAGCAGGGAGAAAGCACGTGCACGAGATGATGAGACACAAGACCCATGCCCGGCACATCACCTCCATCCCCCTCACCCCTTCTCATATGCACTCGCCTGAGGTCATGCAGCTCCTATCCTTCCAATCTGAGCACAAGGACATGTCCCATTTCCTTCAGGGAGGAAATCTTCCCTTTCTCAATCGTGATGACTCTTACAAAGCACTCTAACATTTACTCAATCCTTATGTTGGTGTTGGGTGTATTAGCTGTCAGGAATGTCATACCCAAGCACCACAAACTACTGGCTTTGTATCAGAAGTTGAATTTCTCACAGTTCTAGATGCTAATGTCCAGAGATCAAAGTGTCTACAGGAGTGGTGTTCAAACCCATTCCCATGTTGTACTGCTGCCACAGATCTATATATTTTCACCACTTTGTTTGCAACAGACTTATCCACATCATGGAAGCTAGAAACCACACAGCTGTTTCAGAATTCCTTCTCCTGGGGCTGACAGATGACCCAGCACTGCAGCCCCTTCTCTTCAGCCTGTTCCTGTCCATGTACCTGGTCACCCTCCTGGGGAACCTGCTCATCATCCTGGCGGTCAGCTCTGACTCCCACCTCCACACCCCCATGTACTTCTTCCTCTGCAGCCTGTCTATCAATGACATCTCCTTAAGCACAACCACCATCCCCAAGATGTTGGCGAACATCCTGAGACAGGATCAGAGAATCACCTACACAGGATGCCTCTCCCAGGTCTTCTTTGTATTAGTTTTTGTTGGCGTGGAGAATTGTCTCCTTGCAGTGATGGCCTATGACCGCTATGTGGCCATCTGCCATCCACTCAGGTACCCAGTGATCATGAACCCCTGCCAGTGTGGACTGCTGATCCTGTTTTCCTTATTCATCAGCATTGTGGATGGCTTGCTGCACAGTCTGATGGTGCTACATCTTTCCTTCTGCACAGACCTGGAGATCCCCCACTTCTTCTGTGAACTTGCTCATATCATCAAGCTGGCTTGTTCTGACACCCTCATCGACAACATCTTGATTTACATTATGTTTTGCATCTTTGCTGGGGTTCCTCTCTCTGGGATCATTTTCTCTTATATTCACATTGTGTCCTCTGTCTTGAGAATGCCCTCCTCAGAAGGAAAACATAAAGCTTTTTCCACCTGTGGGTCTCACCTGTCTGTTGTCTCCTTGTTCTATGGGACAGGATTTGGGGTGTACATTAGCTCTTCAGTGACTGACTCCCCCAGGAATTCTGCTGTGGCTTCAATGATGTACACTGTGGTTCCTCAGATGCTGAATCCCTTTATCTACAGTCTGAGGAACAGGGACATGAAGGAGGCCTTCAGAAAACTCTTTTGAAAGACAGCTTCTCATCTACGTCATGGAGCCTCCAGTGTAAGTCATACTGACAGTGTCCCTGCTTAGGTGGAACCCTGACTCTGTTGTCACTACATCCTTCTAACATTTGAGAAAAAGCAATGGTTTTAAAACTTACTTTTCAGTTGGTCTAGCTTTGTGATTTTTTGACTTTTGTTTTCCATTCTATAAACATAATTTACTTCTTCGGGTTTCATAAAAGTAGAGCCTAAAATAGGGGTTCCGGTGTAGTAAATTTCTTTGTGTTGCACCGTCAGTTGATGGCACATTAGTGAAGGAGGACAGGGAAAGGATAGACACAAGAAAAGCGTGGTCATATCTGCAGAACAGCTTCCCCTGAAGCTCTTGTCCAAAACCATCAGAGATGCCTTCCACTGTGTATCCTACTATGAGACAAAGGGGTGCAAATTCATAACCCAGGAAGGAAGCAATTCCTTAGATCTGTTACTGATAATCCATATCTGTGTGAGGCAAAATAGCATCAACACATGCATTACATTATCTGTGAAACTGGCATAATTAAATGATATCAGTGGTTTGAGATGACTGTGACACAGTAGGACCTTTTAAATGTGAAAACTTCTGTGCTAAAAAGAAAAGAATGATACTCATGATAGCTCTAACAATGAAGAAAGTTACCTTCCATTCCTAGATCTTCAGAGAGGGTGGAGCATCATTCAAGTTCTGCATGAAGTGACCTCATCCTAGCACATGTTCTTATTCCTGTCCCCAGGCCATTACTGCATGGGTGATGTCATATCTGCATGGGATGCCTGAGGTGACACTCTGAGAGCCTGCTTCTGGGTCACTTAACTAGTTAGACATGGATCATGGATAAGCCACATTGTTTTTCTAAGGGGGACTGAATGGTGGCCCTCAAATATCTCCAGGTCCTGTCCTGTTAACTTGCAATTAACTTGTGGGATAAGTGGTAACTGTCACTTGCTTGGAAAAAGGGGATTTGCAGAGCAGGAGCATTTACCTGATTCTGTGGATGGGCTATAAATGAAATCCTGTGTTTCTTTATAGCAGAAGCAGAGGACACACAGCAAACAGGGCGGCACTGTGACCAAAGGTAGGAGTCACTATTGATTTCAGTGTTTGATCACTTAGGCCCCACAGAGCTTTCCTTTTCTTAGACATACGGATTTGTAAAAATCAGTCCTATTTGTAAAAATCAGTCCTTTAGATATCCCTCTTATTAAATAAATTAACTACTATTGAAGTCCAGATTTAATAAGTGAATTCTAAGACTTCTTGTTAGGCCCGTGATTTTGCTTCAGAATCAATCCCGCTGTTGGTTGTGGCAGTGATTCATCTAATTTCAATGCTTTCTAGTTGCATATTATGTATGATGAAATTAAAATATGGAGCATTTCTAGCACTGATGATATTTTGATAACTATTGTTTTTTCCTTTTATAATAAAGTTACTTTGGGATAAAATTATTTGATATTATAGATGAGCTTTTCTCCTTGGGTTAGTTCCAGAAAGTTTTAAGTGGTTAAATCTATTTAACCTACCCTTGGATACTCCTGGTGTTCAACATCCTCCCTGAAACATTTCTATACCCTGACAATCTAACAGGTCTAGAATAGCATTTAATTAATTTACATTTTTCTTATTATGAGACTGAGAATTCTTTTATACATTATGGTATATTTATTTTCCTTTATGATGAGATACATGTCTATGATATTTCCATTGTTCTCTTAACATCTTATTCAAAGGAGTTCTTTAATTAGTATCACAAAGAATTATGTATTATTATATATACTATACATATTATTGTAACATATGTAAAGCATCCCTTGCCTGCGTGTGAATGGCAAATGGTTTCCTTAGTTGTGTGTTATAGTATTTGTAGATACCTACCCTGCCGTAGTTTAACAGGGTTTAATTTGTCAGTATATTTCCTCATTGTCTCTGCTCACTAGGTATTTATCTTGAAAAGCCTACTTGCTTCCAGAAAGCATTTTTTTGTTGCCTTTTGCAACTGAAGCTGAAACTACAAAAATTTTATTTTTGCCATTGACTTCAGACAGAAATATAAACTTGATTTTATTTCTCAGCACACCTTACATTTGGTAGTCTATCACTGTAATGCCAAATCAGCAATAAAAAAAAAAAAAAAAAAACTCTTCATGAACATTTGATGTTTTTATGGACTCTCTTTCCTGAATAGTGTGATTGTCATATCTCTACTCTAATGTCATGTCTCTATGATTACAGAATAACAATAGGTTGAAACTAACGTTGATGTGGAGCAATAGGATGAAACTAACGTTGATGTGGTAGTAAGCCCTACAGCTTTTTATTCACAAAGGTAACTTTTACCAATTTAACTACTTTTATTATATCTTACAAATTTCTCCAAATGTGGTGATTTAGGAGGTGATATGGTGGAGGTACTTAGTTAGATTTATATCAGGTCACCTGTATAGAGTCACACGATGGGATTAATATCCACATAAAGAGTAGAAAAGACACCAGAGCTTCCTCTCTCTGCCAAGAGAAGATAGAACCATGTGAAAAACACAAAGATGACCAAACACTGAATTTCTATTACTTCGATTTTGGATTTTGCAACATGGAGAAATCTGAGAGAGATGAACATCTATTGTTTAACCCACCCAGTCTCTGGTGTTTTGTTATAGCAGTCCCCATTGACTGAGAATCACATTTGTCCATGAGTAGAGACAAAAGCAAAATATTAGTCTGGATTGCTAGGGTCAATTGGGAAGAGCTATTTCCCCAGAAGCTACTTGCTTATTTGCTTAATCATTCATTCATTCCACCAAATCTTGACGAAAGTGAGTGGAGCCTGCTCTATTCTAGATTCTGATGCAACTGTACCCATACTGAAGTAAACCCTCATGCCAGGGGCCATGCCTCCAGGAAAAGACATGGGTGTACAACAGAGATGTGTGTGGTGGACACTGTGGTATGCCATCAGGATCTTAATTATCACCCAGGCTTCAGAAGTCCTTGTGGCACACAGCATTGGTTCTCAGCCCTTCCTGTGAGTGCATCAGTGAGAGGGAGCTACTGCTCCAGGTCACAATCCTTCTCAAGCCTGCAACCAAAGACTTGTCAAAGCAAGATTAAGGTCTGGTCCACCCGGTGCACCTGGATACACGTCTGAAGATGCATCTCTTACCACGTTCAGCTTTCCATTTTTGTGGGGACTCCATTGATCTGTTTGCATCTACAGCCATCCTACACTGCTTTTATTATTGTAGCTTTGTCATTCAGGTGGCATGAGTTTTCTGACTTTACTCTTCTTTTCCAAAATTGTTTTTGGCTCTCCTAAGTCTTCCACATTCCTTTTCAACTTGAAACTTCTACCAAAAAACCCTGCCGGGATTTTTGTTGGGATTTCACTTAATCTCCAGATCAATTTGGGCTTAATTGACATTTTGACATCACTGAGTCTTCCAAACTGTGCATATACTTATGTGTCCATATTTTCAGACTTTCTTTAATTTTCTCCAGCAGTTTTTATATCTGTCAGTGTACAAACCCCTTGCATAGTTTTTGAATAGATGCATAAGTATTTCATATTTACAAAAATTAAAAAAAAAACTAATCCACTATCCATACCTGTTTGAAATTAACAAAACCCCCAAACAAGCATGCCTCAGTAAAGTAGAAATAGTTGGAAACTTCCTCAGTTTGATTGAGATCACCTATGAAAATCCTTCAGCTACCATCACACTTATGAAAGAGTGAGTTTCCTCTAAAAGAAAGAATGAAATAAAGCTGATTGGTCTCACTTCTGTTCATCATTTTACTGGAGGTTCTGGGAATGGAAGGCACCAATACCACTAGGACAAGAATCCAGGCTGCAAAAATGTAGGCTGCAATGCTCCCTGCTCCAGAAATAGGGTGAAATTGGTAGGAAAGTAGGTTTTAGTCAAAATCAGCTTTAAAGGAAATTAGAAAAAAAAAAAAAAACTTACTGTCTCAAATGTTCCACCTTTGAGATCTCCTAAGGCAAGCAAAATCTTTCAAGGGCAAGAAACAGAAAAGAGGCAGGGGACTAAGAGAAAAGGCAGGAGGTGTAGGAGGTGTGCACATGTACATGTGGTTGGTGGTGTGGTTTAGACGCGAGAGGTCCCACAAAAGCTCATGTGTGAGACAATGAAAGAATTTTCGGAGATGAAATGATTAGATTGTGAGAACCTTAACTGAAGCCATGGGTTAATCCACTTGAAAAGGCTTAACTGGGTGGTAACTGTAGGCAGGTAGACTGTGGCTGGAGAAAGCAGTTCACTTGGGGTGGGTCTGCCTTTGGGGTTTATATTTTGTCCTTGGTGAGTACCTTTCCAGCTTCCCCATTGCCATGCCTTGACCTGCTCTCCTCTGCCATGCCCTGCTGCCTGAGGCTCTGCCTCACTTGGTCCCAGAGCTGTGGAGTCAGCTGACCATGGACCAGACCTCTGAAACTGGGAGCCAAATAAACGTTTCTTCTTCTACCTTGTTCTCAGGTCTTCTGGTCTTAGTGACATAGAAGTTGACTAACATCCTGTTTGACAGAAGCCTGGGGTCGATTTCCATTCTCAGCTTTCTTAAGCCATGAGTAGGGCAGCCCGTCAGTTCCAACTCTCAGCGTGAGGGAGTTGTTCTCAGTTTCAGAGTTGTCCCTGATTCAGTCTGTTTAGTTCTGGCTGAGGAAATGATCATGGAAAAGAAACAGAAGCTATGTAGATGGGAAAGCCAAACACATGGCAGTCTTTATTCACAGGTGAAGTGCGTATGTGTATAGAAAATCTCCAGGAATGTGTGGAACTGTTTCTAGAACTCATATATGAGCAAGTCTTCAGGACCAAAGATCAAGATGCAAAAATCTACTGTACTTCTCTCATAAAGTTAAAAGATTTTTTATTACATAATTATAACTTCTGTACCAACCCTTCCTGGTTCCAAAGAATAGATTTAATATACTTGACATGTGTTGACACTGTGACACTTGATTATCCATACTATTGTAGTCAATTACAATTCATAGCAATAGCTATCAATGTGTGATGGATTTTTTTTTTTTTTTGGTATTGGGGATTGAACCCAGGGGCCCTGAACCACTAAGCCATACCCCAACCCTTTTGTACTTTTGTTTTGAGACAGGGTTTGGTCACATTGCTTAGAGCCTCACTAAGTTGCTACGGCTGGCTATAAACTTGTGATCCTCCTGCCTCAGCCTCCTGAATCCCTGAAATTACAGGCAGCTGTCACCACACCCTGCAATAATGTGTTTTTGAGGATATAATAAGGAGATATTTGGGGCTTGTTGGTGATGATAAAAATCTCTATTTGATTTGATTCTTAATGTTACAGGGCATGAACCATGCTGCTGAGCTGAGGCAGCCATGCTAATTACTGTACTAGGATCTCATGGAATATGCACCATCAGAGTGTGCAGCAGTGCATCCATGAGGGTAATGGACAGGGAGAACAGAATCAGCAAGACACACAGATAGTGGTCATGGTAATCCTGATAAATGACCACAGAGTGGTCACAGGTTATCACTGTAAAGAGATAATTTTCTAAACCACCTGTGGGGAGTGGTGACAGACTATGGAAAAGCAGTGTCTGAAACTGGGTTCTCTGATGACCTCATCACTGTAGCATGATCAGGGCCTGGGAAAGTTCCTGTGCAGAGGTGCAAGATGCCTAGTTGCTATAGTAATGCCCTTCATGAGGAGGCTCTGTGCTAGAGTCTTATCAGCCTTGACACTGATCTCAGGCACACAGCTCCTGGGAATAGAACTCTCTTGCTAGACAACCACAATGTTTCACCAAGCTCTGCTGCTCCTGTACCTGCCTGTGTAACAGTAACTTTAAACAATGAACTTTTTTTGAGAGCTACACAAAGCTTCTAACATTGCACATTTCAACTGTAGAATGTAACTGGGGAATAAAGTGGATAATGTTGCTAACTCCGTAACTTTCATGAATACAAAGAATAATGCTTACATAGTCTTTAATCTGATAATGAGACATGTATGAATAAAGATTGCTGGTGTAATTCTTCAGACCTGCTTCTCCATCAGAGAACAGCACTCCACCTGACCCCAGCAGTTATCTTCAAAATCTGTGTCCGTGAATCTTTATTTTTCTTTTTTCACTTTGCCCCTCGCCAGAACCTGCTAAATTGGCCTTGCTGTTTGTGGCAGCACCAGCGATCAAAACCTTCCACAAAAGTACAAGAATAAAATCATAAAGGCTAACTTATTCTTAGGGAAATTCTTCCCCAAACATTGTATATGTCTGATTTTAAAAAAATTGAAAGAGAAGGAAAATAAAGAACATGTGCTCCCCAAAGCACATATGACAACAGCCACAATCTGTCAGTGCTCAGAAGACTGACGCTTAGGTGACAGCACTAGCAGCAGGTGTCCTTACAGGACTCTCCCTGCAGAACACAGATCTCCTGGGAGACATAGGAGTGGCCAGTGGCCGTATGAGCATAGATCATTTGGGGTCACGCTTAGACTGTGCTCTCAGCCAAATCAAGCTCCAGCACTTGCATGCTAAGTGAGGAAGATCCTTCCACTGTGTGGGCAGCCACAGGGTCCTCTACTTTATAGCACCCCAAGGTTGCTGCAATGAAGAGGAATGTGCAGGTAGAAATCGGGGAGCACAGTGCTGGGCACCTGGGGCCTTACGTGGGCATTTCCTATTAGGATATTTTTTCATGACAAAGGCACCTGGCATGTTTCATCCTTGCAAGGGAGTGGGCAGGGTACAATGAGATGAGAGAGAGAGAGAGAGAGAGAGAGAGAGAGAGAGAATGAATGTGCCTAGCAATAGAACCATTAATTTTGGAACAGTGAGTTTCATAAGCTCAACCACCCATGGTTGTCCTGGTCATATATGGAGGAGAGTAAATACATCAATATTTTCTTTTGCATGGGCTTTCTGCAATTAAAATAATTTAAGTGATAGAATAAAGTAGATATATAAATCAACACCAAGTACTGAAGCTGATGGGAAAAAAATTGTATGATAAAGATTTTTTTTTAATGAGAATTTTGTTAAGTATTTACCAAACCTATACAAGTGTGATAGGATTTCTTATAGATAATTTGATCATAACAAAAAAGTATAGAAAATAAATTTTAAGAGAGGGGTGCCCACCACTCAACATTATCAAATTCACAACCTAAATGCCCTCATTTCAGGTTTCATAATTGCAAAAAAAAAAAAAAAAAAATACATAAATGCTTAAAGCCATGCTTGTCTACCATTTTTTTTCTTCCTGTTTCCCAGAAAAGCCATGGTATTGATTCGACATACAAGATTCTCCTTTGGTTTATGTTGCGTTTGGTATAATCCTTCTGCAGTGATTGCTTTTTTAAAATATTTAAGATGTAGTGTATAAGGAGCCTCATGTATGGGTGTCATTTTGCTACAAATTTGTTATGTAAATATTTTTTATTAATTAATGTTGATTTTTAATATATTTTGGTAATTTTGTTTCTGTTTTATCACCCAAAGCTGTTCCACGATACTGTTACATTATACTTTCTCTCTGATAATACTATGTTTTCCTTTAATTAGTTATACACAGATGGATGCACATTCAACATGAAATCATGCTCAGGGAAAACAGTCACAGTGGTGTTGCTTCTGAGAGGGGAAAGACAAGACTACATCACAATATTCAAAGTTTCCAGCATATATAGCTCTTCTATTCAATTAAAATTACATGAACTGCATAGATTAAAACAAAATAATGTTAATTCTAGATAAGGGAAAATGATGGTATTTTATGTTATTTTTATTTTTTAAAACTGATTTTTGTTACCGAATTACAGTCATACCTAATGGTAGGGTTCTTGCTGAAATAATCATACATCCATGGATTATGATTTGCTCCATATCTGTCCCCAGTCCTTCCTCCTTACCTCCCCTCCTCTGTCTCCCCTGGTATTTTATAAATTGTGTTTACAGTCTGCAATATTTCAATTAAAAAATATCTGGTAGTTTTGTAGAGGAACAGTTAGACAAGCGTGGTGACACACTGGGTCTCTCTGGGGCTATGCTTCCTCTTGCAGAGTCCTTATAGCTAATGAAAAGAAATGACACCAGAGCTCTTCTGCCCAGAAATGCATGGAGAGGTGGTGGAAAGAGAAGAAGCTGATCAACACTTGTCCACTCTACCCCTCAAGGGTGCAAGGAGATATCAGAATTTTATCCCAGTCATCCTGTGTGAATAGAGAGTGATTTATTCTCAAGAAGAAAATGGTTCCTACAGTAGCATCGTAAAAGGGAGGCTGCACTGAGTGACTTTGCAAAGGTCCCATGGGAGCTGTCGCTGGTGACTGACAGTGTTCCCCAGGGAGACTTTGTATTGATGATCCTCTGCCCGTATTTTTCTAACAGCGTCACAGGATGAAACTGTAGTGGACACCTGCCTCATTTCCAAAGCACTGTCTGAGAGACCTTGGGTCAGCTGGCTGATGTTATTGTAGAGGGATGCTCTTCATCTCCCCTGGAGGTTGCCTGGACTTGGAAGGTCTGTTCTCAAGCCGGAAAGAGGGACCAAGAGAGACACTGAGCTCTGTGCCAAAGACTTGATCTCTGAGTGATGCTCAGTAGTTAACTCCTGATTGATGTGATCTCAGTAGTGTACTTACAGTCCTTGTATCCCGTATTCCCCAGGGCTCAATATCCAAAGCTCTTTATTACACAGAACTGTTACTATTATTTGGTTTCTAGGCCAGTGTCAATCTTAAAGCCCAATGATGTAGAAGGGAGGAATTCGAGATAGCTAGGTCCTTCAGTGTTGCCACCTGCAGCGATGGCCGCTTGGAGCAACAAAGCCGTGGGAAGAAGTTTAGAGGCGAACTGAAAACAAACAGCTTTTTGTTCTGATAACTTTTCTCTCTGCCTCTAACAACGACTTTAACACGCACCACATACACCACCAAAAATGGCGCAGACCCGATCAGCAATCTCGCTCAAGTCCTGTGAGATCTTGGGGCAAGTCCCGTGAGACTATGGAAGACGGCAACAGCCAAACATCTCCTTGGCCCATAGTCAACCGCAATCTTAGCCATCTCCCCAAACAGGGCTCTCCTACACTTCAGCCTGCAATTCCCATGTGTTGCATACATGCCAGCACCAGATATCTCCAATTCAAATCTTGTATTCTTCTTTTAAGTTAAAGCAAGGGCACCTCTTGCCCAATTCTAGTTTTAAGTGTAGAAATGCCATGTTATGTGTGTGTGTGTGTGTGTGTGTGTGTGTGTGTGTGTGTGTGTGTAAGAAGCTTATAAATATCCTGAGATATTGCAAACAGAGGATTTCTCTTTATGATTCACTGAATATAGTCTGAACTTAACCTTTATTCCATGTATTTAATTCAGCAGATCATATCTGTAAGTTGTAGTCAGTTCTGACTGTGATCAGTAGAGACATGTGAAATGACCCTTTTATAATTTCATAACCACTTTTTAAATTACATGACAATAGTTCCAGGATATATTTTTGTTCACACCACGTGATCATGGATTAATTTATGACATTTTTCTTTTCATTTTTTATTAGTGCATTTTAATTATACAAAATAATGGGTTTTGTTGTGGCATTTTTATACACCTGTAATGTACTTTGATCATGTTTACCCATATTTACCCTCCTTTACACCTCTCTCTTCCCCCCACCTTCCTCCTCTTCTCTAATAATGAATCTTGATTTTCAACAGTTATGGGAAATCATGACATACTGGTAAAGCAGTAGTATTCAGGTTTATGCATACCTTTAGTATACATGGTGACATTTCAACCATAATTAAGAGGTAAAGATAGTACTCCATGTAAATGCTTAGGTACAAATGTTTTATTTTTAATGAATTCAATATTTTCGTGTTTATTAAAATATCCTTTAGCATGCTAAACTCTTTCTACACTGACTTTTAAAAATCAATAGTTTATCACTTATTAGTGTGAGCACGGTATAAGATGATGTTATTATATCACCCTACACCATCTATTTCCTGTTAATATCTAACATGGGAAATAATAGATGAGCTATAGAAAGACATAGCAGGGAAGGTCTCTTCTCTGGGCACAGCTTTGGGTTCCTCTGAGGCTATTTCAGATGCTACCTCCATGGTTGCTGCCACTGAACTGGAGGTCTCCTGCCAATCAACTGCCGTCTGCACCACTACCGCCATCACTGCTGCCTCGGAATCCACTGCTGCCAGCCTGAGGTCGTGTGGAGGTCTTCTTTTTGGGTGCTACTGCCACAGAAGTCTCTGCTGCCCCAGATGCAACTGCAGCTGACATTATTTCTATTCCCTGGAGATCGCCTGGGGATGCTTTCTCCACAGCTGCTGTTGTAGCTGCCACTGCTGCTGACTTGCTGCCCACCACCAATAACCACCACCACTGGTACCACAGCCTAGAGGACCACTTCAGGGGAGATTCCAGGTTTGGTTGCATGTGGCTGTACCCATTTTGGGACACCAGCCAGGGCTTGGGGCCCAGGTGCCAGCAGGTTTACCACCACAAGAACCTCTGTCTGGGGACTCCAGCCGGAACCTGCAGGTCCAGTGGGGGGTGACTGTGGGTTTGGAGGAGCCTGGGGTCGTCATGCTGAGAGTGATGGTGCCCTTGCCTTGCTGCTGCATCTCAGAGTTGCTCCTTCACATAAGTGTATGCCTGGTGGTCTCTCTGCAAGGAGGAACAGCATTGTGATCTTAGGACTGCAGCAGACCCACACCAAGACACATTATAATGAGAATGACCAACACAGAGAATAAAGATAAAATCTTAAGGGCTGTGAGAGAAAAACATCAAATTAAGTTTAGGGGAAAACCAATTCAGATCTCAAAAGATTTGTCAACTCAGACCCTCAAGGCTAGGATGTCCTGAACTAATATATTTCAAGCTCTAAAAGAAAATAGATGCCAACCAAAATTTTATATCCAGCATAATTAAATTTCAGATTTGAAGATGAAATTAAAACATTTCTGGGTAAACAAAAATTAAAACATTCACAACTAGAGAGCCTACACTACAGAGAATTCTCAACAAAATATTCCATGAGGATGAAGTGAAAAAAAAAAATGTGAAAACCAGCAAAGGGAAGATCTACACTAAAAGGACATACAACAAAATGAGAAACTAAGACAAATCAAAAACCAGAAATTAATCAAAATGACAGGGAATACAAATCATATCTCAATAATAACCTTGAATGTTAATGGCATAAACTCATCAATCAAAAGGCATAGATTGGCAGATTGGATTAAAAACCAAGACCCAACAATATGTTGTTGTCTTCGAGAGAGTCTCCTCATGGGCCAAGACATCCACAGGCTGAAGGTGAAAGGATGGGAGAAAACATCACTCATATGCATTGTTTACACAATCAGGGGTTTCCATTCTCATGTCAGATAAAGTAGACCTCAAAACAAAGTTAATCAGAAGAGACAAAGAAGGACATTTCATACTTCTTAAGGAAGATATATGTAAGCAGGACATAACAATTACAGATATGTATGCCCCAAACAGTGGAGCATCCATGCACATCATCAAACAAACACTTCTCAATTTCAAGAGTCAAATAGACCACAATACAAGAGTACTGGGTGACTTTAACTTCTCTCACTACTGGACAGATATTCCAAACAAAAACTAAATAAGGAAACTATAGAACTAAATAATACAATCAATAATTTAGACTTAACAGACATACATAGAATATTTCATCCATCAATGAGCAAATATACTTTCTTCTCAGCAGCACATGGCTCCTTTTCTAGAAAAGACCATATCTTATGCCACAAAGCAACTCAGCAAATACAAAAAAACTAAACAAAAATAACAACCAAGAAAACAAACAGTGATAATACCTGCATTCTATCAGACCACAATGCAATAAAAGTAGAAATCAAGGAAAAATTAAAAATACAAGCTACTGTAACAAATGGAGAATAAAATATATACTATTGAATGATGAATGGATAGTAGTAGAAGAAATCAAGGATGAAATTTAAAAATTCTTAGAGGTAATTGAGAACACTGACATAACATATCAAAATCTTTGGGACACTATGAAGGCAGTACTAAGAGGAAAGTTTATTGAATTGAGCGCATTCATTAAAATAATAAAAAGTCAACAAATAAAGGACCTAACACTACATCTCAAACCACCCACCCCACAGGAAAAAAAAAAAAAAAAAAAAAAAAAGAACAAATCCACACCCAAAGCCGTAGAAGACAGGAAATAATTAAAACCAGAGCTGAAATCAATGAAATTGAAACAAAAGAAACAATTAAAAAAATTGACAAGATGTTGGTTCTTTGAAAAAAATAAATAAAATAGATAAACCTCTGGCCATGCTAACAAAGAGAAAAAAGAGAAAAAAAACCCCACAAATTACTGAAATGAAAAAAAATGAAGAAGGAAATATCACAATGGACATGTCTGAAATACAGAAGATAATTAGAAACTATTTTGAAAATTTATATTGCAATAAAATAGAAATATCAAAGACATTGACAAATTTCTAGAGACATATGACTCCTGCCCAAACTGAATAAGGAGGTCATACACAATATAAAATGATCATTTTCTAGGAACAAAATAGAAAACACCATCAAAAGCCTACCAACCAAGAAAAGCCCAGGACCAGATGGATTCTCAGCCACGTTCTACAACACTTTCAAAGAAGAATTAACACCAATACTCCTCAAAGTATTCCATGAAATAGAAAAGGAGGGAACCCTTCCAAACTCATTTTATGAGGTGAATATCATATCACCCTGATACCAAAACCAGACAATGACACATCAAGGAAAGAAAACTTCAGACCAATATCCTTGATGAACATATATGCAAAAATTCTCAATAAAATTCTGGCAAATTGCATACAAAAACATATTAAAAAGATAGTGCACCACAGTTAAGTGAAGTTCATCAGAGGGATGCAGGGCTTGTTCAACATTTGGAAAATAAATAAACGTATAATCATATTAATGTCTTAAAAAGAAGAATCATATAATCATCACAATAGATGTAGAAAAAACATTTGACAAAATACATCACACCTTCATGTCCAGAATATTAGAAAAACTAGGGATAATAGGAACATACTTCAACATCATAAAAGCTAACATCATATGCTAAACCCAAGACCAGCATCATTCTAAATAGAGAAAAATTGAAAGCATTTCCTCTAAAAACTGGAACAAGACAAGGATGTCCTCTTTCACCACTTCTATTCAACATCATGTTGAAACTCTAGTCAGAGCAATTAGATAAAAGAAAGAAAATAAAGGGATACCAATATGTAAAGAAGAACTGAAACTATCACTATTTGCTGATGACATGATTCTATATGTAGAAGATCCAAAAAGTTCCACCAGGAAACTTCTAGTACTAACAAATTAATTCAGCAAAGTAGCAGGATATAAAATAAAAAAAAATCAATATCCATAAATTAAACCCATTCCTATACAACAGTTATAAGTCCACTGAAAGAGAAATTAGGAACACTACCCCTTTCACAATAGCCTCAATAATAAAGGAAAAATAACCCTGGGAATCAATCTAACAAAAGAGGTGAGTGACCTCAACAATGAAAACTACAGAACACTAAAGAAAGAAATTGAAGAAAACCTCAGAAGATTGAAAGATCTCCCATGCTCCTGGATAGGCGGAATCAATATTGTCAAAATGGCCATACTGTCAAAAGCATAACACAGGTTTAATGAAATTCCTATTAAAATCCCAATGAAATTCTTCATAGAAATAGAAAAAGCAATCATAAAAAATTTATTTTGGAAAATAAGAGACCCAGAATAGCTAAAGCCATCCATAGCAAGAAAAGTGAAGCAGGAGGCATCACAATATCTGACCTTATGCTATACTACAGAGTGATAGAACAGTGGTACAGAATAGAGGACACAGAGACAATCACACATAAATACGGTTATTTCATACTAGACAAAGGTACCAAAAACATTCACTGGAGAAAAGATAGTCTATTCAACAAATGATGCTGACAAAACTAGAAATCCACATGTAGCAAAATGAAGTTAAACATCTGTCTCTCATCCTGCACAAAAATCAACTGGAAGTAGATCAAAGACTTAGGCACTAGAACAGAGACCCTGTGGCCTAATAGAAGAAAAAATAGACCCAAATCTGCACCATGTCAACCTAGGATCTGACTTCCTTAACAAGACTCCTAAAGAGCAAAAGGTAAAATCAAGAATAAAAAAATGTGATGAATTCAAATTAAAAAGCTTATTCTTAGCAAAGGAAACAATCAATACTGCGAGGAGAGAGCCTGCAGATTGGGAGAAAATCTTTATCACATGCACTTCCAATGAATCACTAATCTCTATGTTATATAAAGAACTAAAAAAAAACCTTAACACTAAAAAACAAAACAAAACAAAACAAAAATACTAATCAATGTATGGGCTAAGGAACTGAACAGACACTTCACAAAGAAATACAATTGATCAACAAATGTAAGCATGTGTTCAACATCTCTAGCAATTAGAGAAATCCAAATCAAAACAACACTAACATCTTCTCACTCCTGCCAGAATGGCAATCATCAAGAACACAGGCAACAATAAATGTTGGCAAGGGCGTGGGGAAAAAGGCACACTCATACATTGCTGGTGGCACTGCAAATTGGTGCAACCACTATGGAAAGCATTATGGAGATTCCTCAGAAAACTAGGAATGAAATCACCACTTGACCAAGCTATGTCATTCCTCAGTTTATACCCAAAGGATGTAAAATCAGCATACTACAGTAAAGCAGCCACATACACATTTATAGCATCTCAATTCACAACAGCTAAACTATGGAGCCAACCTGGGTATCCCTTCAATAGATGAATGGATAAAGAAAATGTGGTATATCTACTCAATGGAATGTTACTCATCTTTAAAGAAGAGTGAAATTATGCCATTTTAAAGCAAATGTATGGAGTTGGAGACTATCATATTAAGCGAAATAAGCCAATCCCAAAAAAAACAAACCTCTAATATGCAGATGCTAATTCACAATAAGGCAGGGGGCACTAGAGAATAGCATTACTTTAGATTAGGTAGAGGGAAATGAAGGGAGGGGAGGGGATGGGATGTGGGGATATGAAAGATAGTAGAATGACACAGACATTATTTCTTTATGTATTTATGTGACTGCATGACCAATATGACTGTGCAACACATACACTCAGAAAAATGAGAAATTATATTCCATCTATGCATGATATATTGAATTGCATAAATGCATTCTACTGTCATGTATAAGTAATTAAAACAAATTTAAAAGTTAATAAAAATGGTAAGAAAGATAATATCTTGCCCAAAATGTCAAATAACATTCCTTGAAAATTACAAATTCATACAGAATGAGTGAACATGGGGTACAATGTTCTGATAACACATGAAGGTATTGAAGTCTTAAGTAAAATGCTTCAAAATGAAACATAAGTATGTGGATATCCACCTCTGACCACATGTACTGAATGTGTGGATATCGGCACGTCTGCCTTTGGGTACTTTTTAGTTGTACATAACATTGGCATTTACTCTGAGATAACTATAAAGCCATGAAATACAATTTCCCCAGCATTTCCCCTTTCCCTCCCCTTGTTCTCCTACCCTGTTCCCTTTCCTCTTTCTAACCATCTCTCTGGTATTTATTTTTTAGTTTTTTTAAATTAATTTTTAATTATTTTTACTTTGTAGTTAGTGTTTTGTGAATACACATGATGATGAGATTCACTGTGGCATATATATGTATGTATAGGAAAGTTAGTTCACATTAATTCCCTGCTTCTTAGCTCACATTTAAAATGTCACAATTTATACCTGCATATGTGTATATATATATATATATATATATATATACACACACACACATATATATGGTATATATATGGTATACCATATATATGGTATACCATATATACCATATATATACCATATATATACCATATATATGGTATACCATATATACCATATATATACCATATATATGGTATATATTTTATGTGTGTGTGTATTAGATATATTAGATATATTCTAACATCTAAAATAGGAACCTGGCATCAAAAAGTAATTCCATAGATAATTGTGCATTAGTTTTTTTAACTTGGATGGAACACTGGGGATTTAGTGTAGAGGAGTAGGCATTACAAGTTCAAGTTCGGTAAGTGGGGATGGGCTGGAACTGTGGGGAGAGCTGAATGGTAGACAGTTGGCCTCAAGGGTCAGGAAATCATCCATCCTGAATTCCCTACCTCCAACGTCTTGGTTTTTAAGGATGGGCACACCTGGGGTTAGAACAACAGTGAAATAGCTAGTCTAATGAGGAGCTTTGGATATTGAGACCCCAGGGAAATAGCATCAGGATGCAGCATCTGACCTCACTCCACAGATCTGCCTGCAAACAAAATAGATGTTGGAAGTGACACCTGAGCCTCCTCCCAGAGATGACCTTCCCTGACCAGGATCCCATTTAGCCATTTAGTCTGTCTGCACTTCCTGAAACAGAATTTCCATCTTCAGTATTCAGGTAAGATGTTCAGCATTCCTCTTGAATTCAGAAAGAGAACCCAAAGTCCCCCAGTAAGTGCTCTAGAAACGAGGGAAGACATGTTTTGAGAAGCTCATCCTGGGGAAGCAGGGAGAAAGCACGTGCATGAGATGATGAGACACAAGACCCATGCCCGGCATGTCACCTCCATCCGCCTCACCCCTTCTCATATGCACTCGCCTGAGGTCATGCAGCTCCTATTCTTCCAATCTGAGCATAAGGACATGTGCCATTTCCATTAGGTAGGGAGAAAATCTTCCCTTTCTCAAACATGATGACTGTTACAAAGGACTCTGACATTTACTCAAAGACTTATGTTGGTGTTGGGTGTATTAGCTGTCAGAAATGTCATACCCAAGCACCACAAACTAGTGGCTTTGCAATAGAAATTGATTTTCTCACCGTTCTAGATGCTAATGTGCAGAGACCAAAGTGTCTACAGGAGTGGTGTTCAAACACATTCCCGTGTTGTACTGCTGCTACAGATCTATATATTTTCACCACTTTGTTTGCAACAGATTTATCAACATCATGGAAGCTAGAAACCAAACAACTGTTTCAGAATTCCTTCTCCTGGGACTGACAGATGACCCAGCATTGCAGCCCCTCATCTTCAGCCTGTTCCTGTCCATGTTCCTGATCACCATCCTGGGAAACCTGCTCATCCTCCTGGCGGTCAGCTCTGACTCCCACCTCCACACCCCCATGTATTTCTTCCTCTGCAGCCTGTCTATTAACGACATCTGCTTAAGCACAACCATCATCCCCAACATGCTTGCGAATATCCTGAGACAGGATCAGAGCATCACCTACATAGGATGCCTTTCTCAGGTCTGCTTTGTAATAGTTTTTGTTGGCATGGAAAATTGTCTCCTTGCAGTGATGGCCTATGACCGCTATGTGGCCATCTGTCATCCACTCAGGTACACAGTCATCATGAACCCCTGCCTGTGTGTCCTGTTGGTTGCGTTCTCTTTGTTCATTAGCACTATGGATGCCTTGCTGCACAGTCTGATGGTGCTACAGCTGTCCTTCTGCACAGACCTGGAGATCCCCCACTTCTTCTGTGAACTCGCTCAGATCATCAAGTTGGCCTGTTCTGATATCCTCACTGAGAATATCTTGATTTATATTACATTTTGCATCTTTGCTGGTGTTCCTCTTTCTGGGATCATTTTCTCTTATATTTACATTGTGTCCTCTGTCTTGAGAATGCCATCATCAGAAGGAAAGCACAAAGCCTTTTCCACCTGTGGGTCTCACCTGTCTGTTGTCTCTTTGTTCTATGGGACAGCATTTGGGGTGTACATTAGCTCTGAGGTCACTGACTCACCCAGGAATTCTGCTGTGGCTTCAGTGATGTACTCTGTAGTCCCTCAGATGCTGAATCCATTTGTCTACAGTTTAAGGAACAGGGACATGAAGGAAGCCTTCAGAAACCTCCTTTGAAAGGCAGCTTCTGGTTTGAGATTACTATGACATAGTAGAACATTTAAAATATAAGATGAGTTCTGTGCTAATAAGAAAACAAGACAATGCTTATGATAGCTCTAACAATGAAGAGAGATACTTTCTATTCCTAGATCTTCAGAGTTGGGAATATACTGGGATGCAGGGTAGAGCTTCATTCAGTTCCCCATGAAGTGGTCTCATTCTAGCACTTGTTCTTATTCCTGTCCCCAGGCCATAATTGCATGTATGATGTCATATCTGGACAGGATACCTGAGGTGACACTTTGAGAGCCTGCTCCTGGGTGACTTAACTAGTAATTCACGGATCATGGATCAGCCACATTGTCTCCCTGAGGTGGACTGAATGGTGGCCCTCAAAATATCTCCAGATCCTGTTCTGTTAACTTGCAGTTAACTTGTGGGATAAATGGTGGCTGTTACTTGCTTGGAAGAAGGGGATTTGCAGAGCAGGAGCATTTACCTGATTCTGTGGATGGGCTGTGAATGTGATCTTGTGTTTCTTTCACAGCAGAACCAGCGGGCATTTAGCAAACAAGGAGGCAGTGTGACCAGAGGTAGGAGTTGGATGGATGGAGTCACTATTGATGCCAGCGTTTGATCACTTAGGACCCACAAAGCTGTCATTTTCTTAGACTCTTATGGATTTGTAAAAATCAGTTCTTTAGATATCCCTCTTTTTAAATACTATTGAAGTTCAGATTTCATAAGCAAATTCTAAGACTTCTTTTTGTGTCATGATTTTGCTTCAGAATCAATCATGGTTTTGGGTGTGGCAGTGATTCATCTATTTTCAATGCTCTGTAGTTGCATATTATGTATGACAAAATTAAAATATGGAGCACTTCTGGCATTGATAAAATTTTGGTAACTATTTTGTTTTCTCTTACAATAAATCTACTTTAACATTCTCCTTTATGTCCTCTGAAGTTATTAAAAGATAATTTTGTTCTTGGCATAAAATTATCGGATATAAGTGAGGAGCTCTTTACCTTCAGTTAGTTCCAAAAAATTTAAGTGGAGTTAAACCTATTTACCCCACACTTGGATATTCCTGGTGGTTCACATCCTGCCTGAATCATTCCTTAACCTATCAGGTCTAAAATAGCATTCAATTAATTTGCATTTTTCTTATTATGAGGCTGAAAATTCTTTTATACATTATGGTTTATTTATTTTCCCTTCTTGTGAGATACATGTCCATGATATTTCCACTGTTGTGCCTAATATCTTATTCAAAATAGTTCTTTATGTAATATCACAGTGAATTATGTATTAATGTACATATTACACATATTATTATATCATATGTAAAGTATATATTGCCTATGTATGAATGGCAAATGGATTGCTCAGTTGCATGTTCTAGTATTTGTAGATATGTACCCTTGTGTAGTTTTTTTAAAAAGTATTTTTAATTGTTGATGTACCTTTATTTTATCTATTTACATATGGTGCTGAGAATCAAATTCAGTGCCTCACACATGCTAGGCAAGCAGTCTACGTCTGAGCTACAATCCCAGCCCCACCCTGCTTAGTTTTAACATAGTTTATTTTGTCAGTATATGATCTCATTGTCTCTGCTTACTAGGTATTGATTTTGTAAATTCTACTTGCTTCCAGAAAGTATTTTTGTTGTTGTTGCTTTTTGCAACTGAAGCTAAAATTAGAAAAAAAATTTTTTTCCTTTGATTTCAGGCAGGAATTCAAACTAATTTTTTATTTCTCAGCACACCTTACGTTTGGTAGTCCATCACTGTAATGCCAAATCAGCAACAAAAATATTCTTCATTTATGTGTTGATGGTTTTCTGGACACTCTTTCTTGAATAGTGTGATTGACATATCCTGCTCTAATATCATGTCTCTATGATTACAGAATAGCAATTGGCTGAAACTAAATTTGACATGGTAATAAGCTCTACACCTTTTTATTTACAATCATGAAGGTAAATTTACCAGTTTATCTGCTTTTATTATATTTTAAAAATTTCTCCAAATGTGGTGATTTAGGAGGTGGTATTGTGGAGGTACTTAGATTTATATCAGGGCATGTGTATAGAGCCACAGGATGGGATTAATGTCCACATAAGGAGAGGAAAATCACCAGAGCTTCCCTCTCTGCCTAGGGAAGAAAGAACCATGTGAAAAACACAAAGATGACCAACAATTGCCAGTGAATTTCTAGCACTTCGGTTTTTGGCTTTGCAACACGCGGAAGTCTGAGAGATGAACATCTGTTGTTTCACCCACCTAGTCTCTGGTGTTTTGTTATAGCAGTCCCCATTGACTGAGAACCACATTTTTCCATGAGTAGTGACAAAAGCAAAACATAAGTCTGGAGGCATTCTGATATGCTACTGGATTCCTAGTGGCAATGGGAAGATCTATTTCCCTGGCAGCTACTTACTTATTTGTTTAATCATTCATTCATTCCACCAAATCTTAATGAATGTGAGTGGAGCCCTGCTCTATTCTAGTACCCATACTGAAGTAAACCCTTATGGCAGGGGCCATGCCTCCAGGAGGAATGACATGGGCAGTACAACAGAGATGTGTGTGGTGGACACTGGGATGTGCCACCAGGACCTAACATCTCACCCAGCTTTCAGGAGTGCTGGTGGCACATGGCATTGGTTCTCAGCCCTTCCTGTGAGTGCATCAGTGAGAGGAAGGTACTGCTCCAGGTCATGACACTTCTTGAGTTTGCAACCAAAGACTTGTCAAAGCAGAGATTAAGGCCTCATCCACCTGGTGAACCTGGAGACATGTCTGAGGGTGCCTCTCGTAGCAAACTCAACTGGCCATTTGTGTGGGACCCTACTGATCTGTTTGTTTGCGTCTACACAAATCCCATGCTGCTTTAATTATTGTAACTTTGTCTTTCAGGTGGCATGAGTTCTCTGACTTTACTCTTCTTTTTCAAAATTGTTTTTGACTCTTCTTTATTTTATTTTATTTTTATAATTTTTAATATGTACAACTCATAGTGCATATATTTAGTATCTTTTAAAATACAACTATTTGTATACAAAGTATATTCGTACAATTCAGGTTTTCAATCATGCATTAAGGAAAATGATATCTGTCTCATTCAACCACCTTTTTTTTTTCTTTTCTCCCCCTGCCTCCCCTCTTGCTCCCTCCCTTACCCTCCCTTCCTTTGACCATTCTAGTGTTCCTCTAATCCTCCTATGTACCCCCATCCAACAATACTTTGGAATAGCCTCCTTATATCAGAGAAAACATTTGGTTATTGGATTTTTGAGATTGACTAACTTCACTTAGCATTATGTCTTCCAACTTCATCCATTTACCTGCAAATGCCATTAATTTATTTTCTTTTATTGCTGAGTAAGATTCCATTGTGCATATATACCACATTTTCTTAATCCACTCATTTACTGAGGGACATCTAGGTTGGTTCCACAACCTAGCTATTGTGAATTGCGCAGCTACAAACATTGAGATAGCTGTGTCACTGTAATATCCTGTTTTTAAGTCCTTTGGGAATAGACCCAGGAGTGGGATGGCTGGGTCATAGGGTGATTCCATTCCCAGTTTTCCAAGAACTCTCCATACTGCTTTCCATAACGGTTGCACCATTTTGCAGTCCCACCAGCAATGTATGAGTGTGCCTTTTTCCCCACATCCTCTTCAACATTTATTGTTGCTTGTGTTCTTGATAGCTGCCATTATGACTGGAGTGAAGTGAAATCTTAGAGTAGTTTTGATTTGCATTTCTCTAATTGCCAGCGATGTTGAACATTTTTTCATGTATTTGTTGATTAATCGTGTATCTTCTTCTGAGAGGTGTCTTCTCAATTCCTTAGCCTATTTATTGATTGGGTTATTTGTTTTTTTAGTGTAAAGTTTTTTGAGTTCTTTATATATTCTAGAGATTAGTGCTCTATCTGATGTGCATGTATTAAATATTTGTTCCCAATTAGTTGGCTCTCTGTTCACCTCACTGATTGTTTCTTTTGCTGAAAAGAAGCTTTTTAGTTTAAATCTATCCCATTCATTAATTCTTGGTAGTAATTCTTGCGCTACAGGATTCTTATTAAGGAACTTGGGGCCTAATCCGACATGTTGGAAATTGGAGCTTATTTTTTCTTCTATTAGGCGTATTGTCTCTGGTCTAATTCGTAGGTCCTTGATCCACTTTGAATTGAGTTTTGTGCATGGTGAAAGATAAGGGTTTAATTTCAATTTGTTGCATATGGATTTCCAGTTTTCCCAGCACCATTTGTTGAAGAGGCTATCCTTTCTCCACTGTACATTTTTGGCATCTTTGTCTAATATAAGATAGCTGAAATTATATGTATTAGTCTCTGTGTCCTCAATTCTGTACCATTGGTCTACCAGTCTGTTTTGGTGCCAATACCATGCTGTTTTTGTTACTATTGCTCTAAAGTATAATTTAAAGTCCGGTATGGTGATGCCCCCTGCTTCACTTTTCTTGCTCAGGATTGCTTTGGCTATTCTGGGTCTCTTATTTTTCCAGATGAATTTCATGACTGCTAGTTCTATTTCTTTGAAGAATGACATTGGGATTTTGATCGGAATTGCATTAAATCTGTATAATTCTTTTGGTAGTATGGACATTTTGGCAATATTAATTCTACCTATCCAAGAGCAAGGTAGGTCTTTCCATCTTCTGAGTTCATCTATAATTTCTTTCTTTAGTGTTCTATAATTTTTGTTATAGAAGTCTTTCACCTCTTTCGTTAGGTTGATTCCCAGGTATTTTATTTTTTTGACGCTATTGTAAATGGGGTAGTTTTCATCATTTCCCTTTCAGAGTCTTTGTCGCTGATGTACACAAATGCCTTTGACTTATGTGTATTGATTTTGTATCCTGCAACTTTGCCAAATTCATTTACTAGTTGTAAAAGTTTTCTGGTAGAGTTTTTTGGGTCTTCTAGGTAGATTATCATGTCATCAGCAAATAGTGCTAATTTGAGCTCTTCTTTTCCTATCTTGATCCCTTTAATTTCTTTCATCTGTCTAATTGCTCTGGCCAGAGTTTCCAGTACTATGTTAAATAGCAGTGGTGAAAGGGGGCATCCCTGTCTCGTTCCAGTTTTTAGAGGGAATGCTTTCAATTTTTCTCCATTTAAGATAATGTTAGCTCAGAGCCTTGCATAAATAGCTTTTATAATGTTGAGATATGTTCCTGATATTCCTAGTTTTTCCAGTGTTTTGAACATAAAGGGGTGTTGTATTTTGTCAAATGCTTTTTCTGCGTCGATTGAGATGATCATATGATTTTTGTCTTTAAGTCTATTGATGTGGTGTATTATGTTTATTGATTTCCGAATGTTGAACCAGCCTTGCATCCCTGGGAAAAACCCCACTTGATCGTGGTGCACTATCTTTTTGATATGTTTTTGTATCCGATTTGCCAGGATTTTATTGAGGATTTTTGCATCTATGTTCATTAAAGATATGGGCCTGAAGTTTTATTTTTTGGATGTGTCTTTGCCTGGCTTTGGAATTAATGTGATATTGGCCTCATAGAAAGAGTCTGGAAGAGCTCCCTCTTTTTCTATTTCTTGAAATAGTTTGAAGAGCATTGGTATTAGTTCTTCTTTGAAAGTCTTATAGAACTCGGCTGTAAACCCATCAGGTCCTGGACTTTTCCTTGTTGGTAGCTTTTTGATGACATCTTCTATTTCTTTGCTTGTAATTGATCTGTTTAAATTGTGTATAGCCTCCACATCCAGTTTAGGCAAATCATATGACTCTAGAAATCTGTCAATGCATTCAGTATTTTCTATTTTATTAGAGTACAAGTTTTCAAAGTAATTTCTAATTATATTCTGTATATCTGAGGTGTTTGTTGTGATATTCCCTTTTTCATCATGAATGTTAGTAATTTGAGTTTTTTCTCTTCTTCTTTTCGTTAGCATCAGTAAGGCTCTGTCAATTTTGTTTATTTTTTCAAAGAACCAACTTTTAGTTTTCTCAATTCTTTGAATGGTTTCCTTAGTCTCAATTTCATTAATTTCTGCTCTGATTTTAATTATTTCCTGTCTTCTACTGCTCTTGGTGTTGGTCTGTTCTTCTTTTTCTAATGCCTTGAGGTGTGATGTTAAGTCATTTATTTGTTGGTTTTTTTTTTTTCTTCTTAAGGAATGAACTCAGTGCAATGAATTTTCCTCTTACTACTGCCTTCATAGTGTCCCAGAGATTTCTATATGATGTATCTGTGTTCTCATTTACCTCTAGGAATTTTTTGATCTCCTCTTTGATGTCTTCTTCAACCCCTTGTTCATTCAGTAGCATGTTGTTTAGCTTCCAGTTGATGGAGTAGTTTTTCTCATTCCTTGTTTTGTCGTTGATTTCCAATTTCATCCCTTTATGGTCCGATAGCATGCAGGGTAGTATCTCTATTTTTTTATATTTGCTGAGAGTTGCCTTGTGACATAATATATGGTCAATTTTGGAGAAGGAGCCATGTGCTGCTGAGAAAAATGTGTATTCGTTTACTGAGAAATGAAATATTCTATATATGTCCATTAGGTCTAAATTGTTAATTGTTTTAAGGAGGCTTAAAGTTTCTTTGTTTAGCTTTTGTTTGGATGATCTATCCATTGGTGAAAGAGGTGTATTGAAGTCCTCTAGAATAACTGTGTTGTGGTCTATTTTACTCTTGAACTTGAGAAGTGTTTGTTTGATGAATGTAGGTGCTCCATTATTTGGGGCATATAGATAGATTTATGATTGTTATATCCTGTTGATGGATGGTTCCCTTAAGTAACAAGAAATATCCATCTTTGTTCCTCTTGATTAGTTTTGGTTTGAAGTCTACCTTGTTTGATATGAGAATGGAAACCCCTGCTTGCTTCCGCCAGCCATGTGAGTGATAAGACTTTTCCCAGCCTTTCACTTTCAGTCTGTTGATGTCTTTTTCTATGAGGTGTGTTTCTTGGAGACAGCAAATTGTTGGGTCGTTTCTTTTAATCCATTCTGATAATCTGTGTCTTTTGATTGGCGAATTTAGGCCATTAACATTCAGGGTTATTATTGAGATGTGATTTTTATTCCCATCCATTTTTATTTGAATTATGGTCTTTAGCTTGATTTGGTTTCTCTTCTGGTTGGTATTTCCTTTAGTTTAACATCTCCCTTTGTTGATTTTCATTATCATCTTTCTCTTCTTCTTCACGAAAAATGTTGCCCAGCATGTTCAGAAGTGCTGGCTTTCAAGTTGTGAAATCTTTTAACTTTTGCTTGTTGTGGAAGGTTTTTATTTCATCTTCGAATATAAAGCTCAATTTTGCTGGATATAAGATTCTTGGTTGACATCCCTTTTCTTTCAGAGCTTGAAATATGCTATTCCAGGACCTTCTTGCTTTTAAGGTGTGGGTTGAAAAATCTGAACATAGTCTGATTGGTTTCCCCCTATATGTAATCTGCTTCCTTTCTCTTGTTGCATTTAGTATTTATTCTCTCCTTGCTCAGTGTATTAGGCATTTTCATTATAATGTGTCTTGGTGTGGATCTGTTGAGATTTTGTTTGTTTGGTGTTCAGTATGCCTCTTGAACTTGGTTTTCCCATTCATTCCTCAAGTTTGGAAAATTTTCTGTAATTATTTCGTTAAATAGATTACTCATTCCTTTGGTTTGAAACTCTGCCCCTTCCTCTACGCCAATCACTCTTAAGTTTAGTCTTTTTATGCTGCCCCATAATTCTTGGATGTTATGTTCTTGATTTCTAACACGTTTTGCTGTATAGTCTAAATTCTTCTCTAGGATATATATTTTGTCTTCATTGTCTGAGGTTCTTTCTTCCAAGTGGTCTATTCTGTTGGAGATGCTTTCAATTGAGCTTTTATTTTGGTTTATTGTTTCTTTCATTTCTGGAATTTCTGTTTGGATTCTCTTTAGAGCCTCTATTTCCCTATTGAAGTAATCTTTTACTTCCTGTATTTGTTTTTGGAGTTCTTTGTCAAAATGATCTTTTGCCTCCTGTACTTGCTCCCTCATCTCATTTTTGAGTTCATTCTTAAGTTCCATAAACTTTTGGCATATGTAATTTCTAAATTCCATCTCTGGCATTTGACCAACTGTGCTTGCCATGACATCTACTGATGAGGTATCTTGATTTGTTTGTGTCATTTCCTTCCCTTGTTTTTTCATGTTGTTTGTGTCTCTCTTCTTCCTGCACTGTGGGACCTTGATTATTTCGATTTTACCTTAAAGTCTTGTGTTGTTCCCGTAGTACAATACTATCAGATCGCCTTACAATCCCTTTACACTTTTAAAACCTAACACTTTCTATTCAGAAAATTCAAGTTTGATCACAATGTACAGATTTGGTTAACCCAGATATCATTTCCAATTTACTCTGTATGTTTCTTATGGGGTTCCATAGCTTCAAGTATTGGATACAGAGGTGATATGTTTAGGTAGAAGGAAGTGTCTTGAATTGTTCTTTCTTGGAAAGTATGAAAAGAGGTTTCTATTGAAGTGGTTTAGTGGAAGTGGTTTAGTATCAGTAGATGAGGGAAGAAAGAGAATGGAATAGACAATTATGTGGAAAGACCAATTTATATATAAAGTAAGTTGGAAAAGAAAAATAAATGATAAAAGAGTAGGAATTGGTGTAAGAGAGAGGAGAGAGAGAATCAAGAAAATAGAGAGTAAACTATATATAACACCGCTTTGCTACCCAGTTCAATTGCACCAGTTCTAGAAATCCCAAGTTCTGTGTATAACTTGTTTTTGCCTCTGTTTAGTATGCACTGGCAGGGTGTAAACATGAAAGATGAAGGAGGAAGAAAAGATGCAAGAGTGAGAAGGAAGAGAAGAAGGAAAGAAAAAGGGGCGGAAGCAAACAAACATACTGACAATCAATGCGGAAGGTAAAAAAAAAAAAAAAAAAAAAAAAAGCAGAACAAAACAAAGCCCAAAAAAAAAAAAAAAAAAAAAAAAAAGAAAAAGAAAAAGAAACAAACAAACAATCAAACAAAAAACCTCCCCAAAATCCAACAAAACAAGCAAACCAACAACAACAACAAAAAGTCGAACCCCAAGTCTCAAACAAAACGGGCCCTGGGAAGCCCCCCTCTTTTTCCCCTTCCAGTTCAAGCCAATTGTTATTGGATCACATCTAGACAGTCTGTGATCCTGTTAGTGGAATCAAGGCCGCACCCCAGGCCAGTGGCTGAACGGCTCAGTGAAGGAGTGGCCCAGGGGGGTTTGTGTGTCAGCAGATGAATGGTACCGGGAAGGGGACCCTCCAGAAGGCACCCCCTCCCCACGCCCACCCACAGTTGCAGCTTCTTGTGGCAGCTGTGCTGGCCTCAGACACGCCCTCCCCTGCTGGCCACCCGAGCTTCACCCAGGTGTGTGTTGTCTTCAGAGAGCTGGAGGGGCCCCTGGATGTTTTTGACTCTTCTAAGTCTTCCACATTCCAAGGTGGAACTCCCACTAAAAGGCCTACTGGGATTTTTGTTGGGATTTCGCTGAATCTAATTATTAATTTAGGTGCAATTGAGACACTACCGAGTCTTCCAAACCATGCTTATATTATATGTGTCCAAATTTTTAGACTTTCTTTAATTTTATCCAGCAGTTTTTGTAGCTATTAGTGTACAAACCCATCACATGCTTTTCAAAGATATCCTTAACTATTTCATATTTATAAAAAAATTTAAAAACTAATTCAACATCCATACCTGTTTGAAATAAACAAACTCCCCAAACACCCCCATTTAAAGCAGAAATAGGAGAGAAGTTCCTCAGTCTGATTAAGCTCATGTATGAATGTCTTTTGACTACCAACACTTATGGAAGTCTCTGCATGTCTCTGCTCAGCAACTTTGCACGGGCCCTGCTCACACAGCACATGGCATCTCTCGAATGAATTCCAGGGCTCCTCGTCAGTACAAAGGCATCTTTATTAATAATGATTTCAGGAAGCATTATTTCATTTCAGATGTGAAGCTATAATTTGTATGTATGGGCATGAATAGTTTACTAATAAATATTAGAGAAAATATTGTGTCATCAGCTTTCTGTGGCTTAACGAATAGTTCAGGTAAGTCAGTCTAAAAAGAGGATAGGTTTATTTTGGCTCATTTCAGAGGTTTTATTTTATCATAATTTCTCCTGTTGCTTTGGGACTGCAATCATGGAGGGAATGTGAGGCAGAGGAGGCCACTAGAAAAATAAGTAAATAGAGAGAGAGAGAGAGAGAGAGAGGAAAAGGAGGGGGTCTCACTTTCTCCTTCAAGTGCACAGTCCCCAGTGACCTAACTACTTTTTGCTATGCTCTGCCTCTGAATTGTCTCACCACCTTCCAGGAGCACCACAGTGTGAAGACCAATCCTTTAACATGCTGGCTTTTGTTGGACCAATATCCAAACTATCACATGGTAAAAATGCAAACACTCAGGGTGTTTCTTCTTGTCCTTCACTGAATATTTCAGGAAGTATCATTTTTCTACCTTATAGTTTGCAAATATCTCAACATATTTTTGTTGATCATTGCTAATGGCTGTCTCTCCACATGTAAGGCATATGAACACTATTTTCAATTCCATCATGATAGTTTCATTATGCTTTGCTCCATATTAGGGGATTGTGAGGTGAAGTTTTGGTTCTGTATTTCTCTTGTGACTCTCTAAGATGTTTGCCTGCCTTTTCAAGTTGCTGCATTATGATCCGACATAGCGGTGGGACTCATTGTGACATGTTTGACATGCACAGAACATGGGATCGATTTCATTCCCCACGACCTGCCCTTCCCCTTCTCTTCTCCCTCCCCTAATCCTCTTTCTCTGCTCTGCTGATCTTCCTTCTATTTTCAGGAACTTCCTTTTTATGCTTTGTTTCTTTCCAGTGTCTACGTGTGAAGGAAAACACATGACCCTTGCCTTTCTGTGTCTGGCTTATTTCACCTAACTTAACGTTCCTTGCATTTTCTTGCAAATGAAATAATTTCATCTTTCTTTATTGCGGATTTAGCCTCCATTCTTTATATATACTACATTTACTTAATGCATTTGGTTCTTCATTTTTAAATTTAATTGATTTAGTTATTTATTTTTATTTTCAGTGCTTTACAATTATTCAAATAGTAGGGTTCATCTTGACATAACCGTGAATGCATATTACATAGTTTTAACCATTTAAATCCCCAATACTACTGCCTTCTCTTCCCTCCTTCCTCATACCTCCTCTGACTCCCTTCCCCTACTCTATTTGTCTTCCTTCTATTTATTTTAAATTGATGCATTATATTTATATATAAGTTTGGAATGCATTGTGGTATATTCATACATGCACTTATTATAATTTGGTCAAATTCATTCTCTAGTTCCTCATCTCCATTTCTACTCTGTTGATTTCCTTTCTATTTGTTGTGAATGCCTCCTTTTGATTCTTTTTTTTTTTCTCTTTAATTTCCACAAGTGAGAGAAAGTATTTGACCCCTGGCTTTCTGAGTGGCTTACTTCACTTAGCTCGATGTTCTCCAGTTCCATCCATTTATTAGCAAATAACAGAATTCCATTCTTCCTAATGGCTGAGTAGAACTCCACTGTGTATATATATACTACCTTTATAAAAATTCCATTCACTTATTGATTGGCATGTAGACTGGTTCCATGAAGGAGCCCTAATTAGGAAGGGCTGTTGTAGCTAGCTGGAAGCCATAAGTTCCACCTGATATGTATGTGACGCACCTGTAGGCACCCGCAAACCTGAAGGTATATAACCGGGTGAAAGCGGTCCGAGTTAGGAGAACGGAGAATTCACTCAGCCGGGCAGTCACTCGGTCGGTCAGAAGAATCAGAGCGGCCAGAACGTAGGCAGAGCGGTTACAGAAGAGAAACCAGATAGAAGACAGAAGAGAAACCAGATAGAAGAAGTAATGACTGGTCAGAGTTAGGCCGAGACTCCTGAGGAAGACAGAAGACAGAAGAAAGAAGAGAGAAGAAAGAAGCTCTAATCTTTCTCTAAGCTAAGCTCTATCTTTCTTTCTCTCTAAGACTCTAAGCTAAGAAGACAAGAAGAAAAGCTCGCTTTAATCTTTCTCTCTAAAAATCTTTCTTTCCCTCTCTAAGCTCTAAGAAAGTAGAAGTAAAAATAGTAAAAAGCTATACTCTGCCTCCGAGATTTCTTCCCGGTTTTCGGTACCAGGCAGCTTACAGTTCCATAACTTGGCAATTATGTATTGTTCTGCTATAAACATTGGTATGCATGTGTCAATCTAGTATGTTCATTTTAACTACTTTGGATGAATACTGAGGAGTGGGATAGCTGGGTCATATGGTACCATTTCCACTTTCTTGAAGAATTCCCATGCTGCTTCCAAAGTGGTTGTACTAACTTGCAATCCCTTAGAAATGTATTAGTGTACCCTTTCCCCCATATCACCACTAGCATTTATTTATTATTAAATGTGTACTTGATTATTGCTAATCTGAAAGGAAATCTAAAGGTCGTTTTTGATTAACTTTTTCTTTATTGCTAAAGATTTTGAACATTTTTTCACATATTTTTGCTATTGTGTTTCTTCTTTTGAAAAATCTGTTTAGTTTTTTTTTGCCTTTTTACTCATTCAGTTAATTTTTTTCCTTTTAGTATTATGTTTTTTGAGTTCTTATACATTCTAGATATCAATCTCTAGTTAGAGAAGCAGCTGGCAATGGTCTTCTCCCATTTTGTAGGCTCTCTCTTTGCATTCTCAATCATTTCCTTTGTAGAGAAGAAGCTTTTTAATATGATGGTATTCCCCTTATTGATTCTTGGTTTTATTTCTTGAGCTTTAGGGGTCATATAAAGGAAGTTGGTACCTGCACCAATAGGATGGAGTGTTGACCCGATGAGAAACTGCTTTTTGTAATATGAAAAATCAGTTTCAAATTTCAGCAAGTTCAAGTTTATCTGCAAGACACTAATTAAAAAAGAAAAGAAAACTTCTAAATAACTTGCAGAAAAATCAGTAGAGAAGAATGAGGGGAGCATAGGGGAAGGTGGAGGAGGGGGGAATGTTGGGAACTGAATTAGAGAAAATTATATTCCATGTTTTTGTAATTATGTCAAAATGTGTCCTAATGTTATATAAAACTGAATAGAATCAATAAAAAAATTTTCAGTGAGTTACACTGGAATTTGCGTTTATTAAAAAGTTGGATTTTAACGGTGTATTCACAGAATTATCACACATGTTTTCTCTGACTTTATTACTTATATTAGTAAATATAAGTCATATTTATAAATATATGTATATATTAATGTGTATAAACATACACACTATAGTTTTACCTATAGCTGTCTCTATTACTGTATATAACTATAGAAACTATCTTCTATAGTTTATTTTCAAGATGAAAGGCCATACTTTTCCTGAGGTCGTGTGTTAGCTGGGACTGCAGCAATACCTGGGGACAGAGGACTAGGATCCATGCAGAAGGAAGGCATGTCCACGTGTGAAAGGTCCTGGTGATGGACTGAGCAGAAGGAGGTGAATGGTCACTGTGGACGCAGCTGTAGCTCAGGATGTGGGATCAGCCAACACTATGCTGGGAAAGGTCAGGAATTCCTCAACCAAATACCACCTAGCGAGGCTCGCACACACAGCAAGTGACTTCCCTGCTAAGCAGCTGGTGCTGGTGAAATATTTACAGTTCCTGAAGGGTGATGGTTGTGGAGGTGTTGGGCATGTTCTGCTTGAGGCCTGTTTTGTGTCCAGATCGTTGTGCTGGGCAGTTTTCCTCCACTTTGTCCTGTCCCAGCTGCATCAGCTGCCTGTACTCTACTCCTGGGAGGCTCTAAATTTGTCCTCCTAAGAGTTGGTCTAGGACACATTTACAAATATTGCTACTTCTTCAGATTTTCAATTCCCCACATCTCTCTCTTTTGTCTTATTCTTCTGTTTTGGAAAAAAAAAAGTATAACCTGTCACCTTAACTCATACCAATTTGATCTTCAAGAAATTACTGAAAACAATGTCTCCCCAATATAGTAGTCATGAGACCTAAGGTTTTGGGGGCCCAGAGTGTGGGTCTTATTTGGATGCTGCCCCTTGGTGGGTGGGACTTATGTGGCCAAAAAAATGGAGACCTTGAGAGCTGAGAGTGCCTGTGTCTCTATTCAGGTGGAAGTTTTCAGTGACACTTCAATTTTCCTAATCTGATAATTCTCAGAGTCCACAGAAAATGGTGGTGTAAGGTCACCTGTGAAGTCTGACATCCTTCTTCCAAATGTGTATGAACTTCACCCCAAAATAAGAGGAAGCAGTCTTGCCCTCTCATCCTGCTCTAGCTGCAGTCTCTTCTCCCTTTGTACCACAACTCCTCAAATGAGATTTCTCTACTCACCATCCCTTGCTAAGTTCCTGAAGCTGGCTTTGAACTTTCAATCCTTCTGCCTCAGCCTCCCAAGCCACTGGGATTAGAGGCATGCAGCACTATGCCTGTCTTATTATTCATGCTTTTCAAAGTGAATGGGATTAGAATGAGGAAAAAAATATTACAAGGCCATCTTTTCATAAATACCAAATATGATTTTTTTTGGTACTGGGTATTGAAACCAGGGACACTTAATCACTGAGCCACGTCCCTAGCCCCTTTTTAATATTTTATTTAGAGACAGGGTCTCACTGAATTGCTTAGGGCTCCACTAATTTTTTGAGACTGGCTTTGAACTTGCAATCCTCCTGCCTTAGTCTCCCAAACCTCTGGGATTCGAGGTGTGTGCCACTGCACCCAACTCAAATAATGTATCTTCAAAATTTTAAATTCATGTAGAAATAGGAAACAAGTGATAAAACATGTTGATAAGGATAGGGAAATATTGATGTTCTGAAATGTGAATGATGGCATTCCATCGCTGCCTCCTAGAGAATGGTTGATATCCAGCCAAATCGACCAAGTGTATGGATGCATCTGCCTATTACTGACTTCTGCTGAATTTGTATTTGAATTAACAATTCATTTTAAGTTGAGGAATGATAATCTCTGTTCACAGTTTCCTTATGTGAAGAAAAGTGAACTGTGATGACATCAGCAATGATTAAATAGGTTAGAATCTGCTAGTGCCTATCAACAGATGAATGAATAAAGAAAATGTGGTATACATACACAATGTAGTTTTACTCAGCCATAAAGAAGAGTGAAATTATGGCATTGGCTGCTCAATGGATGGAACTGGAGAATATCATGCTAATTGAGACGAGCCAGACTGAGAAAGTCAAGAAGTCAAGTGGGGAAGCTAGACCAAAGTAAAGAAAAAGGTGGGGTAAACCCATGAAAATAGAAGAGAGATCAGTGAAGCAGAGGAAGGGGCTGGAGATGGAGGGAGGATGGAGGAGAGAAAGCAGGAACTGTAGAATGAAATTGACCAAATTATACTACGTACATATACGAATATATCACAGTGAATTTCACTTTCTGTATATCTATACAGCATAAATTAAAAATAAAATACTATAAATAAACAGAAGGAAAGATCAGTAGAGTAGAGAAAGTAGAACAGGAGGAGAGAGGAAAGAGGGAAAGAGAAGTACTGGGGTGTGAAGTGGAACAAATTATAAGCAATGCATGTATGATTATGTGATTGTATAACTATCAGCAGTTATAAAAAAGGCCTTGAGATAAAAATTAATGCTCAAGTATCATCAATGACACTAACAGTAGCCTTTTTTTTTATACTTTTAAACTTCTTAGCTACATTTGTAGTTGTATTATTTATACCCCATGTATGAGGTATATTTTCACACCTAAAAGCAAATCTGGCTTCTTGAGTTCATGAATAGATAGAGACACTTGTTTAGAGCTAAAGCAGAAGTTTGCAATTTATTAGAAATTGTTCTCTGTTGTGTTCACAGGCTACAGTAAAAGGAGGAGAGGAGAAACAGTGGAGAGATTTGGGTGATCTACACCTGGCTTTTGGGATCAGGGGACGAGCCAGCCTGAAAGCCTCACTCTATTTCCTTGGTCTTTAAGGGTATGTACCTCAGGGATCAGAATGGTAGTAAAATTGCTAGTCTAACAAGGAGCTTTGGATATTGAGCCCCAGGGGTGTGGAGACTGCATAGAGTCGGCTTGTGGCCACCCCACTCCACAGCCCTGCCTGGTGGAGAAGCAACACTGGAGCCTCCTCCTAGAGACACGATCCAGTCAGGACCTGCTGACTCAGTCAGTCTGTTTACACTTCCTGAGTGTGCATCGTCCACCACCATTACTCAGATGAGGTGCTGAGCATCGTTCCTCTTGACGCCAGCCAGGTAACATGCCGTCCCTTAGTTCATGCACTGGAAGTCAGTTTTGGTGAGATTCATATATGTAATTTAGTTATCATTTAATTCAATTTATGTTTCATCAGATAGCCCTGCCAAACACATATTGGGATTATTGATGTTTCTTCTCTCACTTTTCTACATGACCAGCATTCCCAGAAGGGAGTTCCACACACAAATGCTTCCCTGACATGAGCATTTATCATATTAATTATGTTCTCTTACTTCTTTCCGTATCTGTCCCTACCTCTTGCTTTTTCTGAGGAATGAGAGATTTCAGGTATAAATATTTATGACAGGAAAAAAAAAAAAAAAAAAAAAAACAACCCAATAGGAAATGTCTGTACTAGGATCCCACATGGCTGTATACTGTGCTGACAGCTTTTGTTCTGCTCATTTCTCATCATCCCCCCAATTTTTCAGCTTATTGAAGTGTAATGAAATTTTAAAAGAACGTATATTTCAAATATACGTTGATATAACTTATATAAATATAAGTGTGAGGATCCCATATACATATGTATTGCAAAATGATTAGCACAATCCAGCTAATTCGCATGACCATCAAGCAGTTCCCATTGTACATGGAGAACACCCAGGCTTCTCATACAGTTGACGATGTTTTCCCTTCACAAAGTGTGTTCTGGAGGAAGGATTAGAATGTATGAGCCCATATTATATCATAATCTCTGTTATTGACAATCTTGTTTCACCCTGTACAGAGACAACTGGTCTACAGGGACATTCCTGGTAACACCCTCATTTTACGTATCTCATAAATATGTAATAATTCTGTGTTATGAGCTCTGTTTTCTGGAGAACAGAGAATCATTTTTACTGTCATCTGTTTTCTTTTTCTCTTTTTTTTTTTTTGTACTGGGGATTGAACCCAGAGGCACTTAACCACTGAGCCACATCCCCAGCCATTTTTCTTATTTTATTTAGAGACAGGGTTTTACTAAGATGCTTAAGGCCTCTCTAAGTTGCTGAGGTTGACTTTGAACTCATCGTTCTCCTTAGACTTCAGATATGCTGGGATTACATACATGAGACACTGGACCCAGCTCTTCTGTTTTCTTAGGAATTTTGCCCATGGGTCTTTCCTTTAGTTGCTCTATTTAAAAAATCCTACATTCCTATTACCTTAAGAGAAGAATTTCCTTGGAATGAGAGAATCTCATGGATGGAGTTGCCCAGCTTCTCTTAGAATGACTTGCCTCTCCATGGGTCAGGCTTCTGAGTTCCTAGCCTAGAGGCAACATTTCTTTGTGTCTACCTGGATTGATGCCACTCACTAATTTCAAGAATTCAAAAGAACTTGAAGGCCCGAGATAGTTTTTTTTTAAGCTTTGCTCAGGAATAAAATGACAAAGGTAAATTGTGAGATTTGAATGATCATTCAGGAAGGCTGCTTCTTGCCATCCAGAGTCATTAGCTGAGCCTGGTCAAAATTCAGCTCCTCCAAGAGACATTCTGAGTTTATCCCAGTCCTTGCAAGCACTCACTGTGTGTCTCACATCCAAGACACAAACAACCTCACCTGAGAACACTGACGGTGTGAGCTTTAGCAATCTGGCAAGATCTTCAAATGATTTTGAGAGACTCCAAACTTTGTGAACCATGGCTCAAGTAGGCAGAGCTAATAAAGTTATTGTTATCTTTTTGTTTATTCGAAGGCATGGGGGGGGCAATTCTGTTTGAAAAGCCATATCCTTTTATTCATTCTCAGCACTTAGCACAATTCATGGGAAAGAATTGGTACTTAGTCCAGAGTGGCTTGTACAAAGGGATTGAAGAGAAAAGGAAGGCTGAATGGAAAGAGCTAATGAAAAAGGAGAAGAGGGAACAATTTGAACAGTCATTAGATAGCATGATACAGATTATGAAGTTTTTGTTTTTAATGAACTGATTCTCAAAGTTCAGCATATATCAAAGCCATCTGGAGGGATCATTGAAGCATGGACTGCTAGTCCTCACCCCAGAATTTGTCATCAGTAACTCTGGAGTGGACCCAAGTCTTTACATTTTTAGCACCTTCCCAACTGATATTGCTGCTGCCGTCCATTCATGTTATTATTTTTAAACTGTATTTTATCCATCAGATTATTCAACAAGATGAAAGCCAGAAACATGTCTGTTTTCTCAGAATTCCTCCTCCTGGGACTGACAGAGGACCCAGCACTGCAGCCCCTCATCTTCAGCCTGTTCCTGTCCATGTACCTGGTCACCGTCCTGGGAAACCTGCTCATCATCCTGGCTGTCATCTCTGACCCCCACCTCCACACCCCCATGTACTTCTTCCTCTCCAACCTGTCCCTCGCTGACATCTGTATCAGCACAACCACGATCCCCCAGATGCTGGTGAACATCCAGAGAAAGAGAAAGGCCATCAGTCACGCAGCCTGCCTCACCCAGGTCTGCTTTGTCCTGATGTTTGCTGGATCGGAAAACTTGCTCCTGGCAGCAATGGCTTATGACCGTTACGCGGCCATCTGCCATCCACTCAGGTATACCACCATCATGAACCCCTGCCTGTGTGTCCTGCTGGTTCTATTCTCCTTGTCCATCAGCACGGTGGATGCCCTGATGCACAGTCTGATGCTGCTGAGGCTGTCCTTCTGCACAGACCTGGAGATCCCCCACTTCTTCTGTGAACTTGATCAGGTCATCACGCTGGCCTGTTCTGACACCCACACCAATAAAATCCTGATATATGTTGCAGCTGTTATATTTGGTGGTGTTCCTCTCTCTGGAATCATTTTTTCTTATGTTCACATTGTGTCCTCTGTCTTGAGAATGCCCTCACCGGGAGGAATGTATAAAGCCTTCTCCACCTGTGGATCTCACCTGTCTGTTGTCTCCTTGTTCTATGGGACAATTTTTGGGGTGTACATCAGTTCTGCAGTGACTGACTCACACAGAAAGGCTGCAGTGGCCTCGGTGATGTACTCTGTGGTCCCCTCAAATGCTGAACCCCTTTATCTATAGTCTGAGGAACAGGGACATGAAGGGGGCCTTGAGGAAGCTCATGGGTAGGATCACTTATCTTCTATGATGGATCATTTGTTTTTGAACTAGAGTAAACCAGAGTTCCAAGATTCCTGGCTAGCCACAATACCTGATTTTTCTATCACTACACTTTTGTAAAATGCCTAAACAGGGTAGGTATGTGGTTCAGTGTTGGAGCACTTGCTGGGCCTGTGTGAGACTGTTCGTTGCATCCGAGCACTGCAAAAATAAAAATATAAAATAAATACAATGACTAAATAACATGATGACCAGCTGCATTTTACTTGACTTGTATCTAAACTTTTCTTTTTGTCCATCTCTGCAGTAATTGACCTGAGACTTCAATTGTCCAAGTTTTTTTTTTTTTGGCTGATTATGAGACAGCTCATAATCTAATCCTGTAGCAGAGACTCTGTTTTAGCATTTCTTCTGTGGTAATCTCTACGAAGGCAAATTAGAGAAGGTAAAGAACACAAAGAAAGTATTGAAACAGAGTTGTGGTAACAGACAAAACTTCTACCAGATCATGTGCATTGAGCCACTGGAATTGCATTCTAGACTTATTGGCACTGAGAGGCAAAGGAGTGAGTGGTCATAACCTGTGAAGTAAGTACTAAACTCTTTACTGCCAAGCCACATCCTTCCCATGTAGTTATACCTTCCACCACACTCAGTGTCAATATCTGTAAAATTGGAACAATTACATGACATCACTGGTTTGACATGGATGTGACATCTCAGAAACTCAGCAATGAAGGTATTTATGACACAGATGTTCTTCCATTTGGCCTAGTTAAAGGTAAACATTAATGGATGAATTCCACATCTTGTTAGTCTCATCCTTGTGCTTCAAAAATCAATTGTTTCATTTAGCTGTTACCTCTTTAGGCTCAATAACTGTATTTTTATATTATATGTGATGAGCTTAAAAATACGGAGACTTTCTGATATTGACGATGTCTGGTAGCTATTTTTCTGCTATTATAATAAATCTGTTTTAGCATTCTGCTCTACTGGTGCTGAAGGAATTAAAGATAGTTTTATACTTCAGGTATAATTATTAGATGTAAGAGAGTAGCTTTTCACTTTGGGGAACTTCCAAGGAGTTTTCTAAGTGGTGAAATCAATGTGCCTTAACATTAGACATCCCTGGTGTTCCACATCATCCCCTGAACACAGCCTTTGGCCCGACAATCTAATGGCATTTAACTAATTCCCATTTCTCTTATGAGATTTATAGTGGTTTCAAATATTATGAATCATCACTCCCCTCTTTTGTGAAAGATATCGTCTATGATATTTCCATTGAGGTTCTTATTTTAACCAATAATTGATTTCTAGTGTTTTGAGGACTTTTCATATTTTTTTCCATCTTGATTGTACTAATTTACAGTTCCACCAAAAGTGTATATATGCTCCTGTTATCACAAATCCTCACGAGCAGTTTTAACTCGTTGTATTCTAGATAATTGCCGTTCTAACTGGAGTGACGTGAAATTTCAGTACAGTGTTCATTTGCATTTCCTGATTGTTAAGCAGCTGGACATGTTTTCATACATTTGTTGGCCATTTGTATTTCTCCTTTGAGAAATGTTCTCTTCAGTTCGTGTGCCCATGCATTGATTGTGGGAAGCTGATGAACCGTAATACCGCCAGATTCCCCTTGATTGTGCTGCTCTCTTTCTTTTATACCAAACACCTGCTCCACAAAGTAAGTTATTTATCCCAGAAATATATTTTCTCATAAAAACACACTAAGAAGTTTACTGGACAGCTCTAAATGGTCACCTGGATGCACTTTAGACACCTGCTTTATATATGATGGAAATCACCAAAACACATTGTTCTCTTAAGTACTTTCTTCAGGCCCGCCTTCATGTCCCTGATCCTGAGGATGTAGGTAAAAGGGTCCAGCTCTTGGTTGCACTACAGTATCCCTGGAGGAGTCAGTCACTGTAGAGCGAATGCACACCTCAAAACCTGTTTCATAGAACAAGGAGATGAGCGACAGGTGAGATTCCCAGGAGAAAGAGCTTTGTGCTTTTCTACCCGCTGATGGCTTTCTCAAGACAGAGCAGACAGCTCAAGTGTCTGGGAAAACGGGCCCAAGGAGCAGAGTGGGTGATCTCCCATGCGGGTGGGGGAGAATGAACCCCAATGTCATTGACCCACTGTCAGGGTCTCAGAACAGGTGAGTGCAATCACCTGAGCAAGTTCACAGTGGAAGCCCGGCTCGCCAGGTCTGTGCAGGACAGCCACAGAGCCACCAGAGTGTGAAGGAGGGCCTCCACAGTGCTGAGGGACAGAGACAGCACAACCAGCAGGGCACACAGGCAGGGTTCGTGACAAACGCTGTACCAGCAGTGACAAATGGCCACATGATGGACACAGGTCATCACTGCGAGGAGACAATTTCCTAAACCACCAACGATCAAGACTAAGCGGGCCTGGGAGACGGTTTCTGTGTGTGCAATGTTCTCATCCTGTATTTCAATTTTTACAATGATCTTTGGAAACGTGCTATGATTAAACAGATGTCAGAGAAGGATGGATTGGAGGACAAAATATAGGGAGGCATGGGGGTGGGAGTCAGAGCTGACAGCCAGGATGATGAGCAGGTTTCCCAGGAGGGTGACCAGGTACATGGTCAGGAACAGGCTGAGGAGGAGGGGCTGCAGTGCTGGGTCATCTGTCAGCCCCAGGAGAAGGAATACTGAAAAGGTTATTCAGTTTCTGGGTTTCATGGTACTGAGGAACCCTGTGCAAAGCGTGGGTGACACCACAATACTACAGACAATTCCTTGTCCCCACAGCAGTAGTGGAATCACCTGAGCATTAGTCAGAAATGTTGGCATTGGAGCCTACTCCAGGCCTGCTGATTAAAAGCTCCAGGGACGAGGATCAACAATCCATGTTTGCACAAGCCCTCCTACATATGCTAAAATGTGAAAATTGCTTCTCTAGAAAAACCCCTCAATGCTGTGAACCCAAGTGAACATTGAAGTCCTTCCTCCTGTTTCTCTCTCTTTTCCATCGTTGCTCTCCCTCACCCTCCTCCCTGTGCACTCATTCTGCCAGATTTGGGTGGAGCACCAACTCACTCCCATGTTTCAGCAAGTGCTAGAAATGAAGACAAAGATGGGGCTTTATTCTTTCAAAATTGTTTCATACCTTCCAACAGAAATACAAAAAGGACTAGTGTAGTCTATCCCCTGCTTAGGAAAGTTCTTCCCTTAATATTGTTGGTGGCCATGATTTTGGAAAAAATATGAAAGAGAAGGAAAATGAAAGCATATACTCCCAAAGCACCGGTGAGAAGAGCAACCATCTCTAGGTGCTCACAGGACCAAGGATTAACTAATAGCACTAGCAGCAGTTGTCCTCACAGGAATCTCCCTGCAGAATGGGCATCTCCTTCTGGGAGACACACGAGTGGCCAGTAGCCATACGGCACATAGATCATTTGGGGTCATGCATAGATTGTGCTCTCAATCTAATCCAGCTCCAGCACTTGCTTTGTAATAAAGAAGATTCTTCCACTGCAGGGCAGCCACAGGTCCTCTGCCTTGCAACTCCCTGAGCCTGCTGCAATGAGGAGGAATGAACACACAGAATCCAGGCAGCACAGTGCTAGGTACCTGGGGCTTCACAGGGGCATTTCCAATTAGGATTTTTTTTCTCCAGGATATAGGCACCTGGCAGGTCTCATCCTCACAGGGGTGTGGCTGTAATGATTCTGACCATGGAAATATACAGGGAAACATTCCTCTGGTGAGCAAACTCTGGGGCTGGGGTGGGGGTGGGGCTAGGGCTTTCTTCTAGAAGCTAGTAAGATTACTAATACAGGTGAAGATTCTACTTGCTATGGTACTGTCCTTCATGAAGAGGCTCTGTGCTAGAGTCTTATCAGCCTGCACCTTGATTCCAGACATTCAGCTCCTGGGAAAAAAGGAATACTAAATGATAATGTAGTTATGGCACTAATGACCTAAAGTAACCTGTTTATATAAAAAAAAAAAAGCTTGGCAGCATGCCCCCTCTGCCATTCTGCCAACTTTCTTTCCTGCCTCTGCATCTTGTTTCTGTGCCTCCTTTTATTTTCCTATTTGGCCAGTGAGGCAAAATGAGAAGAGAATAGAGAATGTCCTTAGCAGCGTAACTGCCAATTTTAAGGGCAATGATTTCCATGTGTTCAAATTTCCCTCGGGAGGGTCATGTACAGAGGAAAAGAGACAGGAAGCTGCCAGAACATACACATTTGGTAATTTTGGCAATTGATACGTTGTATTTTTTTAAAAGTATTACTGTAATATTTCTTTTGTTGTTATAATCTAAAAGGTTTCATATTTTAATAAAGGGAAACAGTTAGACAGGTGGGTAAGCTGCTGAGGCTGTGTGTGTGCAGACTCCTACCCCCCATCCTCACAACCAGTAAACAGAGATGCCACTAAAGCCACCCCCAAGATACAAAGGGAGGTGATGGAAACAGAAGGTGAAGCCCACCAGTGCCTGTCTGTCCCTCTGCCCTTCAAGGTTGCAAGTGCATGACAGAGAATTTTATCACAGTCATCCTATTTGAAAAGAGGATGATTTATGCTCAGGAAGAAAATGGCTTCTGCTGAAGCCAGAATTAACAGAGGTGGTTGATATAGGTGGGGGAATCCAGTTAGATTTCAGATTGATCAAAGAGGCCAATTTGGGTCCAGGAAGTTGGAGAGAGATTGAAATGATAATGCCTTCAGAGTCCTTCCTCTACCCTAATTAAGATAACCTGCCCCTGCTCCAACCTGTTGCTAAGGTAACCTGCCCAGAGATTATCCCTCCTTACAGGGATTGTTAATTACACCACCTTCAGGCCCAGATCTCTCCAAGTTGAACCCTCCAGCCCATCTGCTTCTCACCTTTTGTCATTCACACCTGAGCAACTCCTGGGCCTAGTCACATATGCAGGAAGGAGAGATATAAGGGGAAGAGAGCAGGAGAACAAAGAAGGTCTAAGACCTATAAGAGAGGGTGAACACCCTCCCTTCTTGGGATACCAGGAGGCCAGCTATGCCCCCCCCCCTTCTCCCTCTAGGGAGAAGTCTATGTTACCCCTTTTAAAATAAACCCTGCTTTATATGCTTTCCTGGGCATGCTTCTTTTTCAACATATGGGGGAGTAGAACTCCTCACCAGTAACCAGCAGTATCACTGCCATCCTAGGGACAGAGCAGAACAGCAGGAGAAGGAGCTGCGCTGAGCGATTTTGCAAAGGTACTGGGGAAGTTGGCACAAGGGTGAAGAATAAGAATAGCCAATGGTCAGGCAGTCAGAGTACAGGGCCCCAGTGAAGACCTTGTTCAAAGACCACAGCAGAAGGCTAACTCAGGTGGCTAACTGGTAGAAGTATTGAGGGGCCCATCTTGGTCTTTATTCAAATGCAAAGAAAACTGCTTGAAGCTAGCCAGTGGGGATTCCAGGCAACTGCTCTGTCCCAGAGCCAGGGGGAAATGGAAGGTGGGAGTGAACCTGAATGGGAGTGAATGATTTAAACTCAGAGGCCATAGAACACAGCCAACAGCCTCCACAATTCTTCAATGCCTGCTAACATGGATTTTTGACAGTGTCCATACACTGAAAATCTATAAGCCACTAAGCTAGCACATCAAAGCAGGTATCCTGCTAGCAAGCCCCTCCTGCATGGGGAGTTCCATCTTCTCTTCTCAAGTAAATCAATGCTGCTGTTTACTCATGCCTTCTCTTTTGTCCAGTTTTTTTTTTTTTTTTTTTCTTTCTTCAAATGTGTGAGACAAGGACTTAGCAGGAAACTGGTGAGGCCTGAAGCCCGCACAAACCCCAATCTGCTAAAAGGAGTGGGGAATCTAATTTCTTCTCAACCTCTGGTTGCAGCAAGAGTTGCACAGGGTTCCCTTGGGAGACTTGGAAAATGGTCTTCTGCGTGCATTTTCCTCACAGCTTCACTTGGATAAAACTGTAGGGGACACCTGCCTTGTTTCCAAAGTGTTGTCCAAGAGACCTTTGTTTTCACGGCAGGCATCGTTGTGGAGGGATGCTCTCCATCTCCTCTGGACCTTGGATGCACACAGATCTGTCCTCAGGAAAGACAGGGAGACCACACTGTAACAGTGGTCCGCCGCATGCTGCTCTGCTCTAAGGCTTATTTTAAAAGGGACCTGTTTTTCCTCTCTGATCTCCCTCTCCCCCTCCCTAACCTGGGGGCAGGGAACAGAATTATTTTTCTTCCCCATCTTAGGCCTCGTTTCCAGTCCTTGAGCACGTACCCTCACCAGAAGATGTTGCCAGAGGTCTGGGAAGTGAACATCTCCCAAATTAAAGCAAGTGAATTTTAACACAGCACCATGGAACACCTGGGACCCTTGTCAGGGCACTCCTGAAATGCAGCCTCTGAAGAGTTTCTTTAAGGGCAAAACCACAGCCCCTGGGACTGGAGTCCCCTGTGCTTCTCCTTTGCTGGCAAAGCAATAAATTTTTTTCCCCCTTTTTCTCAAAACTGTGTCCTTGTTATCAAATTGGTGTGAATTGGCATTGGGGACAAGGACCAAACTTTCAGTAACATTACTACTATGTATTGTATAGGAAATCTGTATTTGAAAGATTTCTTAGTCACCCATGTGGGGTCAACCAGGCAGTTGGACATTGAAGGATATGGAAATGACAACCCCCAGGACGGGGAAATTGCAATCCTCCAAGACTGTCTGACCCAGAGGAAGAGGGAGGAGGAAGGCAATCATTTATTCTCTCCCAGTAAATCCTTTCCCAGTAACAATGTGCCCTAGGAGAAAAAAGGCAAACTTTTATTCCTTTCCAGGTTTGATCCCCAGCATCTCCACAAATACAAATGTTTATCTCTTCCCAACAACAACGGCTCCTGAAGGGAAGTGTCAGATACTGGAATGCTGGGTCCTGGACTTTTAGCCTTTCCCATTGCCAATGGGTCCTAGAAGGAGAAAGCAAAGAGTGAAGCTCTGGAAACAATCCTAGAGGAGGAGGATAAGCAGTGAGCACCGAGTTATGAGCTTTTCCCCGAGACAATGAGTTTCGGGATTTTTACAACTTCTTTCCAGTCCAAACCAACGCGACCTGCTTCAGTATCCAATAATTAAACCACTCTCATTGTAAACTATAAAACTTAGACTGCTCTGTAACCACCAGCCATTTTTTCTACCCAGAAAATGAGCACCTCCAGTGCCTGATTGATTGACTCTGCTGGGGAATAAAGGGCAGCTTGCTGATCGGTTTGAGGTCAGGTTCTGACCCAGGTATTTGTGTTTTCATAATGGCGCCAAAACCTTGTTGGTTATTTTTGCTTACAGGTATGCACTCCCAAAATTCAAGAGAGGGTTTCCCTACGGAGACATGAATTTTGGAGTCCCTGGGGTATGGATGACCTTTGAAGCCAGGAGGCAGGAGCTACTACAAATGAGTGAAGAAGGCAGAGCAGAGAAGAGGATCAAGCTCTGAGCTTGGAGAGTGTCCAGTGTTTGCAGTTTGGCATAAGAAGATATGCTTCAATGGAGACTCAGAAATAACACCCAGTAATGTGGAGTGAAATCAAGTAACACATGATGCTGAAAAACAAGTGGAGAAAAAAGCACAGTCAGTGCTGCTGTCCAGTAGATGAAGTGAAGGATGGAGACTTAAACCTGGACTGAATGAGGCAGAGAATATTGGAGACATTCCCAGGTTTGCTGGAACAAATTTGTGTTAGACTGACCTCAGAATAAAATATGGAGGGGGTGAGTGTGTAGAGATTTCTTTTGAGGAGGATTGGGAATGTAGTTCCCTAGTAGAGCATGTGCCTAGCAAGCACAAGGCCCTAGGTTCAATCCCCAGTAACGCAACAAACAAACAAACAAAAAGTGGAAGGGGTGGTGGTGGTTTATAGTAAGAGAAGCAGAAATAAGACTGTAGCTTAAGCAGGAAGTGAGGTCCAGAGAGGCATTGAGGCTGTCACTGTTGTTCTCAAGATTAGTGAATTGAAATATACTTGGATGTTATTGAAAACTGCTGATTAAAAGGAGAAATGATACCTGGGGAGAAACAGTGGCACAGCCAGACATGTGTCCTAAGGTGGGAAAGGTCTATTAACTCTACTACAAGAGGAAGTGTCCTCTTGATGAGGTGCAAATATGACTTATTCCTTTGTTCTCAATGAGGAATAGAACAGGACTGTCTGGAAAACATGAGGCAAGAAAAATTTTGAAGGCATAACTTGCCAGGAAACACCATTTAAATAACCATGTCATAGGCAATTTCTGCCAAGCATTAAAGGAAGAGATAATTTCAAATTTAAAGGAACAGTTGTAGAATATATGAGGATATGAAAATTCTATATCACTGGTTGGGTTGACCTCAGAAAAAAATGTGGGAAGAGAAGAAATGGGGAAAAAGTGAAGAAAGATCTCCATGACAGTGTTTTGCAATAAAGGAGTATGAGAAATGAGGCTATAGGTAAACAGGGTGAAGATCCATAGAGGATTTTTAAAGATAAATACAAATACATTGAATACTGTTGGAAATGTACTAATGAGATGGAAAATTGATCATGGAGAAAGGAGTTGACAGAATCTCCAGAGCTATATCCTACACGAGATAAGAATGATCTAGTGCTATGACAAGTGGAAGATGGTATCAATCCTCTGTCTCTCTCTCTCTCTCTCAGAAAGAAAGAAAGAAAGAAAGAAAGAAAGAAAGAAAGAAAGAAAGAAAGAAAGAAATGCAGGAAGGAGGAAATGAAGGACATGTAGATATCTCTATGCTACATGAGTGATCTCTTAGGGAGCTACATATCCACTCTTATTATAGCTCATTTTTAAGGCCACCACAGCATGGATACCTAAATTACTAAAATTAACAAAATAAAGAAATAACTCAGGGTACCCACACTTTTGAAATGTTATAGAAAGTTTAACAGAAAATAAGATACAGCAATAAATAAAGAGGAAAAAAGCATTCTGCTATTTTTTAAACTCCAGGAATGCAAGGTTGGTTGATTCTCTATAGAACCACTTCTTTTACTTCTGACCCTCATGAGGTCTATACTCAGCTGTTAACTTCTGCATGAAGCTTCCCCTTCCCTTCTTATTTATAATAGTACAAAAGTGTTGCTGTTAGTCAGCGTTTCATGACTGTAACAAGATACATGAGAAAATCAAGTTAGAGGAGAAAAGTCATATTTGACTCATAGTTTAAGATGTTTCCGTCCATGATCAGATGGTTCCTTGTCGCTGCCTGAAGCGGAAGTCGCTTGGAGCAGCGAACGCCACAGGAAAATTCGGAGGCAGGATGAAAATGAAAAAAGGTCTTTTATTCTTTTCCTCTCTCCAGCTCCAGCAATCACTCCAAATGCTCTAACTCCAACCACCACCTTCTTCTTCCCCACACACACTAACGAACCTCACCCAGTTATATACATATAGCTTTAACAAGGACACGTGCTTACAGCTCGAGCTTACAGGTGCGTCACGCAGTGTTCACGGGCATACAAAGATTCTTTGAATAATGTATCAACATCAGGTGGAAACTAGAACATCTTTTATGGCTCTCAGCTAACCGCAATCTTTAGCTATCTCCTTGATTATAGGCTCCTTCAGTTCCTCTGCTTTTAGGCCTGTAGACAGAAAGAGACACCATGATGCAAGGGTGTGGCAGAGGAGGCCATTCACCTCATGGCACACCTGAAGCAGAGAGAGAGAGAGAGAGAGAGAGAGAGAGAGAGAGAGAGAGAGAGAACGCAAAGGATTGGGAACAAGATATAGTCCCCAAGGGCATACCCCCAAAGACCCACCACTTCAGCTGGGTCACCTTGTACAGTTTCCAATAGCCAAGTAAAATAAGAATCGGACTACAAAGGACAATAGTGGAGAAGAGAACCGGAATCAGGTGGGAGGGATGCAGGATGGGAAAGGGGAGGATCCGTAACAAATTTGATAAAACTATGCTAGGTACGTGTATGAGTATATCAAAATGAATTCACTTTAAGGTATAACTCCAACCACCAATTAAAAACAATAAATAAATATAAGGTACTAATGGAGTAGAGGAGGAGGATCGAAGGAGGGAGAAAGAGTGGAAGTGGAAGAACTAGGGTTTGAAATGGAAAAAAAAAAAGTTACATGCATTTATAAATTCATCAAAATGAACCTGGGTATTATCCACTATTAGGTATGACTGCAATACAGTGACAAATAACAAACACCCAACCAAAAGCATCTATCCAAGGGAGCCTTTGGGGGATGTTCCATATCCAGTCCCTGAGTCCTGCATACACATTTCCTTCATTGGTTGTGATTTTCTCAAATCAGGGATGAATGTAAGTCTCAGTCACCAGGGCAGCTGTCGCAATACAGGCTGGGTATGTGGACCTATGCAGTCTATTTCTCACAGGCTGGGTGATGCAAAGTCTAGGTCACGGTGCCAGAAATTTAGAGCCTGGCAATGACCTTCTTGGTAGTTTGCAGGTGGACACCTCTTTGATGTGTCTTCCCTTGGCAGAGAGACGGAGCTCTGGCATCTCTGGTCTCCTTCCCAGGGTGCTAATGCCATCCGTAGTGGTCAATCTGCATGATCTCATATAACCTAATGGCCTGCACATGTCCCTCCTCCCAATACCATGGTGTTTGGGAAAATGGCAAATTATCAGAAAAGCAGCTAAACTGTGGTCCAAGAGAACTATGTGATTGTGAACTTTAAAAATTTTAGGTCTTGTTTATCCCACAGCAACCTTAATTTTATCCACCTGATTTGCCATGATCATCAAAACATGGATATTAGAGCAAGAAAGGCACAAGAATCCTATTGTTCAAAAGAGAAAGCAAAAAGTCATCAACACAAAGATGAACTATTTCTTTATTTCTGAATCAGCTTTATACACAACGAATGGACTATCAAAGAAGGGCTAAGAAACAAACATGGCTTTGATTCCTGTCTTCCATCTAAGGTAAAAATTAGTTTCATGTGGTCTCAGCCTCAGTTGAAAAGGCAAATACTCCTTTGTAGTGTTTTCAATACCAAGACCTACTAAACACAGACCATGAGGGGAAATACAAACAAATTGAATCATGTGAAAACTGTGCACATGGGGAAGTGTGTGCAGACACACACTGCAAAAAATAAAATAAAATAAAATAAAATAAAAAAATTACTAGAACCCTAAAATCCAAATATCACCAGACCAAGTACCTGAAAAGCTATTCTGAGTCCTTCTAAAAATGAAATAAACAACTCAATTGAAATATCCTGAGCACATGCAGGAAGACGGAGAACAGATGCCACATAATATTTAAAATTGGCTCTCAACCTCATAAGAAGAGAAAATCCTTTAATTGAAGGCTATTTTGCACACATTTGATTGTCAGTGTTAATGAAAATGTTGGTGGGAGGCTGGGTGTCTAAGGGCAAGGCAGATTTTTCAACCACTGAGGAAAGCTCTGGAAACAACCAACTTGGCCAGCTGCTCTGTGAGCCAGCAACTCCAGTCAAGAAACAAAACCACCTTGAATTTCCTTCAGGAGATATGAGGGAGATGTGCAAGCAGCCTTATCTCAATAGCAGAAATAAAGCTACCAAGATTTCACCAACACCAGAGTTGTCCCTTACTTTACTGTCACCATACACAATAATAAAATACAGTCCTTAAAAATAAAATAATACCTGCTCAACCAAAAGAAATGTGATTGATCTTGAAGCATTAGGATCAGGACAACAGAAGACGAGGCGTTCATTCATTAAGTGTGAACTTCAGCAACATAAAAAGCCACACATTCATATACTAAAGTGAATAGGGATATCTCCAGGGGTCAAAAAAGTGCTTTAGAGTCCTGTGGAAATGCATTTTGAAGGGCGAAATTTACGACATATCAGCTATTAAAAAGGCTGTCGATCCAGATTCTAGCTGCATGGTTCAAGTGCAGCCTCCTTTCCTTGGTGCCTTCTCCCTTTCGGTCTGAATTATGAGGAAATGTGGTTATATTTTGGATACTCTGGGATAATCTAGTGGAAGCACTTCCTCTACACATACCCTGTCCTAAACAGACAACTTTTACCCATTCATCACATAAGAAACCACCTGTTAGAGGGCAGGATCTGGACACATTTTGAAGACTACCATTCAGTGGAGATGCCATCTGCTTGATCCAGGAAAAGTGAATTTAATGGTCCACGGTTTTCTTTCTCTGCCACCAAGTGAGGGTGTGCAGTCACTGCCGACCTAGAGGAGATTTGGCCCCGGGAAGATCCATCTCACAGAGGACTGAAGAAAGCCCTGCTCTCTGTTCTAGCATAGCCCAGGCCTCTGAAGCCATTGAAATAAAAGATGGCTCTTCTAGTTTGAGAATATTTGTCTTAGAATTTCTTTTTCATATAAGGACTGAGAACATATTCACTGATGATTTTCTAAAATGTCCCAATGCTGTCAGAACACTGATATTATCTAATTATGCCAATTTTGTATATATTGAGACCAGGTGTGGTGCATAGCATTGCTGCATGGGAAGGATGTGGTTTTCTAATAACAGTATTTACTTGTTGGGGCATGAGTGACACTCTTTTGCCTTTCAGTGTTAGTAGATCTAGAATACAATTCCAGTGGCTCTAACAACATGATCAGGTAGAATTTATTGTCTAAATTGGCACAGTTTGTTTTAATGTTTTCTTTGTGTTATTCACCTTCTCTAAATTGCTAAGATAGAATCTCTGCTTCAAGCTTAGATTAAGGTGACACCAGAGTATAGAGTTTATTCTTGGAGAATTAAAAATCACATGTCAAATTTTTCAGAGGTGGGCAAAAGCAAAATCATTTTTTCAAAATATGGTTAAATGCACCATGTTCTTTTAGAAAAATATAGTGGCTTTATGATCAGATACTCACACTCACCATGAATCCCATCATTTTGATTTATTTTAGAGACCCAAATTGAAAGCCAATGACATATTGAAGAAGGGAAGCTGTTCTAACAGTGAGTTTCCTCAAGGCCTCCTTCATGTCCCTGTTCCTCAAACTGTAGATAAAGGGGTTCAGCATCGGAGGGACCACAGTGTACATCACAGAAGCCACTGCAGTCTTCTTGGGGGAGTCAGTCACTAGAGAACTAATATACACCCCAAAAGCTGTCCCATAGAACAAGGAGACAATGGACATGTGAGACCCACAGGTGGAAAAGGCTTTACGCTTTCCTTCTGATGAGGGCATTCTCAAGACAGAGGACACAATGTGAATATAAGAGAAAATGATCCCAGAGAGAGGAACGCCACCAAATATGCCAACTGAAATGTATATCAGGATATTATTGGTGAGGGTGTCAGAACAGGCCACCTTTAACACTTGAGCAAGTTCACAGAAGAAGTGGGGGATCTCCAGGTCTGTGCAGAAGGACAGCAGCAGCACCATCAGACTGTGCAGCAGGCCATCTGCAATGCTGATGGACAAGGACAACACAATCAGCAGGACACAGAACTGGGGCTTCATGATGACCTTATACCTGAGTGGATGGCAGATGGCTACGTAGCGGTCATAAGCCATTACAGCAAGGAGACTGTTTTCCAATCCAGCAAAAATCAGGGCAAAGGCAATCTGGCTGAGGCAGCCTGCGTAACTGATGGTCTTGTTGTGAGTTTGGATGTTCACCAGCATCTTGGGGATTGTGGTGGTGCTGAAACACATGTCAGTGAGGGACAGGTTGGAGAGGAAGAAGTACATGGGGGTGTGGAGGTGGACATCAGAGGAGATGGTCAGGATGATGAGCAGGTTCCCAAGAACTGTGACCAGGTACATGGACAGGAACAGGGTGAACATGATGGGCTGCAGTGCTGGGTCCTCTGTCAGTCCCAGGAGAAGGAATTCTGAGACAGCTGTTTGGTTTCTGGTTTCCATGCTATTCATGAATCTAGTATAAAAGGTGGGCAACACCACAATCTAATGAGAACATCAGCATTTCTAATATGTTCCCAGGTGATGCTGTTACTGCTATAAAATCAAACACCCTTGTATGATCTTAGAAATAATTAGACCCCACTCCAGATATCTGAACTTCTGGGAAGATGATGAATATTATATGATCCAAAGGATCACTCACAGATGCTAAAATATGAGAATTGCTACTGTATAAAACTCTTCTGTATGTTGAACCCAAGTGAACATTGAACTCTTTGTTTATTTCTCCTTTGGTACTTTTCCTCCATGAACTTCTTTCCTATACCTGCTCATTCTGCCAAGTTATTCTTGAATAGGTACAGCAGAAAATCAGCATATGTGAACTCTGGAATTGGCAAATAATAGAATTTTAAAAATCATTACTTTATCTCTACTATCGTTATACCTTAAAATATTCTGTAGTTTTATAAAGGAGAAATGGTTGGCAGTGGAGGTGACCTACTGCCTTATACAGTCCTTCCCTAGAGTCCTCACATTCAGTAATCAGTGACGGTACCAGAGCTCTTGTGCACCAGGATGCCTGTGGAGGGGATGGGACGGTAAGGTGGAGCTGACCTATACCTCCTGTGCCCTGCACAAGGGTGCAAGGAAAGGCCAGAGCATCTTAATGCAGTCATCCTATTTAGAACGAAGATTATTTGAGCGCAAGAGGAAAGTGTTAACATCATATAGACAGAGTAGAGCAGTACCAGAATGAGAATTGAAGAGTTTTAAAATGGTCCCACAGAACCTGTCACAGTGATGACCATGTTAGGCAGGGGTCTGGTGGTATTGATGATTCATTTCCCTCTCAGGTTCTCCAGGTTGAAGCTACAGGAAACACCTGCCTGGCTTACAAAGCATTGTTTAGGAGACCGCATCACCTGGCTGGCATCATTGTGGAGGGAGGCTGGTCATCTCTTCTGGATGTTGGAGGGACACAGATCTGTCATCAGGAAACCAGAGGGACAGCATGGTCATTGAGCTCTCTGCCAGAGACCTAATCTTTCCAATATCCTCTGGTGTTTCTTTCTAACTACAGAAGATTCTTAAGTGAGGTGGTCACAGAGACTTTGTGCCTGCTGTGTCCCTGGGGACTTAATACCCAAAGATCCTCATTAAACTAAACCTCGTTATTTGGGTCCTATAGCAGCGTACATCCTTGAAGACCAATGATCCAGAAGGGCGGGGCTGAGATGGCTAATCCCCATGCCTGGGAAGCCAAATTGTCCATCCTTCTCTTCTTCAACTTCCTTGTCTCATTTACATTTTGCAGCTTTGATCACATGCTGTACCTTGTGCTCTACGGCAATAACCTGTAATCAGTTCTGTGTTCAACACAGACATGTGGGTTAATCATTAGAGTTTCATAACCACATTGTCCAGCTGTGCTTTCAGGATCTGCCTTTTTTCATATTAGGTGATCATTGGTGGAAATTATCACTGAGTTTTTGAAAGCACAACTGTGGGCTAATACTTAATTACAAAATTTTACCTTTAATAAAATCAATATTCATGTGTTTATTGATACATTTCATTGCATGATAATTCCTTCTACAAGAACTGGCTTTGTAATCTAAAGTGTTTTGATGCATTATTTAATACAGTTGAGTCAAGATGGCATTGGTATATCAGCCAACACTGTCTTGCACCCATAAGTATCAAACATATGAAAGCACAGATAAAACTTTAAAGGCATAGCTGATCTGTAAAGAGAAATAAAGATTTTTCAATATTACAAAGTGAACACAAAGTTTTTTTGGGGCAAAGATCTCAATGGTTTTAATAAGGGAGACTTAACTATGTCCAGGTAACAAGGCCTAGATGTACTAGAGGAGCTTCAGTGCTTAAAGTCAAGGGCAATAATGGAGCTTCAATACTTAGGAAATGTGGACAAACAGACATTGAAGACATGGCCTGGACTCGTGCACATGGCTCTACAACAGCTGTAAGTTCAGGATGGTCCACCATGGAGCAACTGACAAAAGCTTCCTGCTGGCTCCAGACTGCATTTGTCACAGTATTAAAATCAGAAACATAACATTCATTAAAATTAATTCAGGACTGGCAAACTGAATGGTGATTGGTGAATCCACCAGGTAATCTGCTAGATGAGAAAGAGTGAGCCTGCAGAGGAAAACTCATTCTCATTCACAAAAATTCTGTTAATAAAATTTTGAACAAAGAAGGAACACAATCCAGAAATGAGCATTTTATTCTTGTTACTTCTATAAAAGTGTACCACAGACTAGGAAATTTATCAAAAACAGAAATTTATTTGGTATTGATTCTAGAGTTTCAAAAGTCCAAACTTATGGCCATAGCAGGCCTAGTGTCTGGTTAAGGGTCTGATCTCTAAACCATATGCTCTTTGTACAGGTGTTCCACTTCTCAGATGATAGGGGAAAAAAAAAGAGCTTTCTTAGCTGTTAGTTCAACTACAAAATCACCAGAGGCAGAGCTATGTGATTGGTCCACACACTTGGAGCACTGGGTTCGATTCAACCACCATTCAATAGGTGGTGGGCTGGTTCAAGTTAATGTGCTTTTGAAGACTTTCATATTTAAAAGTTCAATATTTTTCCATGTTTGTTGTCTAAATTTACAATACGTTAGCTCTTGGGAGAGGGATCTGTAATCAATATGATATGCTACTTCAAATTTACAACACTCAGCATTGTAATGACATATTTCACATGTTAACCTCATTTGATTTTAGTAATAGGAACAATAGATGAAAGATACCAAGAAATCAATAAGGTTTTAAGCAACATCTGTGTTCCCAGTGTAGCATGAAGAGAACAGGAATGTGTAGACACAAGATGAAGTTTTCCCTGTAGCAGGAAAACAAAACAAAACAAACAAACAAACAAAAACAAATAAAAAACCTAAGTTTTTTCTTTGGGCAGTAAGATGAAAGTCAGAGACTCTGTGGGTTCACCTCCAGAAGCAAGGAAACACTTCTAATCTCCAGGCTTGGAAAATGACTTTTGTAGGAGGTTATTTTCTGAGGGCAGAAGTGGAGCTTTCTTAATTGACAAATCTTGGTAAACTAAGAGGTGAGCTCTGTCTAAACCCAAGATTGTGGATGGAGAATTTCCAAAGTCTCTGAAAATCCTCCAAGGAAGACCCTAGCCAAGCCCTCGGCTGGTGTGGTGAGGGGTTTGACAGGCTCCGCACCAGTGGGCAGCAGAAGCCAGGAGCTAAGCTCAGGAGGAAAGACCTGGCTGGTGATGGGAGAGGGAACCTGTAGAAGAGCAGTCAGACCAACACCTGGCTGGGGTGACCTAGAACATGGTGGGAGGATAATTGGGAGGATGGGCCCAGAGAGCTCCCCGGGGAGCGGGGCTGTGAAGGGAGAAGGCAATGAGATCGTACCAACAGCAGGACGAGGATCTGCACAGGTTTTGTTCTGTTCTGTTGTTTGGTTGGTTTTATTTCAGAGAAATTCAGGGACATATGAAATGATCATGACTGAGTTCAGGTTGACCTTTAACCTCTATCTGAAGTGACCTATGAGTAGCACCCCACTGGGATTACTGCAGTGTCAGCAAGAGGCCATCACTGGCCTGCTGAAAGTGTCCACCTGGACAAGGCCATAAGGTGCTCTTTAGCTTTCAGTCTCCAGTTCTCTGAACACATAGGTAGCGTCTATCCAGGGCCAGCATCAATGCAGGACCCAGAGAATGTGCTTCCTGGTGCTAGTCAAAGGGTCAAAGCCTTGTGAGACAAATCTCAGAAAAATAAGGGAGGAGAAGATTGTGGGTAATGTGTACGGAGACCTCCTTTGAGTGGTTTTGCTACCCATATGTTTGTTTTGAAATGTTGGTGATTGAACCCAGGGTCTGACACATGCTAGGCTACTGCTCGACCACTGAGCTATATCCTCAGCCCCAGAGGGTGATTCTGCAGGAGAAATTCATGTGCTTTAAATTCTGAAAGATAGACTCAGAGAGGCCCATCAGGTGAGGTGACCTCTGAGAAACGCCAGCTCAGCAACACAGAGACGTACCAGCAAGGTTCCACCACTTAGGTCTGAAACCTCCCACCTGCAAAGAGCCACAAGGACATCCACAATGTTCAAGGGCTTCTAGTCTCTGTCCACCAGGTGGCTATCACAGTGGCAGCATTGAACAGGACCCAAACTAGGTACCAGAGTTCGTGTTTCCTGATGCCCCCAGTGTTATGGTCATTATTTTGATGAAGAATTCATAGCAGTTGTAACTGAATGGTGAGATCAGTGTCATTAAAGTGCTATGTTGCCCATGTTTTGGAAAATTAGAGGAAAGAAGAATGTGCAGGGATTTTAACAAACAAACCAACAAAACCAGAGGGAAACATCAGCAGTTTGTTCATGTGTTCTTAGCTGAGTTTTAGGATAAAAGAGACCCAAATTCCCAGAACAAGTTTCTAGATTGCTTGCAAACCTATCCTAAGAAACAACGAGAGTTCATCCATTTAAAGCTCATTTTAAAGCTTCCTACCCGTCTCTGCCGTTGACACAATGATAATACAGAGAAAATACAAAAGTACCCCCAAACACTAGGGGGCAATTCTGCTTGTGTCAATGAAAGTTGAACCATATTTATGAATATTTTTATTGGTTCTCTAAATTTTTTTCTGGAATCAATATGGACTAACTATGTAACATTGTTTGTTATCTTTGTAGAGTTTTACTCCCAGCCTTCCCGATTTCATGGTCTTAGCTTCAATACATATACTTTCCAAATGCTACATGTTGCAGATTTAAGTAATGTTTGTCTCTCATCAGTATTTTGCAAAAAAATTACTAATAAGCACAAAAGATGTAACTTGTGAAAAAAAAGTCCCTTTGTGGCCATAATAAACAGGTTGGGGATTATGATGTGCACCTACTAATTTATGGGCCTACAATAATGATGACAGAAGACATAAGTTATTTCAGGGAGAGGTGAAAAGACCCTATTGCTCAGACAAGAGAGTCCATAGAAATAACAGCTCAGGAAAGAACAGCTAATTTATTGTTAAAAAGGAATGTGGATTTCTGTGTCACCTCAAATGGAAAAATAAGTTCAACAAGATCTCATATCTCTGAACTAAAAGATAAAACTCAATCTTTTGTATTGAATTAAAAACAGCATACTACAGGGACACAGCCACATCAATGTTTATAGCAGCACAATTCACAATAGCTAAACTGTGGTACCAATCTAGATGTCCCTCAGTAGATGAATGGATAAAGAAAATGTGGTATATAAAAAGGTGCTCTTTATGTGTATGACAAATCGTAAAGCATGCTACTGTTATATATACAACAATACTGAATAAAAAAATTAAAAAAAAAAAAGAATGGCAGCTATCAAGAATACAAATGATAATAAGTGCTGGAGAGGATGTGGGGAAAAGGAACCCTTATACACTTTATTGGGGCTGTAAATTAGTACAGCCACTATGGAAATCAGTATGGAGTTTTCTCAAAATACAAAGAATGGAAGCACTAAAAAAATAAAAAAAAATAAATGAACAAATAAAGATGTTGTGTCCATCTACAAAAAAAAAAATAGCTTTCAATGCCAATACTGAATGAAACCAAATTATTAGGGACATGTGGACATGATAATACATATTAAAATTAACCACTGTGTGTATGCACTGAACACTGTAACCCTGAAGCTCAACAAGACAAACACATGAATAACAAATTGGCAAACAAGATAACTAAAAAGGATTGGCTTTTTAGTTAAATAAATTATTTTTGCATATTATCACAAAGATAAACACCTCAATGGAAAGACGTCAAACACACACTTTCAAAAAGGGAAAGAAGGAGTGGCTCAAATAATGTCTGAAAAGATTCTTCGCCTCACAAAAGGAGAAATGCAAACTAGCAAAATATTATTCCATGGCATCCAATTGTTTGGGTAAAGGAAAGTGTTTCCTGATGATGTAGAACACCAGGGTTATCTGATGGGCAAGTAAGTTAGTTCAACCACACAAGCAAACTTGATGGAACTGCACAAAGGAGTAGTTTACACCCTCATAGTCAACCCACCACAAGGCTGGAGCTATCTTAGATTTCCTCTATGAAGCATGAATCCACATTGAAAAGGAGAAATTGATGTAATGAATGGGACAGGTGTGTGCATCAGGGTGAAAACTGTTTATTAGTGTCAGACAAAATAAGCAAATAAGCTTTTAAGACAAATGTGTTTAATACAGTTAATAAAAACTGTTGGCATTAGTCCAATTTCTAGCTCTACTTATGCCTTCCTTATAAGAGTATGTGAAATCACATTTAAGACCCTAGAGAAATAATCTGTGATGACATCATTTCTTGGCAAGAAAACTTTTTTTTTATATGAGAGAAACATTCACACACTTATCACATAGATCCTATTAACGAGTGAGGAGGGTTAGGGTATGGATGTGTCATTTAGTGGGGCATTTTCTAATTGGAGCAAAGTTTCTGAAGCCAGAATCCCTCCATCAGGCTCCTCTTCTGTGAAACTCAAGAAAAACAATTTTGTTTAGTAAATAGAAATCATGTGCCAAATATTACAAACTAGAAAAGAAGAAAAGTCAGATTTCAATCCAAGTTATAGTTTACATGGACATAATTTTGTCTCATCATTTTAGAAAAAAAAACTCAGTGCCAGAAGCGTCCTGGCATCGTGTCGCTTTATCTTACTCTAGAAAGCCAAGTCCCGTGCCCGTGATGCGTCATAGCCGAGAACCCATCCTACCCAAGACTTTGCTCAAGGCTCCTTTCATCTCGCTGTTCCTCAGGCTGTAGATAAAGGGGGTTCAGCATTTGAGGGACCACAGTGTACATCACTGAAGCCACGGCAGAATTCCTGGGTGAGTCGGTCACTGCAGAACTAACGTACACTCCCAAACCTGTCCCATAGAACAAGGAAACCACAGACAGGTGAGACCCACAGGTGGAAAAGGCTTTATGCTTTCCGCGTGATGACGGCATTCTCAAGACAAAGGACACAATGTGAACATAAGAGAAAATGACCCCAGCGAGGGGAACACCAGCAAATAGACACACTGCAAGAAGTACTGTGAGTTTATCAGTGAAGGTGTCAGAACAGGAGAGCTCAATGACATGAGCAAGTTCACAGAAGAAGTGGGGGATCTCCAGGTGTGTGCAAAAGGAGAGCCGCAGCAGCATCAGTGTGTGGAGGAGGGCGTCAGCAACACTAATGAGCAGGGAGACCAGAACCAGCAGGACACACAGGCGGGGTTCACGATGACTGTGTACCTCAGGGGGTGACGAATGGCCACATAGCGGTCGTAGGCCATCACTGCAAGGAGAAAATTTTCCACAAGTGCAAAAATTATGACAAAGCCAACCTGGGTGAGGCAGCCTGTGTAGGTGATGGTCTGATCCTGCATTTGGATGTTCACCAGCATCTGTGGGATTGTGCATGTTGTATAGGCAATGTCGTTAAAGGACAGACAGCAGAGGAAGAAGTACATGGGGGTGTGGAGGCGGGAGTCACCGCTGACAGCCAGGATGATGAGCAGGTTTCCCAGGAGGGTGACCAGGTACATGGACAGGAACAGGCTGAAGACGAGGGGCTGCAGTGCTGGGTCATCTGTGAGTCCCAGGAGAAGGAATTCTGAAGCAGCTGTGTGGTTTCTGGATTTCATGTTGTTGATGGCTCTGATAGAAAAAAAAAAATGAGGTGACACACCACAAAATGAATGGTCTGCAGCAGCTTTAGGGACGATGACAATGCACAAAATCTTGGCCCCCACACCAGCCTCATTGCCAATACACTCTGAAATGAGGACCAGAAGTCTGTGCTTCCACAGACCCTCTGCATGGCTTTCCTGTATGCTCTGTTTTGAGAATCTGTTCATTAAAATAAACCTTCATGGGCACTTGAGCTCAAGTCAACATTCAATAGTTTTCCTCCGCTACTTCCTCCCCTTTTGCTCCTCACTCACTCCCCCTTACCCTCAACTTCCTTGATTGGCATCATTTTTTTATGTTGGAACACCACCATGGTTTTCTGTTCTGTTCTCAGTGCTGAGCTGGAAGCACTGTGTGAGGCGGGGCTTTGTAGTCAGTTGTCCCGGGGCTTCAAATTTAAGACGAGAAATGAAATTTTGAAATCTTTCTTCTACCTTCGGCTTTTCCCTTTCCTTGAAAATGTTTCTATGTGAGGCAGGTGCAACTGCAATGATGCATGGCTGTGATCACGGCTACTCGGGTGGCTGAGGCAGCAGAATCATGAATTTGAGGCCAGCCTTGGCAACATTCCAAGACACTCTCTCAAGAAAATGTTTCTCAGATCTGTTAAAAAATAGTATATCCATCTCTACCTAGGAAATTAGTTATAGTAGGTCAAAGGCATTCATCCAGTTGGACCTGAGCAAAGACTATAAAATATTTCCTCTATATTTGAATTTTAGGAGACTTCCCCATGGAAACATAGATCATCTCTTTTTTAATTCTGAAGAGAACTGAGTGACTCTGTCTACGAGATCCTATGCTAAAGAGTTCAACCCTTGAGTTGATAAATGGTGTATCACTTTTTCTTTTAAAAGTCAGATAAATGAGTGAACATTGAAATGTGTAGACATATAAGATACGAAAATAGAAAAAAAATCTTGATATTAAGAAACGTAAAGGTAACTCAAAGACATCAGATAATTTGAGTCCTATTAGGAGTGTCCCTGTTTGGCCAAGTCCTTGTCTTCGGGGGGAGACCAGGTTTCATCATAGCATTTACATTTGTTATAATAGTGGACTCATAGAATCCAAATGTGACCCAGGCCCTAGAACATCAGTCTCCCCAGCAGGCTGGGTGTTCTGGTTGTACAATGGGAACCAGAGAAGGAAGTGCTTATTAACTTGATTGTGGTCCTCAATTTCCAGTGTATGGTGTTTCCAACCATCCCACTGTGCACACAGTATGCATACAATTTTTATCCAATCATACTCAATAACGTCGTAAAAATCTGTGGGAAAGTTTCATGATGAGAAATGAACAAATCAGAAGTCCCCAGGACAGATAGTACTTTCCAACTGGGTACCCTGATAGTAACCTTTCTTGTTCGTTCTTTTGTCACTGTCAAGAAGCGCATATGAAACACGACCCAGTGTTCAGAAAGAAACAATGTAATGGCAAATTGAAAAAAAAAAAAAAAAAGAGAGAAAAGAACGCTAAGAGAGCATCCCTAGTATGATAAATGCAAACCTCAGGGAGGATTAATGTGCTGGAACTCCCTCTGGCTTAAGGGAGTCCAGTAGAAAAACAAGGAGCCATCAGTGAGACCAAGGTTCAATTCAAACAGGCATATGCTGAAGCAGGAGATAAAAAACATTCAACTACACATGAATTAGGTAAACTTGAATTACTCTTCCAAAGCCCTAAGTAAGGGACTTTTGTGGCCTCATTGGTTCGTGAGGAATGTTGTTCCGCATCTCACCTGGACACTGAAGATGGGAAACGTGTCCTCAGGAAAGGCAGCAGACCTAGTGAGTTGGAGGATCCTGAGGCAGGCTCATCTCTGGGAGGAGGCCCAGGTGCTGCTTCCTGGCTGGGGCAGGGCTGCTGAGGGAGGTGGTCCCAGGATGACTCCTGCAGTCTCTGATTCCCTGGGGTCCAATACCCAGAGCTCCTCATTAGACCAGCTATTTTACTGACATTCTGATCCCAAGAGTGAACATCCTCGAAGACCGATTCTGCAGCAGTGAGGGATTCAGGGTGTTTGATTCCTGACGCCTGAGGCCATGTTTGCACCGCTCAGCGCTCTGTGCTGTCTCTGCTTAGCCTCAGGTCCCTGCTTACACAACATGTGACATCTCTCTAAAGAATTCCAGGGCTCCCTCTCAGTCTCAAACAAAGGCCTGCCGATTTAACTAACTCTTTCGGGGAGCCTGATGCTATTTTTTTTGTGTAAAGATATGTCCTGTAGATGTGAGACTACATCAGATAACTGTATATTAGCTAAGATATTCTGTCAGTCAGATTTCTCTTGCTGTAATGAACATTTTAGATGAATCAACTTAAAAAGCAGAAAGGTTTGTTTTTACTGAGGACATTGGATGTTTCCCTTCATTGTCTCTTCCTCTTTCACTCTGGGACTGTGACAGCACAGTACCTCAGGGAGGGAATATGTGGGCAGAGGAGGCAGCCAGGAAATGAAAAGAGAGAGAGAGGAGAATCTAGGATTCCACACACCCCTTTCCAGTTCACACCCCAGTGGCCAACTGCCTTTCATTGTACCCAACTCTGATTAGTGGCACCACTTCCTGTAGTGTTGAAGGCGTGCCACCAAGGTTTTAATGCACGGGACTTGGCAGGACAAAAATCCAAACTATAGTGTTGCAAAAGTGTGGACACTTAAGAGGTCCAGGGAGAAAGATCCCCACCTTGACCACCCTCTCAGTGCTGGGATTGACTCTAGGACTACATATGCTAGACACTCACTCTAACACTGTGCTTTATTATCGCTGCCCCACATGGGGTCTGTACAAAGAGATTCTGTACATTTGAACTCAGGATGCCAGAATTTGGAGTGTGCCCTCTACCATCACATGAGGTGACCTGTGAGCATCAGTGCTGTGATAGGACCACTGAAGTTCCAGCAGGATTCCATTATGAGCCTTCTGAAAATGTCCACCTAAGAACAGCCACAAAGACTCCCCTGGACATCAAGGTCTTCAATTCCCCATCCACATAGGTGGTGTATAACTAGAGGCAGCATCAAAATAGGAGCCACATTCAGGAGCAGAGAATGTGCTTCCTGAAATCTCAGTTGTTCACCATTATTTTGATAAGGTGGTCTTAACATTTTAACTCCATGATTAAATCACTGCCATTATTGTGCAATGTTGTACGTGGGTTTTTCCAAAACAGAAGAATTAGAGGAAAGATGATATATGCAGGGACTTGAAAAAGGAGAAGAAACCAACTGTTAGTTAGTCATAAGCTACATCTTAGGGTAAGAGACACACAATGTCCCAGACCCAGTTTCTAGACTGCTTATGCAGCTGCTGGAGTAGGAGGAGAAGCACTGCAAGCAAAGGAGGAGGACATTGAGACAAGTCACCTGGGTGCCTGGGTGAAGGTCACAGTGGAGGGCATCTCTAGCATTCCATCAACACAGCTAGGGATTCACATGCAGTGAGCATCAAGTCCTCTTGGTCAGGATGACAACTGACGAAAGGACTGGTTGACAAATCCCTCCGAATTTTCAATCTGGCACTGGCTTTGCTCTGAGCTGAGATTCCGTGGGTTTCCACCATTTCCTTCTCCCTTTTTCTTCCCACACCTAACTTTACAGCCCATCTCACATGAACACACCCTTCCTCTCTACTGCATTCACTACATCTCAGGCCAGGTAACTTTGAAGGTAATTTTATCCTAAGAGGCAATATTAGATACAAACCATGTGAGAAAAAAACATTAAAATAAATTTTATTGTAAGGATAGCTACCTATTTCCTGTGTAAAAAAAAGTGATAATAGAGAGGATGAATCTACCCCCTAAAAGGAATTATTCTAGATATGACTCAGTAAAAGTTGATCCTATTTTAAAACTTACCTCTTTCTAAAATATTCTGTGCAACCAACCTGGAATACGTATGTAATATGCATATAATTTGTGAAAGTAGGGTTTGGAGATTGTTAACAGAAGCCACTTGATTTTAGGAGTGGTTTGTTAGTTTAATGAAGACATAAGATACTAGCTCAGGGAGAGATGAAAACAGCTGGCCATTGTTCAATAAAATAGTTTGCAAAAATAATGAATGAGTATTTTATTTATTGTTGAATTGGAGGTAAAAAGGAATGTGGATTTCTGTGTCAATTCAAAGTCCTAAGTAAATCCAAAAGGTTTCATGCCACTAAACTAAAAGGCTTAACTCAAAATACCTTGCATTGAAGTAAGTACAGCTTTTATTGTCAAGAATAATAAAGTCCAAATCATTAAAGGCAATATTGACATAAGAAACTATTTTCAAACTGAACACCTGCACATCCACTAAACACTGTAAAGCTGATACAAAGTGAGTCAAACACACCAAAGAGGAAGTGTCATAGACATAGGTAGAAAGGACTGAATAAGAAAAATGAGAAATTATATTCCATCTATGTATATCAAAGTGCACAAATGCATTTTACTGTCATATATAACTAATTAAAACAAAAATATAAAAAACCAAAATAAATATGTATTTTATATTTTAAAAAGCTAGAAAACCGGATTTTAAATGTTTTCACCATAAAGGAATGACAAATATTTGATAAGACAGATGTACAGCTTGATTTACACATTATACAGTGCATGTGTGTATCAAAATATCACATGGTACTCCAACACATGTACTGTTTTTATGTGTTTGTGTATCAGTTAAAAATAAATTTAATTCAAATTAGAAAAATACTGCTATTCATAGACAAAAAACAAACACTTCATATCTTTTTTTCCCCTCCAATGGGAAAAAAATATCTTAAATAGCCATTTCCTTCAAAAGCAAAGCATGTGGCTCATATAATATGTGTGAGGATACCACCTCATAAAAAGAGAAATACAAACTAACAAAACACCATCAGATTTTACACCACCAGTTTGTTTGGGTAAATGAAAATGTACTGTGATGATGTGGAGCATCAGAATCATCTAATGAGCAGGTAAATCAGGGCTTCCATTTAAGCAAACTTGGAACTGCACAAAGTAGGATATTTACAATCTTGTAGCCAAGAAACCCACCAAAAGATTAAACTATCCTACAATTCCTTTGGGAAACATGAAAGAGAATATATCATCAGCTTTATTCCTAATAACAGGAAATAACTACCTTCCTCAATATCAAAAAGACACCTGTGTTCGTCACCTTACATCATAAACATAGGACTGACAATGAATGACACCTGCAAAACCTAACAACAGGATGGACTCTCAGATGTGCAGTGATGACATTCAGGACCTAGAAATCTGTCATGACATTGACACCATGTCAAGGACGAAATGAAGCAAATTGATGAAGTAAATCACACAGGCATTTATTAAGGGGTGATAACTATTCATAGAATCTTACCAAACAAGATTTTTGAGAAAAAAATAAATATTGGCAATCAAAAACTGCTTGAATTATAATGTCTGTCTTTATTTTTGTATAACAGTCTAAGATTTTATGCAATTTTAGGTAATTGGGAATAAGATCATCCTGGGTAAAAATCCTCTTGAAAAATGAACAATATTCACCTTATTATCATATATGCTTCTATTAACAAGTGACAGAGATTAGTGAAGGTGAATGGGAGAGGAAGCTATTTAAACAAATCTGTGGTATCATTAGCTAATTGTTTCTACCTTATTCTTTGATTGAAGCCATAAGAATTTCATATTCATATTATACCTACTGTCTGGCTGAGTAATGGGCTGGCATAACCTCAGAAGAAGTGGAAAGACCAGTTTTTTTTGCAAAACATATTCTTCTGAGATAAAAAACAAGTGTACCCCATAGTCATATTGTACCTGTTCTCCATGAACTGGCCTCCTCCTAGGACTGGGGAAATGAAGATCTGCTGATCAAAGGGAGAAATTATACATGGGGAGTAACAGGGGCATAACCAGACTTGTGTCCTAAGGTGGGAAGGGTGTATTAGCTCTACTGCAAGAGGAAGTGTTCTCTTGATTAGGTGCAAATATAACTATGCCTTTCTTCTCAAGTAAGAATAGAACACAACTTTTTGGAAAACATAAGGCAAGAAAATTTTTGAAGGCCTAACTTGACAGGAAACACAATCTAAACTAACCATTTTATAGGCAGTTTCTGCCAAGCATTAAGGAAGAGTTAATTTCAAGCCTTAAAGAAAAATTATAGAATGTCTGAGAAAATGACAATTCTCTGTCTTTATCACTGGTTGGGTTAACCTCAGAAAAATGTGGGAAGAGATGACATGGGGGAAATGTGAAGAAAGATCTCCATGATAGAGTTTTGCAATAAAGGAGTAGGAGAAATAAGGCTATAGGAAAACAGGATGAGGATCCACACAGGATTTTTAAAGATAAATTCAAATACAGTGAATACTGTTGGAAATGCACTAATGAAATGGAAAATTGATCATGGAGAAAGGAGTTAACAGAATCTCCAGAGCTACACCCTACATGAGGCAAGAATGAACTAGTGCTATGACAGGTGGAACATGGTACCAATCTTCTGTCTCTCTCTCTCTCTCTCTCTCTCTCTCTCTCTCTCTCTCTCTCAGAAAGGAAGGAAGGAAGAAAGAAAGAAAAAATAGAAAGAAAAAATAGAAAGAGAGAAATATAGAAGATGCAGATATCTCTGTGCGAGGCAAGTGATCTACCAGGGAGCTACATATCCACTCCTATTCTAGCTCCTTTTTAAGGCCACCACAGCATGATACCTAAATCACTAAAAATTAACACAATAAAGAAACAACCCATGGTACCCACACTTCTGAAACATTATAGAAAGTTTTACAGAAAATAGGATCTAGCAAGAAATAAAGAGGAGTAAAGTATTCTGCCATTTTTTTTTAAACTCCAGGTTTAAAAAATGCAAGGTTGGTTCATTCTCTATAGAACCACTTCTTTTACTTCTGACCTTCATCAGGTCTATGCTCAGCTGTTAGCTTCTGCATGAACCTTCCCCTTGCCTTCTTATTTACAGTAGCACAATTCAGTGTTGCTGTTAGCTTTTCATGACTGCAAAAACATACCTGAGAAAATCAACTTAGAAAAGGTTTATTTTGACTCATAGTTTCAGATGTTTCAGTCCATGGTCAAATGGTTCCATTGTTTTTAGGCCTGTAGACAGAAAGAAACACTATGGTGTAAGGGTGTGGTAGAGGAAACTAATCACCTCACGGCACACAGGAAGCAGAGAAAGAGAGAGAGCAAAGGGCTAGGGACAGGATATAGTCCCCAAGGGCATGCCCCCAAGGACCCACGTCCTTCAACTGTGACCCACTTCCTATATTTTCCAATAGCCAAGTCAAATAGGAGTCCAAATACGAAGAACTATAGTGGAGAAGAGGATGGGAATTGAGTGGGAAGGAGGCAGGATGGAAAAGGGGAGGACCAATGGAACAAAATTAATGAAACTATGCTAGGTGCATGTATGAGTATATAAAAATGAATTCACTTTAAGGTATAACTCAAACACCAATTAAAAATGATAAATAGAAGGTACAAGTGGAGTAGAGGAGGAGGATCAAAAGGAGGGAGAGAGAGAGGGGAAGTGGAAGAACTAGGGATTGAAATGGAAAAAAAAATGTTACATGCGTTTATAAATTCATCAAAATGAACCCGGGTATTGTCCACTATTAGGTATGACTGTAATGCAGTAATAAATAACAAACACACAACCAAAATCATCTATCCAGGGAGCCCTTGGGGGATGTTATATCCAGTCCCTGAGTCCTGCATACTCATTTCCTTCATTGGTTGTGATTTTCTCAAATCAGGGATGAATGTAAGTCTCAGTCACCAGGGCTGCTGTCGCAATGCAGGCTGGGTGTGTGGACCCATGCAGTCTATTTCTCACAGGCTGGGTGATGCAAAGTCTAGGTCACGGTGCCAGAAATTTAGAGCCTGGAGATGACCCTCTTGGTAGTTTGCAGGTGGACACCTCTTTGATGTGTCTTCCCTTGGCAGAGAGAGAGCTCTGGCATCTCTGGTCTCCTTCCCAGGGTGCTAATGCCATCCTTAGTGGTCAATTTGCATGACCTCATATAACCTAATGGCCTGCACATGTCCCTCCTCCCAATACCATGGTGTTTGGGAGAAATGGCAAATCATCAGAAAATCAGCTAAACTGTAGTCCAAGAGTATTATGTGATTGTGAACTTTAAACATCTTAGCCCCCCCTCTTTTTTTTTGATCCCAAAGCAACCTTAATTTTATCCACCTGATTTGCCATAATCATCAAAACATGGATATTGGAGCAAGAAAGGCACAACAATCCTACTGTTCAGAAAAGAGAGCAGAAAATCATCAACACATAGGTGAGCCATTCCTTTATTTCTGAATTGCCTTCATACCCCATTAATGGACTATCAAAGAAGTGCTGAGAAACAAGAATTTGATACCTGCCTTATATCTTCGGTAAAAATTAATTTCATGTGGCCTCAGCCTCAATTGGGAAGGCAAGATTAAAACTCCTTTGTAGGGTTTTCAATATCAAGACCTACTGAACACAGACCATGAGGGAAAATACAAACAAGTTGAACCAAGTGAAAGCTGTGGAACAGACACGCTGCAAATAAATGAACCAGAAGCCTAAAATCCAAATATCACCAGACCAAGTACCTGAACAGCTATTCTGAGTCTTTCTAGAAACAAAATACACAACTCAATTGAGATTTCACGAGCACATGCAGGAAGACGGAGAAGAACGGATGTTGCGTAATATTAAAATGGTTCTCAAACTAATAAGAAGAGAAAGATCCAATAACTGAAGGCTGTCATGCACACATTTGAATGTCAGTGTTAATGAAAATGTTGGGGGGAGGCTGGGTAACTCTACGATGTCTAATAGCAAGGCAGATCGATCAACCACTGAGGAAAGCTCTGGAAAAAACCAACTTGGCCAGCTGCTCTGTGAGCCAGCAACTCCAGTCAAGGAACAAAACCACCTTGAACTGGGAGATGTGCAAACAGCTTTATCACAATAGCACAAATAAAGCTACCACGATTTCACCAGAATCAGAAATGCCCCTTACTTTTAATGTCATCATACCCACTTTTAAAATACTGTTCTTATAAATAAAATAATACCTGCTCAACCAAACAAAATGTGATTGATCCTGAAGCAAAAGGATCAGGACAACAGAAGATGTCGAGTTTATTCCTCAAGTTGTTGTGGGGCAGGTCACTCAGAAAACACACCAAATCTCTGTTTTGTCCAAATTGAAGAGTCTTTATTTAGCCGGCCGGGTGGCAACCACTCCCCACAAAACCTATAACTGTCTCTGCAAGGAACATCTCTAAGCCTGAGCATTTTAGAATATTTAAAGGCAAAAAAACACATGTGGGTTGATGTAGCTATAAGCAAGCAGGTACAGAAGCTGAAATCGGCAGTTAGCGAAACAATGCAATGGGCACATTGGTATTTCCCATGGGACTTTCTAGGTTGGCATTAGCAGCAAGCAAGCAGAAGGAAAGTAGGTCAAAAAGACCCTAGTTCAGTACAAGTTAGAGAATGGTTGCTAACATCTAGACAATCAGTCTCTGACAAGGTACGTTGCCCAAGAAAAATGGAAACCAAAGAGAACAATTTTACATTGCATAAGAATTGCAATTTTGTGTTGCCAAGTATGCTATGCTAGGTAACTATTAATGGGCACAGAGGCTGGTTTTCCCATTGGAGAAGCATTTCTTACATGATATGGAGTCTCAGGGTAAAATGGAGTCTGTTTGGTCATTGCCCATATAGCCTGGCTCATAAGAAAGTGTGAATTTCAGCAACATAAAAAGCCACACATTTAGCCGGGCGCGGTGGCGCATGCCTGTAATCCCAGCACTTTGGGAGGCTGAGTCAGGAGGATCGCGAGTTCAAAGCCAGCCTCAACAATGGCGAGGCACTTAGCAACTCAGTGAGACCCTGTCTCTAATAAAATACAAAAAAGGGCTGGGGATGTGGCCCAGTGGTCTAGTGCCGCTGAGTTCAATCCCCGGTACCAAAAAAAAAAAAAAAAAAAAAAAAAAAAAAACAAACCACACATTTATGTACTAAACTGAATAGGGATATTTCTAGGGGTCATAGAAATGATTTAGAGTCCTGTGGAAATGGGTTTTGAAGAGTAAAATTTATGACATATCAGCTATCAAACAGACTGTCAATCCAGATTCTAGCTGCATCGTTCCAATGCCACCTCCTTTCCTTGGTGTCTTCTTCCCTTCAGTCTGAATTATGAGGAAATGTGGTTACACTTTGGATGCTCCCGGATAATCCAAGATAAGTCCTTCCTCTGCACATACCCTGTCCTAAACAGACAAGACTCACCCATTTATCATGTAAGAAATCACCTGTTAGTGGGATAGGATCTGGACATGTTTTGAAGATCACCATTCAGCGGAGATGCCATCTGCTTGAGCCAGGAAAAGTGAATTTAATGGACCAAGGGAGGGCCGATGATTTTCTTTCTCCACCACCAAGTCAGGATGTGATGGCATTCTTAAGACAGAGGACACAATGTAAATATAAGAGAAAAGGATTCCAGAGACAGGAACGCCACCAAATATGCCAATTGAAATGTATATCAGGATATTATTGATGAGGGTGTCGGAACAGGCCACCTTTAACACTTGAGGAAGTTCACAGAAGAAGTGGGGGATCTGCAGGTCTGTGCAGAAACAGCTGTAGCACCATAAGACTAAGCAGCAGGGCATTCACAATGCTGACGGACAACGACAACAGAATTAGCCGGACACAGACGACAGGCTTCATAATGACCATATATCTGAGTGGATGGCAGATAGCCACATAGTGGTCATAAGCCATTACAGCAAGGAGACTGTTTTCCCACCCAGCAAAAATCAGGGCAAAGGCAATCTGGCTGAGGCAGCCTGCATAACTGATGGTCTTGCTCTGTCTCTGGATGTTCACCAGCATCTTGGGGATTGTGGTGGTGCTGGCACAGATGTCAGTGAAGGACAGGTTGGAGCAGAAGTACATGGGGGTGTATAGGTGAGAGTCAGAGGAGATGGCCAGGAGGATGAGCAGGTTCTCAAGCACTGAGACCAGGTACCTGGACAGGAACAGGCTGAAGATGAGGGGCTGCAGTGCTGGGTCCTCTGTCAGTCCCAGGAGAAGGAATTCTGAGACAGCTGTGTGGTTTCTCGTTTTCATGCTATTGATGAATCTAGTATAAAAGGTGGGCAACACCACAATCTAATGAGAACATCAGCATTTCTAATATGTTCCCAGGTGATGCTGTTACTACTATAAACCCAAACACCCTTGTAAGATCTTAGAAACACTGATAATTAGACCCCACTCTGGACTTTTGGGATGCAAATGAAACATGTGATTCAATAAGATCTCTGACAGATCATGCCATTTGAGAATTGCTGCTGTATAAAACTCTTCTGTATGTTGATCCCATGTGAATATTGAACTCTTCCTGTGTTTATATCTCCTTCCGTACTTTCTACCCCTGAACTTCTCTCCTGTACACACTCATTCTGCCAAGTTAATATTGAATAGGTATAGCAGATAATCGACATTTGTTAATTCTGGAAATCAGCAAATGACAGAATTTCAAAATTATTACAATATCTCTGCTGTCATTACACCTTCAAATATTTCATAGTTTTGTAAAGGAGAACTGGTAGGAGGCAAGGGAGGTGACCTACTTTGTGTGCCTAGGCCTACACTTCTTTTCATAGAGTCTTCACATCTTGGAAACCGAGACGGCACCAAAGCTATTTTGTATCAGAATGCAGGCGGAGGTGATGGGAAGGTAAGGTGGAGCTGACCCACACCTCCCCTGCCCTGCGCAAGGGTGCAAGGAAGTGCCAGAGCATCTTATGACAGTCAATCTATTTAGAAACGAGGTTATTTGAGCTCAGGAAGAAAGTGGTTCCAGTATATAGATAGAGTAGAAGACTGGCAGAATAAGAACTGATTAATTTTTTTAAAAATATTTTTTGTTGTAAATGGACACAATGCCTTTATTTTATTTTTTAATTATATATATATTATAGAGAGAGCTGAGGATCAAACCCGGGGCCTCATATATGGGACACAAGTGTCTACCAGTGAGCCAGAACCCCAATCGCAGGAACGGATTAATTTCTAAAATGTCTCAAAGAACCTGTCACAGTGATGACCGTGTTAGGCAGGGCTCCAGTGGTATTGGACCATGGTCTCCTGCACGCATTTCCCTGCCAGGTTCTCCAGGATGAAGCTACAGTAAACACCTGCCTGGTTTACAAAGCATTGTCTAACAGACTGCGTCACCTGATTGGCATCATTGTGGAGCGATGCTCATAATCTCTTCTGGATGTTGGAGGGACACAGATCTGGCATCAGGAAAACCAGAGGGATCGCATGGGTAGTGAGCTCTGTGCCAGAGGCCTGATCTCTTCAGGATCCTCCAGTGATTCTTCCCGGTGGCTCCGTACTTTTAGTGAAGTGGTCGCAGTCTTTGTACCTTCTTGTGTCCCTGGGGACTCAATACCCAAAGATCCTCATTAGCCGAAACCTCATTAATTGGGTCCTAGGGCAGTGTAAATCTTTGAAGACCAACAGTCCACAAGGGCAAGACTGGGATGTCTGACCCCCATGCCTAGTAAGCCCGGTGGTCCATCCTGCTCTTCTTCCGCTTCCTTGTCTCATGTACATTTTGCAGCTTTGCTCACATGATGTACCTTGTGCTCTACGGCAAGAACCTGTAATCAGTTCTGTGTTCAACACAGACATGGGGGTTAATCTTTGGAGTTTCAGACCACATTGTCCAGCTGTGCTTTCAGGATCTGCCTTTTTTCACATTAGGTGATCATTGGTGGAAATAGTCACTGAATTTTTGATAGAGGTATGAGAAACCATAAAAACACTTGAAAAAGTGCTAGCAGGCTGGCTTTTCCTACTTCTAGTTCAATAGTGCAATTTTTATTATAATTAAGAACTGAAGATAACTGTGTGCTAATACTTAATTTAAAAAGTTTACCTTTAATAAAATCGATATTTTCATGTGTTTATTGACACATTTCATTGCATGATAATTCCTTCTACAAGAACTTGCTTTTTAATCTGTTAGTGTTTTTTTTTTAAATTTTTTTTTAGTTGTTGCTGGACATAATATCTTTATTCTATTTATGGGGTGCTGAGAATCAAACTCAGGGCCTCACACATGTGAGACAAGTGCTTTCCCACTAAGCCATATCCCATCCCCTAATCTACAGTGTTTTGATGTGTTATTTAGTACAGGTGAGGCAAGATGGCATTGTTACACCAACCTACAGTGACTTGCACCTATAAATATCAAACATATGCAAGAACAGATAAAGTTTAAAAAGATATAGCTAGTTTCTGAAGCAAGATAAAGATTTTTGAATATCAAAAAGTGAACACAACACTGGCAATTAGAGAAATGCAAATAAAAACTACTCTAAGATTTCATTTCACTCCAGTTAGAATAGCAGCTATCAAGAACACAAACAACAATAAATATTGGAGAGGAGGCGGGGAAAAAGGCACACTCATATATTGCTGGTGGGAATGCAAAATGGCACAACCGTTATGGAAAGCAGTATGGAGATTTCTTGGAAAAATGGGAATGGAACCACCCTATGACCCAACCATCCCACTCCTGGGTCTATTTCCAAAGGACTTAAAAACAGCATATTACAGTGACACAGCCACTTCAATGTTTATAGCAGCACAATTCACAATAGCTAGGTTGTGGAACCAACCTAGATGTCCCTCGGTAGATGAGTGGATAAAGAAAATGTGATATATATATACACAATGGAATTTTACTCAGCAATAAAAGAGAATAAAATAATGGCATTTGCTGGTAAATGGATGAAGTTGAAGAATATAATGCGAAGTGAAATCAGTCAATCTCAAAAATCCAAATAATGAATGTTTCCTCTGATATAAGGAGACCAGTTCACAGTATTGTTGGGTTGGGGTACATAGGAGGATTAGAGGAACACTATAATGGTCAAAGGGAAGGGAGGGGAAGGGAGAAAGCAAGGGGGGATGTGGGAAAAAAAGAAAAAGTGGTAGAATAAGATGGATATCATTATTCTAAATGCATGATTGAAGACTTGAATGCTACGAATATACTTTGTATACAAACTGTCTTGTGTAAAAAGAAGCTCTATATGTGTAGTATGAATTGTAATACATACTACCACTATAAATAAATTTTTTTTAAAAAAAGTGAACACAAACAAAGGTTTTGAGGGATTAAGGCAAAGGTCTCCGTGTTTTGATGGCCGGAAGGGAGACATTACTATATCCAGGTAACAAGGCCTAAATGTACTAGAAGAGCTCCAGTGCTTAAAGTCAAGGGCAATAGTGGAGCTTCTATACTTTGGAAATGTGGACACACAGACATTGGAGACATGGCCTGGACTCTTGCACATGGCTCTACAACAGCTGTAACTTTCAGGATGGCCCATCATGGAGCAACTGAAATAAGCTTCCCGCTGGCTCCAGGACTGCATTTGTGACAGTATTAAAATCAGAACATAATATTCATTAAAATTAATTCAGGACTGGCAAAGTGAATAGTGATTGGTGCATACACCTGGTAATCTGCTAGATGAGAAAGAGTGAGCCCATAGAGGAAAACTCATTCTCATTCAAAAATATTCCTTTAATAAAATTTTACACAAAGAGGGAACATAATCCAAAAAATATTTTAGCCTATCATTATTTCTACAAAAGTGTACCACAGCTAGGAAATTTATCAAAACCATAAGTTTATTTGGTCATGATTCTAGAGTTTCAAAAGTCCAAAATCATTGCCACAGCAGGCCTGGTGTCTGGTTAAGAGGTTTTTTTTTTCCGAACCAAGATGGCACCTTGAATGCTGCATCCTGCAGATGGGACAAGCACTGTTTTTCTTACATGGAAGAAGAGCAGATCCTGCAACTCACATCTCAATTGTTGTTATGGCATCATTAAATCACTCATGAGCCAAGAATCTTTGTTGTCAGGCAACCTCTTAAATATCCTGCGTCTTAAAACCTTTATAATGGCTGGTAGTTTTCAACATGTTTTGAAGAGCACCAAGTTCCAAACCACAATTCAGAGAATCACCAACATAAAAATCCACCACAGAATGAGTTCAGAAAGAGAGTAATGGAATAAATTATAGGAAGGAGACCAAAGCAGAGACAAAGAGGGAGCAAAAGGTAGATGGCATACAGTCCTGCTGATGACAAGGCAGATGTAGGACAGTCCAGGCTTGATGGCATTTGAATAAACCTAAGTGGATGATGTTTTGGATCATGGTGATGATGGTGGACATGGTGGTAACCAACTGAATTCTGGATATATTTTGATGGAAAGAACCACAGGTTTTTCTGAATGATTGTGCACAGGGTAAAAAGAAAAAAAGAAAAAGAGTTGATACTTGATGAGAGGAAATGCTCAATACATGAAAATATTTAATTACCATGAAAAGTAACATGGTATACATGTGTGCATAGAATATTTTAGAATTAATATCATATTTTAATGGCAATGTTAAAATTGAGATCTCTATTCAGCATCTTTGTGGGTATGTCAAGTGAGCAGTTATACATTTTTTTTTAATTCAAGGAAATCAATGTATCAAAATTCATAAATATGGAGGTTCTGTTATCTGTCTATTACATGTCTATTTATTCTTCTATATAATCCAACATTTACTATCTAATCTATCTAATATCAGTGCTAATATTGAAAATATGTTAAAATTACAACCACATAAGACCAATTCAATATGTGGTTTTGTTAAATTTTAACTTATTGTGCATATTTTAAATAATAGTTTTTAATATATTTGTTCTAGTCAAAAAAGGACCATTTAGTAGATATCTTACTTCCTTTTATAATTTCCCTACAATGTTTTCCAAACATCACAGTATTATCACATACACACATTACATAATAAGTAAAGGTCAGAGATTTAAATTAAGGGTCTTGATTGTCAATACTGTTGCTAAATAATTGAAATCAACAACAACAAAAACAGATAACCTTTTGTGATTATAACTAAATAACTTCTAGGACTTGTGTGTTACAAGAGAGTTAGTCTGGCTGACTAGTGAACACCAACCCTGCAGACATGAGGTAATAGTGCAGAGATAGATACAGCAATCCTATTGCCCAGAAAATATGAACACATAACTCCACTGCTTGTTTGTTGTGGGACTGGCATTATGGTCAAAGCATGTACAACATAATAAAAGGTGCTCAGTAATAAAAGTGATTTTGATCTCTTTAACGCATCAAAGGCAAAAATAGCTTCCACATGGCTTTAAACTTGGCAGGACAGGGCAGGACTACAAATCCCTTTTGAGCTAAAGCAGAGTTTAAAGACCAAGAGTTACTCAGCATAGGCCATGAGGGAAAATACTGACAAATAAACCACATTAAAACCAAGGACTAGCAGGTTTATGTTTTGTCCCTGGAGAGCAGAGCTCTTTCTGCTTCCTAATGGTCATGTGCTGAGCTACTTTCCTCCACCATTCCCTTCCTCCATGATCCTCTTCCTCACCCCAGACCCAGAGCTACGGAGTTGGGTTTTATATGCTGCAGGAGCCCTGTTTGGGGATTGGCTTGAATTGCGGTTGACTATGAGCCTTGGAGATTTGGGCATTGTCGCCTCCCGTAGTCTCACGGGGACTTGTTGCGGGATCTTGAGTGACTTGGCCGAAATTGCTGATCGGGTCAGCGCCATTTTTTGGTGGTGTGTGTGTGTGTGGCGTGTGTTAGTCGTTGTTAGAACCAGAGAGAAAAGTTATCAGAATAAAAAGCTGTTCGTCTCCAGTTTGCCTCTGAACTTCTTTCCGCGGCTCCGTTGCTCCAAGCGCTTCAGGCGGCAACAATATGCTAAACCTCCAAAACCATGAGCCCCACATAAACTTTCCTTCCTCTGTGTTGTTCTTGCTAGGTCTTTTGGTCACAGAAAAGAAAAAAAAACTGACTAAAGCATTATAATTCTATTATTTTCTTCAGAAGACATAGATGACAATACTCAAAGAGTTTATTTTATAACAGCAGAAAATGGAAACATTATTCCTAGAAATATAAGCACAAGTACTTTGTCAACACCAGAAGTGCTTCTTATCTTTAATGTCACAAAGCATAACTTAAAAATGTAGAGATTGAGATGATTGAATAAAAATTCGCTAATTAAAAGAAAGCTTTAGCCAGGACTGTTCTGAATCACATTGCCATTAATTTTTGATATCTAGAAGCATCTATCCCTTGCTGAGAGCTTTCTCATCTTTGGAACTATGTCAAGCCTTGATTAAAAAAAAATGTTAATGGTGGAATTTTCAAAAATGTTTTAATTAAAATAAAACAACGTTTTGTGAAATAATAAAAATGAATTCATAATTGCTGTACTCGATATGAATGACTCTGAAAAAAAATGATCATAGTAATGATAAGACATGGAATAAATGTATTAAGTTTAAATTTTGGCAAGCTCAAAAAGAAGTGCATTTATGTAAAAAGTGTATAGAGATAGCTATAGGGGTAATAAAAATTCCTTTAACCTGTATTAAAATGAATTTTTTTTTTTGTAAAAAAAAAAAATCAAATATTGGCTGCACAATCTCTACTTCTCTGTCTGCCAGGCCTCCTCCACCTCTCCATTTCTTCTGATTGTCAGTCTATATTTCTCTGAAATATGGAGATACACTGAATATACCCACATAACCTGGGAAAGTCTTTTCAGCAAATTCTCTTTTCTCAAGCAAGCAATTATGCAATTATTATACAAGGAAGTAAAACATCAATGGAGCAGGTTCTGGGCCTATGCTGAGAGCAACCATTAAATCCTCTGTGAGAAGATGGCCGACAGGAGGGAGGTGCTCTCTGGACGCAGCTGCTGAAGGACGCGGTGTGGGAAGTTTGAGCCGGTTGCTGGTGGTTCTATTGCAACTGAAAGGGAGCCGAGACATTCCTGCACCTCTGGACAGCGAAATACAAGGTTCTACAGGACCACAACAAGCAGGGGCAGAGTCCCAGCGGTCCACAGCCCGAAGAAGCAGCACTGTCGGTGCTGCAGGCGCAGGGGCCGATACCATCTCAGCAAAGAGACGATCCACCCAGCGGCTTTGAAACCGATCAGCGAGGAGGGATAAAAAGAGGCCTAGAGGCGTGGGAGGTGTCCACGTGAAGCTCTTTCGCACTGCTTGCCAAGCCGATCCCGCACACTCTGGACTGACACAAGGGTCTGCAGAGCTGCTGTTGAATGGGAGGAGAATGCCGCCATTTTGAGAAGTGCAGTGGCTGACCCAGACAAAGGGGAAAAGACGGAGGAGACAATAGCTGCAGACATCCAGGGAGCCCCAGCGCTCTGAAGGCAGCGCACACCTGGGTGAGACTCGGGTAACCAGCAGGGGAGGGCGTGTCTGAGGCCAGCCCAGCGGCCACACAAGAAACTGTGGGTGGGCGTGGGGAAAGGGTGCCTTTTGGAGGGTCCCTTTCTCGGTGCCATTCATCTGTTGACACACAACCACCCTGAGTCAATCTCCCCCCTGAGCCATTCAGCTGCTGGCCTAGGGTGCAGACTTGACTTCACTGACAGGGTCTCAGACTATCTGGACGTGGTCCAATGCAGTTGGCTTAAACTGGAAAGGGAAAAGAGAGGGGGGCTTCCCAGGGCCCGTTTCGTTTGAGACTTGGGGTTCGACTTTTTTTTTTTTTTTTGTTTGGTTGGTCTGCTTGTGTTATTGGTTTTTGGGGTTTTTTGTTAGATTGTTTGTTGTTCTTTTTCTTTTTTGGCTTTGTTCTGTTTTGCTTTTTTTTTTTTTTTTTTTTTTGCATTGATTGTCAGTGTGTTTGATTGTTTGCTTCTGCTCCTTTTCTCATTCCTTCTTTTCTTCCTTCTCACTTTGGCATCTCTTCTTCCTCCTTCATCTTTCATATTTGCACCCTGCCAGTGTATACTAAACAGAGGCAAAAACAAGCTTTATGCAGAATTTGGGATTTCTAGAAACGGCGCAATTGAACTGGATAGCAAAGAGGTGTTATATATAGTTTACTCTCCATTTTCTTGATTCTCTCTCTCCTCTCTCTTACACCAATTTCTACTCTTTTATCATTTTTTTCTTCTTTTCCATCTTACTTTATATATAAATTGGTCTCTCCACCTAAGTGTCAACTCCATTCTCTATCTTCTCTCTTCTACTGATACTAAACCACTTCCAGTAAACCACTTCAATAGAACTCTCCTTTCATACTTTCCAGGAAAGAACAATTCAAGACACTTTCTTCTTCTTAAACATAATACCTCTGTATCCAATACTTGAAGCTATAAAACCCCATCAGAAGCGTACAGAGTAAATTTGAAATAATATCTGGGTTAACAAATCTGTACATTGTGATCAAAATTGAATTTGCTGAATAGAAAGTGTTAGGTTTTAAAGTGTAAAGGAATTATAAGGGGAGCTGATAGCTTTGTACTACAGGAACAACATAAGGCATTAAGGTAAAATCGAAACAGTCAAGGACCCACAGTGCAGGAAGAAAAGACACACAAGCAGCATGAAAAAACAAGGGAAGAAAGTGACACAATCAAATCAAGATTCCTCATCAGTAGATTTCATGGCAAACACAGTTGGTCAAATGCCAGAGATGGAATTTAGAAATTACATATGCCAAATGTTTAGGGAACGTAAGAATGAACTAAAAAATGAGATGAGGGAGCAAGTACAGGAGGCAAAAGATCATTTTGACAAAGAACTCCAAAAACAAATACAGGAAGTGAAAGATTACTTCAATAGGGAAATAGAGGCTCTAAAGAGAAACCAAATAGAAATTCCAGAAATGAAAGAAGCAATAAACCAAAATAAAAGTTCAATTGAAAGCATCTCCAACAGAGTAGACCACTTGGAAGAAAGAACCTCAGACAATGAAGACAAAATATATGTCCTAGAGAAGAATTTAGACCATACAGCAAAACTCGTTGGAAATCAAGAACATAACATCCAAGAATTATGGGACAGCATAAAAAGACCAAACTTAAGAGTGATTGGCGTAGAGGAAGGGGCAAAGTTTCAAGCCAAAGGAATGAGTAATTTATTTAACAAAATAATTACAGAAAATTTTCCAAACTTGAGAAATGAATGGGAAAACCAAGTTCAAGAGGCATACCGAACACCAAACAAACAAAATCTCAACAGATCCACACCAAGACACATTATAATGAAAATGCCTAATATTCTGAGCAAGGAGAGAATACTAAAAGCCACAAGAGAAAGGAAGCAGATCACATATAGGGGGAAACCAATCAGACTATGTTCAGATTTTTCAACCCAGACCTTAAAAGCAAGAAGATCCTGGAATAGCATATTTCAAGCTCTGAAAGAAAAGGGATGTCAACCAAGAATCTTATATCCAGCAAAACTGAGCTTTAGATTTGAAGATGAAATAAAAACCTTCCACGACAAGAAAAAGTTAAAAGATTTCACAACTCGAAAGCCAGCACTTCTGAACATCCTGGGCAACATTTTTCATGAAGAAGAAGAGAAAGATGATAATGAAAATCAACAAAGGGAGATATTAAACTAAAGGAAATACCAACCAGAAGAGAAACCAAATCAAGCTAAAGACCATAATTCAAATAAAAATGGATGGGAATAAAAATCACATCTCAATAATAACCCTGAATGTTAATGGCCTAAACTCGCCAATCAAAAGACACAGATTATCAGAATGGATTAAAAGAAATGACCCAACAATTTGCTGTCTCCAAGAAACACACCTCATAGAAAAAGACATCAACAGACTGAAAGTGAAAGGCTGGGAAAAGTCTTATCACTGACATGGCCGGCGGAAGCAAGCAGAGGTTTCCATTCTCATATCAAATAAGGTAGACTTCAAACCAAAACTAATCAAGAGGGACAAAGATGGATATTTCTTATTACTTAAGGGAACCATTCATAAAAAGGATATAACAATCATAAATCTATATGCCCCAAATAATGGAGCACCTACATTCATCAAACAAACGCTTCTCAAGTTCAAGAGTAAAATAGACCACAACACAGTTATTCTAGGGGACTTCAACACACCTCTCTCACCAATGGATAGATCATCCAAACAAAAGCTAAACAAAGAAACTTTAAGCCTCCTTAAAACAATTAACAATTTAGACCTAACGGACATATATAGAATATTTCATCCCTCAGTAAACGAATACACATTTTTCTCAGCAGCACATGGCTCCTTCTCCAAAATAGACCATATATTATGTCACAAGGCAACTCTCAGCAAATATAAAAAAATAGAGATACTACCCTGCATGCTATCGGACCATAAAGGGATGAAATTGGAAATCAACGACAAAACAAGGAATAAGAAAAACTACTCCATCAACTGGAAGCTAAACAACATGCTACTGAATGAACAAGGGGTTGAAGAAGACATCAAAGAGGAGATCAAAAAATTCCTAGAGGTAAATGAGAACACAGATACATCATATAGAAATCTCTGGGACACTATGAAGGCAGTAGTAAGAGGAAAATTCATTGCACTGAGTTCATTCCTTAAGATGAAAAAAAACCAACAAATAAATGACTTAACATCACACCTCAAAGCATTAGAAAAAGAAGAACAGACCAACACCAAGAGCAGTAGAAGACAGGAAATAATTAAAATCAGAGCAGAAATTAATGAAATTGAGACTAAGGAAACCATTCAAAGAATTGACAAAACTAAAAGTTGGTTCTTTGAAAAAATAAACAAAATTGACAGAGCCTTAGCGATGCTAACGAAAAGAAGAAGAAAAAAAAACTCAAATTACTAACATTCGTGGTGAAAAAGGGAATATCACAACAAACACCTCAGATATACAGAATATAATTAGAAATTACTTTGAAAACTTGTACTCTAATAAAATAGAAAATACTGAATGCATTGACAGATTTCTAGAGTCATATGATTTGCCTAAACTGGATGTGGAAGCTATACACAATTTAAACAGATCAATTACAAGCAAAGAAATAGAAGATGTCATCAAAAAGCTACCAACAAGGAAAAGTCCAGGACCTGATGGGTTTACAGCCGAGTTCTATAAGACTTTCAAAGAAGAACTAATACCAATGCTCTTCAAACTATTTCAAGAAATAGAAAAAGAGGGAGATCTTCCAGACTCTTTCTATGAAGCCAATATCACATTAATTCCAAAGCCAGGCAAAGACACATCCAAAAAATAAAACTTCAGGCCCATATCTTTAATGAACATAGATGCAAAAATCCTCAATAAAATCCTGGCAAATCGGATACAAAAACATATCAAAAAGATAGTGCACCACGATCAAGTGGGGTTTTTCCCTGGGATGCAAGGCTTGTTCAACATTCAGAAATAAATAAACATAATACACCACATCAATAGACTTAAAGACAAAAATCATATGATCATCTCAATAGACGCAGAAAAAGCATTTGACAAAATACAACACCCCTTTATGTTCAAAACACTGGAAAAACTAGGAATATCAGGAACATATCTCAACATTATAAAAGCTATATATGCAAGGCCCCAAGCTAACATTATCTTAAATGGAGAAAAATTGAAAGCATTCCCTCTAAAAACTGGAACAAGACAGGGATGCCCCCTTTCACCACTGCTATTTAACATAGTACTGGAAACTCTGGCCAGAGCAATTAGACAGACAAAAGAAATTAAAGGGATCAAGATAGGAAAAGAAGAGCTCAAATTAGCACTATTTGCTGATGACATGATAATCTTCCTAGAAGACCCAAAAAACTCTACCAGAAAACTTTTACAACTAGTAAATGAATTTGGCAAAGTTGCAGGATACAAAATCAACACACATAAGTCAAAGGTATTTGTGTACATCATCAACAAAGACTCTGAAAGGGAAATGATGAAAAATACCCCATTTACAATAGCATCAAAAAAAAAAAAATACCTGGGAATCAAGCTAACGAAAGAGGTGAAAGACCTCTATAACAAAAATTATAGAACACTAAAGGAAGAAATCATAGATGAACTCAGAAAATGGAAAGACCTACCTTGCTCTTGGATAGGTAGAATTAATATTGTCAAAATGTCCATACTACCAAAAGCATTATACAGATTTAATGCAATTCCAATCAAAATCCCAACGTCATTCTTCAAGAAATAGAAATAGCAGTCATGAAATTCATCTGGAAAAATAAGAGAGCCAGAATAGCCCAAGCAATCCTGAGCAAGAAAAGTGAAGCAGGGGGCATCACCATACTGGACCTTAAATTATACTATAGAGCAATAGTAACAAAAACAGCATGGTATTCGCACCAAAACAGACTGGTGGACCAATGGTACAGAATTGAGGACACAGAAACTAATACACATAATTTCAGCTATCTTATATTAGACAAAGGTGCCGAAAATGTACAGTGGAGAAAGGATAGCCTCTTCAACAAATGGTGCTGAGAAAACTGGAAATCCATATGCACCAAATTGAAATTAAATCCTTATCTCTCACCATGCACAAAACTCAATTCAAAGTGGATCAAAGACCTAGGAATTAGACCAGAGACAGTCAGCCTAATAGAAGAAAAAGTAAGCTCCAATTTCCAACATGTCATATTAGGCCCCAAGTTCCTTAATAAGAATCCTGTAAGCGCAAGAATTACTACCAAGAATTAATGAATGGGATAGATTTAAACTAAAAAGCTTCTTCTCAGAAAAAGAAACAATCAGTGAGGTGAATAGAGAGCCAACTAATTGGGAACAAATATTTAGTACATGCACATCAGACAGAGCACTAATTTCTAGAATATATAAAGAACTCAAAAAACTTTACACCAAAAAAACAAATAACCCAATCAATAAATGGGCTAAGGAATTGAGAAGACACCTCTCAGAAGAAGATACACGATTAATTAACAAATACATGAAAAAATGTTCAACATCGCTGGCAATTAGAGAAATGCAAATCAAAACTACTCTTAGATTTCACTTCACTCCAGTCAGAATGGCAGCTGTCAAGAACACAAGCAACAATAAATGTTGGAGAGGATGTGGGGAAAAAGGCACACTCATACATTGCTGGTGGGACTGCAAAATGGTGCAACCATTATGGAAAGCAGTATGGAGATTTCTTGGAAAACTGGAAATGGAGCCACCCTATGACCCAGCCATCTCACTCCTGGGTCTATTCCCAAAGGACTTAAAAACAGCATATTACAGTGACACAGCTATCTCAATGTTTGTAGCTGCGCAATTCACAATAGCTAGGTTGTGGAACCAACCTAGATGTCCCTCAGTAGATGAGTGGATTAAGAAAATGTGGTATATACGCACAATGGAATTTTACTCAGCAATAAAAGAAAATAAATTAA